>CP060576.1:0-1200000 GCA_014334815.1 Pyrenophora teres f. maculata | reverse complement strand
GCTAATCGTTTCCAGATCCTTCAGGTTCTTCTTTTTTTGCGTCCCGTTCTACGACTTTCTGGATCAGGTTGCTAAGCGCGCTGTGCATAGCTTCAAGTCCGAGACCCCTTTGGTCGATGCGATGATTATGTTTTTGCGCGACTTCAAGCTCATTGACTCAGCTGCAACTGTTGAACAGCTTCGTCTTCGATTGAAAGGCAATGATCTGGAGCAGTATGGTGAGCCGTTGACTCCGGAGTACGTGTACGATGTCATCAAGCGTCTGCCTCGTTTCGACAACATGAAGCGTGGTCAGCAAGAAGACGCCGAAGAATTTCTAGGGTTTTTGCTTGCTGGCCTGCATGATGAGTGTGTTCAAATCATCAAAACCGGAAAACAGAGCCAGTCTGCAGACACTGTCATATCACCTAAGACTGAGCGGTCCGGTTCAGTGGATGGCGGCTGGGAAGAGGTCGGGCACAAACAGAAAACAGCCGTTACTCAAAACTCTGGTGCTATTGACATTGAGAGTCCCGTTACCAAGATTTTTGGCGGCAAGCTCCGATCCGAGTACAAGAGGCCCGGCGAGAAGGCTTCGGTCACGCTGGAGCCGTACCAGCCGCTTCAACTCGATATTGGCGAGCAGAACATCAACAACATCTCTGATGCTTTAAAGAACCTTACTCGTCTGGAGACACTGGATGGTGCCGCACGCGGTGCCAAAGCATCGACAAAGCAAGTACACATTGAGACATTGCCACCAGTCTTAATTCTTCACCTTAAACGCTTTCACTACGACGAGAAGGGCCCCCAGAAGATCTGGAAGAAGATCGGGTACCCGTTGGAGCTAGAACTTCCCAAGGAAGTCTTCCCTCCACACAAACGAGGAAGCTACCAAGTCCAGGGAGGCTTCCCTCGCTACAGGCTGACAGGCGTTGTATACCATCATGGAAAGAACGCCAGTGGTGGCCATTACACGGTTGACATTCGCCGACAGGAAGGCAAGGAATGGATTCGTATGGACGACACCATGATTCGTCGTATCCGCGCCGAAGAGGTTGCCGAGGGCGGCGCTGAAGAGGATCCCAAGGTCCTAGCAGCTGCCCTCGAACAGCACAAGAACGATGCGGGGAAGAGCAAGAATTTCTTCACCCAGCTCGACATGGAAGAAGAGGAGCCGGACAAGGGAGGATGGAACCAGGTTAACGGTTCCGAGAAGCAGAAGGACGGTGGCAAGAAGTGGAGCGGTGTTGTCAACGGAGCAGCAACACCGAATTCAGGGGGCAAGAGAACGCCGCTTCCCAAGGAGAATGTACGCGACAACAAGGTGGCGTACATCCTGTTCTACCAGCGTATTGAAACCTGAGGCGAGCAGCCTGGAGCAAGGGAAGCCACGGACTCGGTGGAGGCGTTCAACACGACATGATATTTCGAGGCATTTTATCATGACTGATTGAAAAGAAAAGTAAATGCAGTACGGGGGCAACCTGACGTGGAGATGATGAAGCGTCTCATGAAAGGTTGCAGTTCACCCGCATCGCTTCGGTACAATGTACAAAAGAGTGGGGAAAAGCAATGTCGTGTCGGTCAATGGGCCCTATATGGGTGTTTTGATAGCACGAATGATGATGATGATAAAACTTCAGTTTGAGCTTGTTGAGCAACGTACATGTGACGCTTTGTCGTATGTCCGACAATTCCCCCTTCTTTCCGTTGATTGACCAATATAACGGGACATGTACATGGCTACCATTCACAGCCCTCACCAAACCTCCCCTTATCTCCCTCAATATCACTCCTCATCTCTGGAAAGGTATCATAAAAGCCCTCCTTTACACCCCAAAACGTCAGGTCTCCATGGTATCGCTCGAACAATGGACTCGGATAATACTCGCCTGTCCTGGCGTCTTGGAAAAACGCGTCTTCAAAGCTAAAAGGCCAAGCGAAATGGAGATGGCGTGAGTATGCGCGGGATAGAGCAGTGGATTGGAAGATGGAAGCGTGGTTTGCGAGGAGGCGGGTACGGAGTGTGGGCCAGGCAAAGAAGTCGAGAGCGATTGGGTGGGTGGTGGAGGCTTGAGAGGGACTTTTTTTTGGATAGGTCAAAGGTTAGCTCATGGTAGTGTTTGGAGATTGTTTTGTCCGATTGATGTTGGGTAGACGTACCTGGGTTTCAGCCATTCGGGCACTTTATCTAATTCCTCTTTGGTGGCGTGAAGATAGTACTGATTCATTAACCACTTTATCCTGTGCATGAACTTCAGAAGACCAACCTTTAGTAGTTTGTAACTCTTATATGCAACAGCCAGCCTTTCAACCTTGGGCAGATGCTCAAACAACAGTCCGTCCATTTGCCTTAAAATTGATATCACAGGACTTTTTTGAAAACGCTCAACTGGTACGGTATCCCAGCCCTGTTTGATACCTAGAAAAAGTAGTCCTGCTTCGGCAGCTTGCGCGGTTTGGGTGACGGTGAGAAGGCGCGAAGAATTGGAAAGACTCGGTGGTTGGCGGTAGGCGAGTACCTTGGCGAAGACCTCGTTGCACCTTTTCCAGGTAGGACATACTTTGATTGACGCGGGTAGCCGCATGTCGGGGTTTCCGATGTAAAGCATTGTGGGCGAGGGTAAGCGCCAATCTGGGCCGAGGAGCTAGAGGTAGGTATATGGATTAGTCTGGTGACTATTATAAACGAGAGCAGAGTGTGTACCTCTTCCATTGAGGGCGCGAATGGGACGACAAGCTGGGTATTCCGAGGCATCTCCTCAACGTCTTCTTCTGCATTCACTGCAGCGAGTTCCAAATGTATATCCATGTCCAGATTGAGGTCGTTCACTGTCGCCGTATCCATGATTGCCTGCACTGGCATGCTATCAAGATCAAGGCATCTTGGCGTTGTAAACGGCTCTGCGGAAGTCGTTTGATCGACGATGCATGTCGATGATTCTCTTTGGTGATTTGGAAGAGAAGGCCTGGGCGATGGTTGTCCTGCCGTGTAGAGTGAGCTGTGCCACGTTGGTAGCTGGAAGCTGGGTAGAGAAATGCTCACCGGTAATGCTGTTCGCAGCTGACGAAGCACTGTCCCCATGGCCATTGGACGCATTTGCTGACGTAGTGGTACGTGATGCGACTGGACTGGGACCACCTACCAGAGTCTTGACACTATCGATAATCTCCTTCAACCGCACATTTTCCGCGCGCAGTTGGTCAATTTCGGACAACAAGCTCGCAGTGGCGCCATTGCTGTCTTGTTGGCGCAGTATTTCTATGGTGCGCTCCAAATCGGCGATGTGTGCCTTTGTTTTTTCTCGAAGGGAACGTTGGGCTTCGCGGTCAATGGCCCGTTTCCTATCCCGACGTTCCTGTTCGCCTAGGCACGAAGCAAGCCGCTTTCGTTTGGCAGCTGGGGCAGCCGCGGAGCTCAGGGGTGGTGCAGCATCACTAGGTCGAAAGTCTACCATGGTGGCAGGATTACGTCAAGGTGGATGCGCTTCCTTGCTTCTGAATCGTACAGTAACGGTCAGCAAGCAAATGGCTAGCAATGTCGACGGGACCGAGTTGACAAGACCACGGCGCACCAGCGCGTGTTCCAGCCTGCTGGGCCGGCCGAGGCGAAGGAAGACGTTATTAGTCAGCCTGATGCTTAGCGCGGGGAAGGTGGGGGCCGGGGTAGTATGTATCCTCGCAAGCCTCGCCTCACCACTGCGTCTGCGTCTTAAGCCTCATCACTGCGTCTGCGTCTTAAGCCTCCAGGAGTCTTAAGCCTCCAGGACTTGCAACCTACAACCGACACTGGGCAAGAGCGGAACATGATTCGGGCTACAGCAACTATATGGCTCTGATTCAATATGCATGTACCCTTCATCGCACTACATCAAAAGGCTTGCCTAGACTAAGAACACCTACAGCCTGGAAGGTTTCCAATTCGGCTTCCGCTTCTCAGCAAAAGCACTTAGCCCCTCCAATGCATTTTCACTTGCATTGAGACGGTGATTGTACTGCTCGCTGGTCAACTGCGTCGCACGCTCGACGCTTCCAGTTTCCCAGGCTTCCCTTAGAGCTGCGCGAGTAACAATGGCGGAATCCGGTGAGATAGCTGCAATCTCATTCGCCAGCTTCAGAGCCTCGTCCACGACACCTTCCGGAGTCGATGAGATGCGGTTTACGAGGTTGAGCTCTTTGGCCCGTTGCGCACTTATGGGTCTGCCAGTCAATGCCATCTCAGTCGCTATGGGCATGCCGACGTTGCGGACGAGGCGTGCCGGCCCTCCTGCACCCGCGAAGATGCCGCGCAGAGCCTCCGGAAGACCGAAAATCGCATGTGGTGCAGCTACGACCATGTCGCTGGAAAGGTTTAGCACATATCCAGTATCCTCGCCCTTGAACCAATGACATACCAGCCCAAGACTATCTCGAACCCGCCTCCAAGCGCAAACCCATTGACAGCCGCAATAACTGGCTTCTTACCCATCCTCCGGCTCAGACCGCCGAACCCACTCAGCGGATGCCTCATGAGCCCAGGGCTCAGCTTCACTTCGCCGCTCCGAATCTTGCCAAGCTGTATCAGGTCCTGTCCAGCACAAAAGCTCTTTTTGCCTGCGCCTGTAACAATGGCGACGCGTAGATTGGGCTCGCCGTCGAACCATTCAAACACTTGTCCCATCTCCAGATGACCCTCAAACGGGATGCTGTTCATCTGTCTTTCCCGATTGATCGTGACGAGTAGGACATGGTCGGCGGGATAGGATAGGCCAACATGCGACGTTGGAGGTGGAGCCGTCTGGGGCTTGATCGATGACATTTTGGTAGCGGTAGAGACGCGTCGCACTAGCTATCTTCGATCGTGGAGGCTACTGACGCACTTGTTGGAGTCAAGTATCTACCGGCAAAATTTAGGGCGAGTGCAGCGCTTGATGAGGGTGACGTGATGTTACATATTGGCTCATAGGAAGAGGAAGAGTAAGCTCGCCGCAACCTTGGACCGAGGCATCTTCATCCCCCGCAAAGAGGCTATCGGCATCCAGCACCCGTACCGCTAGCTCCATCACAA
Organism: Pyrenophora teres f. maculata; assembly: GCA_014334815.1. Lineage (NCBI taxonomy): Eukaryota > Fungi > Ascomycota > Dothideomycetes > Pleosporales > Pleosporaceae > Pyrenophora > Pyrenophora teres. Next base: position 1,194,971 of record CP060576.1, on the reverse strand, counting down.
CCAACCGTTCCCACGTCTACCCTCCTACCGACTGCTTACGAATACAACATGTAACATTCAACCGTGATACTCGGTAACGCCTGGTTGCATCAAACTTGTCCACATCCCAGCTCCTACTCCTACACATGCGAGTGCCCGCCCAAAAGCGGATATGCGTACAAGGCCGCGCATACACCCCAGACAAACGTCCCGACGACAAGAAGACATCCGGCTAAATGTGGCACCGTCCGATGTGCGATAACCAGACGCCCATGTCCATTTATGATGGGTGGGTAGATGTAATACCGCCCCGTGGGCGGGAAGTCTCGCTGCGACGTGTCAGTCGGGCTGACATCGATAACCGAGTCGTGAGCGGATCTGGGGGGCTTGATGCTGCCATATACCGCGTCTCGAAATGAGGGTTGCGATGCAGCATCGCGCGACGATGGGTCGTTCTGGTGTGAGCGTCAGCATCATCTGCATCCTAGTGTTCCGGGGCTCACGGATGTACCTCGCCTGCCATTGCGTAGCACAATCTTAAGGTATTGCAAGTGGGTATTAGCGGATGGGGAAACGGATCTCGGGAGCTGTCTATTGCACACGTATTGTTATTATACAAGGTCAAAACAAAGGCTAAGTAAGTAGAGCCGGACCGTCTGGCATGTGCCGCAGGCGTCGCTCAGCCTCGTGCGAGGAACTTGGCGTGTCTTATGCTTTGTAAGACATGTCGAGCACGAGAAGGAGACCTGCCCCCAAGGTCTGTCTATGCTTTTGGCGGTGAATCTTCTTGCACAACCAGCTTCTCCGAGTGCGTCAGACTCGTACAGTGCCGCACAGTAGACAAAGGTGCGAAGCGCTGAGCCTATACCGAAGCGGAGGATACCAAGTTTAGATTGACTCGGCCCCAGGTCATGGTACCTGCCGGCAGAACTAGACATACTCGGCCAAGGGGCGCCGCACCAACTTGTTGATCACTAACTATTCATCGTCTCCAGTGGGCAACTCGCTCAACGGAAATGTGTCGGTGATCCTGTGCAACTCATCAGTACAGTTTCAGTGTCCCTCTGCAGAAAGCGGGGTACACCACGCCCGCTCTGGACCCATCCAAGCAAGACTTTTGGCCGATATGCAAGACCACAACTGGGCAAACGAGACCCAGTCGATTCGTCGCATCATTGGCGGCCTGTCGTCAACTGCACATGTGCAAGACGCAGCAGATGCCCGGCTGTGCGACCCGACTGCTCGAGCTATGCTACACGGCATGTTTGCTGCCTTTTCTCCCTGCATGAGGGCAGTCGTATTTGACTGCTCGATTCCGACTTTCCTGGCTCTCCGCTCGTTTGAAGTCAGCTCATTACAGTCGCATCTGGCTCGCTGAGCAGCTTGAGACGGCGGCTGGCTCATCATCTTCCCACCCTTCCAGCCTCACCATCATGACTTGGCCAGTTACTGTCGGTGATAGTGCCATCGCGATCGAGGACAGTCCTGGAACAGAGCCGCTCCTGTCTGAGAAGACCCCTTCACCAATCAAATTCGCGCTTGTTGACCCAAAAGACCCAGAGGGCTTCCTGAAGCGATGCTCGGGTGTATTGAAAAAGACGAGTTTGCGCTGCAGCGCTGTCATTGGCAAAAAGACACACATGAATACTCACCCCACCTACCTTCCTACATGCAGCGCCCATCGCGATCAACGCAGCCTTGCCGGGTGGTGTCAGTTCAAACTTCCCAACCAAGAGAGATGCGGACGGCTTTTCCGCTGGACGCCGCCGTCGTACTTTGAGCTTTGTGCCCAACACCAAGGTTACCCCGGTACGCCCTGTTACTTGCTCAAGCAGCTGCCACTTGAGCTGCGTCACGAGATTTACCGCTACCTACTGCCTACCGAACCTATCGGGTCCTCCACCATTACGCATCATCAGGAAGGCTCCGATGAAGCTGGTCCGACCGGTCAAAGGCTCGTCGCAGTTCATAGGCTCCCAAATCTTCATCTGCCGCAATCTCGCTATCACTGCAAAGCGCCAACATCCAAATGTGTGTTTCCTACACGACTAGTGAACCTACTTCTGGTATCCCGTAAAGTTCACGACGAAATCAAGGACCTACTCTTTAGTATTGCCACCTTCAAGGTTGATGTTCGTCGAGACGGTACCTTCATGTGTGGGCGCCGACTGCTGGAACCAAAGCGCGCGGACGGGTCATCGCACGTCTGGGCTGCTGAGGCCGATGATGCCAGAAACAGGTTCCTGAAGACATTCAATTGGGGCTTGGTAAAGAACTATACTGTCGATATATTGTTGGAGAACTGGGTCAATGCCTTCCTTGGAATGGGCCCTGCCTGGGACGAAGAAGTCGAAATCTACGATATACGAGGTTGGTCTGTGAAGTCATACTACTGAATCGTTGTTGACGACCCGCAGATTATGTTTCCGTTGTCGTATCAGGCATCCTGGCTAAAGCGCAGAAGCTGTGCAAGCTTCAGGTTCGACTCTGTCTCTCTGAATTTCAGTGGTCAGAGGAGCAGATTTTCTCAAACTCAAGGTTACTTTTCGAGCCCTTTGAGCGGCTACGCAATGTGCGTCAGGTGAGTTTAGGTGGTGTGTTTCAAGGAAGGCCAGAGGACAATTCCATGTTTGTTAGTCTCGCCCCATGCACCATATACTCGGGGACTACCAGACCGTCTTGAGACGTGCTCGGTACCATCGCTACCTACCAACGACCCAAATTTTGGTTGCAGGGATGCCTGCATTCGATGCCTATGTCTCTGATTGGAAACGCAAGATTTCGTCCAGAAGCTCCACGGCTGTGACTGAGGAGCCACCCATCCGGAGAATGTTTGCCGAGTTCCGCAACTTCTACACCCAGCTGTCATCCTATGTGCCAGACGTCATTTATCGAAGTGGGAAGTATACTTTTCTGCATCGAGCCAGGGTGGCGCGCGAACAAGAAGATGTGATAGCATTCCGAGAGATCCAAAACGAGCTCGTTCACTACTGGACTGCATACCTGCTGAATGAAGAGGACCGCAAGAGGAAGATGAACGCATCCTTGGAGGATCTTCTCAAAAGCGATAAATACCCCTCACATGTTTGGGAGGATACTAGTACAAGACAAATGCAGTTACCATCAATCACCAGCACCAACAGCACCAGCACCAGCAGCGTGCAATCTCCCATCCGTCTAGATTCGAACAGGATGGTCAATGCTAGCATACAAATGACGGGAAGCTCTGTAGTCCCACAAAACGACATGGAAGTCCACTCGTACCACGAAGCAGAGCTACGTCGCATACGTTCATGGACACAGAACGTGGACCAAAGTGTGGGCCGACAGCGCACGCTGCTACCTCGCCACGGTCTGATGGACAGTCCAACTTTCCCAACTGAATGCTCTGCAAAACTAGCCAACGTCAATGAACCCGGAATGCGCCAACAAGCTCGATGGCAGCAGAACGGCACTACCCGAGATGGATGGGAGCAATTCGATGCTCTCATGCGTGGTGAGGATAGTAGCCCAAGTACCATCGCCGCCGACGATACGTACAATGCCACTTTTGAGAATCGCCACATAGCGCCAGATGGCGAACCGGGCCCGTCTACCAAGCGCCGACGCATCGATTACGCACTTCAGTCGGAAATGCAACGTTTGCAGTCCACTTCTGGACCCATGTATCCATATTTGCTTTACTCGGGAAAGGGAAAGGGGAAAGCCCCCATACAAGTCAGTGATGAGATTGGATTGTTCTAGAAAGGGCACAGATGAGCAGACATGACATGCAAGAGTATTATTTAATTGGTTGAAGAAAGAGACAAAGATATCATACGGCCTTGCGTTACTGCCATTTGTAAAGCTTGTAGTATTACATAGTATGTTCAAATAATTTTTATAATATTCAATCTCTTCACTCGCCGCGTCTCCTGCTTTAGACCCTCCATCCTTTCTTCTGTGTCCTCACAGTAACAATCCATAGCACAATCAGACAACAGGTGCCGATAAGCAAACAAGCCCCACTCCACACCTGGACGCCGATGAAATCTGTTCGGCCGTCCTTTTTCTTGAGCAGAGCACCTGCAATGGGCGCGCCAATCAACGTCGCGATACTGGATACACTCCACGACATTCCCAGGCGCGTGCCTAGACGCGAGAGATCCGGGGTGATGTTTGCGAATACAGCAGAGGGAACAGTTACCAGAGCCGCAGAGAAGAAACCTAGAGGGGGACATGTTAGTTTTGCAACTATAGATGAACGCGAGCCAAGAATACTTACCCCAAAGAATACTAAACGCAGTAAACGTCTTCTCATCCTCGATGGAGATCCAACAAAAGGATAAAACCCCACTTGCAAACGTACATATTGCCCATGTGACATTAGCGCCTAGCCAATGCGCCGCAACAGCAGAACTCAGTCTTCCGAAAAAACTACCTGCGATGGAAAGGACGAGCATGTACAAGGCAGTGCTCTCGCTGCTTCCCAAGCGCTCTTTAGCATACGTCGGGATGTAAAAGTACGGCACAATATAGCCCAGGAACGTAGCAAAAGTACAAGACGTGAAGATAAGAAACAGCCGGTCTTGAAGCGCTGTTTTATCGAAGAGCGAGCGACGCTTACGCTTGTGTTTGAGCCAATCCGATCCAGAAAGAAGGGCTGGGATAGACAGCAGGGCGGCGGCGAGCGCCACAAAACCAATAGCGCGCATAGTCCAGGGAAAGCCAGCAGAATGGACAAGCTGGTTGAACATGTTGATATAAATGACACCGCCAACAGCAATGCCGCTCATGACGATGCCCAGTGCAAAGGCTCTTCGCCGACTGAACCACACGCCCACCATGGCTAAACTAGGGATATACAGCAGACCCGCGCCCAGCCCCATGCACAGCCCTTGGCTCAGGAAAACCTGCCAGTACTGTGTGCTCAGACTCAACATCATGATGCCTAGCACGACGAGGGCGTTGCCGACAAGCAACATGGAGCGGAAGTAGCCGAGGTCGAAGAGCGGGCCTGACATGACGCCGACGACGATGAGGAGCCAGGCTTGCGTGGTGCCGATCCAAGATATGGCCGAGGGAGAGGAGCTGCTGAGGAGCGTGGTGCGGTAGTAGTTTTGGAAGACGCCGTAGCTTAATGTGAAACCCCTGGTCATAGCCTGTTAAAATCGGCATGATTCAAAGGTTCGGAGAGACTGCATCATCACGTACCAAATGTTGATGTAAATCAAGAAGCCGCCAAAAGCTTTGAGCCAGGCATGTAAACCGCCATCGGGAGGAGGCGGAATCGCAGATTCTGCAGTGACGGTTGACCGAGCATCGAGTTGTGCTTCTTTGTCTTGGGCTGCCTCATCGCTCCTTCGTGGCGCTGCATGTTGCACAACATGTTCGTCGCGAGAGGCCGATGAGGGGCGACTGTACTCTTCGCCTTGCGAGTTGAACTTGTCTGATGTGACGTGCTTCTCTTCTAGCTCTGATTGCCCCGTCATCTGGTTGTAATGCGCCTCTCGTTCTGCAAAATCCTTTCGAGCGCGTTCTTTTTATCTTGAATGATCCAAGCTCCTATGATTCCGACTCCGATATCATTCCGACGGGCAACTATCATCGAGTCATGCAACTAAGAAGCCCCGAAGCTATGAGCTGGCACACACTAGTGATTGCTTGTATGTTTTTAAGGCGTGGACGGAATGAAAGATTGTGAGAAGATGAGTCCGAGATAGCTTAGCATATGCGGATTTTGCATGCGTAATTAACCCGCGGGGACACCCACCGACTAAATATCCCCACACTTCTTCTTAGTGCTGGGTGATGCTGGGCTGTGTGCGGAAATAACGTAGCTACCGAGGTCGGGGAAATGCCGGATACCTTGTACATACGTACATGATGCCAAGGATTGCACAAGGACAGCACTAGACAAGCCAATACGAGAGGGCGAAGCATTCTAACTTGTATTCAGACACGGAAGGCTTCGACAAAATTTCGTGTCCAGACCGAACGGCCAACACATACGTTCATGACTGCCGAGATGCAAGCCGAACATGGGGTGCGGTGAGCTTGATATCGAATTGCAAGGGTACAAGACGCAGCCATCGACATAAGCCTATCGATACGGAACACCGAGCGACTGGGCTCGTTTCTTCACTCTGGGTCCGACCAAAGCTGCTGGTGCGTGAACGAATGCATGTTGAACCACAAGAGATTTGGTGCGCAGCTGCGGTGAATGCTCTCCGAGCTGGACAATGGGAAGGCACACGGCTTCAGCAAGACATGGGTAGTGAGTGTGACTTCAAGACATCTTCCCGTTCCGTAGCGGTTCTGTCTGAGCCAGAATCTTGAATGCAAGTACCCAGAGCTCGGCAGTGTGCTAATAGCGAAGGATGACTGACGTGTCCGAGTTGGTTAATGAGCTTTGAATTCTTATATCCGTAAAGTGTCTGAAGTGAGAATCGCAATTCGTCCGGCAATCTTGTCAAAAAAACCCGCAAAGATGTTATACAATGAATGAGTGCGCCGGTGCTGTTCAATCGTTCAGCTGAAATCCGTCCAAAGTTCGTCTTCGGAGTCGCCCATCGGCCGTCCTTGAAACCAACGCCGTGTCTTCAAGCTGAAGCTGCCGGCTTCGCAAACTTGGCTTTCCTGGCCTCGGCAGCAGCCCTGTCCTTTTCACTCATCCAAGTGGTACCGCTACCGCTACCACCACCGCCTGTAGTCTTCCTCTCACTGCGACGGTTATCCTTGCTGTCCTGATTGTCTTTGGCGTCTCGGTTGCGGTTCTCGCGTCGGCCTCCACGACCTCCAGAGCGGCCTGCACCCCGACCTGCATCGTGACGCTTGTTGCTGCTGGCATCTTCAGTACCTTCCCGTGTCCGTTTTTGGCGGCGCTCTCGCTCCGGCAAAGCCTCGTCGAGTCCCTTGGGGGGACCGACTTCCCCAAACTTCTTAGCACGCTCCAGCTTCTTGAGACCCTCGTCGTCCTCAAACTTGGTGCCGAACTTGAGCGCGCGCTTCTTACGCTTTTCGATCTCTTCGTCAAGTTTAGTGGCAGCAAGACCTCTTGAGTAATCGGGAATCGGCTCCTGCTTCTCTTCGGGCTTGGCCTCTGTGCTTTCTGCAGGCGCTTCTACCTTCAGATCATCCGTTTGGGCGGGGTCGATGTCGGCGACTTGGTTGGGTACAGCTTGAGGATTCGGTGGCTGGCCTTCACCTCCAGCGTTGGCGACAGTCTCTTCGTTAGTGGTGACGGTCTCTTCTTGCGTAGTGGTGGTGGCGGCAGGCGCTGCAACAACATCATCGCCTTCGTCGTCCCAGTCGATCTCGTCTTCACCGCGGGTGGAAGGCTTTGCGCTAGACTTCTCGTCGTCCTTCTGTAGGCGCTCAACCATCTCTGCCTTCTTGCCGGTGTGAGGGAGCTTGCGCTCTTTGAGAAGCGCCGACAGCTCGTCGTTCTTCATCTTGGAGTATTCCGACATGGTTGCGCAGACGGTTATGGGCGTGGTAGTCAAAGCACTCGACGCGACACGGACAGGGGCGCGTGTCGAGAAGCTGGCGGGTGTGCTGAAAGGTCGACGGGGGTCGCACAATAAATCTTGATTTGTCGCTGATTGGGATAGGAGCGTAAGAGACGGCTTAAATAGAAGCGCACGAGTTGGTTGACAATGGCGCGGCAGGTGTGGTGGGCGGAACCATGGTTGTCCTGGTACAGAACGAGTGAGCTGGAGGGTGAGCTTGGACCGCCTTGCGCTAAGCTTGTTCCGGCACCCAGCAATCCATTCATTATGCTTTTGTTAAACCTTGTCGCTATTGTGTTTCAGATTCACAGTCGGAAGCAAAGGGTGCTTTCGCATCGCGTGAATTATGTAATCGCGACACATGTTTAGTGTAGTTTCATCAAAGACAATGGTCGACGCATCACTTTTCATTCTGAGCATAGCTCGCTACCATTCACTACTGTACCCTCTCCATGGAACCCGAATACCGTATCCACTGCTTACTCCATCGACCGAGCTCTCGCCCTCTTGCGCGGCTGATCTACACTCTCGGCCTGACTAGACATGTCCCTGTCAAGTTTACGCTTATGAGGAGATACCGAACTTCCGGGTCGTCGGGTCGGGTCCGAACGTGTGGGTTGACAGCCAGCCTGCTCCTTATCAGGAGGCTCTTCGGTCTTGGAAGGTAATAGCTCTGAGGGAGTTGCCCGTCCTTGGGTAGGCCTCGAAACTGTGTTCGCCTCCACAGGCATTGCTGTTCCCTGCAATGTCTTCACGCGTGCCTCGTATGTTTGGATGAGCTTTTCCATCTCTTGTTTCTTTTCATTGTCCTTGGTATTTTGAGCTTGTCGAAGCGCTGCATTTGCGTCGGCTAGCCGCTCAGCCTTTTGCTTCAGAAAGCTGCTTTCATGGCGCCTCTTTTTGAGCTCGGTGATTGTGGCTGCATGTTCTGACCTAAGCGCTGCAAGGTCTCTGCTTAGCTGCGAGACCTCATCGTGGACGTAGGATGATGCTGATTTGACGGTTCGCAGATGGTTATGTTCTACGATAGGGTGTTGTTCTTCCAGCGTTGCTTTATATAGGCTCGCAGACTTCTGCTCTGCGATTTGAGCCTCACACGTCTTAACCATCTGCTTCTGCCACTCGCACTGCATCTCCAGCACTTTGGCCTCCCACATCTGGTTAAGTTTGCTGATTTCTTTCTGGTGATTCTCCTGCACCTTCTAATCGAAGCATAATTGGACTTTCAAATCCTTGATACGTTGATCTTCTGCTGTCGTGGCTGCGTATACAACGCTGGATATTGTGCTTTGCCAAGATTTAATGCATGCTGCCATTTGGCACGCTGATACCATTTCCTGCTCTTGTATACTCTCGTCTAAGCATTTCATACAAGCTTCCATGACATCTCTGAGAACTTCAAGCACGTCATAGGTTCCGACTGCATGAGAAGGACTTGGTGGCTTATTGTGAGTTGAGAGCTACATGGTTATGGCTTTGGCGATGTCGGCAGCTTCAGGCGCAGCACCTTCATTATCAACGAGCGAGCGAGCCACGGCTTCTGCAATGTCCCTCGCCTCGCCATTGTTGTCAGAGTCAGATTTATTGCGGTGTAAAACACCAATTCTCTTCAGGCCGTTGCTGGAGGGACTGTCATGTATTGCCGCCTTGTCCCGCGCTGCCGGGTTACCCCGACTGAAGATGGTATCAACGGCTCGTTGCGCGTTTGCTTTGTATTCTATGCGTCTAGCCTGCTGACTGATCCTTTCATAAGCTTGCTCGCCTGCGGCTTCGTTTTCGTTACTATCGAATGACTCTCTTTGCTGTGTCGAATTGCCAGGGCGGATAGGGCGCTTGCCGTATGGCATAGACGGCTTGCGCATCGCGGGTACATCGGGTGGAGACATGTTTGTCGTTGTTTGATTGAAGTCAGGCTGGACATAAGTGTCGAAAGTGCAGAGTGCGCGGTGGTTGGCGGTGGGCTGGACGTCGGCGGCGAAGAGTCGTTGCAAGCGTTGTAAAGCGATTAGTAGAGAGCGTACTATGCTCATATACTGAACAAGTGAAAGTGAGATCACGAGCAAGTTACACAGCAATATTGAAAGTGGGGCCCACCGTGAGAGTGAAAGCCAGTGTAAGAGTGTGATGTGATTCACCTTTGCGCCTATTTGACCCAGCAGGCAATCGCCCGTTCTGATTTTTATGATACATGCCATGGCTCCGTCCTGGTCCGTCAATGCTGATGGAAGGATCGGTACAGCACCCAAAGGCCAGGAACTTCGGCCGCCATGGAAGATTTGTCGTCCGACATTATACGGCTTAGTTCTTCTCGTCGCGAGCGGCGCGTGGGTACTGGTAGTGTCGCGGAAGGATCATGGGCCGGCGATTGGCGCAGCGGAAAGCTTCAGTAGCAATGGGGGAGCTGTCGGTCCGGATGGTGGTGCCGATGGCCATGAAGAAGCTGGCTCCACGTTAGCGTTGGCGGGCACGTAGAGGCGGACACGCATACCCAAATGTCGCGGCTGAGCCCATCATGTATTGGCCCAGCGTCCTGAGCATCCCGTTCGGGCCCGGACCAAATCGAACAATGTTTGTGAATCCTACTCGGTTGTCAGAAAAGCATCTACAAGGGCGGGGTCAATGCGCACCGAAAATGAAGCCAATGATCAAGCCGACAGCTGGAAACAAGTCAGATTATGCCTGTGTTTGTGTTTAGTCGTGAAGCGTACATCCACCCATCATACCACCCATCTTCACTGCATACTGTCAGCCACGGCCATGTATGTCCATGTGCACAGACGGAGGCATACGCTTGTCAAGAGTTGAAGGGCCATGGGCGCCCTGGGGCATGGAGCCAACTGGTACGGGCATGTTGGGGGCTGGTTGACGATCAAGTGCAAGAGGGGAGGCACAGTCAGTTGGACGTCCCACTTGCAAGTTCTCGCCGCGGCTCTTCCAGCGCCAAGAAGAGAGGCCCGAAATCCGGGGAAAGATTCGCCATGTACCGGTAGAGGGTGATGGACTTGCCACTGCACGTGTGCCATGACGACCAAGACCAGAACAAGTACATATACTGTAAGTACAGTACAATGCGCATGCGACCGTGGTCTGAAGCACGGCCTTGGCGATATGCGCTGAGTGCTCACTGCTCGCGGTGCGCGCCCCTGGAGAGCGCATGTGGAGTGGGCACGTGACTCTCGACACACGACCCCCGGGCATGGGCGCGAGAAAATGAAGCGGAATAGTTTCGACTTGCCGCCTGTCGTTCGGCCATGGTGGGTGGGCTGTAGCAGCATCTGTCTCGTTTCACCTAGGTAGATATTGCCATCTGTGCTTGCACCCTTTGTCCGCTCCCGCATCACGCCTGTGCCGTTGTCTCGCCTCGCACATTGCCCATCGCCCATCTGGCCAGTCAGCGTTGCATGGAACCAGGCCCGACAACAAACGTCCTACTACTGCTCCTCAACCCCCCAAACCAGCCCATCCAGACTATCCCCCGCAGCCCATCCAGCAGCTTCAGCCGTGGCCGCGCCCGCAAGAGTTGTACTTCCACAGACGTTGCTTTCCGTGCAGTGCGCCTGTCTGCAGTGCCTTGCATCGTCCTGACGTCGCACCCTTTCTCCCTGTAGTAGCACACGACCGACGACGCCCACGCCCACGCCCACACGTACGCCTACGCCTACGACGTCGCCGGCGAAGCTCGCGTACTCGACAACGCCCAGAGCCCCGCCTGCTACCGCATCGCATGAGTGTATGACGGCGCCCACGACATTTGCTGCTGCCGCAAAGCTGTTGTTGCTTGCCTTGGCCCTCGTCACGCTGGTGTCGCGCCGCTAAAAACGGACAAGACGGGAAAGCGTGCAGCAAAAGTGACGGCCGAGCCTAAACACGACCACCTCCTTCCCTCGACACCACGTCGCCAATGACGGCAGTTGCGCCCCCCGTCAACTATCAGAACATCACCGGCAGGCATGGAGCGCTGAAGGCGTGCCCAACGGCGGTGGCATGTTCATGCCGAGGAAAAGTGCCCAACGGTCAAACTCGTCGTCGAGCCTGTCTTCCCAGGCCTCGACCACATCCACCATATCGGCTGCCTCATCATCTTCGTCGCAGCCGAACAGCACTGCATCCTCAAACGGCACCGACTGGGCGGCCACCCGCAAAGCAAAGACGCCAAAGGGATTATGGCCCGCCTCCAAGACTGAGCCTATTTCTGGAATCACTACTGCACGCTCGCAGCCTATTGCATCTGCCGGCCCCGGCTCTTCTGCTGCTTCGGCTATGAGCGCACTGCAAGCACCGTCTGCCATGGTCCCCTCGCAACATAATGGCGCCCTCCAGGCCGCCCAGCAACAGCCAAACGGTGCGCAACGGACTCCAGCCCAGGAAAGCACCGCCGTGCTGCATCTGGTCCCCATGAACGGCACCTTTGAGCGCAAGACCATCACCGTTCCCTTCTTCCCGGATGTACTCCGCATTGGCCGACAAACCAACAACAAGACAATACCGACGCCGCTCAACGGCTACTTCGACTCAAAGGTCCTCTCAAGACAGCACGCCGAGGTATGGGCAGACCGCCAGGGCAAGATATGGATCCGAGACGTCAAGTCTTCAAACGGCACCTTTGTCAACGGTTCCCGGCTGTCGCAAGAGAACAGAGACTCGGACCCACACGAGCTTCGCGAGCAGGACATGCTGGAGCTTGGCATTGATATCGTCAGTGAAGATCAGAAGACCATCGTCCATCACAAGGTTGCTGCTCGTGTCGAGCATGCCGGCATCTATTCACGCTCAAGCAGTGAAATGATTGACCTTAACTTTGGCGAAATGGAAGGCCCCCAATTGTCAAATATCATGGGCTCCACCAGCCAACAACAGCTGGCAAACATGCGAGGTCGCGCGCCTAGTCAAGGTTCCATGAACGGCCAGCGAATGCAGGGCCCCGGTGCCATGGCCAACTACCAAAACGGCATGCAGCAACCACGACATCCTAACTTCTGGCTACAGCCTATCACCATGGAGCAGGTAGTCAAGAAGCTCAACGTAAGTACCATGTCAGTGACTTGCTGTGTCCACCTCTAACAGCAGCAGAACGAGATCAAGGCCGCAAAGCAGCAGTCACAGGATCTCCAACAAACTCATCAGTACATTAATGCCATCCTGACAGCAGATACAAAGGAAGGAACCCACCAAGACGTCTCCCATCAATCAAGTGAGAATCTCACCCCTCAAAGACAACAGCCTCAAGGCGAGATTCTCTGACCCACCTGCACCACCTCCACAGCAACCTTTACCCGAGAAGCCTGACGCCGCCTCGTCCCTCAGGAGGTCGGACTCGGAGCGACAAAAGACCGCATCTCCAGTGCGGTCGGATGCACAGTTGTCCTCGCTCACCGAGGCTTTGACTAACGCGAAGAAGGAGATAGAATCTCAGGGCATGCGACTACGAGATCTCGAGACGCTGTTGAACGAAGAGCGTCGCGCAAGAGAAGACGCCGAAGAACGAGCAGCTCGACTTGAGCGTGAGACGACCAAGGACCATGGAGATGCAGAGACTGTTGTTGGTGACAACGATGCAGAGGAAGCTGAAGCGGCCGGGCCAGAGCATGAAGAACTCACCGGATCAGAGAACGGGTCCGTGCCTTCTGATAGTACTGAGGATACTACGGCCCGCTTGCAGCAACGTCTGGAACTGATGATGTCAGAAATGAACGAGATGAAGCAACAGATGGAGCGCTACCGTGAACGAGCCGAGACCGCAGAGGCCGACCGTAAAACATTGGCTGAAATGATTGAGAACATAAGAAAAGACAATACAAAGACAGCAAGCAACGGGACTCGCCGGCGAAGCAGAAGCGATAGTGCGTCGGAAAAGATAAGCGCACAAACCGCCATCAACCTGGGGGACGGGCAAGAGTCTGAGGAGGGCGAGATCATGATTATCAAAGAAAAAGATCTCGACGAGGACGGCCCGGAAACATCAGCTCCGGAGCCGAGCCGTCAAAATGGACATCACGTCCAGCACAAGAATTCGAAACAGTCACGGAATGCTGAATCCTTGGTCGCTCAACGGCTTGACCGAAATCCCATGTACTATGGCGGCCCGGTTGGGGCCATGGTGGCAGTCGTTGCAATAGGTGTGGCAGTCATGACGATGCTTAATCAATACCCCAAAGCTGAGCGTTGAGCAAGAATGCACTAGACAAAGTCTTTGCAGATGTTGTCGAGTACAGCGAGGCAAGCGCATAGATATGCATACGGAGAGGACGGCACACGCCAAGAAAAGGTGATTGCGATAGCGATCATCTTGACATTGCCAGGCTATAGCCAGATAATATCCACTTTTGGACATGCACTAAACGCATTCTTCGTCAAATCGCTACGGAACCGCACCTTGAGCATTGGTTGCATTTAATCGGTTGAAAGCAAAGTCACCACCACATGCGGGAGCGCTACACATTAGCACCAACTACCACAGGTCCATCAGCTACGCAGACCTATACCGGACATCGGAATGGATATCCATACCCACCACACAACTCGTAATGCTCCCATGGGAGCGATGTCACGACATCGAAATCACATCAACAACCCTTTTCTTTGATCAATTCCAGCGCAATCTGGCGCATCCCCTGCCACAACAAAGTTTTCTACCCTTGTTGAGGAGGCCTCGAGCCTTTGTTCAATCGTTTAGGCGAAATTTTTCCCTTGGGTCCTTTCAGTTGATATAACTTCTGGCAACCGAGTAAGGAGGTGTAGGTGGGGAGGGAGCATGGGATCAACAATTGGCTTATAGGATGGCTAAATGTTTTTATTTTCGCTGTCAGGTTTCAGTAGGGGCAGGCAGACAAGGTTATCGACCATTTTGATTTTTTTCCTATGTTATACATCACAACATATGTTTTCGTTCAGTTATATGGGGGCCTTTTCTTTGCGTTGTTCTTGTTGTTTTCTTACTTTTAGGGAAATTGGATTCTTTTCTTTCTTCTTTTTCTTCATGGCATCACGAATAGGTAGATGGATGGGTTGGGAAGTGGAAGCGGGATATTTTTCACACCGCAACCTTCAATGATACATATTTTGATCTCTCCTCTCTTCGATACTCTTTTTCTCGTTGTGTTTGTTAGGCAGGCTAGAATAGTTCTTGTTTGCAGGTTTAATGCAAATGCAAATGTAAATGCAAATGTGATTGTACATGGACAAAGTTCATACCAATCCTATACTCACAGTCACCGAACTTAGCGTTCGTATCCTCGTCTCGGGTATATCATCATCTGCTTTTCCCTCGGCCTGTTGTTCCTGCTCTGTCGCACCACTCTTAACCTCGATATCATCAATCGCCTTGGCACTTCCCAACTCAACCCTCACCCTATAACTCTCATCTGCCTGGAAATGTAGCCCAATCTCCAGCGCCCTAGGTATCGCCCTACCCGTCGCTTTCAAATACACCATCTCGCCCACTTTCCGCGCCCCTCCTTTCTTACTCGCCTCCTCGGCCACGTTCCGCTCCACATGCTTTGCTTCCAGTCGCCCATTCGCTTCTAGCGCTTTTACACTGTGTTGCCCTCCTCGGGCTGCTCCTCCTGCTCTACTGCCCAGCGAGGCGGCGGATTGCTTCTCCCGTTTTGTAATGCCTACGAGGAGTTTGCGCACGCGCTTGACACAGGGGATGTAGGGTGTCGTTGCAGTTATGTAGATTACCTTTGGGGAGCTGGATGAGGAGTGTTGAGTTGGGAGTGCGGGGTGGAGGAGCGGGCGGGTGGATATTGAAGCATCTTGGGAGTGTTAGCATGGGAGCTTGGTATTCTTTTGAGTCTGTTTTCCTAGTATCTGCGTATCTGGGGGCATAGACGTACTTTTGGGGAGTTTGGGGAGTTTTTGGCGGTTGGTGGGTTTGCGGGACTTGGGTGCTGGTTTAGAGGTGGGCGGCAGTGCTTTGACTTCTTTTTCGGGGGTTGGAGCGGGATTCGGGGTGCTTATTGTGCTCTCTGTTGCCGTCTTGGGGGTGGATGTAGTTTTGCTGGATGGTGGTGGCCGCTGGCCGCATGGTGGTGTTGCGTCTGTCATCACTATGTCTTCGGGTGTGCTCTGAGGCCGAGGCTGAGCTTTGACCTGGCCATTCACTGATCGCTTCTTGCCCGCCATATTCTCGGTATATAGAGGCGTGTACAAGGGAAGTGGGCGCAAGAAGTACGGTCGCGTCGCGTCACGTCACAAAATCTTTATCGATAAGTCCAATTCGGAAGGATACCGACGGTTCCTTCGGCCCCACGCACCACCCATTGCGACTACCACCAAACATGTAACGCAACACAGCCATGGCAAGTCCAATGCGGCAAAAGCTCCTTCATATTCATCTTCCCGGTCTGATTCCGTACGCAACTGCCGCCCGCCTCCAAGAATCGCTCGTTTCCCGCTTCCTCGCCTCGAAACCGCCCTCCAACGCTCCTTCCCCACCACCACACATCATCACCGCAGAGTTCCAGCCCGTCTACACCTGCGGGCGACGAGAAATCGGTACTGTTTCTCCCCAGCAACAGGCACATCTGCGCTGCAATGGCCGCGCAGACTTTGTCCAAGCCATGAGAGGCGGACAAACGACCTTCCACGGCCCGGGCCAGCTTGTCGCATATCCCATCATCGACCTGCGCACACATAAACTCACGCCCCGCCATTACGTTTGTCTGCTTGAGAAGAGCCTGATAGCCACGTGTGCCCGATTTGGCATCAAGGCCATGACTACGGAGCATACGGGTGTGTGGACGAGTCCGGACGACAAGATTGCGGCCATTGGCGTGCATATGCGGCGGAATATCACAAGTCATGGGGTTGGTTTGAATGTTAATACTGACTTGGCATGGTTTCAGAGAATTGTGGCGTGTGGGCTAGAGGGGAAGCGGACGACTAGTTTTGAGAGAGAGGGCGTGGTGGGAGAGGGTGTTGAGAGTGTTGCGGGTTTATTTGTGGGCGAGGTTGGGGAGCGGTTAGAAGGGGTTGATGGTGTTGAAAAGGTAGGTGAGCATGTAGTTGAGGACATGTTAAAGGGTTGACCGTGAAGCTGATGCTGTGTTTACTACGTGCTCATGGATTTTCATGTGTTTAGCGCATCATATTGAATGATTTATTGGACTGGTTTCTTTAACCTCTTGTCGAGGTGGTATGCAGCTAGCAGAGCGACCCGGTCTGTCACCATCAACACAAGGCCACGCAGTCCAGACGTCCTCGAAATCGCTAGTCTGGAAACAACGGGTTACCCCCACAGCTCAGTAAATTCCGATTCATATGAGAATCACTTGTGAATGGCGACAGATGATCGCCAAACTACAATCTGATTTCTCCGTCGTCATCTATGCAAAACGCCCACACAGTATGTGGTGGAGACTGCGATATGAGTTTCATGAAGCGATCATGTGACGTGCTTGGTTAAGGATTGCAGGCCAGAGGGCAGGTGAGTAGTATTACCTGCACTTCCAACCACCAAAAACGTTCTAGTCCACTTCGCCTACGCAGAGTTGACGTACCTAGATCGCATAAAGTACCGCAATCATAGATTGTGATTGAAATCCTAGATCGGGTTGGTTGAGATCCTCAGATAGATTGCGATTCAAATCCTCCAAAATCCTGCGACTTTACGATCGGGCATCAATCTCCAATCAGGTCGCCACAGATTTGTGAGTCCTGCCCACGAGCCGACTTCCGTCGGAACCGGGACCGGGAGCTTCATGGGGTTTGGTTCCGCGAATGCATGGTGGTTGGGGATGGTGCCTTGGTACGGTGAGGTGAGGGGGGGCGGTGCCGGCAATTGCGGGATTGAGGATTACAGTGTCGTATTACGGGATTTGGGGTTACAGTGTCGTATTGCGGGATTTATGGTTACAGTGTCGTGGTTGGCAGTAGAAGAGCGACAATGTGGGTACCATGCTGTAGAAACAGGATCAGAGGAGCAATTGGGGTTCTCTGTTTTTCTGTTACGGCGCTAAGATAGTGTGGTGTCTTGCAATGTTGATTGAGAGGACGTTTTGTTGCATTAGTGTTGTCAGTTAAACGGTATCCATAGTGTTGGAACAAGTGGCACTCGGTCTAGTGGGTACGTTGGGTATTGAGTGAGAATTTAGGAAGAATAATGTAGCTTATCTCGAGTTTCATTGGACATTATGGTTTCCCCAAGGACGGCTGAAAGACTGCGCAGTAGTGGATACTGGCTCTCCTAGGCTTGCTCAAAGATGTGTCAGCCCCTTGCACACTGGCTTCTTGGCTGTCAAAGTGGCTTCCAATAAAGTGGTTCAAGTTAGGAATGACTAGTTTGGGGTGATATCTTTTGCATGGACAATCATACTTGACGTCTACTTCTATTTCCGGCGTGGGTGTTTTACTCGCTTCCAGGGCTATTCTATACACAGTAAAGCGTCATGGATCAGTGTCCTTTGATCTTACACGGCTAGCCGGATATATGATGATCTAATCAGGTATATCATATCTTGACGGACAAGAGGCGAAGAGCTATAAGTAGTATGCCTGGAGAAGTGGGAAGCGCGAGGGAGTGATCTTTCCGCCTCCCGCGGTCATGCCCGCCATGCATAGCTTTTAGTATGCAGATGTTCCGGTGAGTTGTCATGGCTCGCTTGTCATTAACTAGATGTGGGGTCGAGAGAGGAAAGGCGGGAGGTGGTCAGTAATGTGAGTTTTTCCATCTCTCATAGGTAGCTCAACGTGGTCATCTGTATGGTCACGCTCACATGACTAGTTTACTCTAGCAGGGATATCGAAGATTGAATCTCGCTCAACAAGCCCCACATACAAGCACTTTGACGACTCATGAAGCTGTATACTGCACACCCTCTTCGCTTACTGGAAGGTCATGCTACCTATATCCGAGACACCATGGTGTCGGAATTGTTAGCCGCGAAATCGTTCGCTTTCCTTGCATGTATATCGCGCATCTCACTTTGCATGGTGGTGGTGATTTTGCAGCTACCTCCTGGGGACTGAATCGATCCAAGAATCCGGTTGATGCACACCGCCATGTGCGTTCCTGCATGTCTCAATTTTCACCAAGACTCTCTTATCGCGTTTCAAGCGAGAATGGCTGAAATTATAATCCAACGCTCGAACGTGAGAGATGTATTGGAAGAGTGAGTGGCGTTGCTACTGCCCCTAAATGGCCAACTGTACCTGTGTGCGAAGTAATATCTTCACAATCGTATCATAGCTACATATTCGATATTAATCTGTACCTCAATGTGTGTATGAGCATCATATAATTACCGTGTGCGAGTGGCACAGCTTTACCCCGTAGCTGAAATGCCTTGTTACATGTTTGTATCGTTCAGCACTGCCATCCATGGATGGCCGCCGAGAGCCAAGTTGTGGAGATGATACTGCAGGAAACAAAACATCTGCTGAACAGTGTCCACAACTGTGGAGACTATAATACAGCTGATATTGGGTATTGGCAACGCAATCATGATTCCTTAATAGGCATCGCGTGTGGTACTTTGCTTGCTGCTCTGGTTTATCCAAGCGAACCAAGAGCGTCACACAAGAGAATGGAGTGTTCTGGCCAGATGATCAGAAGATGGGTTTGCATACTACGCCGCTCATGTTAGTAATTACATATGCAAATGCTTACGTGCTATGTTTGGCACGTGATGCGGCTCCTTCTGCCCGCCCGGGTGTCCAGTCAAGCCCGGTTGCAAGGGGTTGACAGCTGGCGATGACGCAGCGGGCCGTGGTCCTTCCGCAGGAACAACAGGCACATGAAGGATTTTAGAGTTGAGGCAAAATTATGAGAGGCCGGTATCGTCGTCATCATCAGGGGCCCGATGCAGCGGGTAGTGAAACGCACGATTGCATCGCAAAGTTTACCGAGCGCCCAGTCCCGGAAACGGCGACAGGCTTCGGATCTGGGGATTTGGCTTGAGCCACATGCGATACTGATTTGATTTGCGCCAGACTGTACACTACCTACATCATGGGGAAGCGAGTGCAAGATTAGGAAGTGCGGATGCATGCACAGCATACACACCGGTCAAACACGAACGACACGAGGGTCACAAGAGAAATGCTGTGCTCTACTGTAGATGTAAGATGCAGAATCTCGGCTGATTGTGGCGCCTGTCTGCATATGCCACTTGGCTTACTGTGGAAAATATCAAGACGGAGCTGAAGCGCGTGGAGAGTTACTCCCGAACGGTGAAGCGCGGCTAGGAACCATTTTTCGTCACGTACTACCCTATACTGCAGGGGTTGGAGTCTTCCCCAATACCCTATGGTCTGCATAATGGTCTGATTTTTGCTCATCCAACGAACTAGTTGCCGCATGTGGTTGGCAGTCGCTTGTTGACCCTCACAGGCTGAAAGACGGAAAATATAATGCGCGATTGCCGAAGCCTGTCCACGTAGGTGAATCGAACGGCCTGTTCCTGAAAACTAGCGTAGTACCAGATCTCCACGTTCTATATCCATATTCTTCATCGACACCAGTGTTGCCATGCCCGATGTGCTGGCAATGACAAAGCCATACCAAGTCGCTTGCTGATAGAGTACAATAGTGTGCGACCGGCCTTGTGTCTGAGATGAAATACCAATGCTGCACATGACCCGTAGCTTCCTTAATGTGAACCACCCTGTTGCTGCTCCGCTGCCTCTTCCCATACGCATCTAGCGCACATGCACTCACCACCAAGTGCCCCCACAGCCCATTCACGTCTTTCCTTGACTGGCAAGCGAATATCGCAGTAATGACCAAAGACCTCCTCGTCTTTCTTGAGACCAGGACCCTTGCCCGGGTCTCTACCCTTCCAATCAACCATCTTCTCACGGGTCCAGAAACGCATCGATCCACGCCACTCCCAGGCTACGTTAGGGTCACAGCTGTGGTTTGCAAGACACCACATGGGATGAACAGCACTAATCTCAGGTCTTCCGTCCAAGCCCTGTTGTGCGGACGCCGTTCCCCGGAACTTCGCATACAGCGTGTTGAAGATCCAAGTGTCATAACGATGGCTTTGTGTGAAGATGTTGACGTCCATCTTCTCCAGAACATGTAGTGGCATGAGTATATTGTTCTTGAAAGAAAAAGGCAGTGTTTGCGGGACATGGCCGAACGGGTTACTCGGATGATCGGACGTGCCAGGTTGCCACGCGACTCCGAGATCCTTACCATGGTAGTCACCCCAGATGTAACGCACTTCTTTCAATTCGAGTGGGTGAAGGTCCTGAGTCTCGGCCAATGCTAGAGCGCGGAAAAGTAGAAGGGTATAGAGATAGTCTGCCGCTTCGCGCGCCGGTACCTTGCCTTGATCTAAGTTGACTCCACATATCGAGGGGTGGTAGTGATCTTGTGCTAGATCGTGACATTCCTCACTGCAAAAGAAGACTTCATCGCATTCCTCGCATGATATGACGGCGTCTTTTTCGCCTTCGGAAGTTGAGAAAGGTATACTGCAAGCATCGCAATATGAATCGTACAGCCTTGAGATAGCAGTGAGCAGAGACTTCTCTTCCAAGACCTTCTCGCCTGGGGCTATGTCGTCCTTGGCAAATAGTCCAAGTTGCTTTGTATATTTTGTATCCGGAATTGACCCGTTTGCGGTGTCTGTGGTAGTGAGAACAGGTAACTCAGCGACCCTCACTTCCAACATTGGGGCTATATTTGTGAGTTCCTTGTTGAGAAAGGCCAGGCACTCTGTTGAGAACCGGTTGGGCTCGTGATGATTCCAAGGGTACTGTTCGCGGCGAACCAGGCCTTTATCTGGGTACTCTTCTACATCTATGTCTTCCAGAGCTTCTCCCTTATTCTCGGAATAGGATTGAAGATGGCCCGACAGCGTGCCATGGTAATCCTGGAAAACTCTATCATCGGGAAACGTCTTTTTTGCACGAGAGATGTAATCAAACGCACTGCGGAAACATCCGCAATCTATCAGACACCCAATGAGGATATCGTGTCTTAACCACGTCAGTATTCGCTTCACACGCATATAGACTCATGTCGACGCTTACATACGCATTCTTCGACCATCGGGTTTTTGCCCAGGTCGCGATATCGTCATCTTCCAAAGACATAACTCCCTTCTCAGAATTTATAGCTACATCTCTCATTTGTTCAGTGATGATGTCCGTTCGCGCCGCCTCTAGGGCGTCGTCGTGGTATTCGCCCTCTTGAACCACTTCATCAATCAGAATCAAAGCTTTGTATGCATCTCCTGCTGCGAGGTCAGGATATCCAAGATCTTTATACGCTTTTGCGAGTGTGAGACGATGCAATATGCTGTAAGGCTGATCAATTGTGGTCTCTTGCAGCCCAACCAGTTCTCGTGTTAAGCGTTCGCGCATGACATTGGAGTTCTAAGAAAGTCAGATTGACTATTAAACCCCATGATAAGATGACTTGCCTCCATCTCGAATGAGGAATCTGATCGATCAATCGATCAAAGCTCAACGTCGCATATTTTCCACAAAATCTTCGTCGGGGTGCCATGTGCCCACCCTGGTATCGATAAGCTAGCCCCACTTGCCCTTGCCCTCATTAGAACATCATTAACTTCTACGCTCTACATATCGACATTTTTATCACCTATCACTAACTGGTAGTGAAGGTTCTTGTGAGACACATTATCCCAGCAGCCATGCTTCCATCTGCCGCTGAGCTTGTTGCGCGTTTTCTAAGGGCTAGTGGATATACTGAGGTGACGTCACCCCTAGTTGGAAAGGGTGACTACCACTGACGCTGCTGCAGACACTGAATAGCTTTGTTCAGGAAGCTAGCCTGCCTTCTGATATCGGAGCAGCTTCCGACAGTCTGGTCACCATCGAGTCTATTCTGGAAGAGAAGAAGAAGTTCGACCTCAGTCTCAGCTTCGAGAAGCTCGGTGTCGATGAAACGAATCAGGGATGGGCCATCCACGCACCGGTCAATCCGAAAGTTGTACCGTCCCTACCAAGTCGGTCGAATATACTGAGCATATCAGTGCTCGATCTCAAGCTGCCATCAGCAACAGATATCAAACAGTATGTTGGTGTCACTACTGCTGATCGACAATTACACTTGATGGACCCAACGACAAATTCGCTCGATGTTGTGCACACATTCTCGAGTTTCCAGGATTCACCGACGCTGGACCTTGTACCTGTGGACCCAACACATCTGCTAATTGCCTCAATGTCCGGAAAGCTGACGCTATTCGACACTGCCAACAACAGGATATTAGAAGAACGCAAAGATCACTCGAAGTATCTGGTCAAGCTCTCAACATGGTCTTCCAATGGCAGCTCCATACTAGTTGCTAGTGCAGGATGGGATGCTAAGGTAATACTATATCAGATCGATGTCAGCGCCGAGAAACCACAGCTCGGAGACCCAATAGCAACTTTGGCTCTGCCAAGCATCCCGGAATCAACTGTATTCGTCACCTTGCCTGGGGATGGGACTCCAGCTCTGGTGGTCGCTCGAAGAGATTCCACATTTCTACACTATTACGCTGTACCCAACCCAGAGGCACCGGCTTTCACTCTGATTGGCAAGCAGAACCTTGCTCCGCACTCTAATGCTTGGATCGCATTCACACCGTCAGACATACAGATCTGTCCCACAGACCCACACCTAGTAGCCATCGCTACCTCCAGTACGCCGCATATGAAGCTACTGATAGTGAAGCTACTACTGCCCCCCACACGTTCCTCAATGGCTGGCACGGAAGCTAGTCTAGCCACGGATGGACCCGTGACACAGGCGTCGCAAGCCAGAGCTGAGCTAGCCACTGCAGATAAAGAGGAAGCGGCTATATTAGTCAACGTTTCCACTCTAGCACCGCAAACGGCTTATTCCACTCCACGCCTAGTTTGGCGCCCAGATGGTACAGGTGTTTATGTGAGCTCGGATGACGGGGTAGTCCGCGGCCTAGAAGCAAGGAGCGGGAAACTTATTTCTTCCCTACATGCACACGAACCTGGGTCAAAGTTGCGGTGTCTCTGGGCGGGTTATCTGGCGGGGAAGAGGAGTCAAGGCTCAGGCGATCAAAGCAACACTGAATACTTGATAAGTGGTGGCTTTGATCAGAAGCTCATCGTCTGGAGTCCTTCCTAAGCGAATTGTATATGTTACCATCTTGACTAAGCCATATCTAAGATATTCAAGATATTTTGAAACATAGAATTTGTGGAACTACAGTGAAGGCGCTACTAACAGTGGCATTTGCACAGATCCTGCAGGCAACGAGCGGTAGTTCTTGTTGTGAAACAAATGCAAGAACAATGTGGACATGACAGCTCCCGAAGCGCGCCTAACGAGCTGCAGCCAGCAAAACTTCATGTGCCAACGACACTCAATATCATGCCTAAGCCATTAAGAGTGGTTGTTGCAGCTTACAGGCTTCATATGCCGAATTGAGACTAACCATAATTGCTTTTGTTTGGCTAGCCGTGGATGACTACATCCGGGCAGTACACAAGACGGGGCGCAGGGACAGGGTTCTGGGCATGTCGTTGAAGAAGATAGCACTTAATGACGTTTACATTTCACGGGTATGGTAATCCCTACCAGAAAACGTGGCGTAAAGATGCAGGTGTCCAGGACGCATACGCCATGCATCCCGCTCCAGGGTATCTCACCATGCACCGCACGCCACACAGGAGTTCGTGCGCCCAGTGCGGGTGAATCAAAATAGCACGAGATCTAGACGGGGAGCAGGTAAAAGTTCCTATAGGCTACACATCTTGACATTCAGCCATCCTGTCCAGCACCCCGACGTGGCCATGTTTCGAGAGAATGATGGGGCTCAGCCAATATGGCAGTCGGACAAGACGACTGAAACGAGGTATTACATGAATAATCCGCGGAAGAATAACTATAAGTATGGAGCCGGTGCAACTCGATCACCGATCTATTCCATCTACTCTGTTCCATTCTTGAGCAAATAATTCCATCTTCGATTGTACGTATACCAAAAGCAACAGTTTGTTAGGAAGATACATTTGCAGAACGCCTTTGCACCTCATCACGCTTTGATTGCCATTGATACTTGGGCACCACCTCAATATCAGACATAGCTATTTACTGCAATGTCTTACGGAAGATCTTGGAAGGAAGGTGAAGGAGATTTCCTGCTCGTAGTGTCTGGTACTACCCTCTATGCACCCTACTTGACCGGATGGCAAGAGTTCAAAGACCATCTTCGAAAAGTGGTCAAAGAGCAGCCAGGTTGGGTTGAAGTGTACTCAAGCCAAGGCCAACGGCGAGGAGAAATGCAGGGGTGGTGTCGGCTCAAGGACAGGGAAGATGCGGATGCTGTGTATAGTAAGGATCCCTGGATGATATCAATGGTGCACCCTGGCTAACCCACTTCAGAGGTCTACTACCGAGCCAAAGGCATGTTGGTGCACGTGTGGGAGACCAGCCGCAAGGGTGAGGGTTACCGACTGATACGATGCAACTGTTCAACACTGTTCCCTGGGTTGCCCGAAGGCGGTCACTCACCACAGCATTGTGGGATTGATATTGGGAGAGTCAATCAGCTGAGCGGCAGTAGAGGACCCTCTGCAATGGTATCGACGCCATATACCATAGCACAGTCCAGGTACCCGACTGGGATGTATCAGCAGGGCTATGCTTCTCAGCCCGTATACAATATTGCCCCAGTCTACCCGGCCTATGCTTTGCCATCGCCACCTGTCTACTCGACTAGCACCAACGGAATGCCGGTCAACGTCCGAGGTGGTGCAATACTTACCGAAGCTCGTGGTATATTCATTCGCAACCTGAGTTACAAGTGCACCCCACAGGATCTCAATGGATTGCTCCTGCAAACTGTCGGATGTCCCATCGACACCCAGTTCCTCCGCTGTGGCAAGACCGGGGTCTTCAGAGGTGTGGCAACCGCCAAATTTGCATCCAAGGAGTTGGCGCAATATGCGGCAAATACGCTGAATGGCAGGGAGCACATGGGACTGAAGCTCGACGTGCGCATGGACGTCGACACTACGGTTGTAGGACGAGCTGAACCCATGGTGGTAAATGGGTCGTACACAGTAAGCTGAACCAGACCCCCCCCTTCAAGGTTGATCAATCTTTGACAAGGCACAGCAGTGAAACTTAGTAATTCGAACCGGCCTTTGTCTCGGGCTTAACGGTTTACAGGGTGAATGCA
This sequence comes from Pyrenophora teres f. maculata, assembly GCA_014334815.1. Classification (NCBI taxonomy): domain Eukaryota; kingdom Fungi; phylum Ascomycota; class Dothideomycetes; order Pleosporales; family Pleosporaceae; genus Pyrenophora; species Pyrenophora teres. The sequence continues at coordinate 1,169,377 of CP060576.1, read as the reverse complement.
GGCGTCAACAAGGGTCAAAGACACGGTACCCACATGGACAGGCAAGGATGAAGCATAGTGAAAAGGCGTCGTTCCACAACATTATTTAACTGTCAGAAATTGTTCTAGTAGCAGCCCACGATTTGTGATATAGCTATTGAATAATGGAGAAAAAAGTATGGCAACGGGGCGTTACTTCATCTCGGCAATCTCGAGTCGTGTCTTGAATCCTGATGTCGTTGAGGCTATCTCAGCCCAAGGCAATGGTACGTACACAGGGCACATGAGACACGGACCCCAAGATTCCTTTTTCTCCTTCACATGCATGATATCTTTCTAGGCTACTTATGTCAACCGTCGTACGAGCCTCACGAAGAAGCAAAAGTTTTATTTTCCCGAATCCCCGGTTGGCTCTAGGCTTCCGCCAAGGTTACATCACCATACCTATGTGTTCTCTATAAGCCCTTTATCCGACAGCATGGCTGCAGGCCAAGTGACGCATGCTGTCGCCTTTTTCTTTAGCGCGACAGCTGCACAGCACACCATCCCCATGGAAGACCCTAAGCGCCGGTCATCTACCAGTTACCACATCCATGCCATGGGTACGACTACACGTGTGACCAGATCCTCGGGTCAACCTTGGCTCGATCTGTCATACAACAGGCTGAAGGCACCTTGATCGAACAGCCGAAATGGAGGGTCCACCATCTTCGGCCCCCATACCCGCAAAAACTGCCATGACACAATAAAGCTCCGCGGCGATGAGGCGAAAAAGATGGAACAACCCTAGGTACAGCAGTGAGCCACAGTGCTGAAGTACGAATTGCCTCAACAGGGCAAGTAGAACAAGAAAATTGCATGTTCTTGTGTCACACATATGCATTCACACATGAGCTGCATGCACAACCAACCGTGTCAATCTCATGTGGTGCAAGTCGGTGCAAGATGGCCAGCGCCCCCCAAGCCCAGCAGGCTATATCAAACAAAATCCCCACATAAAGCGGTCGAGGGGATCCACTAGCGTACGATCGATTATCATACCATCCCATGTCTCAATACTCGATGCCTAGATCTCGGCAACGCACCTCGACACGCGGGCAGGCAATGCGGCTGGCGAGGCCACCACTCGACGTCCAGGCCCGATCCGCGCTGCCGCGCTGCCGCCCTCTGCCTTGGGCTGCATCATCTACAAGACACAAGACACCGAAGCACGGTGCGTGTGTGTGTTCGTGTGCGTGAGACGCATGGAAAAAGGCTTGTCTTGGCTTGGTGGACGCGGTTCCACATTAATCTTACACACCATGATTTCCCGATTCTCATACCTTTTCCTACCTACATCATCGGCACAGGTCATCATCACCGTTCATCTCTATCCACCATCACCGTTGTTTATCGTCGTCATCATCATCATCAACAGAATCATGCAGCACGCCCCTAGTGTTAGCGACGACCGGGAAAATTGCAAAAGTGGGTTGGCTATGTTGACCCCCACGGTGGGTGCGACAAGCGAAGGGGCTCCATCGCTGGGCGCGGGCTATATAACCAGAGTGGGTCAAAGACACCAGATCTGAAGGACGTGTGACTGTGGGGCTGTGATCGAGGCTGCATCATCGTGCTCAGGTGAGGTATTTTTGGGGGAATGGAGAGTGGGTTTACTACCCACATAGACTCGGGTAGGAAAGCCGGAGCAAACCTGATCCCATCGCTTCACTTCCAAGAGCGATTCGAGGCTTATGGGGTGGAAATGGCGAAGAAAAGACGGGGGATACCTGGGCGTCTACAAAGAAGTAGGTTGTCTGAGATTCTACTAGGTTGACTGACGTCCCAGGATTGCTGTCTGGAGCTGAAGGACGACTTGGTACCAGTCAGAGGCATAGATGCCAACTTCGCAGTCGCAAGCCCAATCACTACCTAAATAGCCCGAAGATCCTGGCACGCAAACACACAGGACGGCGAGCAACTCAACAACATCCAACGCAAGGGCGCGGAGCCCCTTTCCCCCCGAATCAAACCGCATCGCTCTTCCCCTGTCTACCACCCCCTCTACACGCATCATCACCAGCTTGCGAGGGTGTGAGCATACGATTAGAAAGTGGGACCCGTGGCTAATCTCAGGCCGACTGTCCATATCGGGCATGTGAGTGATCTGTCAGCATGGCAGGGCCCCCTCGCGAACGTGTACGTATTCAACTTCTGAAACACTGCGACAGGTCGAGTTGCATCATCGACTTTTGGAAGAATATTGCGCGTCAAGTACAACGTGCCTCATCACGTCTGCTCCCGCTGGAACCGCTGGAACCACTGGACTGGGGACTGTGAAATGTCGAACCCATGGTATAGAGACTCGTTGAATTGAAGAAAAAACCATTGCGGTTCTTCAAGGTATGGGACCTTACCCATCTTGTCATATATTCCCTACTCGCATCGCGTAGATGTCTACCTCACAAAAGTTATATGGAAACACCAGACAGTAAAACGTATTTCATAAAATATTCCACTATTTGAATAACATCAAAGCTCAGATAGCATGGGTATACCGAGCAACCACAACAAACACCTATACACCAGTACTTTCTATCACTGACTCCCATCTGACGCTTTGGCTTTCTCAATCACAGACCAGGGTGCACGAATCGTATCATACCTACTCCGTGCCAGTGATCCATGCCCACCAGTTCTGTGGCGACCCCGTCTCGATACCACAAGCCCTGATGACTGCCACAACGACAGCACCCACCACACTCATACCCCCCAATACCTTGACGAGCACGAAGCTCCGCCGCCTTAGTTCATCACTAAAACCGCATAGACCTAAAGGGTCTCGCGAGTTTAGTCCGATAGCTTTGGCATATCGCTGACCGACTTTGCTACCTTTCTCGTCACTGTGCCTGACTACAGCCCATTCGGCTCTCGGAGTTCCATCGGGACATGCAACAATTGTACCTCTCGACACCTCTTCTCCAACGCGTTCGAGCAGCCACTTTGCTCGCTCGTTGCTCTGTAATTCTTCAAACCTGTCTTTTTCGTTGCGTCGACTGCGCTGCAGATCTGTTGCCCATCTTGCTATCCTGATTTCGCTGAAGCGTTGATCGCCTTGCATGGATTTGTTGTATTTTGCCAGTGAAAAGCTGCCCGACGGTTCGAAAGTCTCGGAATTCGCCAGTGATGCAGAGGATAGGAGGGGAGATTGTAGATTGGAAGGGTAAAAGGGCGATCCTGACCCTGGCACTAAAACACCTGATGGTGACGCGGCAGAAAAGACCGAGGATGCAAGAGACGCTGAGCGAAAAGTTAGCTTGTGCAGATAAGAAGGAGGCTCGGACTTACTATTCATAGTGGCTCCATTAAGACCGACAGAAGCCATGGTTGGGCTACGCGGGTGCGTTATACCTTGCATAATGACGGAATCGCCCGGCAACCTTGTCCTTCGACGCCAAGCTAGGAACTTCTTTGCTGCCGAATGTCGAAGCCAGGCAATAGACTCGGGGTCAAAGACCTGGTGTACCAATGCTCCAAGTTCAGAAGGAAGCAGAGGCTGTACGTAGTCGGGCGACATGAGGAGCGATGCATCCATGTTATCGTTGTCTGGTCCAGAAGTCGAAGAGACAGCATAGGGATAGGTGGGAGTATTGTAAGGGTATGACGCTGCCTCGCTTGATGCCCCAGACGCTGAGCTTCCGAAGACGGGAAGACTCTGCACAGCGAGTAACGCATCGTCCATGGCCTCCCCAAAGAAGAAAGGCCTGAGAGCGGTTGTCTGGAGCCGAGCGAGGATGGATGTCTTCAATGCTACAACTTCCTGTGCAGAAAGCGTATCGGATTTGGCAATGACTGGAATGACGTTGGTGAGATACGACAGTTGCTGCATGTAGTCGATGTCCTTTGTGATATCTTTGCCTGTTCTACGTTAGTAAGATAGCAAAACAGCTGTGATGTAACATACTCGGTGGTAGTAAGTAGATGACAACATCTACTAAGACACCGCCGCTACCACTGACGACTCCAAGGGCATCGTTGTCTTCTAGTGTCGTTACAGAAGACGTTTGGAATAATAGCGACTCAACGTAGTCTACTACCATGTTCATGTCATCCTGTTCCGTTGGTCCGTGACAGTACCCAGGAGTGTCTACGAAGCAAATGTTCCTCTCCAAGACGGTGTCGGCCCCACTCTTTCTCCTTCTCAGTACGCGACTCTCTTCAACATCGGCCCACCAATGAGGGTAAGGCTTCGTACTGGCGTGGGTTTCGGTCACGCGCGTTGTGCCCGCATGTCCCGCCTTTCTGGTTCGAGATTTGGACTTTGGCGGTCGCGATTGCGCGATTGAGGGCGAGGGTGACAGCGGGTCTACGTGTACAATGTCTTCACAGGCCTGGACGATGGAACGAATGAGAGATGACTTGCCAAGGCCTACATGATGCTGTCAGTATAACCTCTGTATATATGGCAGGAGTAATGCACACCTGTCTCGCCAGCAACCATAACTTTCAGCTTGCCCATGGCTTTACCTCTCGTCGTGAAGGGCCTCCTCGTTGGCATTTGCATCACAGGCATTACAAGCTGTGGGAAGCTGGATGGTGCCTGTTCCATCTCTACTGGCTCTTCTTCCTCACCACTGGAGGAAACGGCTTGACTCGCGACATCGTCCATGGCGAACTCTTCGTCAGACAGCTTGAGTGATGTTATAGAGGCCGACCTGGGTGTGCTAGATAATGCAGAAAGAGGGTGTGGGGAGGGTATCTCAGCGCCGCCGAATAGCTTCAAGGGCGTGGATGCGCCATGGGCAGAATAGCCTCTGCCTCTCTTCAGTTTCCGTGATGTATCTGTCTGGAATTTGTCCAGTTGTGGCACGGAGTTTGTCGACGAAGTATGTGAACTCCTTGCGCTGTGGTTTCCCGTCTTGCTCGCCTTCACTGGCTCCTTTGCAGGTACTGTGTTCTCTGGACCGAAGGCAGCGTCCAATGTGTCTGCGAGACTCTGGACTCCATATGTCCCATCTTGGTACCTTGGCGTCGAGGACGCAGCTTGGGGAGGAGCCATGGGCTGTTCCACCTCATCGGCGCGCTTCATGACGAAGGTAGTGGGGACATTACTCCATGGGGCGACGGCATGGTCGACGCTTGACTTGCGAGATCGTGGCTTAACAGCCGGAGTGAGGGCGTCGCCGCCCATTTGCGGCCGCATGACTGAAATTGATCTTGGGGCATGTGTCGCAAAGCGTGCAGGACAGAGATAGTTGGGGGGAGGGAGACTTGCTCAGGGTCAATAGAGGCCCAAGTCCCAAGTCCCAAGTCGTGAGGTGATGCGCGTAACGGCCCCGCCTTAGCCCCGCGACGAGCTACCTACTGCTACTCTGCTGCAAGCTTAGTTTGGCAACGGATGCGCCAGCGTCCTTTGGTAAGAGTGGAGCGCAAAGCAGCGAAGTCGTGTCTTGATGTCGGGTGTCAAGCGTCAAGGTACTGAACAAGACGTATGCACAAGACGGCATGAGAGATGCAACGCCTCCAAGCTGGGCTGGTGCTGATGCAGCCCGCATGCAGGGTGCTATTACCCCTTCTCGAATCAGACGCCACTGGCCCGTGTCGCACTATCAGCTGACTGACGTTATCGGGACTACCTCCCGCTAAAGACATCACACATCAAGCCAGGTCCGGTAAAGCATTCATATGTGCACATCTTGTGTCTTGTATTCATGCTACAACGTGGCACCATCGCCTTGTCCTATCATGTCTGATCATCTTGTCGCTCATGCCATACATATACTGACCCCCAGCACCGGAACCCATTACACCACATGTCATAACGTCCCAGTCCGTACACCCGCCCTCGAACCATCAAATAGCCTTCCCTATACATTAGCTGACCAGATAATTCCGCGCCCACAAGGGAATACATTTCGAACACCGGCTTGAAGGAACACTCCCGACGACAGAAAGAAAACATGCAAAAAATGAAACCGCTCGCTATGCAAGGGCTCAAAACCCCAAGGACGAACACGCGTGCGCCTAGACTTTTCCTCGAAATGAAATGACTTTTATACAAGCGCTGAAAGGGGGTCGAGTACAGTACATAGCTGAAGCCGTCAGTCGTTAGGCCGTCGAGTCAAACGAAGTTCATAAAAGGATTCGGATTCCATCTCAGGAAGGTATGAATGAAGAAGGATAAGAGAAGAAAAGGCTGTCACCGAAGCGCCGTTATCCTTTATGCCTCTTGGGCGCGCCGCCGCGACCGCCACGCATGGGTCCGCCTCGACCACGCGGTGGGAAGTTTCCACGGGGTGCCTGGCCCATACCGCCCCGGCCACGGGGAGCACCGCCGCGACCAAAGCCTCCACGGTTGAACTGGCCAGGGTTGGTGCGCCGTTCTTCGACCTTGATCTCAATGCCGTTGATCGTGTGCGGGTTGGCAGCGACTGCGGCCTGGAACCCAGCGGGTGTCTTGAAGTCGACAAAGGCACAGTTCTGAAAACAATGTTAATGAGAGCATGGTTTGCATGGAATTGACACTCACCTTGCCACGGCTAATGTCAAGATACTCGACCTCACCAAATTTGGAGAGAGCAGCCTTCAGAGCACCATCCTCGACTTGGCTGTACACGTTCTTGATGTAAGCACGCTTCTGGTCGGGATCAGCGGCCGGCCCGGCGTTTTGGGCACGAGACTGCTCTTTCTTGTGTCCGGTGGCTGTTTGCCAGCCAGCAGCTTCACCTTGGCTTGCTGCGGGAGACTGTTCGCGGGCAGGTGCTGAGCTTTGGTTGGGGGCGGCCGCTGCGGCGGGGGCGGAGGCAGCAGCAGCAGCAGCAGCAGCAGCAGGAGCAGCAGCCTTGGCCTGACTGGGAGCTTGCTGGGAGGCGGGGGCATTGACGACTGGAGTAGCGACCTTGTGTGCGGAAGCGGCGAGGCTAGCCCATGTTCGCGGTGCGGAGGGCTTCGGGGGGCCAGAGGGCATTGCAACGGGTGCAGCCTTCTGTGCGGCTGGGGCAGGTGTGGGCGCGGCAGGCTTCTCAGTCTCGACGGCCTCTTCAACTGGGGCCTTGGGCTCCTCAACCGTCTTCTCTTCAACAGCAGCAGGCGCCTCTTCCGCTGCGGGCTGCTCAACCTCCTCAGGTACCTGCTGAGCCGGGGCAGCGGGCGCAACCTCGGGAACAGCTGGCTCCTCTTGCGCAGCCTCTTGCAGTTTCTCGTCCACCTTGTTCAAGTCCTCCTCACTGGTCGCGATCTCGTCGCTCTTGTTAAGGTCGGCATTCTCTGGGACGGCGGCGGTGGGAGCTGGCTCGGTCACGCCATTGGCAGGCTGTGCCTGCTCCTGCTGCTCATCGTCCTGCTCGGGCTCCTCGGCAAGGTAACGGAAGATGTCATTGAGGACAAAGTAGCCGTTGGTCTGCTCAGCCAGCACGAAGGTCTGAACAAAGCGCTTGTGCGGCTGGCCCTGGTTGGAGATCTCACCAATCACTTGGATAACGATGTTGGCATCGGAGCCTTGCGAGTCGACGTTGGTGACACGAACCTTGGTGTCCTTGAAGTCCAACTCCTTGATGCGCTCGTTGATAGCCTATGCCTGTGTCAGATGGCACCGACTGTGGCTCGCAAGGGTCAGCATACCTTTTGGCCCTGGCAGACGTTGACCTTGTCCTCCTCGACACCAGAGACGTACTGAGAGCGCTTGTTGTAGAAAAGCTATAGTTGGCATCAGTCGCGTGTCCACAGAAATTGCCATTGGCATGCGTGTGGCTTACGTAGAGTTGGTTGGGGTTCTTGCTCAAAGTGGTGTAGTACTGCTCGACAAAGTACCAGCCGACTTCATCCTTGGGGATCTCGGACGCATTTGCTTGTTGTGCGGGCTGGCTGGCGGTTGGTTTCTGCGAGGGTGTGAAGTTGGAGGCGCCGGTCGAGTAGCTGTTCTCATACGCTTGTGGCGCGTAGTTGCCGTTGACTGGGCCGGATGATTCGGTAGATGCCATTTTGCGTGGGTTGGAGAGCGGGGGCAGAGCGACTATAAACCGACAGCTGCGACAAGTTGCCTTGACTCTGCGCGACGTGTAGCGGGGGGTGCGTTAGGTGAAGGTAGAGACGGGCGCCTAGATGCTAATTTGGCAACCCAGCGTCAGTAAACTTGGGCGTCGTCGCAAGGTGCAGCGCGCCTACCGAGCCGTGGTGAGGATGATGGGCGGGAAATGCGTGGGGGGTTGAGGATTCGCTGTGGGACGAGGACAGATGGCGCTGAATCGGACAAATGGCCGTATATACGAAACTCTCGCGGGGATGAGAGAGGGATGGATTGGTCTGGTTATGGTAAGAGGCAATGGGAGAGCGGTTGTTTGTGCGCGTGCGAGCAAGATGGGAACCAAACTCATTCGGAAGGCAAAATGGAAAGCACGCGAATCAAGTCTGTGCGTCGGCCCAATCAAGCGAACATGTCCTGCGCCTCTCCGTCAGACCGTCAGACGCCCTAGAACCGTCGACGACCACCTACTCTGAACCACCCACCTGGAACATGGCCTTTGTAATGTGCGAATGCGAAACCGCTGCGACGACTTCTATTTGGTTGCTGAGCGCTCTTCATCGTCCCTCGTTTGCTCATCCGCCGCCACCATCTGCGTCCCGGTAGAAGAAACAAGCCTGCCTCAGAGGCAGCGTAATTCGCATACTTGGTGTGCGTCCATGGGGGGTACTGGCTGCAGCAGACTGGCATCGGCTCGCTATTAAACACTAAGCAAAGATGATGGCATTCAACTCCTCTTTGTCCTCGTACTTCCACATGGCCAACCACGTCCTCGGATTGCCCCATCTCCAACAATAACAACATGACTACATATATCATCTCCACAAGTGGTACCATGGCACATTTTGTAGTCAGGCCGAAACCAGGACCATTAAGCTTGTGTATCGGACTTGGGTACCGCCATCTTGATCCTTCTCCGATATGCCCGACTCGCGCGGCATGTCCGCACCACCCGACTCCCAAAGCCGACATGTCCGACCCATTGTTGATGCATCTTTTTTCTTTTTCTTTTCAAGGCCGTGTCTGTCTGCCCTTTGTGCGCGTTCCAGACCACTTTTAAATATTCCACCAGTGGACACCTCTGTAATGACGTCGTCTCGACGGAGTCCTCGCGCCCCGACGCGCGCGTGGATTGCGGAAGGATGTAGTCGAGACCCCTGCTCGGTGGTCAATCAGGCCGACCCAACCAGTCCTACGCCGCATGTGCAAGCACTAGTGTGTTATCAAAGAGAGCATCATGCACCTCCTGGTAAATCAAGCCCACAAGCTGTCTGCTTAAATTAGAGAGTCGTCCCCTTGGCTTTGTTTACTCAGACACTCAAACAGCTCCAAACCTTGTCTTGACAATATCCCTCTTTCACCATGTCACAACCGCCAAGCTCAACAGTGTCCATGCACGACAAGGACGACCAAGTACCACATACCGATGTCGAACAACCACTCGCATCCATGGACGAGAAGCATCTTGACACGGCTGCACCTACAGCCGTGAACCCTTTCGACCCAAGCCAGTTCCCTGACGGCGGAAAAGATGCATATCTCTGTCTTCTTGGCGCCTTCTGCTGCCTCTTTTGCTCTTTTGGATGGCTCAACGCCGTTGGTGTATTCCAGAGCTACTACCAGCGAAACCAACTCCGCGAATACACACCTTCAACCATCGCCTGGATCTCCTCGCTCGAACTCTTCGTCATGTTCTTACCTGGACCCATCGTCGGTTTTGTCTACGACAACCACGGCCCCAAGTATCTTTTGTTTGTCGGTACCTTCTTCCACGTCTTCGGCCTCATGATGACCAGTCTTTGCACCGAATATTGGCAATTCATCCTCGCTCAAGGTATCTGCAGTCCCCTGGGCCTCAACTGTATCTTCCAGGCAGGCACAAGCACTCTCCCCACATGGTTCTTCAAGAAGAGAGGTCTGGCATATGGCGCCATGGCTGCCGGAAGTGGTTTGGGTGGTATTATCTTCCCAATCATGGCATCGCACTTGATCCCAAAGGTTGGCTATGGCTGGACAATGAGGGCCATGGCCTTCCTCATCCTGGGCATGATGATCATCGCTATCTTCACCGTCAAGTCTCGACTTGCCCCGACACCGAGAGCATTTGAGTTGAAGGTATTCTTGGAGCCCTACAGAGACACTCGCTTCGTTCTCCTCACTGCCGGATCTTTCATGTTCTTCATGGGCATCTTCATTCCCATCAACTTCATCGAGGTGCAGGCCATGTCGGACGGAATGTCTACTCACTTGGCTGGATATCTCTTGGCTGTTCTCAACGCCGCAAGGTAAGCATCCCCTCGGTTCTGCCTTCATGCACAGTACATATGCTAACAATTCTCAGTATCTTCGGTCGTATCATACCCGGTGCTCTTGCAGACAAGGTCGGAAAGTTCAACATGCAAGCCTTCTGGTCCTTCGTATCCGGCATCCTAGTCCTCAGTCTCGGCATCACTGCCTCCAACAACGCAGCCTACATAGCCTTCGCTGGCTTCTACGGTTTCACATCCGGCGCTTGGGTTTCCCTTCTGCCCGCCCAGATCGCCTCCATCTCCAAGGTGGAACAGATTGGCACACGTGTTGGAGTCATCTTCGCCACCATGTCCTTTGCGGGTCTGATTGGTAACCCAGTTGCCGGCCAAATCATCATCAAGAACAAGGGCGAATTTTGGGGCCTGAACGTCTTTGCAGGCGTCATCCTCCTGTCTGGAGCAAGCATCTACTTGGTAGCACGTATGCACATGGCGAAATGGAAGCTTGCTGTCAGGGTCTAAGGCCTTTTGCGCTATTCGTTACGTGTTTACGACATCCTGTCCGCCATTCCATACTTGCTCCAAAGCGCACTCGTTGCTTCGGTAGACTGCATCTTCACGGCTCCGGTAGCCTTGTTGTCGACGATTATCCTCAATATTCCTTTCTAATACAGCGTTGTAGCGTTCTTGTTTTCCATTATATCCCCCAGAGAAACTAAGATCGGAAAAGCTCGGTAGAGATCATGTAATTGATAGTTATTCAGTTTGGTACATCAAGCATGGGTACCATGGTACTGTGGAGGAGAGAGATAGAATTTCACCTCCTGCACATCCATAGCACATGGCATAAAAGTAGTTTTATAGACAATGATACCTTCACTATAACTTTCGTCTGTGAGTATGTAGTGTTGTATGTTACTGTATCCTGAGATTTACGATCATTGTGCATGTTGAGTCTCCGTTGAGAAGGCAGGTACAGCGGAGAGTAAGGACCATTGAAAGCAAGGCTACTAGGCAATCATTGGCAGTTCCATGGGGCGAATAAGAACGGAAACCACTCCACTGAAATTTCTAGGACGCGCTTTGGCCCTGTCTCTCTCGACTCATTGTATAAATATCCGGCTTGTGTTGTCCCTCCCCCGCTCCCTCTTCATACTCGCTCTGTTCTCCAACAGATGGTTTGATTCTGCGCATCTGCACCGCCTACCATGTCTCTAGCAAGGCTCTCTACCGAGCTTGACGCTCACATCGTAGAGTACTGTGACTTCGAATCTCAGCTTGCCCTCTGCTCAGTATCCAAGTATTGGCGCGGGCTCGCAGAGCCTGATCTCTATCGCAACTTACGCTTCAAGGTCGACGAATATGAGCAGACAGAGCTGCTGCTGTTGACCTTACTGAAGCGCCAGGACTTGGCGAGATATATCAAGAGTTTCCACGTTACACCGTCAATCATATCGGAACATGATTCCAGTAAAGAACGGATGTCCAAAGAGGCGGAACAACGAGAGCGTCAGAGGCTAGTGATATACGAGAAATCTTGGGATCTCCTACCTAAGATGCAGCAAATCATCCGAACTGTCTGGCCCAGTCTTCACCCTGAATTAGTCACGGATTCTTTGTTACCTCAAATGGGTGATGCTACAAGCATCTCCGACCACACGCTCGCCCTCATCTTAACCCTCGCGACGAATCTTGAGGATCTCCAGATGCGAGTACCGATATCAAACGGCCTTCATCTGGTATCCATACTTATTCATTATTATCGAACAGTCGCAGAGGTTGCTAGTCGGAAGTCCTACCCGTTCTGCAAGTTGAAGAATCTTGTAGCATGGTCTGCAAAGTATGACAGATTAAGTATCTGGGCCGAACCTGTACACCGTTTTTCATGGATACCGATGCCAGTCAATGCAGAGACTTACAGCCTGCGCGGCGTGAATCTGACTTGCATCGAATATCCGGTCTTGAAGCAGAATCTGTATGTGCCGTTGCTGGAATTTATGCTGAGTGTACCCTCTTGCACATATATCACGGAGATACACCCTGGGTTTACACCCATGCTACGTGTGTTCGAATTGAGTGAGTGCAGGACCAATACTATGGATTTCCTAGACATGTTTGGTTCAGTATACTTCCAAAACCTGGAGGTCTTACGACTCATCAAGCTTGATTTGTCACATACGAGATGGTACGGGAATGGCAGAATGAACTGGCCCAACTTCGGTCGCTTGTTGAGTAAGTCCCCTCCCAAGCTGAAAAATCTTCAGTTGTCTATCTGGTGGGATTCGCCGCGATTCTCCTGGGATATCAGGGATGAACATGCAGACCTCGAAGAATCCGCAGGAGCTCTGAACGAGATTTTGAATCTCAATCACCTTACCATGGATATTGGAATGTTAGTCCATTCATTTGCGGAGGATGCTTGCGACGAGCTTCTCGAGCTTCCAGTAACAGTACTTCCACAATACCTGGAGCACTTTGCTATTACCAACGTCAATCTCGGGTTCCTTGGCTGTGTCGTGCACGCGTATACAGCAGCGGAGCACCGCAATGTGTTTGGCCAGCTGATGACAGACCTTCCCCACTGCCACCATTTCACCGTTGAGACGTATGCAACACCCTCTAACGAGGCTGTTGAAACCCTAAAGCTAATTGGTGTCGACTTGGGCAAGAGGGGGGTCGAGCTTGAGCTATGAGTGCGGGAAGATGATGGGGAAATAAAGAAAAACGTTCGTCTTATTTAAGGACTTGATCTTGTAGAGAAGATTTTTAAAAAAGGCCATTTGTGCGAGGCGGAAAGAGTATGTAAAGTAGCTTGGATTTGGTGGCAATTAGCCCGAGCCGAGGTATGATGAGCCGACAGGCTAGACCAGATTCGGCCCAAGGCGCAGAATCTACATGGGAAGCTATAGAACGATCAAGACATCTAATACTCCCGAAATCTTTCTTGTACTAGCGGTAGAAGAGGAGTTGAGCCGAGCGCAACTTATTAGGGTACTGCGCGGTCGGCCTACGGCTCATCTGTTTCTCCACCCTCGGCGATACTCTAAACGACAGACACGTCATATGTGATTAACCATGTCTCTTAGGAGTAAGGAGCCTAGTAGCATGTAGTCTCCGGGTCCCAGACATTCTAGGGCTCACCGCGTTCAGGTTTCTGTGCGTTTCCGCCCCAGGCCTTCGCCCTATCACTGCCCAGGATAACTGCCTTGTTCTGGGTCCAAAACACGTTGAGCTGTTTGCTGCTTACCACCGATAATTACACGGTGTGAATGTAGAGTTGCTGACGACGCCCTGCCTCGGAGGATATGGGAGGCAGGGTTGGCCACGGCCTTACTATAAGCGAGCAGTGGGTAGGCAACCTTGGAGAATGCCGCCATCTTTCTTCTTACATTAATCACGCAGTCTTGCAGGTTACAACGACACTGCGTCAAACATGGCGAAAGGACCCATCGTAGGGCAACCCTCTATTGGAAACCGATGGTTAATGGCTGATCATGAGACCTAGTTTCTTGCTGCTCTTGCGGCCTTATCCCCATGGGTATACGACAGATATCAAGCATTATCAACGATGCTGGAAAACCGACCTAGCAGATTGCAAAACTTCAATGGATTTGTAAGCCACGAAGTCAAGTTCCGCGATGAATTGCGCAATTGCGAGGATGTGCTTGTGGAAGAAGGCATGGGCATCGCCTTTTTGAGTTGCAACCCCGAGCGGGATCAATGGAATACTGTCATGGTAAGTGCTCCCGCGATATACACACAGCAGTTTCTTATGGCCTTTTCTATTGAACCCGATATAAATACGTCAGTATTGATATTCGAAAGGGCACGTTGGTTCCACGCATAGCCAGCAAAGAACCCCCACACATCTGGATCTATGATTACTCAAACCCCTCCTCGCAATCCCTCAAACCCCTCACTCTAACCAACTACGCCAACGCCTCGGACTTCCAACCCCTAGGCATCGAATACGACGCCGCCACATCAACTCTCTACGTCATCAACCACTCCCGCAACTCCGGCAACATCATCGAAGTCTTCCAGGTCTCAGTGCAAGACGCCGTAGCAACACATGTACAGACGGTGAAGCACCCGCTCCTCTACACGCCCAATTCCATCCACTCTCTGGGCAACGGGAAACTGCTGGTGACAAATGACCACTTTATCGGCTCGCTCACGTCCCCCTTGCTCTCGACGGTTGAGACGTTTGCGGGTGTACCTAGTGGTAGCGTCGTATACACCGATGTCCGCAATATGTCGCAAACTAAAACTCTAGCTCGGCTCCCCTTTGCTAACGGTATCACAATGCTTAACACGACAACCGTCGCCGTCGCATCATCGTCTAAACCTGGTCTTTACTTTTACACCTTTGACGCTGGAACTCCTAGCCTCCAGTTCAATAACTTCGTACGCGCGCCATCGGGCGTGGATAACCTTGCCGTTGACTCAACTGGTAAGCTAACCATGGCTGGCCACCCGTTTGCACTGGAGTTGGTCAAGGTGAGCAAGGCAAGGGCGAATTGCGATATGTCGGGGTCAGAAGAGGCGAAGAAGGCTTGTGAGTGTACTGCGCCTAGTTGGGCGGCGGAGTGGTCCGGAGAGGCTGGGTTCAAAACGCTGTATAAGAATAGTGGGGAGGAATTTTGCAGTAGTAGTGCGTTTGCAAGGGATGTGAGCAGGGGTGTGGGATTTGTTACGGGTTTATATGATAGGGGGATTTTGCTTGTTAGGGAGTGATTTAGGGGATGGGGATACGCTTGTTTGGGTAGAAGAAGGGGTGCTTGATAATGGTGTGATTCGGATCTTTGGACTGATAATGTCGAATTCTTTGCAAGATAAACCGAAAAGCTGGGTCCAAAGCTTCCCACATCCTACTCACCCCGTGTGCTGAGCTCCATCAGGCGTTTATTCAGTCCAGCGTGTCTCTCTTTTTCAATTCAATCTCCAACCCGCCTGCGCACTCTCCGTGACTTCCCCTGCTCGGTCCCCTCAGTTCCACCACCGCCACTATCCTCAATCCCAGAATCATTCGTAAACTTTCTCTTCAAGTTCACCTTCAACTTGACCAAGAGCCTACAGCTCTCATCTTGCTCATTGGTCCACGGCAGATAACTCCACCGCCTGCTCCGCCCCTGCTGCTTCGGCGCACGATCATCCATGACATAGTGCTCGTCGTCCCTATATTCACCATACCCATCGTAATGCGTCCACTGGCTATCATGCATAAACATGTTCTCTCTACGCTCCACTTTCAGCGCACCATCAGAATGGACGATAACGGCTTCGACATTTGCGAGCTCTTCTGCGTCATGATTGACGGAATGGAACTTGCGCGGTAGATGAGTGCTGTAGGTTTCTGGATCCAGAATGTAGCGTCCGCAGCCTAGAGGTTGGGGTTCTGGGTAGAGTGGGTAGCTTGGCGGTGCTGTATCTCCAGATTAGCTTTTGATAGAACCATAATTATCCATGAGCTTACATGATATCTCTCCCTCCGCATTCCTCGGTAGTCCCAGCCGCATGAGTCCAATCTGCTCTTCACATAGAAAATCGTATGGCACGCCATACATGTCGCAGTAACGTCTCCATTGACCCCAATCCTTGATGTAGAGCGGGTTTCGATCACCCGCCCGTCTCATGCGGCGAGTGTAGTATTCTTTTGCTGCATAATTTGTGTTTGGGACCTTCTCAGTCACGACCGCGGGCGGATTGTGCAGTGTCCAGGATTTTTTGTTGAAGGGGTCTTGTTTGAACCAGAATGGGCGCCAATGAAGTGTCGAGTTGTCGTTGAAGCTAGTGAGAATCAGGAGATCTCGTTGGAGACGCTTGAGCTGAGGAGTTCGTTCCACGACTGCCTGCGTCAGGTTTTCGGGGATGAGGAACGAGGACCCCCGAACTTTGCTAACTGGCTGTGGTGACGTAGCCGTGAAGCTGGTCGGAGTTGTGATGCCGACCGCGACTTCCTCAGGTCCTGAAGTATTTGATTCTGGCGTGTTGGGACCCGAATAGGGCGGTGTTTCGTGGCTTCCCATCGTCACAAGCTCTATGAAATACGATGTCGTAGAGAAACAATTGACAAAGTGGTGTTAAATGTCACCAAGTTGGTACCTCAACAGGTTGGGGGCGACTAGTGTTAGTGTTTGTATAGGCCACACAGAGCTAAAAGTCCAGGCGTACAGTGGCCGGTGAGTGGTGAGGTTCTAGTGCGCACTCCCTTTCACTTTCTATCGTGGTGCGCTTTGTAGCAATCGGTGATGGCACACGGGGTTGGACACGCGCGGATTCCCGCATCTGACTAGGCGCAGCAAAAGAGGGTCAGCTGCAGTTAGGCGTGTTGGTACATCACGTTTGGTACTAGAGAGGTTGTGTTACGAGGGGTCCTCCGAGCCAAGCCATATACCGCTAGTGTTCCATTTGCATAGGCACACAATAATAGTAGCGGGAAAACGCGTGACTATTCATCTAGTTTGTATACCATATGATATCATAAGACACTAACAATCTATACATGACTTTCGTAAACTCAAACTTTGCACAGTCTTCCATTCTGAGTCTGCACGCCCTGCTCACCATCTTGAACCGTCCACCTCTCACTACCAACAGCAGTTGTAGCGTAGAACAAATCATTAGGGTCCCACTTTCGTTTGATCTCGCTCAGCTTCGGATAATAACCTCCATAGAAAGACTCTTGCCATTCAGCTTCCATGACACTAGCCTCGTTCAAATAGCTACCACCTCCTTCGGAAACGGGTGCTATATCGCGCCATGGCTGCAAGATGCTCTCTTGGAAATCCTTGTTGGCCTTAGCAAGGGCCTCTGGCGTAGAGTGATCCGCCGACCTATTGGACGAGGTTACAAAGAACATGGCACATTCACGCCAAGCTGGATTGACGGCGTTGTTCGTGTTCGCATACCTCTTGGGCGCTTTATGGTATCCGAGGAAGTGTTTACCGTCCGACACATGCTCTTTGATGAGTGCGAAAGTCTCTTCATACTTCTCTACGAAGTTACGACGGGGAACAATGCGGTTCGCCGGCAATGATCCATCAGAACCAACACCGAAACTCATCTTTCCCCACGTTGCCTGGTAGGCCGAGTAGAACGACGTATGTGCGATGGGTACATCGGGCTTCGTAAGCGTGATATTTTTCGCATCGAGATAGTCGAAGAATGGCTTAACGAGCTCTGTGTAGGATTCCATGGTGTGGTTTGCGGCGAAGATGAATCCAAGTTGGAGATATAGGGCGGGTTTGTTTCCCATGAAGTAGAAGGTGTAAATCCCCGCGTCTGCCCAGTCAAGAAAAAGGTCGTAAAATTTTCTAGTGCCGGCCCAGAAAGCCTCAGCACTGTTCTTGGAAGCATCAAGAGTCCAGCTCGAAGTGACGGCGTTGATTTTAGGGTGTGCTCGGACAATAACGGACGTGACGACGGCAAACGTTCCGCCACCGCCACCTCGCAGCGCCCAGAACAGGTCAGCATTTGAATCTTCCGAGACCGTTATGAAACGACCGTCGGCAGTGACAACTTGGAATGCCACAACGTGATCTGCTGCCATTCCATATACACCGGCTAGTGGGTTCTGGCCTCCACCGGTAATCATGCCTCCAGCCCATCCCACACTCTGTCATGCGTTAGAGAACTTTTTCCATATAGTTACAATGAGTGGAGATGTCTCTTACAGAAGCGATGGCGCCCAAGACAGTGACACCGTTCTTGTCTGCAGCCTCATACACCTGCCTCACTCTGACACCTGCGGCGACCTTCAACGCTGGTCCAGAGTAACCAGGGCCTTCGTAGTTGGGAAGGAAGTCTATCTGATCCATATTGTGCATCCATAAGCTCAATGCTCCACTACCAGTTGACTTTCCAAGATAGCAATGGCCAGTATTCCTGATAACGAGGCGGATGTTGGTAGCTCGCACAAAGTTGATGGCAAGCTGGATTTGTGCTACGTTGGTCACTTTGACTGCGTACTCGGGATATGCGCCCATTGTGCAGGCCAGACCGGTGGTGTCGTTTTTCGGCATACAAGTCCTGCCCTGGTAGATAGGCCACATGTCTAAACACTATGTCAGTATATATCCCAAGTAAGCTTTGTAGAAGATGGCTCTTACTGGAGGTCGGGTCGTCTTCGTGGAACCACGGGCTGGTGAAGTTACTAACGATGTCCGCACACTTTGCACCATCCTTCTTGCCCCATTTTGTGTCGTAGCACGGGGCTGCAACAGGCTTTGTCGGGATCAGAGCTCCGCCCAAGAGGGCATCGAAAACTTTCCATATCACGTCCTTGGGCCATGCTGAGTCCCCAGGGTATGTCTTGCATGATGCAGAAGCAGCGCGTCGCATTCGCGCTTTACTAGCAACATCGCTGTCGTCGAATGCGAAATATTCCGCGTATTCGGATGTAGCTCCATCGGCTGCCAATCGCTCGACCACTGCGTCAGTCAACTGCAAAGTTTCTGCTTCTTGTAGTGGCGCTCCTGCTGCTAATGTCGTTGGAACGGATGTTGCGGCAGGCTCGATTGAGGAGGCACGAGTAACAACAACCGGCGAAAGAGCAAAGAACAGACAGACAGCTACCCGCTGTAAAGAAGCCATCTCGAGGCTGATATGGAGGTAAAAGGTTCATGAGATGAACAATTCCAAGTAATGGGCGACTAGACGTTTTATCTCGCATCTTTAGCCGGTCGGCAGTGTAACCAAGGCTCTTTGTCTATAATCCAGGCTCATGATTCGTGTGCTGATGCTCTAGAAACTGCTCAAGTGCCTCATCTGCAATGTCGTGTTGTTCCACAAGGTACGCTCCATGAGGCTATGTCGGTAGTCTTGCGCAGGGACTGCAGAAAGAAGACAACGGTCGGAACGATAGAAGAGTCGTCTACTGGCTTAGCCATGGAAGGATTTGCTCTGTATACTGTCCTTGGTTTACCGCTTAGATAGTCAGTGTCGCGGCACTTAGATCAAACCAATCATACTTTCCATGCCCAGGAATGAGTAGCGAATCAGTAATGGGGTTTCTTCGTTTGCACCGCTCTTGCAGAACAGTGGGGCCATTGATTATCTCGGAAGGACGGTCAGCTTGGCGTTTTGTAGCATGTGGGAATCTGTAGGATTGCGGCACGGCTCCCAAGACAAACTTCGGTTGCTGCTTCAGTCTCCAGAAGTCGGTACTGGGCGGACCTTGTATTCTCACCCCGACTTTGAAGGTATTGGTAATAAGCTCACCATGCTACGCAGAGGAGGGAACGAATCCAAACACATTTGAGCTGTAGGTAGAGATAGTATTGGTGGCATCGAGAAGAGCTTCACTAGACAGTGGCACGAATGGATTCACCCGTCTCCGCTCCCGCCGCTGCGGGCGCTAGTGCCTTGGCGCAGGGTCATGGTCTTGCCGCCTCGCCACCTCTCATAACTGCTAATTGTTCTTAGCTGTTAGCGATGCTTCCAAGACAATCCAGTCCTTCTGGGTCAGCTTTGCCGCTCCCTCTTGCAGGATCGATGCGGCTCGGGTGAGCTCTTTGTTGGGAGATGTGTACGGTAATGCTTTTACGGAGATCTCAGTCATGACAGCAGGTAAGAAACACTCATGGTATTCCTCGATTCAAATGAAATCAGAAATGTGCTCATTCTATTTCGAATAGTATCAAATTATGCCTCCAGCATTAGGAAACATATATTGAAGGGAAACCGTAGGGGGACGCGGTAACCGAGGAGTCATGGGTGGTGGCCGCAAGTTCCGAGATGGGGCTTTCCGATTTGAGTCACGATCAGCTTTCCCAAGCAAAGCTATGTCGAGTGTGAGTGCTCTGACCATCTTTTGAGATATTGTGGAAGGTAGTTACATAGTGCGCATCGTAAACAACGAGATGATAATGTACCTCGTAGATCGCTCCGCTAATAGCGACTGAGACCTTCCAAGTCGGCGAGTCTGCTACCGCCATCATATCTTGTGAGGCTTTCACTGCGAGCAGGATATTGGTGGAGACGTCAAATCCTTGCAACCATGGAAGGGTCCCGTGGCACAGCAAGCTGGCAACTCCCAGCGGCTGACTCTTGCGGGAATGATTGGCAAGTGAGATCAAGGACAATCTCCTGCCATGATCACATATGTGCATACGGCATAACAGCATGTGCCGATTTATTGCGGCGTTGCGAAGTAAGTTTTGAAGTTTAAGATAGGAAGGGGAGCTTCGAGGTGATCATTAGAATACACCACTCCGCTCCGTAAACCTGCACTCACATACACACACACAATGGCCGGAACTGGGCTGCAACCAGCTAACATTTTTCTCACTCTCTTTCCTTTTCTTCTCTCATTTACGATTGTGACTATCCGAATTTGGAGAAGAATCAAAGAGCGCAAATATGCCATTGGTAGATAGCCCACTTCTTGGCCATGCTGAGCATATACTAATGAGCCTGACAGAAGATACGCTTTTGATAATAGCGGAAGCCATTGTGTTAGTGCTTACAGCCACCACGTGGAAATGTAAGTATCAATCATCATCCTAGCTAATCGACTAGTCGTCGTGGTGTCTTATGCGGGCTATCGGGCGGAAGATATCCCGAAAGGAGCCATCCAGAGGGAAGAAGTCACCTTTGTGAGTCGTGAGTTTCACGATCCTCTCGTTCTGTCAACCTCGAGTCGTTGTTAACCCAATCCTCAGTGGCGACACACGAACGGTATTATCTATAACCCGATTCTTGGTTTTGTAAAGATATCGTTCTTAATAACACTTCTAAAGCTCCGTTGTATGGATCGCCTCATCATCGTGAGTCTCTGGACACTGATCGTTGTGAACATCCTCTTCATCGTCAGTACTGTCCTCGGAAAGAAATGCGGTACGCTAGAGGCTTGAATGAGTTTTGTTATGTGTTTTGATAGGAGGTCATAGTTGAAGCTACAAGCCCTGGCACAGAGGACATGCGCGATGCGTCACACTCCTGAATGATGTCCCCACCGATAGAACGAGTTAAGAAAACCACACACATCCCCGGTTACAACGTTGGTGGCAGCCGGTGGCACGTAATGGCGGGCCAGAAGGCGGGTCGTCAAATGACGATGGCCCCACTTCGCGGCTCACGGCTGAAAGTGTGGAAGCGCGGAGACTCCGCGGTTCGAGGTCATGCCTCCAAACCAAAATCTCAACATGCTACGATCACGAGCATGGCGTTAGTAAGCCAAGCTCGATCGCGTCATCAAACGACCCCTTCGACGGTTCCTACGGTCGCTGAGGACCCAATGGCATGGACATGTCTCCACTGAAGCGTTCGAGCGATGATGCGGACCACGAAGACGGCCGCCGGCCAGCACCACGCACGCCAAGAATCCGAGCGTGTGAGTCGCGCCCCGGTGTCGATATATGGGGATGCAATGTTGCTAATTAGGAAATAGGCGCCGAATGCAAGAGGCATAAGATCAAGTGCGAACCGGTCGATAATGAGAACAAGTGCGCAAAGTGTTTGAGGAGCGGGACGGAATGCGTACCGTATAACTTGAATCAACGCCTTTTAGACGAGGATGCCACGTGAGTTTACCTTTCTACACTTAGCATCAGTCAAAACTGATCATTCTCCAGTTGGAAAGCAAATGCGACTGCGGAAATACAGCAGTTGCGCTCAGCAGTCGAGCGTCTTCTCCAGCACAACAAGCTCCCTAGCCTGCAGGACAGTTCTCAATCAGAACCATCGCCCCAGCCACGTTCAGCACAAACTCCAACCATCAGTCCACCAAATGTCGTGTCTGATAATGGACATACGACTTTGGTCGTCCCGCCTCCCATGGACATGACGCGCGACACGTCCATCGAGCGCGAGTCTGGAGAAGAATCCGGCCTGGTGACCGCACCGATGAGAAGTCTGTACGACCTAACGCGAATCCGTAATCTCCGTAGCAGTGCACGAAGGAAACCACACCCCAACTCTGTAGAGCAAGATTTCATTGCGCAAGGTATTGTGTCGCTGGCAGAAGCAGAAGCCCTGTTTAAGCGGTATATGCAAGACCTGCGACTCTATCTCTGGGCCGGCGTACTATTCCCATATGACTCTCTAGACGCAGTACGGCGGCACTCCACGCTCCTGACCGCCGCCGTCTTAACCATCTCAGCTTTGCACACACCCGGGCGAGATGAGGCATTGCAAAAATGCTACGATGTGTTTGTATCCCTCGTCTACAGCACCTTTCTGGCCCGCCCCCACAACCTGGACGACATCCGCGCCCTAGCCCTCGCAGCATTTTACCTCTCAAACCTAAGCTGGAAACTCGCGGGCCTCGCCGTGCGAAATGCGGTAGAAATGAACCTACACATGTCCTACCAAAAGCTAACACGCGGTCACGAAGACCAGCGCGACAATGTCCGCCTCTGGTATGCCCTGTACGTCTGCGACCACCAATTCAGCATCGCATACGGCCGACCGTCCATCATTCACGACGACATCGCTATCAAGAACATCGAACACTTCCTCGACAGCCCCAAAACAACGCCCGGTGATATCCGCCTCGGCGCCCAAGTAACACTGTTCAAGATCCTAACAGAAGCCTACATGGTCTACGGCAGCGACCCCGAGCAACCCCTCACAGAGCTTGATTTCCAACAACTACGTCTCTTCAACTTTGCTATTGAACAATGGCGACTGAGCTGGCAAGCACGGTCAGCCGATAGCCCCGCCATCGGCTCGTATCCATCCAAAGGCGTAGTACTCTACTACCATTTTGCCCGTTTCCAGCTAAACTCACTTGCCCTTCGTGCCCTCCCACCCCCCAGCGCAGCAACGTCGGAATCGCTATCCTACGACCGCCGCGAAGCCGCAAACATCGCCATCGCCGCCGCTACCAGCACGCTAACGCTCATCTTCGAGGAGCCCGACCTGCGCAAAGCCATGACTGCCGTGCCCATCTTCACGCACACAATGGTCGCGTTTAGCGTTACTTTCCTGCTCAAGATGGCGCAGACGTGGGGCGGTGTTGCGCAGGTCCAGTCGCCAGAGTGGGCGGCTACGGAACCGGTGGGGCTGGGCTTGAATTTCAATATTAATCAAGTCTTGTCCTTGTCGAGGCGGTCGTCGTCATTCTTGGCAAAGGTGTCAAGGGATCTGAATGAGAAACATATTACGAGGCATATTGTTCAGGGTATTGATGATTTGTTGAAGAGGATTGATGTCACTGGGACACCTTCTTCGTCTTCTTCGTCGGCGGCGTCCGCTGTGGCTATTCGCAGGCATGTGGCAGCGCCTGAGCCTGTGTTTGAGCATGGCAAGGGGGATGCTACAGTGGCGGGTGGGGAGCAGATTGCTGCGGATCCGACGAATGAGTATAACATGTATGATCTTATCGGTTCTTATGGATTTGGGTTTGATGAGACGTTCCTAGGTCAGGTTGCTCCGACGAATCTTGATTTCTGGCAGACGGAGCCTTTTTGACGGCATTTTAACACAAAAGTTTACTATTCCTATTCCCTCAGCTTTTGTATAGTACAGAGTTTGTGGACATGGTAGAGTCAATGGGTGCAGGGCGCAATAATGGAGTCAATGTGGAGTCAAAAGGTGGCTCCACGTTGACTCCATTATTGCGCCCTGCACCCATTGACTCTACCATGTCCACAAACTCGCACATTTCATCGTCGCCGCATGGCCCTCACCTCTTCTAAGTATAGTACAGTTCCTCAACGTCATATCTGGGGTTTACCCGGAGTTTATATCTACCAAGACTGTATCTTTTCTGTCAAGTATGCACAACAACAGGATCTCCTTGGTCAAGATGCCAATGTGTGAGGCATAGGTACCTTCTCAGTCTGAAGACTCGTTGGTGCTAGTCTGGTCCATCCGCCGCCAGAGACCTAGGAAACCACCTCCGATAATCATCTCACCGGCCTTGGGACGGCATACCATGACCCACTGTTTTTCTTGCTTACTCAGCTCCTCTTCAAGCTCACTGTCCCTCGCGGCTTGTTCTTTTCCAGAGTCTACACCCTTGTCCCCAGAGGGCTCTGAAGGTTGGTCTGCTTCAGCTTTCTTGACTGTCGTTGCTCTTGGTTTGACCGCGCGTACGTCCCATTCGCGAATTGTGCCTATCCCGAGCTCAACGACTTGATCAAGGAGATATGGCATCCTCTGTTCGTAAATTGTTTCCACGCATTCGGCGATTTGGGTTATGCTGGGATTGAAGACGGCGAGCAGTCCGTTGACATGCAGCGCCGGGGCGACGTTGGCTAGATGGCTGTTTGCATTCGGCAGGTCTAGGAACACATGCGCCAAGAAGGGCTTGTCTGTCTTTCGCGAAGCTCGTTGTTTCGCGATCCAGTCCGACACATCACCCACGTGAAAGTCGACATTGCCAGAATACATGCCATGTCTAAAGCCTTGCACAATCTTCTTGGCATGCTCAGAGTGCTTGCTGGAAATGTCAAGCGTATGTATGACGGCACGGCGGTTCTGCTTCCAAGACTCGATTGCTGAGTTGCCCAAATCCGACATGGACTCGCCGAGATAGACTGCATCCTCGGGTTCTTCCTCGGTGGTGGTGATGGAGGGCGTCTTTGGAAGCGGCGGATTTGCGGCGTGTATTGCTCGCGAAAGATGCAGTGTCAGCGCGCCGTGGCCTGTGCCAGCTTCGAGAATCTCGAGCGGAGGCTCCGAGTCTAGGCCAGGGGAGGGCGTGTCCACGTGAATGTCGAGCAAGGAGACTATGAGATTTGCATCCGACGGGTAGATCTAGGCTGGATGAGTATCACTAACACTAACATTAGGGGTAATGATGTACACACTGGAGTGACAAGACGAGGGGTCAGCCGGACATACTCTGCCAATGTCGGCTCGACAACGCGATATGTGCCGCCCTTGCTGGACTGGACAGTTTGTCGCGTCTCCTTTCCAATGATGTCGGCATGTTTGATTGCGCCGCGGTGGTTGTGTGTCGATTCGGTGGCTTTCAATTTCACGGGGCGGCCATCGCGGTTATGTCTTTTCTCGCGTACGAGCACCACATCGCCTTCTATGCGAGTGTGAGCCGCGGCGCACAGGTGGAGGTGGAACACTTGCCTTGAAAAGCGCGGCAAAGACGGACGGTGGTGGACAAGTTTCGAGTTTGCGCACAAAATGGAGTGAATTGCGCAACACGTGGTAGCTGGCGCAGAGGGGGAGACATGATGGTTTTGCAGACGCAGCGGAGAAATATGTGCAGATGCGGAGGTGACATCCTTCTCCGCAAGCACCAAGCGGACCGAGCGGGCGGGCACCTAGGTACCAGCTACCGAGACGAGATTACCCAAGGTGCTGGTACATGTAAGCTCCCGTGAATAATACCACGTTTCCTATGCTTCTCCTATCTCCAGCTAGCTTACACCCAATACGTACCGACCCGAAACCGCGACTCTGTTTATCCTCGTGACGATACGAGAGCATCAAAACGTTTGGTCCAAGAGCGGAGAGCAGCGACCAGCAGCACCACGCTTCATACGCGCCGGTACCTCTGTCCCTGCACGCTCAAGATTGGATATTTGGACAAGGCCTTTTCCATGTCATGGACATGACGTTGCACCACTGCAAGAGAAACCGATTCTAATCTCAACCTTTGCCTTCATGCGCCTACGCCTACACCCTTAAGAGCCTCCACCATGACGCGCCGAATAGTAAGTGCAGCAACACAATCTAGCCATGTTAGAAACTGACTTTGCAGGTGCGAACGGGCGTACAGCTCATTGCCCTTGTATTGCTCGTCTCTACATCCCTCTTCTTCCTCGACAACCGCTACCGAGTCCTCCCGCAGTCGGTCCACAGCCATATGCCACTCCACCACGACGGCCTCGTCATCACCGATATCACCGTACAGACATGCTCGAGCATTAATCCGCTGTCTAAGTGTATGCTGGACCAGAAGAAGTGGCACCGCATCGAAAAGGACCTGTATCTCGGCAAGGGATGGGTTACAAAAGCATACGTGCACATCAAGCGCAAGCGCGAAGAGGAGCTCAAGACCGAAGACAAAGTCATCTTTGATATCCGGACAGGCAGGCTCGACCCCTCAATAGCGGAGAAGACGCAGGCGTCGGAGAATTGGGAGTCTCGTCCCGCGGACGTCTGGATCAAGACATCGCTCAAGCGCCACGCGAGCGACTCCAAGAAGGCAGTTACAGCAATAGATATTCTGTATGGTTCAGATGCTGTAGAGCCGCGACCTGGGTGGGAGCTGGTCAAAGGAGCGCTGCATCTCGATAGCAGCGCCAAGGACAGTACAGAGCCCCGCCTGAGCTTACGACGTGGCCGCGCAGCCAAGATTGAGAAGCCGGTCCCTAAGATCAGAAAGGATGGGAAATTCAAGATTATGCAGATTTCCGACCTGCATCTCAGCACTGGTCTTGGCCACTGCAGAGACGCCGAACCCAAAGGCGCAAACGGTG
The DNA here is from genome assembly GCA_014334815.1 of Pyrenophora teres f. maculata. NCBI lineage: Eukaryota > Fungi > Ascomycota > Dothideomycetes > Pleosporales > Pleosporaceae > Pyrenophora > Pyrenophora teres. Next base: position 1,142,759 of record CP060576.1, on the reverse strand, counting down.
GACACTGCGATGCCGACCCTAGGACTCTGGAGTTTGTCGAGAGGGTTCTCGATGATGAGAAGCCGGACTTTGTAGTCTTGTCTGGTGATCAGATCAACGGCGACACCGCGCCTGATGTTCAGAGTGTAAGATAATCCATCTCGGCATGTGTACTATAAGCTAACCAACCCACAGGCTCTGTTCAAGATTGTCGACCCCCTCGCAGAGCGCAAGATACCATACGCAGCCATCTTCGGTAACCACGACGACGAAGGCACCCTTTCTCGCCATGCCCAAATGGACCTCTACGACTCTCTACCCTTCTCTGTCAGCGAGCCCGGTCCAAACACCATTGAAGGAGTTGGCAACTACTTTGTCGAGATTCAGGCCCACAGCAGCAAGCACTCTGCCCTGACCCTCTACTTCCTCGACACACACTCCTACTCACCAGATGAAACCCACTACCGTGGCTATGACTGGCTCAAGCCAAACCAGATCAACTGGTTCAAGACCACAGCCGAAGGCCTCAAAGAGGCGCATAGCCACTATACTCACAAACATCTCAACATGGCCTTTATCCACATCCCCCTCCCCGAATACGGAAACCCAGACAACGACCGCGTAGGCAACTGGACCGAACCCATCACCGCCCCCGCCTTCAACACGCACTTCAAAGACGCCCTCGTCGAATACGACGTCAAAACCGTCTCGTGCGGCCACGACCACGTAAACGACTACTGCGCCCTCTCCAAGGACGAAAAGACGGGCGACCCAGAACTCTGGATGTGCTACGCCGGTGGCAGCGGCTTCGGTGGTTACGGCGGATACAACCACTACCATCGTCGTCTGCGCGTGTTCGAAATCGATACCAATCAGGCGCGTATCGTTACGTGGAAGAGGCTGGAATACGGCGATGTGGGAAAGAGACTTGATCAGCAGATCATTGTGGATTCGGGGAGAGTGCTGCCGATCCAGTCACCACAGGAATGAGTGAGTGAGTGAGGCGAGCAGCGTGAGCGTGGATATTCCATGTCTTCTGGGTCGATTCGGATGGATCTACAACTAGTAGCCCTGTACAGACAGCTTTAAGGGAGCGCGTGAGGGTTGATGCACGCACGCAACGCAAAGGTCATTTTGTGGTTACGCCTTGCTTTTTCCGTTTCGTAAAGTTGCGCGCTTTGGGCTCTATCTATACTGTTCACGGCGACTCTGTATTAGGTTTATTTGTTTTTTTCTGGCGCATTGGGGGGGTGTTGTTGGTACGGGCGCTGGGCGTTTGTGGCATAGCGGACCTCCGCTGTTGATCGTTGAGACTTTTTTTATTTTCCATTCTCAAGCTAAGCCAAAACTAAATAAGGGAATCAAACTTTGTACCAATTGTGAAGATAACGCCAATGACTTGTCACATTTGTTGCCTTGTCGTTTTGGGACCGAGGGCGCTGTGGGCGCACGGTTTGTTATCTTGGTGGATTGGTCATCGTGGCATGCTGCCTAGGGGGGGGGAGAGGAGGAGGAAAGTTTGGTAGACCAACTGCGGTGGACTGACTGTGTGCCATGTGCTACTACTAGTACCGACCTAACCGGCCGCATAACCCCACACTTTTGTTTTTGTCCCCGCTACCAGGCGACAGCAAAAACGACATCATGTCATCCGGGTAATGTGTACCACACAAGTCAGATTCCCAGCTACCAGGAATGAAAGAGAGTTGTCACATGGAAATCAAACACCCATAACAGACACAACGATGGCATCCCCAAGATGGTTGTATATTGAAATTATCATGTTCATTGGACTAGACATGAAGAAGAGAGATGCAAGTGACTCATCAGGGGACCGTGACCAATTTTTTTTATCCATCATCACCATTTTTTCCATTTCCCAAAAAGACATTCTAGACAAAAAGATTTATACATGAAGGAAGCATCTAAACACACAAACACCCTACCGTATTGTCGTAACAATTTATTGGGCTTTTCCACTCTCGCTTAAGAGACGTTGACAAACTGGCCGATGGCAGGGACGCCGTCAACGACAACGAAAAGGAGGTAGGGACCGGCGGGGAGAACGTTCCTGTTAGGAGGCATGGTAGCGGTGACTGTCTGGCCAGTGGAAGCCGTGTTGAAGCCAGTAGTCTCGAGCATGACCATGCGGTGACCCATGTGGACCGAGTGGGTAACGAAACCACCGTAGTAGAGAGAAACTTTGACGCTCTTGGAGTTGGCAGGCACATTGAACTTGATGGTGAAGGTGCTGCTGTCGGCCTTGAGGTTCTTGCTGGAGATGACTACGTTGGAGGGACGGGTGGGGTTGCCCTGGAGGTAAGGGGGAGTGTAGATCTCATTGCGGAACTCGGTGGGGAACGGGTTCTGCTTCGAGGTGGTGAGGATAGGCTGCTCGACAGGGTTGGAGCCGCTGATGAGGAGGGTGCCGTCGGGGAGGAGGATAGATACACTGTGGTAAAGACGGGGGATGGTGGACTTGGGGCCCGTGCTCCAGCGTTGGCCCTTGGGCGCTGAAGGGTCGTACAGGAGAACCTCGAGCGAAGGGTTCTGGGCAACACCAAAACCTTGGGCACCCTCTTGAGCACCGTTGACCCAGACGATGGTACCGTCAGCAAGAAGCGTACCCTCAACCATGCAGCGGCCTTCAGGCATAGCATCCATCTCCCATGATGGGTTGGCGTCAAGAGGCCTGATACGGCCGCAGGATGGGTCGCCGGGGGCGGTAATGTCTTGGTAAGGGCCACCACCGCAGATAATGATGTCGGGGTTGTAGTTGTTGGCTTTGGTCAAAGGCATCATGACGGATCCACCAGTGTTGGGGTAGGTGCGGTAGGCACCGGGCAGGTCAGGCAGAGTGCGAACAACGGACCCAGTCTCAACCTTGAAGATCTCAGCAGACTTGGCAACAGCAACGAAGAGGTTACCATCCCTCATCAAGTGGATGAAGGGGTACATGTAGTAAGGCTGGTTCTTGCTCAGGATCTCCATGTTGACACTCTTTCCGCGAGGGGTACCGTCGGCATTGAGGATCTCGTAGGTAGGGTTGTTGTTCTCGGGCTTAGTAGGGTCGAGACCGTTCTTGGATCCGGATGCGACAAAGACGCTGTTGTCACCCATGATCTGGGCGGATGCGTACCAGCGAGGAGTGTTGAGTTGCGGGCCGGGTTCACTCCATGCTTGGCCGTCGAGAGAGGCATCGCTGGAAGATCGCTTCAAGTAGCGGATACCACGGAAACCATCGCCGACAGTGGGGTCGATGAAATCGAGCGGGGCGTTACCGCCGAGAGATACAAAGCGGCCATCAGCCAGGAAGATACCACCAGAGCAGAAGGCGTTGGTTTTGTAGGCCAAGGGAGTAAGCTTGCCGGTGGCGGGATCCCACTCGGAAGAGTAAGCAAACTGGCCGTTGGCAAGCTTGAGCTCGGTGTAGTTTTCGACCTTGTCGAGGAAGACAACCTTGCCGTTGGGCATGAGGCCAGCGTGCATGGCGGGTACACCAGATCGGCCCTTGATCTCAAGGCTTCCGGGCCTAGCGGCAGCAGGCGCCGGGCTGGCGGCAGGGGCAGGTACAGCGGGAGCTGCATTGCATGGTCCGTTCTGGCAACCTTCACCGCAGTGAGCGGTGGTGTTACCACAGTAGCCGTACATGCTGCAGCAGCTTCCCTGTGCCCAGTTACCACAGACAGTGTTGCCAAACTTGGCTCCGCAGGTTCCGTCGGTAGTCGAGGCACCGGTAGGGCTACCTGTGGCTGAGGGCTTGCCAAGAACAGGCTCGCCAGAGGTGGTAGAAGAAGGAGGACGGGTTGCAGTTGTGGTAGGGGCAGCTGACTGGACCGGGGTAGTGTCTTTGCATCCGTTCTGGCATCCGTTTGCCTTGAGGCAGTGTCCGTCAGTGCTACCGCAGTATCCGTAAGATGAACAGCAACCACCGTATGCGCCGTTCGCATCGCATGTTGCGCCAGCAAAGTCCTTTCCACACCTGCCGTCGTCCCTTGGCTTAGGTCCAGCGGTTGTAGGCTGGGGAGTAGCGGGCTGGTTGGAGCAGCCTGACAGGCAGCCGGCATCGCAATGCGCAGCCGTGTTTCCGCACCATCCGTATGATGAGCAGCATGTGCCAGTGTAGACGGTGCTGTTGGGGTCGCAGAGCAGGTTGCCGTGAGCAGGACCGCACTGGCCGTCTTGCGAGTACTTGGACTGTCTCTTAACCTCGGGCATCACTCGGCGGTAAGATCCATACTTGGGAGCGTTTGAAACGCCAATGTTGAATTCTGGTTGTCCAAGTTGGGGAAACCTCGAAAATGGGCTCTGGATGATGGTGACACATCTGTTGTGCATTAGCCAACATTGGTGGAGCTGCTCCTAGAGTGAACTTACTTCTCCTTCTGCCAGCATTGTTGGCCAGAGAGGCATCCAGCGGGGTTTTCGTCGCAATGGGGCTGAACCAAACCAGGAAAGGTATCGATCATGCCGTACGCCAAGGTGGCGAACAGGCCAATGTATTGAACCCTCATTATGGATGTAAAACTAGAGAAGAATGTGAGCCGACTGAGCACCAGAGGACGAGATGGTCATTCAAGTGCAATGCGGACAAATAGGGTGTCAGGGATAAAAGATACGAGTGTAGTGACATGGAAACAAGGGTGTCGAGGGCAGTGCAGGGGGAGAGAGAGATGGAGGGATGAGGATGGATATAAGGACTGATGGAGATGTGTGGTGTTTTGAATCTTTTGTGGGTGGTGCAAAACAAAACAAAAATGGAAGCGACGGCGGGTGAAGGGGGTGGTGGTAGCGAGTTCAGAAGGAACTTACCTAGTTGTAGTTGACAAAACAAATTAGGGGAGGTATTATTAGCAACTTTGATTAGAACGTGGAGGAGGCTGGAAACGAGTGACAGCAACCAACACGGTGGTGAGTGAGTGAGGGTCAACGAGCGACTTGGGTGGCGTCGACTGCGATGAAGTGAGAGAAACAAGGCGGGTGTGCTTGGCCTCAAGTACCTGCGTCGAAACAAGGAATATACGAACGAGTTCAGCTATACTAGTCATCGGCTCGGGCTATTGGACGTGTGGCCCAATAACGGTATTGCTTAGGGCCAGCGGCCAGCCCTAGGGGGGCATTGAGCGGCAATTTCCAGTCTTTCACCCAATGCTAGACTGGGGCGGTAGGATCATCGCGGGGATTGGGCTTGCTGGCGTTTCTATTTTGAGGCGAAGCGTTGGCTGGCAGGACACAGCAGACGTGGAGACGCGGGAACCGGCACAGGAGACGGCAAGAAGCACGTGAGGAGGAGGAGGAGGAGCGTGGTAATGAGGCTATCGTGAAGACAAGATGCTGGCCTGCAGCAACACTTGTTCAGCGCCACTCCAGCGACGGCAGAGGGGCGATGGTCCGACAAACGTTGCGCTGTCACCAAGACCAGCGGACAGAGTCAAGCATTTTGGCTAATCCGCTAAGCTTTGGAGGTTTGTCCTGTGTGGCGGCGAAGAGATTGCAGCCCTGAGGGCCTGAGGGCCTGAGTGCACAACGAGGGAAGGGAGGCTACCAAGCCGATGGCCGGCGCTAACCGCACTAAGCCAGAAGCTAGCCTCGGTAGGCATGGACGGCAGGAGGTTACTCACACCAAGGAAAGGAACGATGCAGCCCTCCCCACACACACACACACACTTCCCAATGCGCTTAGCCTGCCGAGCCTTATCGGCATCAGGGGCACCTGCTGCTGCTGCTGCTCATCATCATCCTCATCATCACCGGGCGGGACGAAGCATCACTACGGTACTCGTATTCACGCAATAGCAAATTGCGCAAGTCGTCAACCTGCGACCTACCGCCGCGCTGCTACCAAGCCGCCGGCACCTGGGCACCTGGGCACCAAGGTCTACTGCTTAACAGCACATGGGCATTTTTAGCTTTCTGCGTGCTTGACGGATGTCGTTCCCCGTCCCCCTGCATACATACGGTACTTGTCGTATTCAAAAACACTGCGTCCAGCTAGCCCTAAACACGCCTTCTGGTACCTGTCCAGCGTGCTGGCCTCTCTGTACCTGAACATGGCTACTAGCACGTCGAAGAGCTGACCTGCCTCGATCTACCGGTACATAGACGCTGCCGACATATCCGAGCACGGCACTGCCCGCAGCCTGTCAGCATCTTGTTGCATGTTGATGCACCTCGATCCGGCGCCGCTTGTTGACCAAATTCAACGAGATTGGTGTGCTTGCCGAACACGAGATTCGCTCATGCCAATGCCGGCCCATCACCGACACGTCGCAATTTGACCGATCGCTCCTCCATCGCATTGAACGTGGCTACCACCACCAGCCTTTAATATCCACCCCACCAACCTCCATTACGAAACTGCTCCTCTGCTGGCTCCGACCATGCGCTGCCAGCTGTCGGTGCGGATGTTCTCTGCGCATGTGCTATGCTAAGCACATTGTTGTTTCCTTGTTTGCAACACCATCACAACTGCATTGCACTTGTGGCTGCGCCCCCGACTCGCCAAGTTGTCAACTTTTGCAATGTCCCCACAGCGGCTGCCACGCACTCGCTTTTTTCTGCCTCCGCTTTTCCCGAATAATAAGTCACCCACCCGACCAAAGTATTTTGCTGCTAGAATAGCTGTCATCCTATGCAGTCCAGGTTCATCGATTTGACAAAGAGTCGGCCCGTCTTCAAACCCTATCAATTTCCCGTATTGAATGGCTACCACTATCATTAGCCTTGGAACCACGACTCTATTAATGTTTACCAGACCCCGCATCTATACGAACTCGGCACGTTTGACGAGTATCGATTGTATGTAATGCGCTCCAAATGTCCAAGCGTTGGTTGAATGACCGAGTGGAGATGCCTGAAATACCCATTGCGGCAGTCGATTGCCTGCCTTCCCCTGACAGCCAAACCAAACTTGAAAACTTTTTAGTCGCCGTTTAGCGGATGCGAGACTCCTGACCATACCGTGACACATCAAACTCACCGATTTTCCTTCTTCTCGCCTTCTGACCTATACATGTCTCATTAGCCTTTACTCGTCCTTGTCATTCTGATATGCAAGCTGCACCAAGTACTGTTCATCAAATGCCACTAGGCTAACGTGTTTGGAAACAATCTCGACGTCACCCGTCAACAAAGCTCATATGATCCGATCAAAGCTGCGTGCATGCCTAGAAACGCAATTAGCATCTATCCAAAGAGCCTTTTCCTCTGCCTTCATTGTATATTAGAGACACTGGTCGTTACAGATGACACTCAATACGTTCACAGATGCGTCTGCCACTACCACGCATCACTCCATATGCAGTACCCATCGCATGTCCACAGCGCCACTCAGAACGCGAAAACGCCAAACGTTACGCCATCTACTTAACCCTCGTCTGTCTGTCGAGCAAACAACGGCAATGCACGCCTACCGTATCACCGCCTCCGCTCCTAGACCCCCACGACTAACCAAACGTTGTGTTGGCGATGATAATATGATAAAGACTCCAATGGGCCCCTCTGTGCAACCCTCGCGTACCTAGCCTAGCCCTGCCACATTGCACACGACGAGGAATACCCTCCAGCATCTTCCAGAAGTGAACCAAACCACTCTTGCGTAACAGACCACGACCTCGCCCCATCTTGGATGTCACAGGCTGTGATCAGATGCTCATGGCTTTCCTCGCTTCGACATTGCTGGGTGACAAGGGCGCTGAACGGTGGGTACACGGAATTCACATGTGAAAGGCCTCCCTTTACCGCCAAGTTCGCGCGCGCGTAAAATGCAGTCGACGCTGCGTAACCACCACAATATGCTTTCTGGGCATGAAGAATTAAACAATCCCATATTGGAGTACCATGGATGACATAGTACACAGATATGGTATACAACTTGTCCCAACGACATCTCTGACCCTGACCCCTCCAGGACTATTGTCCTGTCGTGCAGTGCCGTACCACATCGCATCATCAGTACACAAAACCACCGCGTCAAAAGTGTCTTTCCACCGCATGTCCTTCGCCTACCCCAGTGGCTTTTTTTAAAAACTTGCACAGAAGTTAGCCGCCGTCGTGGCCAGAGTAAGCGCTGGACATGGCTTCGCGTAGCTGCATGGTGGCCGAGGACGGCGAGTACGTAGATAGACAGTTGAGATGTGGGTGGCTGGCTGTAGGGAAGTCAAGAGCGTCAAGATCTGACAAGGAGATGGGAGGATATTTTAATGGCGAAATCCTAGGGTAGCGGTGTCAAGTCAAAAGCATGTCATTCACTGATCTGTTACGATGATATCAAGTGTTCTGTACATATTGTATTCCAAAGTTGTAATTTTGACTCTATTCGTGATTTCAATACTGACCTTTTCACGCGCTCAAAAGTTGGATTTTCTTGTTTTGACATGGCGGACCTCTAGTCCAGCAATGTAGTAATATGTATATATGTATATAAATATATATAAACGAATATCTATACTCGACTATGTACACACACCGCCTTGATAAGAAAGAAGAACGTAATAGGAAAAAGAATGCTGGCTAGCATGTAAGTCGTACGACCCAACTCCCCCCGTTTGTCGTTGCAAAGGGTTGAACAACCCCCAAGTGATATCTTCCGCAAAGCGCCTTTTTGGAAACAAACAACAAGCTCAAGAAACAGCTATCAAAGAAAATGACAAAGGAAAAGAAAAAAAAGAGTATTCAAAAGATGGACTCAATCATCCCCACACCCACAGGTAAACATCTTCGCAAACCCACTCTGTTTCTTCCTCGGCATCTTCTCACTCGCCAGGCGAAACGCCCTCGCCGTCTCGGCTGCCTCGATGCGCGCACGCTCGAGCTTAATCTCCTCCTTGCTCATGCGCGCCTTTCGGGGTCTCTCGGAAACGCCCGTGCGAGGCCGTTCTCTCTCGCTATCAAAGCTATCCATGCCCCTACTCTTAGCTTTGCGTCGTCCCATCCAGCCTGCAAGCCCCACTTTGTCGTCATCAGAGTCCCAGTCATCCCACGCACTCACCGTGGTTTGCAGCGGGTATCCGACGCGGCACGAAGTGGGTGGTGAGGAAGCGCCTGCAGAAGCAGAAGGATACAAAGTGCTCATCTCTGATAGCGTAACGCTGTCCTTGCGTGCGTGGGGCCAGGGCTGCGTGGGTAATAAAGCAACGTTTGCTAAACTGGAGCGGCGCGTCGAAGATCGCGATTGCGTCCATGGCGGAGAAGTGGGTGTTGTGGGGTGGGAATCGGGCAATGATCGGGGAACATGTGCGATTTGGAGCCGTAAAATCGGGAGATTGGGGTCTGTAAGGGACGTCTTTCGCTGCCGTGACGTGTCTAGGTCTGCTTCTTGCTGCTCAGAAGGGGGCTGCAGTGACGACATTCGCATGGGTAGCTCGGCCATGTGTGGTGGAAGTGGGCAGAATGACGCGCGTCTTGGCGATATTGGTATTGGAACAATTGCTTCTTCGCCGGATGAGATTGTGTGGAATGGTTGGGGGTCCGACGTGGGGAAGTTGCGTGTGGCAGGACTGATGGGGGGTGTGGCCTCCCCCGGGGCGGGGAGAACAATGGTTCTTATACAGAGTTCACAGATTCCAGAGGCGTAGATGATGGGGTGTTGGCATGTCTTGCATATGGACACTGTGGTTGATGGTGTGGCTGCGTGTGCCCGTCGGAACCGAAAGTCAAAACTTGATCTCGATGTGGATCTGTCGAGCTGTGGGCGTGCTTTTCTGGTCTTGGGGACCGTGGGCAATAGAACTTGTGAAGTCTGAGTATGCATCTCTCTTTCCCTTGCTTTTTCTACAGCCTGTCTCTCGTACTCGTCCCATAACTGTGCCGTTTTGGAAGGAGTCGATGGGGGTGGCCGGGGGTCCTTGAAGGCGGATGGTATTCTCGTCAACGGTACCGGTTGGATCGGTGAGACCATGGTCATGGTCGAGGTGGCCATTTGGTCACTGTATTGTACAGTGATCACGTTCGATAACGGCAAAAGCAGGTCGATTCCAGACGATAAGGTGAGGAGGAAGATGGTAGACCTATCAGTGCGGGCAAGCCTTGATAAGAGTTTCGGTCCCTGGACGATATGTACTTGCACAAGTCCAGTGTGTCGGAACCAAGGGGTGATGCACATTGTTTATCAAGGAAGCTCGTCCAGCCAAAACAAGCCGCCAACATCAAGCAGTGGCGGGCGGGGACAGGGAGGCTTTGGTGTAGACTAGGATCAAGCCGTAAAAAGGCGTTACATATGCCGCATCCGCGGGTTCGAAAGCGCTGTACTCTATTGATCTACGTCGGATAAGCATTCACAGCAGCGAGATCTCGGAGAGTTGTTTGGTCGCTCCATTGGACATGCTCATCCTGCTCCGTCCAATAGGTGCCACGCAGCGCAACGCAAGGCGTCATCTGTGGTCCCAATGTGGCAGGGGTCATAGCCGAAAAAGAAGGAAAGCAAGGGAGCACTGTCTTGTCAACACGTCTTGACCGATGGCGCCTGTAGGGGAACGGTCAAAAGCTTGGACGATATGCCTGTTCATGCATCCATGATGTGCAGCTTGTCGTGACGGCGCTGATGATCCTCCTGCCGGACACATGGGGGATCGGAACAGGCGCAGTAGATTCCCCAGAGACGGCTAGTGTGGAAGCCGTTGTTGCGCAAAGTCATTTGTGCGGCCGTGGGAGTAATGGTGAGGTATTGGACTGGGCAGCGTAGCCGTCGCACAGTAGTGGCTGGAATGTAACTCCCCCATGCTGCTTCCATAGTTCCAATGGACCCTTCATTGCAATAAAAGGGGAAAAGCAACAGTCGGCATAAGTCGTGTGTCGAGAAATGCCACGGCGCGACGTCCAGGGCTTCAGGACGAGAGGGCATGACCTGTCGCGCCGAGCAAAGCCGAGCATACAAACACGACTCGTCATGGAGACGAGGGCAATGTTCATTGTTGGCATTGGGCGTCTGTCATGGGCCGTTCTGTCAATGCTCGTTGTACTGTAGGTGCAATGTTCAGGTATGCGCCCAACGTTGCAGCTCGGAACCAAAGCACGGATTCCTCGCCAGATTTGTCTCGAGTGGCGTCTCAACACCCACCACAACATGACTGCGCCCTCAGCTGAGCTGTACAGCAGCGCCCACGGTAGCAAGAGTCATTTGCTATCTTGCGTAGCGTCGGCCGAGACGCGCTGCTACTTAGTCTACGTGGAGAAGAGGTTGAGCATTGCTTCTTGACGTCCCAGGGCATTCACGCCGCGAGCCTTGGCAGCGATTAGCGAGACGGGACGGGATTGCGCAATCATCACGATGGATGCATTCGAGCTTGTATGGACGGCTAGGGAATAGACGGTTGCTTGAGCTACCGACAAACATTCGACTTGTAGCAAGCTCCCGCCAGGCGCACTTTGGTTTCCAAACACCATAGGCCAACTCTTTTGGACTCCTCACCGATCGACCCTCTCCCATCCGTTGCCTTCAACAATAGAAAAAATAAACTGTTTCAGCATGGCTCCAGTCTATGCCAACAGGGATAGGGTATCCCCAATCTCCATCAACGCCGAACAGTTCCAGGGCACAGATGACATCGTGGTTCGTACGCTAGACAAATCACAAGAGCGCGTGCGCATCGTCCAGTGCTGGCTTGGACATTGAGAAGCTCAATGCACTGGCACCTAGTAAGTTTGCATATGCAATATCAGGCAATCGGGGCCACGCTCTCAGGCTCCTTCCGAAGTGCCGACCTTAGTTTTCGCCATTGCGTTTCAACTTGCTTCTGTTAGGCAAACCATGGATTCCCCTCAGCTCCCAGCAACAAGAAGAAGACGTGCACGGAAGCTCGACCGGCCCCCCACCTCCGGTACTGTTGCTCTCCACATTGCGCGCGTCCCCCTGACATTAACCCAACCAACCAACGCCTAAACTGACCAGCAACTGCTCATCGATAGGGCTAGCGATTTGTGATGAGTAAGATTGAGCGTCCTATACTAGCATGGCGTACTTGACTCGAGCGTAGCACAACATATACAGCCTAATATCTGGCCACGACTCAACATGTTTGCTTGCCCGATAGAAACGTCCTCGTCGCCGACTTCCACCAAGACGGAGCAGGACTGTGACGCAATCACTCCATTACCACTTCTCCATCCATCTGAAGCTTGAGCATTGACAAAAGGACAACACGTGAACATGGGGCTTGAGTTCAGGAGCTTGCGGGACTTGGATCAAACGGATGGTACCGTGGTGTTGCAGCAAAGTAGGCCTACACATACCATTCGTCCTTTATTTCCCTGCATCAGAAACTGATGGTGTGCTCTAGCCGGTAGCGATGAAACCGCTCCGCCGAGCATCATTTTGTCCCCGCAGCCCTCACCAAGCGATCCAAATGACCCTCTTCGCTGGCCACGTTGGAAGAAGCATGTAGCGTTCGCCTCCGTATGCGCCTTCACGTTCCTGACCAATTTCGGGATTGCTGGTCTGTCACCAGCGTTTTACATCCTCTCGGCCGAATTCTCAAAGCCAATCAACGACATGTCCCATATGCTTGTGTATCCCATCTTGGTTCTAGGAGTCTTCAACTTCTTCTGGGTGCCAATGGCCAATTTCTTTGGGAAAAGGCCGATCTTTGTGTTTGCCAGTGGTCTGCTCTGTGTCAGCAGCATATGGGGTGCTGTGGCAACTTCGTTCCAGAGTTTGCTTTGGAGTAATATTATTGCAGCATTTGCTGGATCTTCAACAGAGGCCCTCGGGCTGGCAACAGTCAATGTAAGCCCTGAAAATTCATTTGTATGCCCTTTTAGGTGCCAAATATGGAACATCGACCCTATGGTTATCCGAAAAAAACGGTGTTTTGGAACAATGTTTCATTATGCATACCATTCCGAGAACCTGGTACAAAAAGCGATAGCATTAGCATGGAATGCGCTGACTAAGAACTCTCCTAGGACCTATACTTCTTGCATGAACGTGGTGGCAAAATGGGGTTCTACATGTGCGTACTTTTTCTCTTGTCCCAACCCATCCCCTCACCTGTAAGCCACACGATAATCGTGACGCAGGAAATAGGTCCTAATTCTGGAGATTGACAAAATCCAGGAACGCCATAGCAGGTGGCAACACGATCGGCCCCCTGGTTTGTGGCTTCATCGTGACGAACCTCTCCTGGCGCTGGCACAAATGGATTACTGTGATCTTGACTGCAATCAACTTCATTGCAATCGTACTCTTTGTTCCTGAGACGAGGTACAGGCGTGAACAAGTAAACGGAGTTGGCGACGCGAGTTGCCCATCAAACGAGAGGATCATCTTGACAGAGAACAAGACCTCACAGGATACGATCGGGGATGGAAATGTCCAGCAACTACCAAAGAAGACATGGATGCAGGAACTGCGCTTGTGGAGCGGAACTTCGGAAACGAGCATTGCCAAGATGTTCGTACGGTGAGAAGCAGTCGAGCACCGGGAAAGGGATGCCGTGCTAACATTTAATAGACCGTTTCCAATGATCGTGTACCCCGCGGTCATCTATGCATTTCTCTGCTACTCGATATCCCTTGTCATCACCGTCGCTGTCAACATCCTCAACCCTTTCATACTACAGGCACCTCCGTATAACTGGAGCCCACAAATAAACGGCCTCATTAATATCCCTGGTATAATGGGCAACGTTTTTGGATCATGGGCTGGAGGTAAGCAGATTGTAAGATGCTGACAACAAGTGAACTGATTCAATACAGGTAACATGGTTGACACCTGGTGCAAATGGCGTACGACAAAGTATCTTGGTGTCTACGAGCCTGAGAGCAGAATATACATGGTAGCCATCCCATTGGCGATCACAACGTCAGGATCCATCCTATTTGGTTATGGCGTCCGCAATGCGCTGTCGTGGGTGTCACTGTTCTTCGGCTATGGGATGATTTCCGTAGCGCTGACTGCGATCCCTACAATCACTTTGGCGTATTTGAGTGATTGTGCAATGCCAGTCAACTCTGACGTCCTGCTGCTTGTCAATGGGCTGAAGAACATTGTGGCTTTTGGCTTCTTGTACGGTGTCATACCTTGGGTTGACAGTGTTGGTTACACGAGTAGTTTTGGTACCCTGGCGGGTATCTTTGCTGGCATCGTTGGCGTCGGTGCTGTGTTTCTAATTATGTACGGCGCCACTGTGCGCCATATATCGGCACAGTGGAAGGTGATCCTAAAGTGAGTGCTACGCATAGATAACAATTTGAAGAACACGTGTATGATGTTGTGAACCGTAAAGAAGCACACAGCGTAAGAATTAAAATGAGGTGACTGCTGACGATGGTATGTGCTTTTCCAAGAGGCTCAAACTCAGCTCTTGCCTGGACTTGCTCTATCAGTTTATTTTACATGGAATCGATCTCAGCGATGATTTGAGATGGCTGCTATGATGGTACGTATTATTCTTTGGCTACGTCTCGTGCCTGGGCTTGCTCTATCAGTCTAGTATGCATGGACTCGATCTCAGGGATGATTAGGGATTCGATTTCCATAGATGGCTCGCCTTGTGGTACCCCTTTCTCTGTGGCGATCGATGCACTCGCTTCTACAACTTTCCCTGTTTGTTGATCTGCGGAGCCGACTAGGGATGGCATACCAGACAGGCTCTTCGTCCTGCGGCTAGTGGGCACTCTGATCCACTTCTCGCCGTCGAGCACGGACACAAAGACGACTTCCCACTTGCGAGTGAGCAGCAGATTTCCGATGACCAGGTGATGTGAGTATTTGTTTAGTGCATATCTGGCCTTTGTGACGAGTAAAGAAGGATCGGTCTCCAGCTTGAAGCTCACAATCATGGCTTCGGGCGCCCAGCCATCGACGAGCTGCTTGAGGAATTTGGGTACGGGCTCCAGATCGATTATGAGACTCTTGCCTTCGGTGCGTGCCGCTGGTGGCTTCACGTTGCCTGCACTGGCGCCATCTGTACCTTGGTGGAACTCCTCATTTGACTGGATCTTATGTTCAACCATGCGGTCTTGAGGCACGAAGAAATCAGATACGGCGGCAGCCAAGTAGAACATGGCTTTAGGCCCGAGCGGACGCATGAGCTGCGCAACCTCGCGCAGGTTCCACAGGTACTCGGTGATGGTTACGTAGGACAGGATCAACAGCTTGTTCTCACGCTTGACCTCATTGTACTGGCGCAAGACACGTAGCATCTGATCCTGGTGCTGTTCCTCTACCACCACCTTGCCGCCCTCCTCCTTCATAAAATCGAGAAAGGACCGCGTATTGTGCGAGTAGTGCCGCGAGTAGGGCAGAAGGGAGAACTGTCGGTGCAGGAAGATGACTGCATAGCCATTTTGAAGAAAGTACTCGGCGCTGGTTGCTCCCCTCGTACCGGCCGAGAAATTGTCAATGTAACGGACCGTCTGCTGTTCTAATGGCACCGTGGTGCCTCCAGAAGTGACGAGCACAACGCGGCGACCTCCGTGAGCATGCCGCGTGACAAACTCTCGTGCAAGGGTCGTGTTGGTTTTGAGGTCCTTTGGCGGAGGTTCGTTATCGAAGTAGTGACTTTCGGCCTGTTGTGCACTTGTTGTATCCGTCATGATGGCATGGTGGCGGAGTAAATGAGGTTGTTGCGTCGTTGCGAATGCGTTTAGCGGGGTAACTAGCTCCTAGACCGAGTAAGGGGTGTGCTGAGTCATGATACATCATGGCGAACTTTGTGGGGAAGAGCGCAATGCACGGGAAAGTCTCTGTCCTCCCTAGCCTCTAGGCTTTTGCGTGCGACATGATTGCAGTCATCTGTTGGGAGAATATTAGGAGCGTATTGTATCACCAGACAACAACGCACCTGTTGACTGTACTCGCGGTTCTTTGGTAGCAATATGGGTTGACCCGAGAAGTCAAAGGACGCGTACCTAGGTAGTCCCCAGGCGACGGTGGTTGTGTTGAGAACCAATTGAAGCCAACATTGAAGGCTTAGCTACATTCCAAGTTACGAAGTCATATTTCAGTTTGGAATTTGTAGACACTTCTCACATTTGAGTCACACGCAGCTCATATTTGGTAGTGTGTACATTCGCTCCATAAGCTATAAAGTTCGTGCTAAGTTATCCAGGTGTGTTCGTAAGGGTTAGCTACACGTTCCTCTAGATTTGCTGATACTGCCTGGGTCGACTATGTCTAGGTGGGATAGACACTGCAATCAACCGTGGATGTCGACAACGCGAGCCTACGACGATGAGTCTATGCACTGTCCAGTATTGTGTGCATTGAAAACTCCGATGAAGATTCACCAATCCTCCTCCGAGCCATAGAGGATGGACTTGGCAGGTGAGAATCACGATGCCAGAGGTGTGATTGAGGCGAGACGCGCTGTCACGTGTGATCGACAGTTGGCGGGTTTACGTAAGCAGGGAAGCGCGTTTGCTAAGTGAGAGCATCTACCTAGCGGCAACGACACTCACGTTGCTTGTACTCACCCCTTCCAACATCTGTGGCCCTCTACCTTTGCACATGATATAGTTTGAGTCGCGACTGCAAAAATGTAAGCGGACGACAATGTCAATAGACTAACTAATGAAGCTGACGCCGCCCAGGGAGGCCTTCAACGACATCTACCTCAATCTCTCTCGTAAGCCAGGCGCAACGCGATTCTCCGACTCAGGCTTTGGCTGGAAGCCGGCAAATGGCGAAACATATACTTGCGACCAGTCACAAATCATCCAGGCGCAATGGAGCCGAGCTGCGCGCGGATATGAAGTCAAGATTCTCTCACGCAATGACGGTGTGATCCAACTCGACGGTTTCAAACAGGAAGACTTTGACCGCGTCTCAAAGGTCTTCAAGACTTGGTACGGAATAAGTCTGGACAACCGGGAGCACGCTCTGCGCGGGTGGAACTGGGGAAAGGCAGATTTTGGCAAGGCCGAACTCACCTTTAATGTCGCCAATCGCCCGGCCTTTGAAGTGCCTTACACCGAAGTCTCCAACACGAACCTGGCAGGAAAGAACGAAGTTGCTGTCGATTTCTCCCTCCCTGCCGACGGCGATGCTGGCGCAAATGGGTCCTTGGGAGGCGCGAGATTCAGAGGCAAGAAGTCTGCAGGTGCCCGGGACCAGCTCGTCGAAATGCGTTTCTACATACCCGGTTTGGCTTCGAAGAAGGAGAAGAACGAGGACGGAGAGGATGCGTCCGGGGCCGAAGATGGCGAGGAGACCAACGCCGCCAATCTTTTCTATGAGACTTTGATGGAGAAGGCTGAGATTGGCGAAGTCGCCGGTGACACATTTGCCACATTCCTAGACATCCTACATCTTACCCCCAGGTACGATACCTGCATATACATCCATGCACAAAGTTCTAACAATACTACAGAGGTCGTTTCGACATCGACATGTACGAGAGCTCCTTCCGGTTACGTGGTAAGACGTACGACTACAAGATCCAGTTCGACTCAGTCAAGAAGTTCATGGTCTTGCCAAAGCCCGATGACATGCATACCTTGATCACCATCGGCCTGGACCCACCTCTCAGACAGGGTCAGACGCGATACCCGTTCCTTGTTATGCAGTTCAAGCGCGACGAAGAGGTCAATCTTGACCTGAACATGAAGGGAGATTTGCTGGCGGACAAGTACAAGGACAAGCTGCAGTCGCACTACGAAGCCCCCATTGCTACAGTTGTGGCAGACATCTTCAAGGGCCTTAGTGGAAAGCGTATTACCAGGCCGTCCCGCGACTTCATCAGTCATCATGAACAGTCGGGTGTCAAGTGCTCCATCAAGGCCAACGAAGGACATTTGTTCTGTCTGGACAAGGCCTTCATGTTCATCCCCAAGCCGGCGACGTACATCAGCATGGATAACATTGCGTCGGTGACCATGTCGCGTGTGGGTGGGGCCATGGCTGCAAGCCGCACGTTCGACATTACCTTCACCATGAAGCATGGCATGGCTGAACATCAGTTCTCAAACATCAACCGGCAAGTGCCATATGCCTGATATTGAAACTGGTGAGACTAATACTTTACAGGGAGGAGCAACAGCCGCTGGAGAATTTCTTCCGTGCCAAGGGCATCAAGACCAAGAACGAAATGGCCGACGACGTGAGTAACACCAGCCCCGCATGTGAAGTCTGGGCTGACAGGGCAACGCATAGTCTGGAGCCATTCTCGCAGCTGCTCTTCAAGATGAAGATCTTGCCTCGAGTGATGACGGACAGCCAGCCAACCGCGGTAGTGCTGACGAGGACGACGAGAGTGTAGATGAGGACTTCCAGGCCGACTCCGAATCGGAGGTCGGCGAGGAATTCGACTCTGACCATCAGAGCAGCGGCTCCGATAGCGATGCTGAGATGGAGGATGCGGAGAGCGATACGGCGGAGGCTGTGCCAGAACGCCCGAAGAAGAAGCAGAAGGTGTCGCAATAGTGACAACCCTGTAACCGCAAGCTGGTAACCGCAAGCGGGCACGGGTGGGCGGGTCGAGGGCGGTGAAGGGGCACCGCGTTATCTTCCGATGCTTGCAAGTTCATCGAAGATGCAGAATCTCGATGATGAAAGAGCATCGTTCGCTTACCGCTGTTAACGCTCCCAGCGTGTCCTCGTAAAGCTCGCTCAGGCCATGGAAGAAGCTCCGAAATTTCTCATAGGTTCTGATTAGGCTTGGCAGGATAGAGGAAGAGTCATTCCGGTTATGAACAAGGCAGGGAACAGGCCCCCTGATGCGTTGGTAGCCACAGCAAACGGACCGACCATGATCCCTAGTCAAGTGCGCAGCAACCAGGAGAAAAGTTTAACTAAAGTCGCACATTAGCGTCCATGTTCCGGCTAGGCGTCCACCAGTGCATCTTGCAGCGTCTACAAGTGATTTGCGTAGTGCAATTCGGCCATGACTCGGCTGACTGCGGCGCTTGACGCGACCTGGCGTGCGCGCGGGCCCTTCACGGTCCCTGGCCGCTGGAGTCTGGCTTCTCCTACTCCAGCTAACTGGAGCAGCCCGAGTGCGATTCAGATTGATGCACTAGGGCCAGGACCATCCCTCTCGTCAATTTTCGCATCCTTGCTCATGGTGACGGTGGATCCGCAACTGGCGCGAACCCATGCTAGACCCCGCATCTAACCATCGAGTATCAAACGCTCTATCGCCCTGAATACTGAGGTAGATATAGGGCAGCTCTCGCCGACTCATGTGGATGCTTTTTCTTACCCACTTCCCTCGGCACGAGGCTATGAGATCTTAAGCTTTTCGGAGACAGACCCACACATTGGCACCACCCTGAAATGCGATCACGAACTGGATGGTAAGTCGACGCCTGCCTCGATGCTGCCCGAGTCCGAGTCCTGACCTTTGCCACACAGTCTCACCTGCCGCCAGCGGAAGCTGAAGTGCGATGAGAAGAAACCCGTGTGCGGACAATGCACAAAGGCCTCTCGAGAATGTGTCCCAAGCTCGGGCATTGTCTTCCGTCACCAGCACAATGCCTCGATGAACGGCGAAGACTTGGGAGACGAGAACTCTCTGAAAGGCTTCTACGCCTACAAGAACACCTTCGATGACGACGCCATCTGGATGGACATACCCAGAAATGGTGAGTCTCACTCCATCTTATCCTCCATCATCCACTTAATCCGTGTCCAGTCACCTTCATCAACACCACCAACCCATACCTGGATCCCGGTACACCCGACTTTGACGCCATATCAGCCGCCTCGGACTCGCCAGGGCCGTTTGAGGCTCGCTCAGTAGCTTCATGGCGTACACACAGCAACTTCCAGTCAGTCACCAGCACGCCGTCGAGCATGGGACCCGACTTGGGCCATGCCAGTCTTCCTTACTGTTACACACCTGATCTCGAATCCCTCCCACCCCTTATGCAATCACCTCCAACATCCGCAGTCGGCACTCCCATTTCTCCTCCTCTGTCAGTATGTAACCGACGCATGCATCCCTATGCCGCCTCTACAGCCTCGCCACCCATTGATCCCCGACTAAACTCGCCCTATGACTCTGTGGACCACCTTCATCGCTCCGTCTCGATTTCAAGTTCAAGGCGGTCGCCTCCCCGTTCCGATGGCGGGACACCCATGCAGGATGACCATGAGATTGCCTTCCTTCTCCGTTGGTTCTCCGAAGGCCCCGGATATTGGATGGACTTGTTCGATCTTGGTACCTATTTCGCATCTTACGTTCCGGTCAAGGCACGTGAGAATCCATTACTCAAGTACGCAGCTGTAGCGTGTGCCGCAAAGGCTCTTGCACGTGTTCAAGGACGAAAGCCTGTCATGGGAGGTAGTGTGACACGTCAAGCTCGGATGGAACAATACCCTGACCCTCACTTAGTTGACTGGAAACACAAAGCAGCCGTGTACTACGACACCGCCGTCTCGCTGCTGCTGCACGCCCTCAAAATGGATGTCACGTCCTCTCCCGATGAATCAGAGTCTGAGTTCCGGCAGCAAAGCCGGGACTTCATGCAAGGATACCCCGGTCCATCACACAAACGACGACGAACTTCAAGCAACGCATCGTTTGTATCCAGCACCGACGAAATCCTGGCCGCATCGGCAATTCTTTGTGTCTACGAGTTCTTGGACACATCGGTATCCGAGTGGGCGAAGCACCTGAACGGCGCCAAATCTCTCTTGGTCTTGTCCCAGGAGCACGTTATGCCGTTCCAACTGCCGACTTCCCCCTCTAGCATACCGTCGGCTAGCTTCAACTTTACTTCCAAAGCCCGAAGAGCGACCTTCTGGAACATTGCTAGGCAAGATATGCTCGCAGCTTGTAGGTTAATCTCCGGAGACATTCTAGATGCGCCACTAACTTGATACAGTCATCAACAAGACGAGGACAAGACTCGACACCGACTGTCTAGCGTTGTGGAAAGAAGCCGGGCTACTAATTGATGAACAAGGTTATATCATGCCCAGCAACACGACGGCAAGTGGATACCCGGAGGAAGGAGAAGCGATGATGAAAGAAGACTTGATTTGCAATGCGCTTGTATGGCTCATGGCGAAGCTAGTCAACTTTATGGCGGCCGGCGACGAGACTTCGAATGCAGCCGGAGTGTCGTGGGCTAACGTACCGCAACGCACCCTTCTCGACTATTGGTTCAGCCTTCGCAAGCAGTTCCAGGTTTGGCACGATGGCCTGCCAGTCACGTTCAACCCCTCGGCCAGGGTTACACGTTCGCATACCCCCATCCAGAATCACAACTACGACGACACATCTTTGTTCACAGAGGTCTGGTACTCTATTCCAATGTGCGCCTCGACTATGCAGACGTATCACATGTCGCAGATTCTCTTGTTTATGAACAAGCCACACGAATCGACGCAGGGAGGCAGCACAGTGGTTGCGCGCATGAACTCGTACCAGTCGGTCCTGGCCACATGTCAGAAGCACAGCCGGGAGATTGTGGGCATATCACTTGCGCGATCCGACGAAGCGGTTCGGATTCATTCTGTGCAACCCCTGTTTACAGCTGGCCAGTGCCTCAGCGATCCTCGAGAGCGCCAGGTGGTACTACACCTGCTACGGGACATTGAGTCTGACATTGGCTGGGCTACGGACTATCGGATACGCCAGCTTTTCGAACAGTGGCAAGGCCAGGAAGCCGACGGCCTTGTGCCTTGAGCACACTAACCTAAGTAGGCACCACTATACTGAAGAAGCGCCGTTACGACAGCGGGCATACAAGAATAGCAGACTTATTATCAAGCCAAGCACACGTGTCAAGAGCCACGGGTCTGTTTCAGCAGCAACAAAAGTACAAGAGTAGTCCCAGCTTTGACGCGACACCGTTTGCGGAGCCAGTAGCGTGCGGCCAGACTCAGTCTACGGGCGGGGCTAACGCTATGATTGAAGAGCTAAAAGGGCACCGCAACACGAACGTTGTCATCGGGACACGGTGCGCCACGCACATGGGATACCAGGGCGGCAATGACACTCGGAACCCCGGCGATCAGTTGTCAAAGTTGGGAATTGCAGCCGCCAAGGGGCCGTACGAGATCTGATCGCTGCCCAGTATCCCGTCCCGTCCGAGGGGGAAAGCAAGATGGCATCACTTACGGCCATGTTTGGCGAGGATTGGGCGAGGCCCGACCGGTGGGCTTACAAGAGAGTAAGATGGATGGATAGGCAAAATACCAACCCCCGATTAGACCGAGATTGCATTTAGCGCTGCATTATCAGCGGATGGGGTAGCAAATGGCGCAGAGAGAGGATGAATATTTTTGATCATTATTAGTTTAGTTAGGCTAGGAAGCTTATGATACCCTATCTTTTTTACCATGATAAGTATAAGCCAAAGTCAAGAAGCTAAATTCTTGTATACTTGACATGTTTGGCATATGCCGTGATTCGTGATTCATGCATTAGGACAGATAAGTCACAATGCATATCACCAACACTTTGACACAGCAAAAGGGCCAGGGTTAGACCGAGAGCCGGACCCCCAAGAAAGGTGAATCAAAGAGCGCAGAGCGCAAAGCGCAACGCCTGCCGCGGTATCCGAATAGCTTCCGACGCTACCCCATACCCACACGCAACCCAAAATCGAGTG
This sequence comes from Pyrenophora teres f. maculata, assembly GCA_014334815.1. Classification (NCBI taxonomy): domain Eukaryota; kingdom Fungi; phylum Ascomycota; class Dothideomycetes; order Pleosporales; family Pleosporaceae; genus Pyrenophora; species Pyrenophora teres. The sequence goes on along the minus strand of CP060576.1, from coordinate 1,120,280 downwards.
TTCGGGACCAGAGCGAAGGTCAGCGAGCAGCCCAGCCCCCAAAGCACCAGTACCAGAATGAGCCCAGCTTAGCGAGAAGTACTGCGGCAACTTCCAACCGTGCATGTGAGTGAGCATGTGCGTGTGGGTGAGTGTGTGAGTGTGGGTGTGTGATGGTGTGCGTGCACCATATTTACACCGGGCCGTGTGTTTTGACCTTACTGCGTACAGCAAAGGCAAGGACATGGGCAAAGCGAGAGGGAAGGGAGAGAAAAAAAGGCCTCCCCCACTCTCAATTTACTTGCCGCCAGTGCGGATCCGGTTCGTGACCGAGCCAAAGGGCCCAAACGTCCCAGCCCGTCTACCCTACCTACCCTACCTATACGCAACACCAACCTCGTGCGCAACGAGTGAGTTAGCAGCATGAGCAGCACCAAGCTGCGGCACGGCGCTGCCCTGCATATCGGATGTAAAGATAAAAAACTCGCTATCGCAACGGATCAAAAAAAAACACATATGCACGACGTATGTGCCAGGGTATCCCGACCGGCATCGTATGACGCACACGAAGCGCAGCAAGAGAGGGCCTGTCAGCCAAACGTGTAGGTATATGGGTTTTGTGTGCCCAGGTTGTGGTTTGCTAGGCTGGGCTTGTCAGAAGGAGAGTGAGAGAGAGTGAGTGAGAGCTAGAACCCACACTTGAGACTTTGGACAATCACGCTCGACCAATCAGATTGCACCAAACACGCCCGGGAAGTGGGGGATTATGCGGTTCGTTCCTCGGGGCCTTTGTCCGCGGTGCAATGGGCGTTGCTTCGGCGCAACGAAGATCGTCATATCATGATTCCGTATGGGTGTGAGTGTGTGGGTGTGAGTGGGATGGGGGGCATGGGCACTTTGAGGAAATTGGACCAGGCTCTTTTCGCGCGAAGTTGCCGGTGAGACTATGGGGACTAGAGGCAAGAACAACCGAGGGGTCGTGGTGAGATTGCTATCTTGCTACTCGGTGACATACTCTGGTCCAGGAACATGTACACTACAACAAGGCGTGCTATTGCTACTAGCTATACGATGCGCCTTTAGTCTGTAGCCTGACACGGCCTTTTCATTCATGGCCCCGTGGGGGGATCCTCTTACTCTTAGGGGGAACATGAAGAATGGCGCGACGGATTTAGGGTTTGTTGCTAGGGAACGGGAAGAGACGAGGTCGGTCGGGAGGGTGTGGCCTCGTAACGAGTCGTAGAATAGTAGATGGGGTATGTATCCTTGCCCCTAGCCTCTATCCTAGTAACCCGTGTTTGGAGGGGCGCTTGGGTCACAGATGTGCTTGGTGCGACGATCTATCCCGTGAACCGGACTCGGTTTGCGCAAACCTGTAATTGCGCGACTTGCTGGCGAATGAGAGTTGCATCTATGACGCCATAATCATGCCAGATTGAATTTCAGATGCCCCCCCCCCCGCCCCTCAACCCCCAACCCCAACCCCAACCGGCCCCTGCAACCATGGCTCCAAATACGAGCATGGGGGCGGTCCCACGGGTCTACTACACCGCAACGCTGCTGCAACTGCACTAAGACATCCAAGGCGGTGATTTGGCCTGACCGGACGGTGGCTGCCGCCCAAGATTCGCACGCCAAAGCTACAGCACATTGCGGATACACATGCGAGCCTCTTGTTGTGCATCGTGGCGTTGCATGTCGAGCAGCGTATAAGCTGAACTTGTTCTCGAAGGTTTCCAGCTGCAGGTTAGTGAGGCTTAACGGCGCCTAGCCTACACTACTGCAGGCTGTTATGCATTCCGCTAGCGAGCGGGTGAGAAAATGGTGTGGCTTGTGGCCATTCGGTTTGCCTGTTGAAGGATGCATGCGTGCGGCTCCGCGGTTTAGCCATCGGCTGCCTGTATGCGCAGTTGCTGATGCCATGTCCATGTGCGGAGCATGGGGTGAGGTGGTGATTCCAGTCGGCCATTCATCTCTTACTTGTGGGAGCGCAGTGCCATGGTTTTGCTTGGTAGATTCAAAATCAAGTGACGAAGCACCTGGGCAAACCTCGATCCGGTAAAGTGCTCTCACCATCGGCTTACAATTCCCGACAAGCCACGGCTCACCACTTTCCGATGGCTACCATACACGGACGAGCTTTCCGTTCCAGACTACCCCTTTTGCGGTCGCGATAAATGAGGTGGTTTAATGCATGGTGAAGGACGTGCATACAACGCCCGTCTCATGGGTCTCGTGGGTCCTCGTGGCCGGGCGTTGGGCCTAGCCTGTTGTTGTGACATGTTTTAGGCGCATGCATACCCTCTGCGTTGCGGGTATCAAACATGCTGGCCGCCGATCAAGAGCCGATGCTAGTATCTACCCAGCGCCCATGACAAAGTGGAGACTGTATCTGGAGACTGTGCGGCCGTGTGCTGAAGATCTGGGAGAAGTTGAGTGATGACGCGAGATAGTCGGGAATACCAAGATGCGGAAAGTCGACGGAAAGCACCGCACAGGATTTCTGATGTACATAGTCCAAGTAACGCCCCCAGGACGCATGGCACTTCCCGCAATGCTGGTGAGATAGCAAGACTCCAGGCTAAGCGATTCTCTCACCGTACCCGGCTGGCTCCATTAGCACGCCCCCGCAACCTCTCAGACGGTTTCTTTCAGTCGCACCTGACTTTGGGACACACATACGCGCTGCCACGCTACTCACCAAGACCAAGCAGCATGAGGATACCACTTTTCCCGAGCTACGGCAGCTGTGCGCTGCGTGCTCAGCGGCTTTCCATGCCATGCTCGGCACCTTTGCGCCCCTACTGACCGGAATACCCTGTACGGGCAGCGGGCGGACGTCGTTGCGAGGCAGATACACGTGTCAGAAGGTTGGTGTCCAACGGGCGGAATACCCCTGGGGCCGCTCTTATGGGCAATTGTTTGCGCGTGGTTCCTGGATTCCTGGATTGCTGCAACCCAGCCAGCTGGATGCGGATAAGATTGAGGAGCCGTGGAAGAATAGAACCGGTGGCCTGTGCGCGCAGTCCCATTACTTGCTTGACATGTGCCACGCCACTGGCTAGGGTACGGAACTTTGCCAACGGGGGGCCGTTCCAAAAAAAACGGCTGTTGGCTATCTTCGCCTACTTGGTCATGTTGCCCACGCTTAGCAGCAGACGGCTGTGACGTCATCGTACTTGACCGCACCCGTGCTGTACATATGTAGTACATTGCCCATGGCACAGGCCCAAGCTGAAGGCCTCTTCCATCTCAGCGTCTGTCGCGTATAGACCGACAGGATAAGCTATTGGGTTGACGTGGCAGCATTCGTCACCATACGACACGTGGTAGCCCTTGTTGCGGAGCCTCAACGTTGGCAAATGTTGATAGAGAAGTGCAAGGGTAGGCGAAAGCTCCACAAGCCATGCTGCATCCGCGTCCCAGCGTCCCAGCATCCTAGGACCTAGACCCTCGACCTGTTTCATCTCACCAGGGCGAGCGTCGCCAGTTTTCACCTCTCGTGACTAGGCGGCCTCATGTATCGGGCAGAAATGTCGTCTTCGAGATAGCCCGGCCGGTGAGGAGAAGGCAACACAGGGGCGAGCATCGTGTACCATGTGTCCTGAGTAGTACTGCTTCCATTTTCGGCTTGGGGTTCTGTCGTGGATGAATCCTGCCGGCACACGTGATGCATTCATGCCGTATCATGAATAGCTTCGGTCGCAATTGTGCTCAAGGGAGAGCGAGGACCGACATCACTTCATGTCGATACCTCCCAAACAAAGGCCAGCGAAGAGTGACATGCTATGGAGCCGAAAGGAACTTGTGAGCAAAGTTGTTAGCTACGCAGCCACGCACGGTGACCAAACCCGCCGAACAAAACCCACAGTGTCCTCTTGCCCGCTACGCTCATCTATCTCGACTCTTATACGACCTGGTGGCCAACATGCCATGTAAATGACATTGCCCGTGGTCGACAAGTCCAGACCAAACCAGGCAAGCATCAGTGACAAGCTCAGATTCCCGCAGGGGCACAAAACAATCTTTACCGACCATCGGCAAACGACGCAGAAAATCTCACGTTGCACACCATGTCGCTTCCTGGAACCGCCGTTCCGCCAAGATCAATCCTACTCCATTAGGTAGTGTTTCCCCGCCTGCACGCCATTGGAAAAATAACAACCATGATCGCCACACCCGTTCCTGACTATATCTAAGTACACGCAACAAGGGCGTCGAAGCCTCTGCACACGCGTGAGCCAGCATCGTTGTCGGGAAAACTCTGGGAATTTCGCGCATACTTAAGCACGTACAAGGGACCTGGCATCGCGGACCCGGCGTCGTAGTACTTACAAGTCATCACGCCCGGCATCCGACTACACTGGAACAAACCTTGTCCATATTGCGACCACTGACAATTTCAACCCTCTCTCTCTTTCTCTCTCTCTCTCACACACACAACCCCTTTCACCTACTCCAGACCGGCAATTACGAATACCTCAATTTGCTCCTATACCTGTAACACGAAGCTCGAATCGACATGGCCAACCAACAAGCTCATTCGCCACACAAACTAAAGCGCCCCAGATCGTCCATGGTCATGTGGGGCTCCATCGATTGATTGTCTCCGAGACCAACCCTTGAGACCCTGTATCCTCACGCCATTATGACGTGACATATTGCTAGTTTAGGGCCCATCCGGAACAATATCGACCACATGGGTTTTCCTCAGTAGCTCCGGATGCAAGGAAGAACATGGCAGCCGCTTACCTACTATAGTGTGCACGGCCAAGGTTGGCCGCACTCCTCCTGTACGCGGCACCGCGTTGGGCCATGTGCAATTGCCGCTGATCGGGATAAACACTCCTGCAGGAAATCCTTATTTCCAAGACATGTCTTTACGTCAAGGAATCCTTCGCACACACCAGTCGTTGCAATTGCTGTTCGTCACACAGTACGTAATATACTTACAAAGGGGGTAGAGTCTCAGAAGGCTTGTTCCTACCGCTGACTGGTCGTTGGACAAATGAGAGGTGCGACGGCATCGAGTGCCGAACCATGGAAAGCACGGCACGATAGCGAGACAGGTGCCGCTAGGCATACCACAGGTATCCGCAAGCGCCACGCATACCTACTTATGCTAATCCGAGTAGCCCTGCACCATGCGACCCTATACTTCAGCCCTCCTATTGACACTTGTACATGACATTCATTCGATCATGATGCATGCTGGCTCGGTTTACTGCCTGGTTGCTACCTTAGTTGCTACCTAGATTTCTAGCACCCGGTACTCTGACTCGCTGCCTCTGCCGCCTCGTCGATCCCGACTCTCTTTCCCGGATCTGCGTCTAGCGTTGGGGACCTTGACACTACGGAGCAGGAGGGGGGGGGAGATCAGGATCCTGCGACTTGGTAACGAACAGTCGCTAAAAGCCGCTGCAAAAGGGGTTGTGGAGATGGGATCTTAATGTCGCTCGAGGCTTGGGCGTGCTTTAGCTCCTGGAAGCACATGTTCCCGCTCCGCGGAGGAGCTCAAGTCGAGACCGCCTCATATTCAAAGGCTGGTTTCTTCTGCTTTTGAGCATCCTGCAGTGGTGCCCGACGGCAAGCCTCCAGACGTACAGTCATGACGTTTAGGAGAGTAAATTGAGTCCTGATTGTCTGCCGTGTTGGACATGGTTGTTGTGTCGTCGTCATGAACGATTAACGCGGGTTGCTCGTCCACCATCTGCGCCGCTACATGGCGATCACCAGTAGTGGCAGACGCCATGTAGGCATCTTCCCAGCTTGTGCATGAAGATGCTTTTCCCATTGGCCCGACCCGCAGGGTATTCCTTTCAATCAACACATCTCCTGTATGGTGATGAATCGCGTCTGCTTGACAAGCTTCTGTGCCAGTATTACAAGTGCCCTTGTGGGGCTCTTGGTGTAGGATATCCGCATCGCTTGCTCCACCATTGTGCCTCGTCTCGGTGGGTGTTTTTTCTGAATCGCTGTAGGTTTGTCGTTCTAGGCGCCGTACTCCAGCTCCGATATCTCCCGGTGCGTCTGGACTTGCGCGCGCGATGAAGTGGGTATCATCTGCAGTGGGTGTGGCTAAGGCAGTAGCTAGATCACCAGGAAGCTCTTGGGCTCCATCCAATGTTCCATCGAGCCATGTCTCTTTGGACTTCCGCGGCTTCCTGCTTCGAACCTGAGTAGTTGTGGTCATGTTTGTCTGTGCCGGTCCAGTGCTCAATGTCTCCTTGGCTCTTCGTGCTGATCTGGTTGTGCGAGCATTTGTCACCATCTGTTCGTCCCGTCCCAAGTCGCCCGCCATATGGCCATTCGTCTCTTGCGCTTTCACCTTCTCTGCCGCGACCTTCGCACCCTCTTTCTTCTTTGCAAGCTCTTCCTCGCTCAACTCAACCCATTTCGCGCCCACCTTTTTCATCTGTGTAAACCTGAGAAACGTCTGGCCAGAACCACTCGTGTCCATATACTCTGATCCCTCAGGTGGCGCATTTCTACCTCGAACGTATGTCTCACTGGGCCGATGATACTCTTCACTGTTCCGGTAGCTGGAAGGAAATTCTACCGTTTCCGAAAACTTGAGTCGCTTGCGTCCTGGAAGAGATGCCGCGCTCCGCCATCTCTTGGGCGACGGACGGAGAGAAAGCGATATATTGTGATTGTGCTGCGCAAGTCCATCGGGCATCTCTATGGTATTACTGAATTTCTGAACGGTCGGTGAAAGCGAATGCCGACGCTTGGTGCCCTGGTCCTGCTGCTCGACCTCCACCTCGTCTGGGTAAGTCTCGTGATCCCGTCTCTTGGATACTGCAGGCACCTCGACAGTCATGAGCCAATTGTGAAATTCCATGTGCGCTCTCTTGTAGTTCTCTCGAGCAAAAGACTTTGTGATGGAATCGCGCTTATTTTGATATGTTGCCCAGTCCATGTCCGCAGCCTGTACGGCGTCAAAGAGCGTACTGAACTGCTGACATGTGTCGCAACCTTTGCCTGTTTCTGGTGAAGCTGTTGGAGCTAGGCCCGTAGGCGCGACTGTTGCGAGAACTCTGGCGCATGATTTACATTTGATAGAATCATTCTTGCTGGCCATCCGGTCGGTATTGTCGAGGTTATACTTGTGAGTATGTGTGATGTCCAATGGCTGACTGGTCGTCTAATAGTGGGGTAAACACGAGCGGACGCGTTTGGACAAAAATAAACACGCGACGTAAACCATACGAGGATCCTCGACACCGCGCGCGCGCGCCACTCTTGCCGAAAATTCCGAAGATGCCGAAGATGACAAAGGCAGCAACTGTGGCGCAGTAGATGGAAGACGTTCGGAAAAGGCCCGAGAAAACAAGTACAATTTCCAAGCCTCGCTCGCCATGTCAGCTTCGCGGAGAAACCACGTGGACGGCCATCTCACTCACCATCGATAATCCCTGTCCTGGAACTTAGAATGGCGCCTTTCTTCTGGCCCACAAATACCAACAATTGCCATGGCCCACATCCATGGCCCACATGTCAGAATACGAGATGATGACGCCGTGCAACTATCTGCACATTTCGGCTCCAACATATGTACGGTACCCACATCGACGCTCATGTATGCACTAGGCTAGTAAACGCCGATAAGACACACCGAAACACTTAGTTAGGTAGATCTGCAAAGCCGTATATATGCACAGGTACAGCGAGTTGATCAAGTGATCACACTAATCGATGTGCTCGAATGGACAAAGTTGGGGTACCAGTCATGCATCAGTCGATCGTTCTTGCGTAAGCTCTAGTTGATGACTGCTATGCGAATGGAGGCTACTGCTGATATCGCTTACCCCAGATACGGTAGTCTCCGAAAAGACATATGCACCCCTCATTTGGGTGACCGTTCGCCTGCATTAGCTTACCAAATTTTGGCGCCCCCCCCCCAGATTGTGATAGGTCTTATCAACAAGTGACATACTGTCCAAGGCGACCAAATGCAAGGTCCAACATGAAACCATGCAAGAACCACACTACCTACTGCGTGTTAGCACGTCCGACGAAACATACAGGGGCTAATATGTAGCTAATACCCATGTCGTTTTTCTTAAAGAAACACTAAATTTTGTGTTTAAACTTAAATAACTTAACGCTACAAAATGCTATTAAAAAATAGAAAATATAGAGAAAGCGTAAAGTAAAGAGCTTTTAAATAATATATATAAAGGAGGAACTTTTTCGTTATTATTTTAAGTTATTTCTAATTATAATCATGTGCATGTTCCGTCGGAGGTGAAAACACGCGGTACACGGTCACGATTCATTAGACTCGATTGCCACACCCTGAACCTCTCGGTACCTCTAGAAAGCCATGGCTCGTATCCGATTCAATTGCCCCAGCCTAACCATCTCAGAGGCTCTGCAAAGTCACTGCTCTGCTCGTATTCGGTTCGCTTGTTTCAACCTCTCATATCTTCTCTTTCTGCCATGTTGAAGCCTCTGCTTACTATGTCACTGTCGCCGTAGGATTTCATGTACCTAGGTACCTACTTACCTAGTTGAGGTATGCCACTCTGCCATATTGAAACATACGCTTACCATTTGCACCGTCGCTGTAGGGGTTCCATGTATCTCTATACCCAATGAAGCTACGTAACTGAGCTCGGTGCTCTCGTACACGTACGTACCACTCGCATTGCATATGCCTCAACTATTACGCCGCGATTCTGCCAATCTTGCATATTCGTATACGCACGGGGTTCCATTACATCACTGCCGTAGGATTCCGGACTGTTTCAAAATCGATAGTGTAGCGCCGACAATTTCGCTAGGCAATGTAAGAATTCTAGGCAATGTAAGAATTGATAGGTGAGAGTCTTGCGCGATGTGGTGGTAACAAGATAACGCAGCACTCGTGATGACTATCTCGACATGTTGTTTGTGGTAATGTTTAGATCTGACGGAAAGAATTTTCCCCTATGGAAGCTCTTTGGCCCATCAAACTCTACCAAATGATTCATCTTTCGAAATAAACAGTTGCGCCCTGAGATCCTGAATTCTCGAGCTCACAAGCACCTGATTTCGTACCATTGTCGCCATGAACAAAAAAGACAACATAAAAGCTGTATTTACCGAGATATCCATGATGAGATCTAGTAACGCTACTCCACAATTTACCCATGAGAAAAAGCATATCTTCTTCGCTGAATGGAACATATCGTTCAATATTTTATGATCACTCATATAGTAAATCCCCAATACCCCAACACGCCCAATGAACAGCAAAAATGTCCTGCGAATGCTCATACTTCTTATCTATTTAATAATACCTGATACCCCATGGCAATTTTCCATAAACCCCCATGAACATTTACCCAACGCAACATCAACTATCAAAAAAACTCCTTATCCTTATCCATCAGCCCATCTAGATCCTCCATACTCATCTCTCCCAATCCCTTCTTGAGATGCAGGCTATGCCACTGCCTCTTGTACCTCTCCACGTACCCCTTACTCATCTCCCTCCACGACTCGCCTCCCAACCCCACGAGTTTCTCATCATCCTTTGCAAGCACCTTGGTAGGCTCGCGCAAGCTCGTTTCGATAATCTTGACGCGGTCGACGCTGCCAAACGCCGCAACCACTATTCTAACCATCATGACGATTTCAGATAGGGGAATTCCCTTGATGTCGATGGTGAGTTCGAGGAGATGTACCTCTTTGACAAGCGCTCGTAACTGGCATCTCCAAAAGCGTGGTAAACCAGGCTGTGTATAGTTTTGATGTGGGGGTTCCAAAAGTTCGTACACTTCGTCTGGTGATAACCATCTCATGCAATGTAGCAGTGCGCTGTGCCCGAAATGAAACGTGAGACGTCGGATGTGGCGCCGGTTGTCCGGGCCACATTGCCAAAGGAAATTTGTGGTTCCTGTGAGGCCGAAGTGGAAGTTTGTGCGGTGGAAGATGTAGGGTAGCATCGTAGCGGTGATGGATGGAGATATCCGAAACATTACTGAGAGGCTGATGGGCGGCTCCGCTGACGTAGATGTTCGGGAGAGTGCACCGTGACACAAATCGTAGTCCCGTGTTAGTCCGGCGGCATACATGAGGATCATTTCTTGAAGCTCTGGAGGTAGCCGGAGAAAGGGTTGGAACAAGGGCTGGATTGACACGGTGTCGTTGGGGGATGGTACCGGTCCGAGGGCCTGGGACCGTTTACCGAAGATGTAGTCTGCTGTGTGGAGCATCGAGACTCTGGCCGGTAAGTTTGTAAAGTAGAGTTTATTGAGGTAGTCGCGTGCGGAAACCCAACCGGAACCGCAGCGGATGACGAGATTGTAGTAGTTGTTTGGCGGGCCAGATTTGGATTGGGGTGGTGGCCAGCTTCCATCGTCCTCGACTGGGCTTGAGGTGTCTTTTGCATACTCCGTAAGGTCGGTTTTATGGGTGAACATGTCTATGCTTTCGCTCTTTGTACGCCTTTTGGTTCCTCTCTCTTTAATTTCACTATCCACCATCTGGGGCCCAAAAAGTTTAATCGAAACCATCTTCCTACTATCCGTAAATCCCGAGTCGGTAAGCACGCAGTGCACAATTTTACCCAGTGCAAGTTCGTCCCGGCTTTCAGGATCGGGAGGGAACAGACTTATCTTTCCCTGGAAATACGTGCTCGAGTCGTGGTCCAGAGACCATCGTTTCAGATGTTCCAAGAAGACCCTTCGCTGCTGTTTCTGGACCCAAAGCCGATTTGAGGGGTTTTTAGGGGATCTTGGGGGAGTTAAGACACGCGTCGTGGAAGGCTGAAGGGTTGGCGGCCGACTCGCGTTGTACGAGGCCATAGCCGGTGTTTCAGGTTCATCGGTGTCGACGGTGCTGCGTGCGCGAGCCATGCTGGTATCGGGGCTGACACCGGTAGTTGAAGTCAGTTGACTTACGCTTCCAACGCCTGAGATAGTTCCGGGCTTCCCGAACGTCCTCGAAGGGTCCGGTGGTGAAACCTATGTTATGAGTTGGTCCCTTTTCCCGACAGGCAGTTCGAAGACAGACAGTAGCTACATAGACAACACACCGCTACCTTTAGAACACAGTTTCCCACGCGTAGTTTTTTTCCTGTCAATGAAAGGGTTCTTCTAGGAAAGATTGGAAACTTTAAAAAGAGCAACGTGGAGATTGAAATGGTGGCGCTCAGTCATACACGGTAACATATACGGTGTGAAGCTTAACGATGCGTGACGAGGAGATGACAGTGAAACTAGCGTGGAAAACAATCGAATCCGATTAATGTAAGTGAACTGTTCAAGTGTAAAGATGTAATTGGATTGAGCTATTGAACAGGTGATGGATGAGTCTATCGTGGCAGTTTCGTGTCACGATGCATCATGACAAACGTGATGCGGAAGGTGCAGATCATCTGGGCCGCTAGCCTTAAAACAAACAGCTGCGCTAGCCTGTTTGGGCTGGCATGGGAGACGGATAGTTTAGATCACAGCTCACGATCACCAGTGGACAAATAGAGGTTGAAGTAATAAGAAACTCCATGTCGAATATGGCGATCACGCCGGGTATCGTATCAGAAAGTGCACAAACTAACGCCGTCCTATCGTCTACCATGAGCAATCAAGCTCTTCCTTCTAGCCAGCCGGCAGCCTTTTCTAGAAACCCATTGAAGCTCTTGACATTAGCCAGAAGCCCGCCACCACGCGAGCCGACATCCTTGCCTACCGTCTCCAGTAGCATACTTAGTGGGATTTCTGGACCCTCATTTTCTCTTCCTTCCTTGCGCGCCTGGTCGCGGCCGTTGTTGATAGCAGCCTCAATGTCAAACATGTTGTCACTAAGCGTATTCCTAGCCTCTACTTTGGCCTTCTCAGCTTCGAAGTGAGCCTGTATAGAGTCCTGCTCAATTGCAATCTCCTCTCGGCTGTTCTGGAGACCAAGTATTTCTTTGCGTAGTTCAGCGTTATCGCGCTTGAACAGCTTTATCTTCTTAAAATTGGTACTTAAGACGTCATTAGCGTCCTGCAAGTCCAAGAGCTTCTCATTCAAACTCTCCTTGAAGGACAGAGAAAGGTTGATCTCGCTTCGCAGTTCCTTGCGTCGGCCAGAGTCTTGTGAGGCCTGCAGGCTCTCAGCCATACGATTGAGGCGATGATCGATGGTTTCTTCCAAGACCGTGCGTGTAGTATCTGCAACTGTGATGCCTCGTACTGCAGACCCCTTGATGCGCATAACGGAAATGGCATGTTTCGGTCCTAAGAACTTTTGGCGTTTGCGAGGTGGTAGCTTCTCCACCAAAGGTTTATTCCGCGGCACTTGTTTCGGAGAGCGCTGTTCCCGCGCAGGCATTGGTGTAATCTCCGTCTCATCTGCAGAGGGCGCCTCGTCATCGGGTGAGTCTTCTTGTACAGTAGACGTTTTTTCTATTTCTTCTTCCGGATTTAAAGGTTTTGCAGGCTTTGTCAGTGGTTTCTCGCGTTCAGGGGAAAGCTCGTCAATAGCCTCGCTGGCTACTGCTACGATTGGCTCACTCCGCTTGTTCGGTTTTGGCTTGAGTATGACTGGAGTTGCTTGAGGTTCGCTTTCCGTTGCTAGGGCTTCTTTTCTAGGTCGACCGCGTTTGGTTGGCTGTCGCGTAGGCTCGTTCTCTTCTACATGAGGCTCCACTTCTAGTGGGGTGACTTGTTTACGAGGTCTACCGCGTTTGGCCGGCTGTGGTGTAGGCTCGTTCTCTTCTACTTGAGGTTCGATCTCTGGTGACGCGGCTTCTTTACGATGTCTACCAGGCTCCTTCTCTTCTCCTTGAGTTTTCGCCTCCTGGCTTACGATTGGTGTTTTCTGAATTGGTGTCTGTTGCTTCGGCGACGAGAGCTCGTCCATGTCCATCTGCGTGTCTTCTTGTGTCGTTGGCTGTGGCCGTGGCTCACTGCCAACCACCCGTGGCGTAGCCTCATTAGGTTGTGGTGACAGCTCATCTTCGCTCTCATCATCCGCTGGGGCAACAATCGGGGTAGCCAAGTTGGTTCCTGATCGGGAAGCGGAGGATACTCTCGAGCGGCCATTCACAGACAGACTCGGTGTTGCTGGAGTAGGATCTGTCGACTTGGATAGTCTTGTTGTTGATTTTCGTGATGCCACTGACAGTGCTTCTACTCGGTCGGGAATGGGCGTCTGTTGCGGCGTGCTACCGGGAGACATGCGATTTTGTGCCAATGCTTGTGGAGGTGTCCGCTTCATCACCGTCGACTTGGCGAAGACCGTCTCGCGTACAGTACTAGCGCCTTCATTCAAGATGGACAGCTCATCCGGCAAATTATCTCGCTCTTCGCGTGTGGGCGAAACTGTGCCAATCACTCTTCTACTCTTCTCAATAGAGCGCACAACTGCCTCCCGGTCTGGGCTCAGCTCATCCTCCTCTACATCATCTGCCCCTGGCTCCGCCTGTGACGAACCCCGCTTCCTCTTGCCCAGATGCGGGGTCACATTCTCCTCCCGCGGTGTGCTCTTGCGCTTTATGGCACTGCTACGTTGAATGGACGTGCTCCTGTGTCGCTGTGCTGAGCCATTTGTGGCACGAGGTGTCCTTTGGACTGGTGTTCGACGCGACGATAGTTGAGGTGGAAGGGAGGCTTGTTTGGCGGGACGCGCGACAAGAGCGCCAAAGTTGAATCCAAAAGATGCTTGCACTGAAGAGGGCCTGTAAATGTCAGCATCGCTATATATGCGTCAACCTAGGAATGCCATACCCAGCACCGCGCACGCGCTGTTGTCGATGTTCGCGGCGATCTGCAGCCGATTAGTATTCAAACGCACCAAAAACATTCGGGTTGAAGACTTACCAACTGGTGCCATAACGATGACTATCCTAACAATTGAGGCTTAAGTCTGTTGCTGTCGCGTCTATCGAGTTGAAGATAGTGTTGTGAGTGCAATGTCGACGCGCTAGCCCCGAAAGCTCCGACTGCCGAACTGCTGTTCACCATCCCCGCAACATTCCCGCTCACGCTTCAAGAGAGAAAAAGAGCGACCGAATCACGCGAATTCGAACATGGGCTGGATATGGAGCAGCGACAGCAACGCCAACGGGCAAGACCAACTTGACCCCTCTCTGCGCGACTTCCTCAAGAAAGAAGCCCCTACGGGCCCGAAACCTACACTACCGTCTGCGCCTAAAGAAAAGCCCGCCGCACCACCGACATGGACGCAATCGCAACAGCAACCGCAGACGCCAGCACAGCCAGAGAAGCCATTCGTACCCCCGCAATCTCAATTCCAAGACGGCCGATATGCCGACCTCTGGAAAAACTACACCCCGCAAGACATCCTCAACAACCGCGGAAAGTCAGAGCAAGACCGATTACGAGACCTCGTAGACGCCTACAATGACCGCAAAGCCTCAATCGGGCGTGTAGCAATGGAGAACTGCGCGCTAGAGTACATGGAGCAATTTGAATGCTTCCGACATCCGACAACATGGTGGTCCAAAGGAACCATGTGCATCGCCGAGTCGCGCAAGTTCAACCGCTGCTACGACATACAGTCCAAGTTCCTCAAAGCGCTGGGATACATGACCATGGATGCGCGAACACCAGATGAAGACGAGCGCATACAAATGCACGCAGACAAGCTCTACCAACAAATGCTGCAGCAAGAGGCAGAGATAGAAAAGGCCAAAGCTGAAGGACGGCCCGAGCCCAGGTTCGAAAGTGTCTTGTCCAAACGCAACGTTGCACAAGCTATGGGGGGTGTTGCTTCGTCGACTACTGTTCCTGTAGCAGAGATTGGCAAGTCGAGCGTTTCTGACGACAACGACATTTGGAGTCAGATCAGGCCAGAGGCGCGGAAAGAGTACGAGAAGAAGCTTGCGAAGATGTCGCCTGAAGAACGAGAGATCGAGAGGATGGCGGTAGAAGGTGAGATCAAGGCACAAACTGGCGTCACGAAACAACTAGAGCAGACATTTATCGAAGAACGCGTAGCTCGGATGAAGAGGAGAGAGGCCGGTCAGGCAACTTTTGGTGATACGATCAAGACTTTGTGGGGCTGGGGCTAGAGGTAAACGAATACACATGTACGTTATGTGTTGAATATGTGTAGAAATTTCCTTTGTGCTCATCATCCCACTCTATCTTTGCCATTTTCATCGCAACCATGAGGGCTTTTCTGTGCCAGAGCGTAAACATTGATTGGTCAAGCCAGTTGCTGGTCTTCTCGACCAAGTCCACTCTCACCATATCTTGCACCGGTGTTGGTGGTTCACCGCTGATATATACTGTCAAGACTTCGATGCTGACTACTTTCAACGGGTCTACGTAGCTATTCCTGCCTGTGAGAGCTTTGTTTAACAATATACTCCACAAGAAAGAACCTTGTGGATGTATCGACACTCATAAATTTTCTAGACATACCATATTTAGCTCCTGATGCGGCTGAACACTGCATCGATGAGCAGTAAAGCTGGGCTCATATGTCGCCATGCAAGTGATAATTCGCACTCGCGAAGCGATAAGTATCCGATTTGGAGGAACAGAACAGTGGTAATATTATCTTAACAATGTCGCACTTTCGCTACACATCGCACTGAGCTCCCACAACATCTCCTTCACAATGTCGCATCAAAACACTACATATTGCTTCTCGTTTTATACCACACCACAGCAGGACCATTCACCAACCAACTTCCGAGCACACGTAGCAGTAACATTTCTCAACTCAGGCCTCAACAGCACTGTCAAAACAGTCATGTCTGCCTTAGAATCCATGGAATTTCTGCCAACTACCCCTCTCGACACCGCTTTGGTGCTGATTCTCGTGTTCATCCATGCCTTCATCATTGGCTCGGTGATTGCACTGACGCGCTGGATGCGGACAGTGGAGCATGACTGCGAGTTCGGACTACCCACAGTCATCGACCGCCTGTTGTATCACGAAGAAGCCACTGCGTTGTTGGCCGTTCCTGTTGATGATGATCCGTCGCCGGCTTACATGGACACGAATTCGGATGAGCCTCCAGCATATTCCAACATCGTTGGGATTGATCTAGCAGTCTTCGTAGTTGAAACGGATGACGAGGAGGATGACACTTTGTGAGTACGTTGCCCTTGCGCTGTTTCACACTCCTAGGTTTTTGGGACGTGAAACACGAGATTTTATAAACTGTATCATGTTTTTGGAGTTGTTCGTGGTTCTTGGCTCATAGACGATTGAATTTGAAAGGTATGTTTGTGCTTGGCAATCGTTTAGCCGGTATTTCATCGTATTTGTGCTGTTGATCGTCTCTCTAGATTTTAACGGTACAACTCTAGCCTATCTTTGACTTGCTTTTACGGAAAGTGCCTCCGGATATTTTCTTTTTTTCACAATAACCAATACAACCGGGTGCGCTCACCGGAGCATGCTTTATACTTTCGATTATAAGCAAACAAGTGTCATGTCTGTATCTCAACCACGGTTTGAGATGTCCAAGTGTCTGTGCAAACTGACTTATCAAAATGTCCTTGTCTCGCACTCTCTTCTATGTAGTTTGGCCTCCGGTACCATACAATCCACCATAGTACCGCGTCGACCCTTGGGCATCATTTGCCTTTCAGTTCACTGCATTTCCTTTTTGACTTGTAATTAAATACTCTATAACCGTTAATATTGACCAATTTCCACCAAAATCTTACTTCATTCATTGCCGTCGCTCAAAGGCCTCTCACCTCCCTCCAAGTGGCTTGGGAACAACGAAACCATCACACCTAAAGCCTTGACATCTTCGCTCATGGTTGTCAACTACTCGCGGACCTTCTCCAGAAGTCCGCCATCACCAGCCCCATCCAACAGTTCCACATCCCTCAAAGAGCAGGGTCGGTCAGAACTCTGGAAAAGGGTTTTCTCAACGAGCAAAATCCCCACTTTCCAATATCTCAAAACGAACCAGTCCACCGACACGTTTTCAACGGAAGGCCCTACCACACCACCAAGAAGCCCAAAAGAGCGTCGGTATACACCACAATCTCGCGCGACAACTGCAACACCTCCCAGCCCTAGCCCTATCGAGCGTAACCGACTTAGCACAAGAAAAGAATGGGCGAATATGACGTTGGAGCGACGGAAACTAGCCCTTGAAAGAGTGAATGAGCTTAGGGTGGAGTTGCATATACCGGAGAAGAATTTGGATGGAAGCTTACGGCCGATGAGAAGGGATGAAGGAAATTATGATTTCATCGTAGACTACGCAGATACTCGAAGTCCATTGTACTAGTGACCTGAGCGCTGCAGAATCCCAAGAAGCATATCGAAAGAGTTGTTTGATGGGCGCGTTAGACATAGCGAAGGTTTCAGTTGCTGGCTCCACAGGGTCAGGTCAGGTCGTGTGGGATTCTGATTAATGCTTTCTTTACCATGTTAAGTTCCTTGAAGGAACACTATGGACAATACACAGTGGAAATGCGATTACAGCAGTGGTAATTTTGAGCATCTTTGTATACTTCACTCTCAATTTTGCGTTTTCATTTCACCTACTGAATGAGTCCATAGAGTCATAAAGTGATTTTGATGCTGTAGCGACAGGAAATCACCCCGACAGAAAAGTCAAAATCCCCCCTCCCCCTACACCTCGGTCTTTGTCTACTCTACGCCATCAAAACCAAGTTACACTAGATCCTCCCTTACTCAACTCACCAAGTCGACCAAAACCAAAGTTAAACACAAGACAACCACCACAACCACCACACTCAACTTCTGCTAGGACAAGAAAAACGCCACCTACATCAACACGCAATCAACATGCCCTCCTGCATCCACTACTTCTCCAAACGCAGCCGCTTCACCCACCACTCCTCCTATAACCCAACGCCTCCAACCTACAGCGAAGCCTCCCTCTTCTTCCACCTCCCCAAGAAAACCAGCATATAACATACATAACCTTCTCCCGCATCACTTCCTACATCGACTACACCATCGTGCCAGCCCCCACCTCCGTCTGCACTTCATAGAGCAAGGTCCTTTCGACGTAGTCACCGCGTTACCCTGTATTAGGTTGCTGGATCGACGTGGAAAGGGGGGGAAAGATGTGGTGTTCCATGAACAGTGTTTGATGGCTATTTTGAGTGGGGCAAGGTTAGGGGGTGGGCGATGGAGATGTTAAATCCGGCGATTAAGAGGGTGATGAGGAGGCGATTTATTAGCTTAGCTAGCGAGGGGGGGTTCGTAGGGTCAATGTGATAGGGTGTTAAGCATGCGATGTTGAAGTTGGTATAGCCCGGGAAGTCTGTTGAATACAAATGATATATTTCTATATATCATAGATAATGATGGGAATCTGGGTTGTTGATTTCTTTGGCTCGTTTCCTCGTTACTCATATGTACAAGTTCCTCCTACTCAACCAACACTACCAAGCCAGGTGTTCATTGCCCACTCTCCCAACGCTGGCATCCATCATCTCATCCTCGCTTAATCCCTCCATGGCCCCAATAACAGGCTCCACATTATCCTTGATCGCCGCCAACTTCGAACATTCCTTGATGCGTGTGTAAAACACTGGGCAATCCCTATTATCGCACTTGACCTGTTCGCCAGGCGCTAAATTCGCGCATCGCCTACACACAGCATCTACCTCTGCAACACGCGTCTCACTGTTCAGGACGCGGTATTTGAGTGCGAGGAGCGAGTGAGCAGGCCGCTTTATGCACTTTGTACAAAGCGGCAGCACGGCGTACGGACTAGTTTGAGCGCCGGGTTGCTGTGTAGGTGACGCAAGTTTCGAGCGACAGACGAGGCAGTTTGACGATTTCATGTAGCTTTCGAGTGTTTTTCTGCCATCTGATTTCGACCCCACGGGTATCGAGATGTTACGGATGCGGTGGATCTTGGGCATTTCGTCATACCATTGCCGGACGTTTGCGCCAACGAGGTTGAAAATGCGCTCGAGTGGTGGGATGAGGTTCTTCGAGATGTAGTACTCTGCATCGAGCTCGAGATGGTCGTTTTTCAGGAGCGTCTCCGGACTGACACAACGGTCTATGAGGCGTGCTCCTGGCGCTCCTGTAATGACGACGTAAGGTACGCGTTCGCCATATTGGGGCTCGGTGCGTGGATCTGCAAGCATGCGTTTTGTGGCTATGAGAGCGCCAGGTGGCGGTGGGCCACGGCCGGAGTATGTGCCTAGTTTGACTTCTTTGGCGAAGAGGAAGTCTTGGATGCTGATGCGACCTTCCATGATCTTGGAACATTGTTCTTGGAAGTAGCGCTTGACCTGGCTGAGATCAGCTGTTCGGAACAGAAGCTTTAGAGCTTTCTCTTCGATCTTCTGTTCTGCAGGAGTACCATCACGGCGGACTGTTTCGATGCCTTTTGCATCGAATTCTGGCTCCTTCTGGTTCCTATGTTCATACTTGAAGCCTACATAGCGCTTTTTGGCGAGCAAAACGCAGGGATGATACACCTTCTCAAACTTGAGCTTGATAGGCTGTGGGTTTGCGGCAGTGATAGCAGCGGTTATCTCCTCACCAATAGTGAATGCTTCATCCTTGGAGCGACCTTTGAGATGAATAAAGAGTGAATCGGTATCTCCATACACGACTTCAGCGCCCCATTTCTCCGTAGCATGTATAAGTGCGATCGCCTTTTCGAGCGTCTCACGACCAGTTTGTACAATGCTATCCGCGATTTCCGAACAAGGCATACGACCAGAGAATGATGCAGATGTGTACCCGTAGGTGACATTTGCCAGCAGCTTCAACGCCAACTGTCTGTTGTTTAACAGCTGTTGCAATGTCTTATCGTCCTTGTCTTGCTTCATGCCGCTCTTGACCATAACACGAGTCTCCAGAATCTCACCAAGCATCTTCGCTAGCAGCGACTTGCGCATTTCCGGCTTGACATACATCATACCATTTGGCGCAATGTTGATGTGATCTTTGACCAACTCTAGCAATTGGGGCTGCCGCTTAAAGTCCATGAAGCCCATCTTGTTGCGCCCCCGCCAGTTGACGATGCGCCCAAGGCACGTAGAGTAACAGTAGTTGTATGCTATCATTACACTGGGATAGAGCGATTGAAAGTCCAGGACAAGGACCGGGCTGGTGTAGAAAGCACTCTGGGGTTCCATGACCAAAGGCAAACACTCGAGAGCGTTCTGCTGACCGACTTGCTTCCGGCTTGGAGACACAAGGATGAAGTTCTCCGGCTTTGCAATACGGAACATGGTCGACTCAACCTTGAATTGCGAACCGCGCGATATGACTGCGAAGAAGTCGACACCAAGCAAACGAGCTTGTTCGCTGGTACGTGGTACAACATCGTTTGCTTCCAGAATTTCGAGATTGAGCTGCACGCGCGTAGTGAAGTAATCAACAACCTTTGTCAGATCTCGTGGTCTTCCGTTCGTGTACCAAGTAGTGAGGTCCGAGTACTGGTAGTGTGGTATGCGCTTGTGTAATAGGTGAAATACCACATTTTCCATCGTGTACTGTAACAGATTCAGTTCTCCACGCATCGCTCTCCAGATGTTGATCATGTGGCGACCGGTCACCCGGATAGTGGAGGTATGCGTAAAGCCCCAACGATCCACGTCTTTTCCAAGCCTACCGGGAGACAGCGACCTCACCCTACTGATTTCCTCGCACAGGTTATACTCGTACTTCATTCTTGCACGTTCTATAAGATAGCCCCATGAGCCATTGTGTACTTCGTATCCAGTGAGAATATCAGGGTCAAACTGACGCACAATATCAACAAGGCGATTGATGAGGTCTAGCTCGTCCTCTTCGTACTCGACGTCTACCCAGACCTGTTTCGCGATGCGAACAGCAATTCCTTCTTCTTCAGAGAAACACAGTATACCGGTGTGGGGGCGGTCGGTAGTCGCATTCTCTTCGCCCTGCACACTCCAGAAGATACACTGAATCTCATCTTCAGCAGGGTCCGGTACTAGAGAGCCTCGAGAGTTGACGTGGACCTCCAAACTCATGATGCTCATATATTGGACGTCATGTTTAACACTAGTTGACTTCTGCTTCTGAGAGTACTTAAAGCCGTGTTGATTCCTCTGCGTCGGACCTTCGATCTGAGAGAGATGACTCATAGGATTGAACTTCCGTAGTGGGGAGGCAGTTTCATTCTTTGATTTAGACTTTGCCACTTTACGCTGCTTTCCTTGCCGACGTGTCCAGTCTTCGACTTCTTCAAAAGATGGCGGTGGTTTGGAGATTTCCCAATGACGCAAGCTGCAACGATGCGCTCTAGCCTGGTCCATTGCAGCCTGTTTCTTTTTGTCTACCATCGCCGGTGGATATTCCCCAGTATTCGCGAGAGACGTACCTGTCGGATCAAAAGGAGGAAGATAGGGTAGTGACGTGCTTTGTAGTTTGAACTCACGACCCGCATACTCACGAGGTCGATTCGGAACGTCCTTCTCATTGCTGTAATAGGCGTCCTGATAGATTACAGGCGGTAGCCCGGCATGAATCATAGTGCTCTCCACGAGGTCGGCTGATGGAGGTAGGGAGGCATAATAGATGGTAGGGTTACGGCTAGACGTTCCCAATTGCTCTGCTAGAGAAATCGCTTGGGAGCTAAATTTCGGTGTACTGCTGCTCGATACCAGGGGTGTAAATTTATGATGTGTCCATGGTGTGACTGGAGAGTGTTGTGAGGCTCTGATACGGAGATGCTTAGGCCCAGGTGTCTTTGGGCCTTCTTGAGAATTGGAGTAGCCTGATTGACTCAAGCGATGCATCGTTTCCGGTGCGTTAGCGTTCTTGACTACAGGAAACGCAAACGTAGTCGGTCCTCCACGGCCCTGGGATTTGATACTTGCTTGTGAAAGCTGTTTAGATTGAGGTGGCTCGTCTCCGGAAGTTCCCTGCAAACCGCTCGCTCTTGGGTCATCACCTTTTGCAATGGCGTTGCGGAAAGAGATACGCCCGCGACGACTCGGTGTTTCATTTTAGAGTTCTCTGACGCTTTGTTGTAGTCTTCACTTGTAGCATCGAGGGTTCGTTTTCGTGAGCTACTGGAATTGCCAGAACCAGGCTCACCATCATCACTGGGGTCGACAAGATCAATGCCTTCGTCAATCAGCGTATTGTCCAGCTCCATCCCACTAGAGCCCTTAAGTAATGATGCCGTCAAGGGGTCCAAGGATTGCTGCTCTTCAGTGTCGGACAGATGGACATCTGGCTCATCCAATCCATTATCCTCGCCCACGATGGCGTCGCTATGATCCTGATGTTCGGGTTCAAGTTCAGGTTCATCAGATTGGGGCCCATTGTTGACCAAGGGATTTACACCATCAACCGCAGACATCTCGTCGCTTTCATCAGAACCATTGTCTGGAAGCCGCTGTGTAGACAAGACTTCGGGGTATAGATCTTCGATGCTTTCCACAGCAGTCTTGATACAGTCTTGGCCTTCAACAGGCTTGACGAATGTGTCAAAGTCGACATTTCCTCTCTCACGTCTTTCTTCCTTGATGAGATTTTCAATCAGTTCTCGATATTCCTCCTCGTGTATCCAACCGCTTTTAGTGTCTCTAGTGCCAGCCGACATTGACACGAGCACCTCAGCAGGGAAGGGACTGCTCGAAGTATCATTGAGGCCCATACGACGCTTTCTTCTGCGAGTTTCATCTCGCCACAAACCAGCCATGGATGGCACAAACTTGTCGTCGGGATTTCGGGGCATCTGACTCGATCGCTCTAGGAAGTCGTGGTGAATGGGTCGATACTGTAATTCGTGCCGATTGAGAATATCCTGAACGCATATGTCGACTTCGAGGGTGCAATGACTCTGGCGAGGATACTGATCTGCTTCTGCCATGAGCTCGTTCGGAATGGAAGCATCGTGCCACTTGTGGACGGTAGTATCTATTTCCTCGCTGTCTGGAACAGGCCCTCGAAACTGCACTTTTGCGCAGTCAATATAATCGCACCCGTACAGGTTATAATCACACATCCATTGCAGGATATATTGTAGGTGGCTTTCATATGGCTGAAAGACGCGGTTCAAGATGGCACCCTGATGCAGTAAATCGGCGAATCGCGTCATGTGCATGGGATTGAGCATGTAGACCTTGAGGAAGGTCTTGTATCCAACACTGTATCCAAAGAAGGGCACACCCTTGACCAGGGTAATGTGGCCAACGTATATGGACTTTCCATCGTATGCGTTTCGTCGGTAGGCCGAGGCGAGGGCATGGTCAATCGATGTTCGTAGGTCGACTATATACGAGTCCACTGGGAGAGTATTAGCACGTGGTATATGCGAACAGTATGCTATACCTACCGACATGTTTTTCTAAATCCCCATTGTATTCGAGATATAGGTACGGTAGTGCTCCATGGATGTGAGCGCACACCTTCTGTCCTGTCTCGGTCGCGCCGAATGCTCTGATTACTGGCACTTGGGGTGCCCCCATGCGACCAGCCGGTCCGGCATTGCGCCGCAATAGAGGGTCAAGGTCTGTCGGCGCCGCCTGGTAGTTGTCGATGCAATTCAGACGAAAGCGGAACGTGTCCATGGCGCTACAACCAAAATCCAAAAAGTGTGGTAGAGGAAGGTGGTTAGCATCGTGCTCAAGAACCTGTCCAGAACAAAGAGTACGCAAGGCGCACGCTACCGTGCAATGGGCGCGACAACTAGGTGAAAGCAGACGCGGTCGCGACTGGAATGCAGCGCGTGGTCCCGTGAGGCGAGTGATCGTCACTGCAGCCCTATGGCGCTAACGCTCCACCCTCGCCGCCGACCTAAAGCTTCTACCACCACCTTCATCTCCCAGCATCATTCATCGCGCTCAACGCAGCCCACATTGTCCAAGATGCCGCCCTCACAACCAAAGAAGCCGGACGTCTCGGCCGCCGCCAAGGAGCGAAACGAGTACATTCCCTCCTTCATCTCGAAGAAGCCCTTCTATGCTGTCGATGAAACTGGAGAGGACCAGACAGATTACCTTGAGCATCAACGTCTGCAGAAACAGGAACAAGACTCGAAATGGTACGATCGCGGGAAAAAGGCCGGGCCGGCCGCGACCAAGTTCCGCAAAGGCGCATGCGAGAACTGCGGAGCCATGACCCACAAGAAGAAGGACTGCCTGAGTCGGCCGCGCAAAGCAGGCGCAAAGTTCACGGGGAAGAACATAGAAGCGGACGAAGTCATCCAGGATGTACAACTTGGTTTCGATGCGAAGCGCGATCGCTGGAACGGCTACGACGCGACGCAATTCGAGGAGGTTATCGAGGAGTATAATGCCATGGAGGAGATACGCAAAAGGGCAAAGGAGGCAGAGAAGGGTGACAAATCAGATGACGAAGATGAGGGCGACAAGTACGATGCGGAGACAGACATGGGACGGAAGCAGGCCACATCTACACGGAATCTACGGTTACGAGAGGATACCGCAAAGTACCTGCTCAACCTCGATCTTGATTCGGCCAAATACGATCCCAAGACGCGCTCCATGGTAGACAGCGGTGCAACAGCGGACAATGCAGCTCAATTGGTTGCGGAAGAAGGCTTTCAGAAGGCTTCGGGAGATGCAGCCGAGTTTGAAAGGGCACAGCGATATGCGTGGGAGACGCAAGAGCGTGGGGACAAGAACAAGCTGCATCTGCAAGCCAACCCTACATCTGGTGAGGTCATGCGAAAGAAGCAGCTCAAGGAAGCCGAAGAGATGGCGGCAGCGAGAAAGAAAGCCCTGGCAGAGAAGTATGGAACCCAGGAGAAGTTCTTAGACGATACACTACGGAAGAAGGCCATCACAGAGAACGAGCGATATGTCGAGTACGATGAGCGAGGCAACATCAAGGGAGCACCGAAAGTGAAGGCAAAGTCAAAGTACCCTGAAGACATACTTCTCAACAACCACACATCCGTCTGGGGCAGTTGGTGGTCCGATTTCAAATGGGGCTTTGCGTGCTGTCACTCGACGATTAAGAATTCGTATTGTACAGGCGAGGCAGGCAAGGAAGCGTTCGAGCTAGCAGATCGGATGCGCACTGGCGCTGCACTGGAAGAAGTTCCCAAGGAAATTGCATGGAAAGAAGAAGCACAGCAGAAACACGTACCGAACGCTCCCGATCCCGCCGACAAGGCCAAAAACGATGCTGCTAGTCGAAAACGGGCCCTCGACGAGATGACTGGCTCAGTGAACGAGGATGAGATGGAGGAGTACCGACGAAAACGCACAATGGCAGCAGACCCGATGGCGGCCTACCTCAGCAAAGGAAACAAAAGTGAGGCGGTTTGAGTTGTTCCCGTCGTCGTCCACAGCGTCATAGGTCGTTTGATTTTGTATTGGTAGCATTGCATGGCGTTGATACCCTAGGTGGCATATAAGCATATCAAGTAAAATGTCATAGTAGTTCCTCATGACAGTTGCGCTGGCCTGCAGACATGGATGATTGGTATGGATCAAGGGTCTATCTAGCAGCCCCATTAGTGAAGGCGCATCTGCTCACCCTCCATGATGACCTGCCAACTCAGAAAGGGAGGCGGTTGCGCATGCAGCCGCGTATGCGTTGTTAGCACCACCAAAGGCAACAGTCTGGACGGGAGGCACAGCCTGGAGTGTTGCGGGTGATGGCGATGACGAAGCGCCAAGGAGCACGAACCACCACCCCTAGGAGTAACTAGTAGTCTAAGTAGCTCCTACGATGGTTGACTGAACCAGATGCCCGAACCACCCCACCTCTTTCTTTACTTTTATGTTGGCTTTGTTGCATCTTCACCGACATCCTTTCTCGTCTGCGACTGCTTGCGACCGTAAACACGTAGTTTGAGAAAGCGCATACGGCCACCAACATGGCTCTCTACGGAAGCTCGCGCAACGTTGACATGGGCAAGTACGTACAGCCCAACATTCACGGCTATGGAAGACTTCCTGCATAGCACTGTCGCGGGCGCAATAGTTGCATGGACTAATAGACAAATTGCTAGGCAGGAGTCGGAGCTTGCCGTCCACATTCGTAAAGCAACCAGCATTGATGAGGTATCGCCCAAGCGTACGTTGGGCCTCTGAATCTTGCCATGTGAACCGAAACTTATACCAGCGCAGGGAAACACGTGCGAGCATGCATTGTGTACACTTGGGACCACAAGAGCTCGGCCTCTTTCTGGCAGGGCATGAAAGTGTAGGTTCCCTTCGACCCCAGACTCTGGCGCGGCTTGCCAACACCCCGGAGATGCTGATACCACGCCCAGGCAGCCAATTCTTGCAGACGAGGTGCAGACATTCAAGGCGCTCATTACCGTTCACAAGGTCCTTCAAGAAGGTCACCCCATCGCTCTTAAGGAGGCGCAATCAAACACCAGCTGGCTCGAAAGCTTGTCGCGGGGCTCTGTAGCCGGCGAAGGCATGCGAGGATATGCGCCGCTTATCTCCGAGTACATTTACTATCTCCTAGCTAAGCTTGCCTTCCACAGACAGCACCCGGAATTCAACGGTATGAGAGGTGGTAGCAGTCCCGGAACAGCTGACTGACGTGAAATAGGGACATTCGAATATGAGGAGTATATCAGTCTGAAGTCGATCAATGACCCGAACGAAGGGTATGAGACCATCTCGGACTTGATGACACTGCAAGATCAGATTGACGCCTTCCAAAAGCTCATCTTTTCTCATTTCCGGAGCGGCGCGAACAACGAATGCAGAATAGCAGCCTTGGTTCCATTGGTCCAGGAGAGCTATGGTATCTACAAGTTCATTACCAGCATGCTGCGCGCAATGCATACCAGTAAGTGGTTGACGCTTGACTAAAGTCCAGGCTGCGCTAACCAATCTAGCCCTCGGCGACGATGAAGCGCTTTCTCCTCTGCGCGGCCGATACGATGCGCAGCACTACCGCCTGGTCAAGTTCTACTACGAATGCTCCAACCTACGATACTTGACGAGCCTGATCACAGTTCCAAAGCTACCACAAGAGCCACCGAACCTGCTCTCCGAAGACGAAAATGCGCCAGCCTTGCCCGCACGACCACGAAACGAGAAGCCTGCCGAACGCACTCCTGCCGTCGACCCAGAGCCCATCAACGAGTTTTGGAAGGACAACCAGAGAAGGCAACAAGAGGAATACGAGGCAGAGCAGCAGAGGCTACAGCGACAATGGGAGGAGGCCCAGCAGCAACAGCAACAACAAGCGCTACAGGCACAACGCGACTTTGAGGAGCAGCAAAGGCTTCAGGCTGAGCAAGCTCGTTTGGCACAAGAGCAACTCATGCGCGAGCAGTATCAACAACAAACACAGGGTCGCCTTGCCGAACTCGAACGGGAGAATTTGAATGCGCGCGCACAGTACGAACGTGATCAGCTGATGCTGCAACAGTACGATCAGAGGATGAAGGCTTTGGAGGGAGAAATCAACCAGATGAACCAAAACTTCCAGCAACAGATGGGCTCACGAGACGATCAAATACGCGCGCTTCAGGAACAGCTCAACACCTGGAGGTCCAAGTACGAATCGCTCGCCAAGCTGTACTCTCAACTGCGACATGAGCACCTTCAGCTGCTACAGAAGTTCAAGGCTGTACAGCTAAAGGCGAACTCTGCCCAGGAAGCCATCGACGGCCGCGATAAGCTCCAACGAGAGCTGAAGACCAAAAACATCGAATTAGCCGACATGATCCGCGAGCGCGACCGCGCACTCATGGACAAGGACCGACACACTGGTGGCCATCGCGAAGAGATTGAGAAGCTGAAGCGCGAGCTTCGCTCTGCCCTGGATAGAGCCGACAACGCCGAGCGTGGCAAGGGTTCAGAACTATCGGCGCTGCTGTCAAGACACAACCGTGAGATTGCAGACCTCGAGGAGGCCTTGCGAAACAAGAGCCGCGCACTGGAGGACTTCCAGATGAAGTACCGTGAAGGCGACTCTGACCTTGAGCGTCAACTGCGCGACAAGGAAGAGGAGCTTGAGATCTTCCGCGCCGGCATGGATCAGACGCTGCTGGAATTGAACGAGCTCAAGCTCAATGCCAATGCGAACGACAACGTTCTGGACGGCCATCTGGACACTCTCATTCAAGACAGCCTTCAGAAGATTAACGATATTATTGACTCGGTCTTACAGAGTGGTGTACAGCGCGTCGATGATGCTCTTTACGAATTGGACTCTCCTATGCAGGCTGGTAACCAGAATGCCACAGGTCCCTTCGTACTGTCGCAGATCGAAAAGGCATCAACATGCACCATGGAGTTTTCCACCGCCTTCAACAACTTCATCGCTGACGGACCAAACGCCAAGCATGCTGAGGTGATCAACGCCGTCAATAACTTTGGTGGCGCCATCGTCGATGTTTTGGTCAACACCAAAGGATTGACGCGTTTTGCTTCAGATGAGAACAAGTCTGACCAGCTCATCAATGGTGCAAGAGCTTCAGCAACGTCCACTATCAGGTTCTTCCGTAATGTTCAGTCAGTGCGCATGTACGATCTGGACGCTGAACAGAAGATCAACGTTGTCATCAACAATAGTACTGAGGTAGTACGCAACCTGCAGAGTCTTTCCAAGCTTGCGGACGCATTCGCGCCCAAGAGCAAGATCACCAATGCATCTGGTGATCTTGGCGACCTCGTTGATAGCGAGTTGACCAAGGCCGCCAACGCTATCGATGCGGCTACGGAACGTCTGTCCAAGTTGATGAAGAAGCCCAGAGACCAATATTCGACCTACGAGCTGCAGATCCACGACTCCATTCTCGAAGCCGCTATTGCGGTCACAAACGCCATCGCGAACCTCATCAAGGCTGCAACCGTATCACAACAAGAAATTGTCCGCGAAGGCCGAGGAAGCATGTCCAAGACGCAGTTCTACAAGAAGCACAACCGCTGGACCGAAGGACTCATCAGTGCCGCCAAAGCTGTTGCTACATCAACTAACATGCTCATCGAGACGGCCGATGGTGTCATCTCCGGTCGCAACTCGCCCGAGCAGCTCATTGTCGCTTCCAATGACGTGGCTGCCTCGACGGCTCAGTTGGTGGCTGCCAGTCGTGTCAAGGCCAGCTTCATGAGCAAGACGCAAGATAAGCTAGAGAGTGCGTCCAAGACCGTCACAGCGGCTTGTAGGTCGCTCGTCAGGCAAGTTCAGGCGATTATCGCACAGAAGAACCGCGATGAGGGTGAATCTGTGGATTACAGCAAGTTGGGTGACCATGAGTTCAAGGTTCGCCAGATGGAGCAGCAGGTACGTCGCGGCATCATCATCCACCATCTGATGAATAAGTTACTAATGAAATATCACAGGTTGAGATTTTGCAACTTGAAAATTCACTTGCCCAGGCTAGGACCAGGTTGGGCGAGATGCGCAAGCTTTCTTACTTGGAAGAGTAAGAACCTCTCTTGCATCGTTATCTTTTCACAGCATTTACTGTTTATGGTACATTGGGACACAGCAGTCTGTTCGTATTATTCGTTGGGACGCGCTTGGGGGGAGTCGGACTTCTTGTATTGTCTAGCCACTACTCCTATGCAATCAATACCATGTGGTGTTCATTTCTCATTCGCCAAATCGCTTGCTGCCTCTCCTTGTCGTGCTTGTCTTCTTCCAACTTGACTGGACTATTCAACTCCAGGAACGTCTAGATTTCCATAGCGCATTCTTCTTCTCGGTGCATGTTCATGCCAGAGCGCGACTCCTCGAGTATCTGCTGCATGATGGCCTTCTGCTTCTCTTGGATGAAGAAAGTTTCAGACGAGATTCCAGGCAATGGTGTTGTTTCCAGCTTAAACTCTGGCCTGTATGTAGGCAGTTCCTCCGGTTTAGCGACTAAAACAACCATATATTAACATACTGAACCACGCCGTATTCGAATCGCGCACTTACCATCAAGTTCCTTGCAGATCTCATAAGCAGCAGTCTTCTCGACCTCAGCAGCTTCCTCCTGCGGCTTGGCCAATAGAAGACCGGTGATACAATCACAGTATCTAATAATTTTGCGCTTGCGCGGCTGACGAACAGAATGCCCGCAGACTAGGCAGAAGCGCACTCGCCGGCGTGACCGCAAGAAGATGGTTTTGCCGCGGCGAAGCTCCATGACCAATGTGGCCATGTCGCAGTCGAAGCATGTAGCCGTAACATTTTTGTGTGGATGCGCCTCCTTGCCCGGATAGAGTACGTGGCAGACCCTACATTTGTACTGCTTGAAAATTTCGTCTTTTGGTGATTTGCGAGCTTGAGACTTTTTTTTTCTGGTCCGATTGCTAGGTCTAGTCAATGTATGTGTTAGTTAAGGAGAATCAGGAAATACACTGTACAAAATGCTTAATTGGCAAATTCATCGGTAGTCTTTTTCATACACATTCGGTTCAGCCAGTAGGTTCGCAACACTACTGTCTTGTGGGGCTTCATCCTTGTCCTCTTTGGTGGCTAGGTCGATCTTTCCAGAGTCGAAGAGCGCGACTAGGTTGTCCATGGCTTTGCGCGTGCGTTTCTTCTCCCTCTTCTTGACACGGATCTGATCCTTGCTGATCATCGAACGTTGACCGCCAGGCTTTGCGGGTAGATTTGACGGCGCCATGTGTTGAGTGGACGATGTAATACGGTTCTGTTTGGAGCTGTAGTTGTTTTTCCGAAAAGGTTCTTGAAAATGCGTTGGAGATGTGGGTTGCGGGGAAGTGGGGGCATTCTTAGCGTAGCGCGCTATCACGTGCATGGCTAGCGTGTTTCTGTGTAAACACAGCTTGGAAGCCATGCGACTGTACTCCAGTAATTCTTGGAGACAAGAACGAACCGTACCGTCACAAATTTCTCCACATCAACTAGTCCAACATGCCCACCGCCACAAAACCCAACTCGCGCTCCCCGTCTCCCACACCCGTCCCGCCCATCGCCGACGCCCCGGGACCTCGCGCGCAAGGTCTGATCAATGTGTTCAACCAAGCCTCAAAAGCCACACTAGACAAATGCTCCGCCAAGAACTTTGCGTCCTGCTTCCCTACCGCTGCGCAATACAGTCCAGAAGTGCTGGATAACCTGCGAGGCCAGATTGTAGATCAACTGGACCGAACATGGAAGAGCAACTTCGAGGATATCATGGAGAGGAGGAATGTAGTCAAGCTGCTTAATTCCCTTGACCAATGTATCGAAGATGCGAAATTGAGGAAGAAACGCGCGGAAGCAAGCGCTAATGGTGGACCTGTGGAAACACCTATTCCGTAAGTAACCCACCTGCCTGCCTGCCTCAATCATGTACTCCGAATGCTGATCTGTTTGTAAAGTCCTCACACACTCTCGCCCTCTGAAATCCACCTAGCGCACCTCATGCCGTACCTCGAGAAACAAGCAAACGACATGAACACGAAACTTGCAGAGACTCAACAGTCAAACACCGAGCTACTGTCTACTGTAACCGCACAACGAGCTGAGATCGAGGCGCTGGTCCGCGGCTTGGAGAACGTTATACAGGATCTGGATGCGAGCGCGCAGATGATGGCGCAAGATGAGGTGCAGGAGTTGAGCAGGGAGACGAGGGAGTTGGAGATGGAGATGAGGACTTGAGTGAGTGGTGGGATGCTGTGTGAAGAACAGTCTTCGGGCTCTTGGGGCGCGGGTGATGGTTTTATCTGGGATGGATGAATACCGCACATGACCACGAATTATTGGTGGTGAGGAGGCTGAAGGTTTCTTAGACGCGAAGTCAGACGGCTTGGGGTCAGCAGCAAGCCGACAGCCGTCTCCTCAGACTGCGACTCTACTGCCCTCTCCACTGAGGACCGATCAGCACAGGTGTGAACCAAGGTGCTACAAAGGGTGGACTTCTTGCCACCGGTGCTACCGCTGTCAAAAGTAACAGCGGATGAGTGTGGCCCTTTGGGAGGCTCGATACACCTGGGGTATTGAGTGGATGGCATATTACCCAGCGTAGAAGGAGTGCATGAAGCCGTACAGACACAAGAAGATGGTCGTGTCTACAGTGTACGGCAAAAGAGATGGATATCACAAGTATCTCAGTGGAAGGTTTCAGCAAGTTGAGGAAGAGACAGCTATAGAGATAACTAAACAGGTCGACACCCTCTATACCATATACGAAGTGTGGGGTGTCGACCTGTTTATTTCTCTATATCTGTCTCTACTTAACCCGCGGAAATTTATCAAGTGGGATCCAAAGAAGTAAATTGATTCATCTTCTCTTTTATCGCGTGCTCAGTATAAGCACGTCTCTTCCGTCTATATAGCTTGAAGCGTTTTTTTTAAAGACTCTGCACACTAAAAAGAAATAGTCCGCATCATCAACCAGCGCCCTAAGGTGCATAGTACTTCAACAAGGCCTCGAAACTCAACTCATTCCTTGTCTGCAACAAGACATTGAAAGCGGCAGTACCCAGATAAACCGGACACCTAGCTGCCTGCGCCTGCTCAACCGCCATCTTCAACGCCTCCACATACGCATCCAACACCCTGCCTTTCCCATCGTTCCTACCCTCCAACACCTCAATCATCAGCTTGCCCGCTTCCTTGAACATGGTACTCGAACCCGCAGCATCCAACGCCAAGCCGTAAAACTGCTGCAGCGGGATACCAACGTGCTTGGCCAGGGAGAGAGATTCGGCAGTGCCGACGAGGTGGATACCGGTTAGCAGGTCGACGACGCGCTGGAGTTTAGTCTCCTTGTCTTCGGCGGAGAGTGTACATGTGATGTTTGCGACGGGGTCGGTGGTCCAGAGACGGACTATGCCACCGTCGTCATTGGGGCCGAGACCGCGGTCTACAGCGGAGAAGTAGACTTGTTCGGCGGTTGAGCACATTGTTGCTGGGAAGCGGATATCGCGGGACATTGTTGTTATGATACCCTGTGTCATATGATCAGTAAAACTCCTTCTCAGGATTCTGTCTTTCGAAGGAAAAGAAGTATGACACAGACAAGATCAAGAGGATCTGTGGGAATAGGAAGAAGAGGGGAAGACATACCGTATCCTTCAGAATAATCGTCACAGCACTCGCTCCCGGAAAATAATCCTCCTTCAAGGTCCTCAAACTGCGATTCTCAAACATCCAGCTCCACCCCGGACTCCCCACAACCCTATCCAGCACATCCTTTCCATTGAGCCCCAAGCGCGCCGCAAACCCGTAAGCTTCGTTGAGTGCCAAAACATGCACGGCAGCAAGTACCTGATGCACCATCTTCATGTTGCTACCCGCGCCAACCCCACCATCAACAAGATACAACTTGGACGGCGCAGACATCTCCTTGAGCAACGCCGTCCCCTTTTCAAACGCCGCTGGAGACGCCCCAGCCATAATCGACAGCGTACCTTCAGCCGCTCTTGCAGCGCCGCCAGAAACAGGCGCGTCGATGAAGTGAATATCCGAGCGGCCAACATCAGCAAGCTTCTTTTCCACGCTCTTCGCATACGCGCTTGGGACCGTAGAGCACAGGAAGAGCGTTGCGTCCTTGGGTAGCGCAGCTACGATGCCGTCTTTGTCGAAGAGCGCGGGTTCCGTTTGCATGGCTGTGGCCACCATGACAATGTAGAATGGCTTATCTTTTGCAGACTCGGAGAGCGAGGTTGAAGGCGTACCGCCTGCGACTTTGAACTTTTCCAACGATGGCGGGTACACGTCGAAGCCGGTTACGGGGTAGCCTTGCTTGACGAGATGGGTTGCCATTCCCATGCCCATGGCGCCGAGGCCGCAGAAGCCGACTGCGGGTTTAGATGCCATTGTTTTGGTTGTTGGAGTTGGATGATGCGTTTTTGGGGTGGGAGTTTTGGAGGGAGGTGGTATGAGGGAATGGCGTGTTATATGTTTGGGCTATGAGGAATCCGGTAACAGCGATTGATGCCAAGGAGTCGTCAAGTTCGTAGTTGTCGTAACTTCCTTCTCATGAATTCCTCACGTGTAGTCCTTGCTCTTTTCTATCCCGTCAAGAGCAGGTAGTAGAGTATGCAGTGTGAGCGAGGCTGCTCCTGTATATCACTCCGCCCTGTACACGTCACCCCTACACGAGATTCACTCTCTGCAAATGTTCTTAGCCGGTAAAACAGCCGTGCTCGGCCATTGACTTTCATCATCTCTACCCCGCACTATGACCAAGGGAGTAACGCGGGGCAGCTTCCCCCCGCCGAAAGTGGGCTGTCGGCAAATGAACGACAGGCCCAAGGGATCCTAATTTGGGGAACCCGGCCGGGGTTACGAGACAGCACAGAGGTCGGACGAGGTTGTGCACACATGACGAAAGTAAGCATAGAGAAATTGTTTCATTACTGTATTACCACGACTCCCCTATATGAACGTACCGCGTCATGAAAATCATCAAAAAGTTTGTTATCCGAGAATAGACCAAAGCTCGCAGCATACCATCCAGAACAATTGCCCTTCACATGGCCAAGCCACGTGAAAATAATAAGTTGGATCGAGCTCCGCAGTGTTACCGACTATTCTGTCAGGGGTATACATCGTCAATCCTTGCAAAGATGGACTATTAGATGACGGAGAGTGGAACACTGCTCAATGCGTCAGCAAGACATCTAAGCAGCAACAATCCTCTCATCTTCCCGACCACGCTGGTGCTCGCTAGCAATGGTGGAGTTGATGTCATCGTCAAGTTCCTCGCCCTCATAACCGTTACCGTGGTGCTCTGAGGCGGGAATCCAAAGGCCAGACTCCCTGTCGAGGGCCTGATCTTGGCCTGATAGGTCGACACCCTCACTGTGGTTGCGGTTGCGGCGGCGCTGAGAAAGGGTGCGCGATCGCTGAGAGAGTTTGGCGGAGACGGAGGCGTTCTGGGAAACCCAGTTGGTAAGAGCATCCTCGCAGTCCTGGATGATACTACAGTGTGTTAGTCGGAATATTCAAGGGGAAACAATGGACAGATACGTACGCCTTGCTAGCCTCGTATCCGTCGTATGCCTGACGAGTCTCTCCGGGAGTAACCGGGGTATCATCGACGAGCTCGAGAAGGTGCTTGCCATAGCCGGCGATGATGGCCAACTTCTCGCAATGTTCGCGCATTGCATCAAATTGATAATTGAAAGCTGCCTTGAGTTTCTCACGCGTAATGTTAGAAAGCTGGGCCTCGGCGACCAGAGACTCGGCCTCAGCGCGGACAAGTTCTTGCTCAAGGACAACAATCTTGGGAGAGTTGGGCTCCTTGTACTTCAGCTGAGCAATCTGATCGGTAATCTTCTGCTTGCCTGTAATTTTTTGTTTTTTTTAGCTTCATCCGAATAGCATGTGCAATTGCAACTTACGGTCGCGGCTGGGCTGGACAGAGGCTTCAATGTTGCGAATGCTCTTGATGGTCACGCGGTACTGGTCGTAACGATCGACGTATTGGTCCTCAAGCTCGCCAATTTCATAGATGAGGACACCGAGCTTGTCAGTGACATCAGAGACGTCGTCGTCGCAAGCCTCGCCCCAAATGGAGAGTTGTTGCTACACGGGGAGTTAGTACAACATGGTCTTGTTATTTGCAACGTTGTGCAAACATACTGCAACCTCCATGCGCTCCCTGGAAACCAGCTCCATGCTGCGCATGACGTTCTTCTCCATCTTGACGAGTTGTGAAAGCTTCTTCGCAAGGTCGGGGCCAAATGCGCCGGCAGACTTGTGGCGGAACGTATGCCCTGGATAGAGGAAAACATGTTAGCGCTAGAAACACGATATCGAGGCATTGGCTTCGCGAATGACTTGGGCAAATACAGCGATGAAGCGCAAGCAATAGTTGTATGACGTACCGATGTTGGCCTTGCCAAAGAAGCGCCCACTCTTTGTCGAAGAAGCGGGAGGCGGGGGGCTCTGAATCTGCGACGCCGTAGGGGCGCGAGACTGGCGCATGCTGTATGTTCGGTGCATTTTGATTTAGGTGTATTGTTTGCGAAGCTGCTAAGGGTTCAGATGTGGTGTTGACGTGGAAGGCGCGGATGTGTCGCGGCAGGACGGACGTTTTGTTAAAGAGTGCGGCGATGCTATGACGTATCCATCCCTCGATCAGCCCCACTTTGTACGGCGATCATGTTCTCGGGCTCGCCCGCAACCCTGGGTCTCACATGGCACATCCTCCACACTGCTCTGGCCAGTGTTGGCATTGCTTGACTAGTATAACATACTCGTGTGCTACCTAGCTACTGCGTTGCGCCATTCACTAATCGTTTTCTTCCTGCATCACATGCACATTAAAGAAGGGTTCCACAGGCTGCGGCATGCCGGCAGTGGTTGCCCTGCTTATGGCTAATCTGGTTTGGGGCGAGAAGCTTGCAAGCTATTGGCGCCAGTGACTATCTTCTTTCCGGTTGATGTGACTCGCTTTGCACTTGCGGCTATTGACATACTACCGCCTGGCTGCCTTGACGTGTAACTGATGTATTGCGTCTAAAACTGGGAATAGAGCGCTCCATCACGGAGCTGGTCCGCGAAGACGCCGAGGATGCTCCCAGCCTCGCCCAGTCCACCGCTTGGGCGCAAGGCCCAAAAGATGAGCTCGCCTTCCCGTGGTGACCGGCGGTGGTGAATAGCCAGAGCCGCCAATCCCACTGCAAACGCGCTTGTGATGCCTACGAAGCTGTTGACTAACAAGGGAGACGGGAGCTCGGATTTGCTGCGCTTCGACACTGCCACAACTGTCGATCCTCGCGAAAACTTGGATATGCCAGGAATGCTTCCCGCAATCTCCTTTGCACTAGCCAATGCTTTCGAGGCAAACGTCTCCGATCTCGCAACCCACGGCAACAGTGTGGTTCTAGGCGTCTTTGCACTGCTGCTCGAAATCGACCACACCTCAGCAGAGTTGACCTCGTCGTTGCGAAACAGATCTCCGTGAAGCTTGTGTATGTACGCTCCAATGCGTGGGTATTTCATCTTGATCGTCTCCCTCAGCCATGCTTGGGGCACTGGTGGATATATTAGTAGAGACAGGTACCCAAAGGCAAGGCAATCCAAGCTGGAAGGTTGTTCTCCGTGAAGGAGATAGTCATGCCTCCCCAATAAGTCAGACAGTGGGTCCAAGAGGTCCGCTGAAAGCGCGTCCAGCTTGAAACGGGCGGCGTACATTTGGCCACCCAAGAGGCCGGTCAGGCCCTTGCTGCGTCCAATATTCAATGAAGTGTTGGCCTTGCTCTCGGTCGGTATACCAGCGGCTCGTTTGGCAGCCTCGTATTCCGACGATGCAGTCCCTCGACCTGGCGCAAACCCGTCCTCGGCTGTCGTGTCCACATCCAAACTGCTCAAACCCATGTGTGCCGTCCTTGTCCTTGCCAACTGTCGTCGCTTCGGTGGGACTGTGTAGTTGGCGTACCATGGTAGTATCGCAGTATATGCCGACGAGGTAGTAGTGTTGTAGTTCTCAGCAGAAACGTAGAGCGATAGGTCGATCAGAGGGGTAGCTGTCGACTGAAGGAAGGTAATGAAACTGGATAATGCATGAGAAAGATTTCAACTTTTCAATTTGGATATGCTTACGCAGTCCTGTCGGTTCGCTGGCGACTGGAGAGACTAGCATCAAGATCATTCGTGATGGCGGGATAGTTGCGGAGATATGCAACAATATCCTCGAAACCTGATGCCGTTGCAACATCATCGTCAAATAGGATCGGCAAGCTCTCTGCATTGGGTCAGATCATGTCCCACTCGAAGAGGAATGAGTGCATGTACCTGTTACTCCAACAGTGGGATCATGCTCAGCGACTAGTGTCCATTGTCCCCTCGGAATGACGCGCTGGCAGTAGGCTATTGTGGCTATGCATTCGGGCTCTATCGAAGGGAGGCCAAACGCCGGGCCCCATACATGAAGCGCCAGCACCATCTCTTTTGCTGTGTTGCAATGTGTTGTGTGCGTGCAATGGTCCGACTCACTTTCTCAGCGTCTGGACGAACTTCTGCAACCGCATGCCGATCGGAACTAGCGTCGGAACGCTCGCACGTGATCACGCATCGTCGTCGATTTCACCATCCGATGGCCGTCAGCCATCTAACACAACCAACGTCGGAGGACCTGCTCTAGGCCCTTCGAATCTGCAGAATGGCTCCTCTCCGCCGATACTTGCGAATCACAAAACACTCAGTCCTAGAAGTCCGCGTCTATCTAGATCAACCTTCGGACGCAGAAGCGTGGCTGCTGAAACGCGACAACCCGGCTTTACCACGGGTAATACAAGCTATACGGCCGCTTGTACTGCCGAAGCTTCGAGAAGAAAATGAACGAGGGAAAGGCAGGGGTGGTTCCAAAGGAAAGAGAAAAGGAGTAAAGGATGTCGTGGTCCAAGGTAAGCTGCATGGGCTTTCATCGCCTAATGCAACAGGCATGCCCGCTGGAGTCTACCCCAGGCAGCTAACTAACCTCCTGTCAGACGATTTCGAAGTTTCAATCTTCCTGACGGAACTCTCCTCTCGTCACTCGGTCCTGACGAAACAAAAGGTGTTCAAGGACAAGCCTCGCATTCAGAGCAACTCGGGTAAGCTCACAAACTGGCTTGCAACGGGAACTAGCGAGAAGCCGCTTGTTATCAATGAAGATGTCGCAGAACCTATAGTGATCAGGGAAGAGGAGGACAACGAACCCATCAAGCTCAATGATATCCCCGAAGCCAACATGCTGGAAAAGCAATCTAGGCGCTCAACACGCGAAAAAGCTACAAGGGTTGACCGAGGTGCGGATGCACTTAGCGACAGCGAGGGTTCAGACTTGTTCGTCCCTGAACCCTCTTCCACACAGCCAAAGAATAAGACACGTAAAAGTGATGAAGCAGAGGACGATGATGAGGACGAGGACGATGAGCCTCTGGACAGCGACAAGAAGAAACCCGGCCTGAAGACATGTTACGATGGCTTCAGCATTTACGGTCGTATCCTATGTTTGGTCGTTAAGCGCCGTGGCGTACGACACCCAGCAGGAGCAAGCGGTGACACTTCCAGCCAGGCCATGTTAGAAAATTGGGTATCCACACAGGCTGTTGCCGAGCCCCTCGACGACGAAGAGGATGCGGTATGAATCTTGATCGTATCCGTGTATTGCATTATGGTCATGGAAACAAGGAACCCAGGCTTTCTTCGAGATGTTTCCAGGCACCGAATCCGAAAATAACTACACGGACACGGTTGGCCGACCCTTGGCGGCCAGGGCTTCATTTCATGCTTCTTTCTCTACGAACGCAATGTGCTTTTCCTTACACCGAATGATTGCGCCGACATGTGTGCAACGGGTGTGCGTTCGTGCAACGTCAGGCAAAAGACGTATTCACAGTCTGGAGAATATGCCTCACACTCGGCGAGTTGTGATGGCGAGTTATGGGTGGAAATAGGAAGTAATCCTTGTCTTGGTATGGCCTTGGGTAGGCTTTCCACACGTGCGGTTCAGGGGAAAGTGTGATACAGACGGTGTACACATGGAAAATTCAATGTTCACGGCAATGGAATACAGGCAGTCTGGTACGTTTCCGGCGCGTTCTGGCTACTTTGGGGCTGTTGAGGTACAAGGCTTCATTCTGTGTTGCGACCAAAGGTCCATCATGACGCCCTTGGCACATGTCAGCGCGGAGCCTCTGTGGAGCAAAGCTTGTTCAATTCCCATCTACCTCTTCTGGAAAAGCTGTCGCCAAAGCAACCGAATTAGTGCTCCGGACTCGCCGGCGCCAAAAGTATGTGGCGCCACACTGGATGGTTTGGGGTTGAGCAGCGCAAGCCACATATTGTACGACTGGATTGCGCGTACCTGCAGCAGCGCATATAGTTAGGCATCCCACATCAGAATAGATCTGCTGACGACGACAAAGGCAGCTATTGTTGTCGTCACGATAGGCGACAAATACGTCCACATCAGAGATGCTGTGAAGCTGTGACGCATTGATCGGCAAAGCTGTTACGATTTGTGCGGAGCCGGCAAATAGA
Organism: Pyrenophora teres f. maculata; assembly: GCA_014334815.1. Classification (NCBI taxonomy): domain Eukaryota; kingdom Fungi; phylum Ascomycota; class Dothideomycetes; order Pleosporales; family Pleosporaceae; genus Pyrenophora; species Pyrenophora teres. Next base: position 1,080,548 of record CP060576.1, on the reverse strand, counting down.
GTTCAGTGCCAATAGGCAGTACTTTTTTTGGCTTTGCCGACAAGAAGATTGTTATGGCAGGTAGTCCCTGCTGTAGAGGTAATAGGGGGCTTATTGATGTCGTGAGATGGTGTGAATGAAGGGTAAGGCAGGCGGCCAAGGGTGGAGTATTGCAGCAGATGGGCCATGGTTCGTGGCATGACAGAAAGCAGATTACCTAGCCTTCAGCCTCGGGCTCAAGGCTCAAGGCTCAAGGCAACCTCCCGTGGGCGCGGCTCCGATCTGGTGAGCTGTCAATTAACGGCAGGCCGACTGAACGCTCGGTCGGCTCGCCTCTCCGCGTCGTCCGCTCTGCTGGAACGCTTAGCAGCCCCTAAACGTCGCCTGGTGGGAGCATATCTCCGATTTGGTCGCACGACTTCTGCATTGATCTGTAACAGCAGCGCATGCCCGCTCCACCAGTCTGAAACGGCAGTTTTTTTGTAGGGTTGAGACTGAACTACCGAAGGGTGGCAATGGTGAGGAGGATGCCTATTTTTCCCCCAAGCTTGGACGCAACGGCTGCCCCTGTAGATCGCTTACGGATCCTGATACGTGCATCGCAATGTGTCTTTACTTTGTTTTGCAAGAATCCAAGGGAAATCCAAGGCAAATGTCTTTTTGCTTTTGGCGATCAGCAGGCAGGTTGCAAAGGACACGATGCTCGTGGACCCCATTGGGACCGGACTAAGTAGGGGGCGTGCAGAGACATATTGCGAATGTAAATCAAACAAACGCTTTTGCAGGCTCAAACACGAGCCTTGGCGGACCACGTGGAGTGTGACGAGCTGCAAGCCTACTGGTACCAGTACAGCCTCCAAGCTGCGACACGGTAGAATAAACTCAACGCCAAGTGGCTGAATCCCGCTCGCTCAACTCTCTTCTTCCGGACCAGCCGACCTTGAAGTATAATAACCTTTATCGAGCAACCCATTGCCAGCCACTGGTGATGGCCGGAGGGAATAAGGCAACAGGGCCATACAGGGCGCCGGCGTCTGCCTTGACACAAGCGCGAGGCCGGGATTAACACAACACGAATCGCAACAAGGCGGCCGACACGGACGGGCTAGCAGGACAAAAATAAGCATGACATCGTTGCGTTGTGCGATTTGCAGCCTTCCTGGACAAGGGCCAAAAGAAAAAGAACGAGGGAGAAGAAAAAAAAGAACAAGACTAAACTCTCTGCCCCGGGCCCTTCGTGCCCAGTCTGCTTGAGGGTGCAAACAAGCAAAGACGCCCTGGTGCACCAGGCTGCTATTGTGTGTACGGGCGCCAGCAGGCCGCAGTGGAGAGGGAAAACTCTAGGCACTTTTCCGAGAATTGAAATTACATGGAAGCTTGGAAGAAGCACGGGAGAAGGTGAGCATGCGCGCTAGATCTCCGTCCTGCGCTCGAAGACGGTGGGCGGTGGACACGACGACGACACGGTGGGCGGTTGCGGGCAAATAGGCGACGTCGCAAATTGTGCGACCGAAATTTGTTGTCGCAGTGTCAGTACCTAATTCTGACACGCACGGGTAGCGAGACCGAGCGCAGCCTGTTCCTGAAGCTTTTTGCAAGCATGGCAAGCATGGCAAGCAAACCCTCCTCGCAAGTTAGCAGGCCAACCCAAGGTGGCGACTGTTGGCAGCCCTGCGCACTGGCGGGTGGGAAAAAGGAGGGCCATGTTTCAATTATCACGACCGTTCGCACTAGCCATGTCGACTAATCAGACTAACAAGACGCGGACAAAGTCATGGAACAACAGGTGATGTCAGATTCGTAAAGGTATTTCCCATGTATTATGCGCGCTCCGCCGTGTGCCGCCCGCTACTTTGCGCCAGAGCTGATGCGTTGTACCAACGACATGCCGCGGCGACGAGGGGGCTCAACTGCGACATGACTGGATCAAGGTCATCTTCATACGGTCACGAGGCTGATGAAACGGCAAGCGGTAACGCGCAGGTTCGTGTTTCCTTTTACCCCTGCGAATTATCTGACCGGGATCAGCGATGTTTCGCCGTGCTTTAGCTCATGCACACGCCAGGAGCCACCCCTTTCCTGCTCATCAGCCCAACGCCTCTTTCACCGCTTGGACCGTGCCATGCGCTGCCTAGCGCCATTACACCCCATCGTCAAGGTACGTAGCTCTGACCGACATTTTGGGCCTCTGCAATCTGAGCACAAGCATAAATACATTGGCCCCCCACCACGACCAGAAATCGTTTCATCATCCACCATCCTCGACTACCACGAAGAGTATATACATCTCTGCAGTCTTCTACACCATCAACGTCTACGACAACGACTCTCGCATTTACAACGACTTATCAACTACAACGACTACTACCACCACCACCACCACTACAACTCGCCTTCTTCGAACCAACAACAACCTAATACCCAACAACTCATCCAATGGCTGCCCTTACCTACAGCGAGTCCAACATGGCCGGACAGAACCTCCCACCTTGCCCTGGCCCACCACCAACCTGCCCTCTTCCTGCAGTCCCAACAAAGTCCAAATAGACGACCATGTCAACGACTCTCATAATTCATTTGGCAGCTCAACATTGATATCGACGACTACGCATCCTTGTCCGCCTACTCCACCTTAATTCATCACCCACCAACGACTTGGAGCAGCCACACTGCCGCCTGGAATGTCGCCATCATGCAGAGCATCTGCCGCATTCAGCACGACGCACGTCGTGCCTCAGGATCAGAACTACTTCCTTGTCGCTCACCTGACACTCGACGCTATCACCGGTTAAAGGCAATCGACGCATTCACTGGTAGCGATCTGGATACTGGTGGCTCCGACTCCAACACACATGGTGTCCACGACGTCCCGAAACATGTGACCCTGGCTCATTTGCCGGGTGTAGCTGGTCATCGGTTCATGGCTACGCTTGCATATCCCACACACGCGCTGGCTCGGGTGGACGGAACGAATCTTCTCTATAGACGCCTACTTCAAATATTGGCACCCTTACCTACCTGTAATAATCAGCGTTTTTAACAGTTTTTTTTTGGGGACATGTGTTGGTCGGCGCTTGGGAAGACGGTTGTACAGGATAGGTTTATTGACTCGCGGAGAGATTTTTTTCTCTTTCTGTTACTGGTCCGGTGGCATGATAGCCTGGAGGAATACCCAATATTGTCCCGTAGCATTAATTGTTTGGTCTATTAAGATCACCCACTCTTACACTGGCTCTTGTATTGCTCAAGGTGAAACGCGTATGTGTATGCAAGTCAGACGGAGTCGACAAGGTCGGAGACATTCAGGCAAGGTAAGCCTGATGACTGATGACTGATGACTGATGACTCTGATACTGGCTGTTTTTGGCAGCTGAGTGAGATGAGAATGTGGGCGGGCACAAGGAGCATGTGTTCGGGTACAAAGTTGGTAGCCTGTCGTCAGCCCGCACCATAGCTCCCGTCCACACCCTCTTTGATACCCGCTAAGGCAACATGGTGGTGACGGGATCCACCCACGGTCCTTTGCAAGCGCGGCGGCGTGTGTGAGGAGAGAAGGTATGCCTCGTCAGCCTCCACAATTAGGCACATGTACATTAGGTACCACGGCCACGGCCACGGCCACGGCCACGGCCACGGCAAGCGCTGTGTGACGTATTCTTGACAAGTCGAGCAGACGGCCAATAGCGTCTGAACCTGGCTCCTCCTTTGGCCGGGCGTGTTCCTGTCTCGCTACGACCGAAACCTTGCGCGTGACCGGTTCGGGTTCTTGTGAGAGAGTGACGGCACCAACCCCGGCTTGTGTGCAGGAACGACGATACTTGGCGCACTTGATCTTGGAGGCAAACCATGATCGTCTCACACCCTCTTGTCTTGACCGCGCGGTAGCAGGGCAGCTGCTTGCTGCTTGCTGCTTGCTGCTTGCTGCCCGTTCAGGCACGAGTGCAGAGCATCCAGGGAGCCATGCTAGGCTTTCAGCTGTGGCAGATGACCCTTGACAGGTTGGCCAGCCAAGAGTTGCATGGCTAGGCGAACCAAGTACTTCGCTAGGTACGGTACTTACAGTAGTTACTGCGACTACCATCAAGCAGCATGATTAAAAATTCGGACAGTCTCCACTCCGATTAGCTGTTTGTCCCTCTGCCGGTTCAAACTTGGTCTCGGGCGCTTGAAGGCCGTTGTGTACATAGATAGTATGTACATACTTGGCCAAGTACAGCAGCAGACAGCGCGTCGCGCGGTTAGGCACTAAAGTAACCATTAGATGGGTCCGAGCGGGTCCATCCACACCACATTATTAAGCCAGCCACACACCAGCATGTCCGCACGCGCTGACTGTGTCTTGATATTCGGATCCGCATGCCGAAAATACTCAGGCACATAGATTGCCATAGCCAATGCCCAAGGACGGCTCGGCTCTCAGCGCGCGCGCGAACGGAGGCACAGTCAGCTCGCGCACCATTCCGTGTCCGACTGCGAATACGAAAAGTCGGAAAGTGTATTGTCCCTAGGTTTCAGCAAGAGCAGAGAGACATTGGAGTAGCGATTGGACAATGAGCCGTTGACTTGCGCTCCTATCTTCGATCCTCCCGTCTCACCCAGGCTGATCCGTATGTACAGGCCAGGCGGTACGGTAAGTACGTACATGGGCTTCACTGGCGGAGTACCGGTTTGATGATGCTTATACAATAATCTTAATCTTAAGTTAGTTATACCGTACGTGGCGTACGTAAACACACGGGCCAATCGGTTCGTGTGGGTCCCTTCTCCAGCCTGCCTTGGTTTGCTCGTCCATGTGCGACGTGGGCAGTGTCAAGCCAGACGTCAAGTTCTTAGTATAGCTGCAGGCTCCGTAAGAAGCGAGGCAGGCGTCACAGCATGTACCGGTACCGCCATGTCCAGGTGGAAACCTGCATTGGTGCTTGGATGCAGTGCAATGTAAGTAAACCTGCTGGCTGGCTTTCTATTTTTTCTCTAATTTTTTTTGAGGGGGGAGGGGGGGCCAACTTCAGGTTCCACCTCCCACTCCTGCACTCGTTGACTTATCCCTGGCAGAGATCACTTCTGACTCCCACGCCCACAATTCCACACCTGCCACGTTCTGCATGCAGATCGTGGGTCTGTGGGCAGCAGCCTTGGTAGCACAGAGGGCTCTGAGTTGGACAGCAGTCAAATCAAAAGCCTAATCGTCATGGACGCTATTCGGCGCTTTCGTCATTTGTTCCCTCTTCTCTGACTCACAGCTAGCGGTGAATACCCCAAAAAACACCCTTGCCGTCGTCTCAACACGGACGCCGTTGCGAGTCGCGATTTGGCCGTTGCCTAGTGAGTTGGAACCAGGTCGGCGGAACGAGTGACAATAGGACGAAGCTAGCAAAAAGACGGTTGGAATCTGCAACTGCCGCTGTCGCTCTAGCAAAAGCTTCCATTGTCGAGCAGCGAGCTTGCTCACCGCTGCATGGCCGTTTGAAGCAATCATCATCTTCATCTTCATCTTGTGACCGCCGGTGCCAGGCATCGTGGCGTTAAGCGAGCCGCATCATACCGAGGAGCCAACAACATCGACTCACCCACCCCCCAGAAAGGGCCCAATCACGGTATCCATCGTCTCCGGTTGATCATTGACGCTCATCCAACCTTGCACCGCCAGTTGCAAATTTCTCCGTGTCCGACCAAATCTCCGTTGCATCTTAATCTTGACGTGTTGACCTGATTGACGTGATGCTCGGTCATGCTACCGCTGCGTGAGATAGCGTCATGTGCAGCAATGTCTACATACGGTACATGTATGTACGTACATACATGGTATATACGTACATACATGGTATATGTATACATATACGTACATGCAAGTACCCAATACCCAACACACGTGACTTGGTGAGCCACCCAGGCACTCGTGCATCACCGCCCGCCGATCACACACACAACGAGCTCTCCTGAACGCCCTGTTCATGCAAGGCAAATGCGGCATCTCTCGCCACCCCGATTTACCTACAGCTGAAACGTGCCGGAGAGGTCGCCCTCACGAGTCGCTCTCGCCACTCCGCCCTTTGGCCAACTGCTTGGATTGCCGTCCTTTTGCCGCTTGCGTCCTAGCATGGCCTGGCCTGGCAGAAAAAAAGTCTAAATAGGCCGACATCAACGCCGCTATGCCTCAGACTTGCCTTGGCCGTTACGGACCTCGACTCGTTGTCGTGTTCCAGAGGGCGTCGTCGTCGGACAAGCCAAATGCCTCGGTCTTCCGTTGCTTCTGTTCTCACACATTACGGTAGATTAGCCGGGCCCTTGACTCCGAGGACGGCATGTAGCGCTTGACATCAGCCTATCTCCAACGAACCAGGTCCTGGCTGCATCTACCGGTACATCGTGGCTGCCACACTTGCTGCCACACTTATGCCTCAACCTGAACGACACATCCTGAACGACGCATGCACTGTGGACCCCACGCTCTATTACTACAGTATTATGCCTCAGCCTGCTTTCTGCCTAAAGTGTTTGCTACATGTTATATTGCAACTACTATACATAGTAGAGCCTCAGCTTGCCGCTCCCTGATCGTCCTCTAGGTACCTATGCCGCCTGCTTTGCATTAGCCATCTATTTCTGGATGAAGCAAAGGGAGAAAGTGGCCTGACACGGCGGTGCAATTCACGCCGAGGTAGCGCCAAATATGCACAGCCACACCCCGCCGGACATGTGCTTGGAGGCGCTGAAAGGTGCAAACTACGCCATTATTAGCATTGATGCGGGAATTACATGTACCAACTTGGCTGACTATCGCAACGTTATTCGAGTAGGTGCATGTCGACTACCGACGTAGCTGCGAACGGGGCGTAACCCCGCTTCAGTGCTGCAGGAAGCGGGAGATACGGCTTGCAAGACTCGTCACGAAACGAAACATCTTCAACTCGACCCCTGTGCTTATCATCTCACAATCGCGACTATCATCAGTCATGGGCCTGGTTGACTGCTTGAACTACCTAGGAGAGTTTGGCGAGTGGGCGGCCGGCCGAAAGCCGATAAACAAGAATGACGACGCTCTTCGTTTTGGGATACTAGGCGCCGCCGCGATTGCGTATGTTTGGTCTCCCATCTAAAGTACTAAGTTTGGCTTGATTACCTTCGGGAGCTAAGCCCAAGGGTGAAACAGTCCACAGGCTTTGATCATTCAAGCCCGTTCCCATGCCGACGTCATCGTCGTTGCGGTTGCAGCAAGGGACAGAAAGAAGGCAGAGGCTTATGCGAAACGATGGCATGTTCCCATTGTCCACGACAGCTACGAGGGTTTGTTGCCTTCTACAGCATATGCCTTGACAGCCGTCTAGCCATTGGTGTCCAAGTAGCATACTCACTAACACAACCACAGCACTGATCAATGACCCATCAGTTGACTGTATATACAACCCATTGCCCAATGGTCTACACTACAAATGGACCCTCGCTGCGCTCAAAGCTGGAAAGCACGTGCTGCTCGAAAAGCCGTCAGTCTCCAACGCCCAAGAGGCACGCTCGCTCTTTCATCACCCACTCTTCAATGCCCCAAATGCACCAGTGCTCGTCGAAGCAAGCCACTACCGCTTCCATCCCGCATGGCACGTCTTTCTCGCTCAATTTGACAGGAATTTGGTCAAGAGTGTAGATGCTACCGTTGGAGTGCCCTTGGGTACTTTCTCTGGCACAGACATCAGGTTCGATTATAATCTTGCTGGGGGTACTGCCATGGATTTGGGACACTATACGCTGTCCTCGGTACGAGGCGTGTTTGGTACTGAACCTGTACAAGTTGAATCTGCAACGCCTCGTCTCATACCCCAACCGTTCGATCAGCGATGTGACCAAGCTATGAAGGCTACCTACATCTTTCCCAATGGCAGAAAGGGGCATATGTCTGCAGATCTAGGCAAGAGGGGCGGGTACTGGTTCCCATGGCTAACATCCAACTGGCCTAATTTCGAAGGCCTGCTGTCCACATTGACCGTACGATTGCGACCTGAGGGGCTTGAGGCTCAAGACGGGGTGGATAGGTTTAGTCAGAAGACGGTTGTCTTCTGGAACTTTATGGTTCCACATATATGGCACCGCATCGATGTCACCACTACAATCAAGTTCCTCGATCCTAAGACCGGCCAAACCCTCAAACAAGAACAGACAACTGACAAGCTGAAAGCGTACACATGGCCCGAAGGCATGGGTGGGGAGAACAAAGGTCAGGACTGGTGGGCTACGTATCGATACCAGCTTGAAGAATTTGTGAACAAGATCAAGGGTAGGGAGGGCAGTGGTGCTTGGGTGACTGGCGAGGAAAGCATCAAGCAAATGGAAGCTACGGATCGTACATATGAGAAGGCTGGTATGCTCATTCGGCCTACGAGCGAGGCTCTCGAGTGAAGGAATTTCAGTACAGACATGGGTGGTTACCTGCAGCCAGCTAGCTTTTTCTAGGCAGAACCACTTGGGGCTTCCATCTGTGATGGAATTAGATGTTCCGAGGTGTCAATTCCTTCATAGGTACGAGAAAATCTATACCAATCGGCGGTATTGATCTGACATTGACCAGCAATCGGCCTTGCGCACTGACTGTTTCCCCCACTTCATGCCATAGATAAGCTAGCAGCTAGCCCGAGAAAGGAAGCAGGCATGAAGATTCTCGTAACAGTAGCAGCAGCAGCAGCAGTAGCGATAATATTGATATGTTTGTTGCTGTACATACATACAGTAAACACTACCCAGCATTCCACATCACAGTCCCACTTCAACAATGTCTGCAAGAAGAAAACACAGACAGTAGCTAGCATAACTAATCTCCCCGTCCGTCCCGCAACCACATCCTCCGTCTCACCCAGATAACAACTCATAAGCAATACGCAGCCCGTCATCATCACACCCACCCAAAACCAACCAAGCCTCCCCAAGCCTAACCAAGCCTAACCAAGCTTAACCAAGCTTTGCATCCAACTGCCTCTTCCCGCCTAGCACACCTGCACCTGCCCCGCTTTCGCAACCTGAACTAGTAAATGCGCCAGCTTGCTCTGCTACGAGGTGCACGTTGAGTTGAGGACAGTATATGAAGGGCCGTAGGTTTCCTTCTGTTTTGACACGAGGGAACCTTTGGCAAGGCCTTTTATTTTCGGGCTTTCTGTCAAGATGAAGGGTTTGATTGCGTTGATTGGTGGACTGGTGGCTGTAGCCGAGGCTGTGCAGCCGAAGTGGATGGGGAAGAGGGCTACGGAGGGGTATGCGCCGCATACAATTGATATGCCAGTATGGGGGTTTTTTTTTCTTGGGGTTCCTCTTCTTCAAGTTTTTTGTTGGACGAGAGGGAGGTGTTGTTGTTGTTGTTTTTTTGCTGCGGGATTGTGGCTAATTGTGACAGATTGACCATTTTCCTGAGAGCAGTCGGTATGTTCCACATACGAATGATACGTTTAAGCAGCGGTACTGTAAGTTCTCATCCCATTGGAGAAGTGAATTGTGAAGATTTCTTTGGAACTGATATGTTGAGTATACAGTCTTTGATTCGTCGTACTACAAACCTGGGGGGCCGGTTTTCCTCTACATTGGTGGAGAGACGAGTGGAGAGTCAAGGTTCGAGAACTTGCAGACTGGAAGTAAGTTTGTAAAATCCATTTCTTTTCTGGGAATGACAACTAATGAGTTGGAATAGTTATTCAGATCTTGATGGAAAAGTTCGGTGGGCTGGGGGTCATTCTTGAGAATCGGTATTATGGGCAAAGTTATCCGTTTAATACTAGTACCACGGATGAGTTGAGGTTCTTGACTACGGAGCAGAGTATGTTGTATGAAACCCCCCTCCGCCAAAGATATGAACTGATAGAAAACAGCAATTGCCGACAATGCTTACTTCAGGGAACATGCCACGTTCCCTGGTGTCAATGCTAGCCTCAGCAGACCCGACATTCCATGGATAATGTACGGTGGTTCGCTCGCTGGTGCTCAAACCGCTTTCACCATGAAGACTTACAACGACAAGTTTGCCGGTGGAATCGGTAGCAGTGCTACAGTTCAAGCGCTCCTTGAATACCCGACATGGTACAACCCAATCATGAAGTATGGACCCGCAGACTGCGTCTCCCGCATCGTTGACATTGTCGACAAAATCGACAACCTCATCTGGGACGACAACAAAGAAGGCATCCAAGCCGTAAAAGAAGTCTTCGGTCTCGGCGACCTCTCCAGCCTAGGCGACTTCGCCATGACCATCGCCTTCCCCATCGGCGGTCCCATGAACTACCCCACAAACACCTGGCAAGAGCTCAACTGGTCCCCTCTGTACGGCCACAGCGACTTCTGGGACTTTTGCGGGAACGTCACAAACCCCAGCCCACCTGCAAACATCAGCAGCGTCGACACTACCCTCTCCAAATACACAAACGGCAGCCCCTGGACGGGCCTCGGAAACTACGCAAACTACGTCAAGCAAACCCTCCTCCCCCTATGCACCACCGGCCGCATCAACTCCACAGACCCCGGCTGCTTCAGCACCCAAAACCAGACCTTCTACGCTGACCCCACAAACGGCGCCGCTCGCTCCTACCTCTACTCGACATGTGCCGAGTCCGGCGGCTACCAAGTCGCCCCCGCAATGGGTCCCTCGCTCATCTCGCGCGTCCTGCAAATCCCTTACACCCAACAATGGTGTACCTGGGCCTTTCCCGACGGCCAATTCAACAGCGTTCCTGCTACCCCGTCTCTGCACTACTACAACAAGTACGGCGGGTGGGACCTACACGCCGAGAATCTGGCGCTCATTGACGGAAACACTGATGTCTGGCTTGATTTGTGCTACCATTCCAACTTTGCCTCCAGTCCGAGGATTAGCAGTGATAAGTTTCCGAGTTATTTGATTGCCGGCGCGGGCCATCATTGGGATAGCTATGGGATCAAGGATGTTGCGGCTGAGCCGGCGTATATTCGCGAGGCGCATTATTGGGAGATGAGGACTGTGAGTCGGTTTTTGGAGTCTTGGGGAGAGAAGAATAGGTGATGTGAGGTGTGGTCCTGCTCGATATATGAAAGGGGGGTTCATGGAGCTTAGATTTGAGGTATGAGAAAACAAATACGATAATGAGACTTGATACTCGGAGCTTATCACACCTGATTCTGGTTATTCGCAATCAAGTGATACGAAGTGGCTCTGTTTTTACTCATGTTTAAACTGCCAACCTCTGCAATGACTGGAATATCTTTGTAATCGCAATGCGAAAATGCTTACACCAATTTTGCAGATGTTGATACAAGATGATAAAAACTCATGTGTCCTGTCCTCCATCTATATTGATTAGGTATCCTCGCTAGGAGGCACCTCTGCTTTGTAATACCTCACGGTTCACGCCTCAGTCGGAACTTTGAGCGCTTTAGGGGGGGGGGGACGTGTGATGGTTCTGGGCTGCTTTGATGTTTACGCACGAGCCACCTGATAGGCGGCCTGTGCGACCCCCACTTGTACTTATTCTCCGCAGAGCTCCTTACAAGCTCTGCACTGCAATTACTGTGTAATTCCACCAAAAAAAAGACGACCCGTTTATTCTTTTCAGTCTCGGAATCACCACTTTCAAACTGCCTACAACTCCACCTTCTACACTTCAACTCAACCAACCCACATACACATACGACCATAGGATCTTGAGAACAAGGCTTCCCGTTCGCTCAGCCCTATTTAAGCAAGATACCGGTGGATTAGTAGTTAGGTGGGTGACCACTAGCGAATCCCCGCTGTTGTATGTTTGTGTAGAAAGGTCGTAGGGTCGGGTCCGGTTCATCATACAGTGGTCGATCTACTGTATCTTCTTCTTTCGAGTGATCGTCACTGGTTCCGCCCTCGGCGTCGTCCGCGACATCGGCGGTAGCGATGTCGGAATCACCTACCGTGAAGTCGAAAAAGGCGGATGATGAGGAGAGGCTCTTCATGAGATTCTGGTATACACGCTCCATACTGTAAGAACCCTCCATGGTCAAGCGATAAAAGTGCACGTCAAGTGGCTGCCCGTTGCGATACTGACGGCCGAGAATCTGATGTTCCTCGTTTTCGTCGCGAGCGCTGTCAACGAGAACGGCCGCTCGACTATACGTCTGCAGATTGAAGCCGGTGCCGAATATACGAGCGGAAGCTAGCAGTATACGCGTATCGTCTTCGCGGGAGTTCCATTTTCGTTAGATGCTGCTGCGTTTTTCCATCGGAAGCGATAAGTAAGCCGCGAAATACTCTATACCGGTCATTGCGACAACCTCAGTAGCTAACTCCTAAATTCGTAGCGTCAGGAACCAGACAATCAGCTTTTCTTGTCTCACAATAGCCCACTCACGGATAACTTCTAGTATAGCAACCATCTTAGGAGAGAAACGGAGAAACTCGGAGAGCACCGTAGCATTGTTCACTTCGCTCTCTGACATCTAGTCCTTGTTCTCGATTTCTGTCACCCCATTATCTCGGCACCGCTGCAGGAGCCAGCGGATCAACCGGCCTTTACTAGGTTCGTACGAGGCTGTCTTGCGGATACACTCGTATGCGTTGGCTAAATCCGACGGATCAAAGAACCATGAGTACTGATCCTTATTAAACACTTGTAGATCCTCTTCCTCTGAATCTAGGCGAGAGGGCACTTCATTGGTTCGATGCAGCGAACCGCACGGGGGATAGAATTTGATACACTCAACCGCGCGCACTGCACGAGAATTCTTGGATGGAACAGGCTTAGTAGAGTAACCGGTCTTGTGAGCCGTAACGAGGCGCTTATGCCACTCGGAGGTGAAGTTTGTATGATGACGACGGACAGAGGGAGAGTAGAGTCTCTCCACAGTGTAATGGAAGGCGTGCGGGAGGTTGTTTCCAATCCGAAACTCCTTGTTTCCAGGTGGGATTGTGGTATCGAACGTGCGTCGAATCATGAACTGAGCTAGGGTGCGTTTGGCGTCATAACCCTCGACGATACGGGCGGAGGCATCTTTGGACTTACTATCGGCGTCCCCAAGGATATAGCGTTGGAAAAGCGACGGATGCAGTCGTAAGAACGAGTTGGTGTTGGGACATATGCGTACAGCCAGCCCGGCGAGCTTTCTGGGTCAGAAGCTTGGACCACAACTTGGGCCAAGCTTCCCGCTTGGCTCGCACCTGTATATAGAGAGATCTCTCCACCAAGCTCTTGCTCACTACTAATCAAATATCATCGCGGTGCTTTTCAGTGCCCTCGCGACCCATGGGTCGCTCCCAATGGGCTCGCGCCCATTGGTGTTTAGTTGTGTGTGTTTTGTTTCGGTACCGAATCTTTATCGTGGACCGGAGCTCGGGCTGCCAAGCCCGAGCTCCAAAAAACTCGCTTTACCGCATTTCGTATATGACATGGAGGGTGTCGACCTGTGTAGTGATCTCTATATAGCTTTCTCTTTTTCAACTCGCGGAAACTTCAAATGAAATCAAATATCATTCTACTTTGTTCGTTGCAACGACAGTGATATTCGACACCTTTGCCGTGTCAACAGTTGGGATCATCATCAGCGCGGAGGAACGGGTTATCCTATACGGAAACGAAATCTATAGAGGGAAATATCATCATGAATGCAAGATTGAGAGAAAAGAAATCGCCCAAATCAGTACATCTCAACCATGTCCGTCCACCCCTTGTACCATCTCCCATCACCTAGGCCCCCAAAATAGCAATGATTTATGTCCTGAGCAGCCCACAATAAACACGAGCCTGTTATCTGATATTGTTGCACGCCCGTCGGATGGAGAATAAAGGGCGTTCGGATACCATCTATGGCGAAGATAATGTCGTTTATATGTGGAACCCGGCCTGTATAGCCGACGCTGAGGGTGGTTGAGAATAATGTATCATCTGGAACTAGTTGCACGAGCGCATTGAAGGCTTGCACCTCTTCCATTTCCGACCACGACTTTGTTTCGAACAATTGATAGTATTTCATGTCCATTGTATGCTCGAACTCGAACGCAGGGACATGGCTAGTGAATCCCTGCTGCCAAATTGACTGCTGTCGCTCGACAAGTCGAAATCCGTCTATTTCTACAGCTATAGGATATTTTTCCAAAATGCCTCGCAACCCTTGGTCTCTACCCACGGATCTGAACTTCCTCCGGTATGAGGACATGTTCCGTCTACTCTGTCGAGATATTGTGCTCGTACACGGAAGCGTGGACGTGAATCATTGCCATTTGGATGTGGCATCCTGATAAAACACAAGTTTTTGGCGTAATTTATTGCTTGTTCACATTCAGACGACGATGTTATAATGAAGTCTGTAGTCGCGCGCCAGGGGCCGTTTTTGTCTCCGTGGAATCGAGATATTGGAGGGCAACGAAGAAGGTGTCGAGGTTTATCGTTTTTCTTCTCTGTCCAATCTAAATATCTCTCAATCGTCTTACTTGGTAGACTGCCGGGGCCGTTGTAATCACCCATGTAAGATAGGATATCGAGGTTTCGCTGAGTCGCAATGATTGCTACCATGGCATTCGGGAACACTACCTCAAGACTCATGGAGTAGTCTACAGGTATGAGTGACCTTGTTTGAGCTCCCATAAGGCTTAGGGTAGCAAAGACCCTGCCTCCTCAATTGGATCTGATGACCATGCAAGAAGGGCGGGCATGCGGCTTACGCCCAGCCTGCAAAGATGAGCCATTCGGTACATAGTGCGAGTGGTTAATTGAAGGACTTGATGGTTTACGAGTAGAAATATCATACGCGACAATGCCACCTCTTGAACAACCCATACCCTTGAAAAGTATCGCAACGAGAAAAAGTGATCTAGGGTGTTGTACAGACAACTCTTGTTAAGTGCAGCAACATATTTCTTGTTGTCTAACCCGCCAGATAATTGGTCGTAGTCCACCGACTTAGTCCCGTGCGAAGCATCAGGAATACAGATATGAACGATGCGAGATTTGGAGTAAATCAGGTCCGTGAAGCCAACCTGATGACTGCGCTCACTCGTGTTCTCTTGATCAATACCTGTTTGGTAGGTTGAAACCAGCAGTCATTTGTATTACGGTCTGTGACTACCACATACATATTGCATCGACCCAAAAGGTTCGTTTTCCCGATCGTCTAAGTTGACGAAGAACAGAACGGCAGTTGGCAGTGATGAGGATGGAGCCACCATGTACACACCGAACAACGCAGAGAGACGCGTCTCCCTCCTCAGTTGCTCAAGTATAGGATACTGCGTCGTATACTGGATCGTCCTCCAGATTGACATGTTTGATCTCACATTGAAGGGAATTTTCCCAGGTGCTCGGGAAAGAATGATAAGGCGAATTTGGCAACCGCGGTTGTAGTCAAGCAGAGTGTACTTGTAGCGACCATCTGCCAGGCAGATAACCTTGTCCGAGAATAAGGCTTCGAATTCCGTCGTGCCACAACTCAAGCAAAGCCTCACGCCGTCGAATCGACGTACATCTATGTGTTTACATGCGACTGCAGAATTTTGAGGTAGAACTCTCCTTCGATGGCTGCGTGGATATAGGGGGGGTTGTTAGTTTGGGTCTTGTAACAGTTGTGTTGAACGGATGCAAGGCAGCAGGCGCGGCCGCCTTATCTCGTGGTGGCTGTGCTCTGCCCATTCGGCAATCGGCAATCATCGAAAGACTGGAGGCTGAAACTGAAACTGAAGTCCAAGGAGAAACTAGCATCAATAAATCTTAATTGTCTGCGTGCCCAACGGATCCATGTGGCGAAATGGCTCAAAATCCCATCTTTGCTCGAGTCCCGTCCCTGACGTGGCCCAACAGTCCAAATGTGACAAGGCAAAGAGGTAGCAATTTCCAACAATTCTATAGCTCCATTCATCCATATATTCGTGGTTAAGGCTCTTTACTCTTCTGAGAATCAGCGGGACTGTGCAGCCATCAATGGCCCAAACTGTGTCGCCCTCTTGGAAGTCGTGGCTCGATATGGCAGGAAGAATGCCTGCCCGAAAGATGTACTTGTCCTTTCCTAGCTTATTGAGTTCGAGACAAAACTGCTGGAGGCTGGTCCAGTAGAGTTTATTGGGGCTTTGGTGTTGTGCAGAGGTGGGGCGAGCGTACGAAGGATCGAATAGCCACTGGTATCGTGGAGGCCATGCTTGTGAGTCGAACTTCTTTGATCTGAAATCATTCTCAATCAGAGCCATTAACCCGCGGCTAAAGTCTTGGGCATCTTGCCATGTTGGCCTGTGAGAATTCACTTGTCTTGTTGTGCCATCAATGGTCGCGAGACAATGCGCCCTAGCTGTTACGAATGGACTCGAAAAGTTATCAACGGGCCAATTCGAGGGAATATGAACCGCTGCTCCCCAGTCTAGCTTAGTGAGCTCCGCAGCACGAGTCTCGCTGCCAGATAACTTTTCCAAGGACCTCCAGGGGCCGATCTTGGGTTGTTGAAATTGAGAGTGGAGCGTGTTGTCGTCACGATGCTCGGTCCAATCCGGCACCCACGTAGGTAGTCTATTCGCTGCATGTCTGCTCCCAAGCGATAACGATGCATATGCCAAAACTTCCAGATCCTCCTGGCAGATGATGATGGCGGCGGCCGTGCGTGTTAAAACCTCTTCCACACTTTGAGAGTAGTCGATTGCGATCAGATTTTGGAGGCGTTCCCCGACCAGACCCAAAAGCCCGTATACTTTATCTCTAGGATCCTTGGAGCGACAACCCCGTGTCATGTATAACAAGGTGAGGAGATCTCTTGTAGGAGCACTGACCAATGGATCCCAAGCTAGTGGACCAGGGACTTGCAAACCATAGGCCCTGGCTCTTCCTCGTATACGGCACATTAGGCTCGCGTCCATTTGGCACGTTGCTTCGCCAGTAACCATTACTACTTTCTGTGCCAATGCAACCTCTTGAATCACCCATACTCTTGAGACCCATCTCTTTGAAAACAGTCTTTTGAGAGCCGATTGGCGTCTCTCGCTGTCTAACCATAAGCTCTGGGAAGCAAAGCCCAGGTCTTCTTCTCCGAGGTACACCAACACCTGAGAAGCGCTTGAGTAGATCTTTGCTATGAGCTCGACATGATGGTTTCGTTCTTGTGTGTTGGCTTGATCGATGCAAATGGCATCAATCCATAGCATCCTTTCGTTTGATGCGAGTCTCAGCCTGCGTAGTGCAGAGGCACAGTTTGACGTAACTAGAAGATCTGCTGTTTGCTCCTCCCCGATATAAGCACATGAGATCCGCTGTGACAGACTATCATCTCCCTCCTCGGATGCCCATGAGTACGAAACAGCTTCATACTCGATTTCGGCGTCGATGTTGGAATGAAGAAGGTCGCATCGAACCGGTTCGTGCCACTCGCCTGGGTAAAGACACAAGAGGCGAAAGTCCTCGCCATCCGCCTGATTCAGCGGCCGATATCGAAACTGGGTGTAGCCTTGCGGTGATAAAAACCGTGTTTTTTCGTTTGGGTGCATGTCGGCGCGCTCTGCTGGTTGCGCGAGCTATCTGCTGTTTTGACTGAGGGAGATCTTTAGTCGAGGTGTGAGCGGATGCGGATCTTCCCAAATCGGGTTCGTGTAGTGAGCCATACCCAAGTAAAGCCACCGAAGTAGAGCCGAGCCACATTGCGTGTACAAGCCATATGTCAATCTTAGAATCTAAAAATACCTAATCCAAGGTTAAGATGCTCATTCAGTGCATGTGCCTGAATATATGACGGAAAAAGAACAGTGCTCCAAGGGGGACCTGCAGATTCAATGGACGCGTGGCTGTGGCGGGCTGGTGATGACGCAAGGTTTATGCGCAGTCGCCCAACGGAATGACTATCTCGGTCATATCGAACCCCTAGATTACGGACTGCTGGATGTTGACGTCTTCAAGAAAATGAAGCAATCGGCACAATACTTCTAAGAGACGTCAACGATTTCACAATGTTTTGCTCCATATCTCCGATGTAGCACGCGCTGACAGCTGTACCATCTAGCTCGGGCAGAGTATAGCAAGGAACTAGACTGCATAGAAGGAATAATGATAAGCGCTTATTATATGACATAAAATTTTATCCAAGCAGGTCTCGCCTCCTCTGACGACTGTGGCCAGGTACTCTGGGTGTATACTTGAATCTACCGTTGGCTGTGGTACTTGCACCTCCAGAGATCCGACTACATGGCCGAAGACATGAAAAAATGAAGTATATGCACAGATGAGCTAGACGCTCTACTTCTGAAACCTCGTTTCCAGTCAACCCTCGTTTGTACGGGAGAAGTCTACCGAAAGCGGTTTGTATCGTTGACGATGACTAAGCGGACCCTGTCTCACGTGCTCTCCACAGCTTGGGCCCCACACTCCCGAATGCTCCGCATCCAACAACTATCACATCCGGAGTCGAACAAGCTGCGAATCAGTATTATTAACCATAAGCATGCAATGAATAATTTGATTGGGTCTCGATTCGGCCCTGAAGATGCGTCGCCCACCAGATGCCCACTACAGCTTCACGATACCCTCCATACACGATGATACGACGCTCGACTGCCGCATATACCACCCCAATGTCCTACTCAAGCCGAAAGACTCGAGTGAAATCGTACAATGGAAAAGAAGGGGCATCGTCATGGCACATCCATATGCTTCGATGGGTGGCAGCTATGATGATCGGGTAGTGGGCATCGTGGTAGAGGAGTTTCTACACGCTGGGTGGATGGTGGGCACGTTCAACTTCAGGTATGCGTCTGTAAGAGGTTTTGACACAATAACAGCAAACTTATCGCTGTTAGAGGTGCAAATGCGTCTAAAGGACGTACCAGCTGGTCCGGAAGGCCTGAACTAGACGATTACAACTCCTTCGCTGCTCTCTTCATGCACTACATGTCCTATATACAACCGCATCTCACCAAGACACCGGGTGTCGCTTTCACGCCCGAACAGTCGCCGATACCACCCGAAATGCGAGAAGCAGCACAGATACAAGCGGATACTTGTCCTGTAGTCGTGTTAGGAGGGTACTCATACGGCTCCCTCATTCTCAAGAATCTGCCGCCTATACCTACCATACTACAGCCCTTCTCTGCCCCGTTGGCGGGCTCTGCGGCCGACGAGATAGTTCTGCGCGCTCGCAAGTTGGCAGCCCAGAGCAATCTAGATTGGATAAACCTCGCTCGAGATGAAACCCGAGCGAGGAAGAGCAACTCCGGTCACGATCTGACCAGTCCAGTCATGATTGGTGGAGAAGAGACCAGCCCGCATAAGAGGAGAAGTAGTAGGGACGTCAAGAGAAGTCTTGAGGGAGGTACGCGTCTAGAGATACGAACGCGGCTGAGAAGCCTTAGTCACAGGCGGCACGATCACAATGAAGCTATAGCAGCATCGGATACGAAAAGTGTGTCCATCACCATGCCCAATATTCGCTATCTTCTCATCTCGCCGCTGACACCGCCGGTATCTACTGTGGTCGCACCAGCATTGGGTTACAAATTTTGGAGTAAATCCAGGGAAGAGTATCAGGAGGTCATTGGGAAGCATGCGTGTCTTGCTATCTATGGAGACCAGGATGTATTTTCCTCGGCGAAGAAGATTCGGGACTGGTCCGATCAACTCAAGGCAGCGCCTACGTCACGATTCACCAGCGTTGAGGTTGCTGGCGCAGGGCACTTTTGGGCCGAACCAGACGTCGAAGTCAAATTGAGGTCTGCGTTGGAAGACTGGGAACAGGATATACGGTAGCGACAGCGATCATCGGATCAGTGTATACGATAGGACGATGACGGATGCGTTCCACTTCTAGTATATGGTAGCATCCGCTTGAGCACATATAGCATTGTATCTCCAGCCAGGTTCTGGATACTAGCTTTGCATAGTCCACTTGTGATTCGCATACCTCTATACCGTCACGGTATACTTGACCTCGTTCCCAGGCTGACGTGGGTAAAACTCCACAGTGAACGTCGTGCTTTGCCTCGCCGCCCTAACAGCATCAAGAGCAGCAGCCTTGATCAAGACGCCCTGAGCAGTCCAATCCCATTGGTTACTATACGTCATACGGCCTTGCTGCAGTGGTCCCAAATACTGCGTCCAGTCATCCACCAAAAATGTACCATCAGCCTTCGTGGCCTTCACAGCAGCCGGGCGGTTTAACCCGGACCAAGTCAGCGGGAGAAGCAGATCCTGACCCGCAGCGGGCAAGGCTCCAGAAGTGCTAGCCAGCATGGGCGTAGTAAACTGAACGACATCAACCTGGAGAGCCGCACCACGGTTAAGCGTCAACGTCAAGTTCGTCAGGCTACCCGTTCCAGCCGTCGGCGTGAGAATCGACTGCAAGTACGTAGCCGAGAAAGTGATGCTCTCGCCTTGTACGGAAAAGTCCTTGCCGCTAGCCAATTGTCTACTCCCTCTGCTAATCTTACTCAACTTATTGCCGTTGAAGGAAAAGGGCAGTGTCACACTCGCAACTGTATCGTTCTTGCGGTGGAAAATGTACGCAGAAGTCTGCTGCGTCGTCACTGAGCCATCCGTTGTACTCTGCGGCAGCGCGTTGGGGACACCCTGAATAGCGTTGCGGTAGATATCTATGGAGACCTGGTCGCGCCAGGTATGCGTTGCGCGGTTTAGGAAGTCGTTTCCGTTATCCCAGAGGATGGTGGAAGTGTTGTACTTTGCGGCCGTGCGAACGAAGAAGTCAAAGTAACGCCAGCGTGCTGCTGTCTCTGTGGCGACTGGTGAAACAGCCCACTCGCCGATCATGAGGGGGACGTCAGTGAAGTTTCCGCGTACGGCAGCGATGTCGGCTTCAAGAGCGGCTTTGTCTGCGTCGGAGCCCCACGTTGTTTTTCCCCAGGCTTGGAAGACGTAGTCATCTAGTCCGTGTTAGCAAAGAACCAACACTTCTAAAGTAAGAAAACGGAAACGTACAAGGCGAGTAATAATGATACTGAATCCCCCACGGATTCTTCCACTTGGAATCCGGCCTCTTAAACCACTGACTCGTCTTGACCCCATCCTCACCCGCGCCTACAAGCGTAACAACCCTCTTCGGGTTCCAGCCCCCGGCCTCATTAATCGCCTTTAGGAAAATATCGTTCAGTCGATTAACTTCCGCCCCATGCTCCGCTGTAGTCCCCGGAATCTCATTAATCGGCTCAAACGCAACCTTCTCACTCTTACACGCCAACTTGGCCCCAATCTGACTCCACAGCCTCCCCAGCCTCTCCTCAACAGCCGTCACATTGGTTCCAGACGCCGTCAAATCCGCCCATGTCCAGCTGTCATGATGCACATTCACAATGGCGTACAGATCGCGGGATGTCACCATGTCGACGACGTCAGAGACGCGCTGCAGCCAGACGGGGTCGACGGTCCAGTCGGGGGACTGCGAGGTAAAGTGGTAGGCCCATGTTACGGGAATACGAATTCCCTTGAAACCGGCGCGTTTGGCGTCGTCGAAGGTGGCGGCTACCACGGGTGGGTTATTCCAGCTGCCTTCTGTTTCTACGGCGTCGAGTGTATTGCCGAGGTTCCAGCCCGGGTTTATACGCGAGAAGAATGTGCCGGCGGAAATGGAAGCGAATTTGGAGTTGGATGGGCAAGTTATGCCTGTGGTGTTTGCTGGTCGGGTAGGTTAGTTGGTGGGGAGTTTGTAAGGTGTAGGAGGGAAGGATGAATGTACATTGAGCAATTGCAAAACTGCTGTTGAGCAGCAATGCTGCACTTGTGCGAGAGACCCTCATTGCGGCTTTGTTCTGTCTTCACTTGATCTTGTAACTCCCTGAGCTTTTTCGATATCCTGGGAATCGGTCAAGATATACATTTTTACCTCATGTATCACATACACAAAATTCCTCCCCTCTCCCACCCCTCGATATTGAAATCCTCCATATAGCTTCCACACCCACTCGTATGTCCTATCCCCGAAAATTTACAGCCTCGCCTGGTAAATGAGAACTAGTCCCCAGAAAGACGCCCTTTGGAGTTTAGCGCGACGATCAAGCTTCCACAGCCATATGCTTAGAGTGCATACCCGCTGTGTTTCCTGGATTTGCAAGTGCGGAGATACAGGCATAGAACTCTTCTGGAAGGTGGGTGTGTACGAAGTGCCGTTGATTGGTTTACGGAGAACAAGTGATGTCCTAGGCTTAATGTTCGTCCAATATATAGTGAATCCTGCCGCCCCATATTCAATATGCAGGTCCTGCCGGGCCTAATATCCAGATTAGCCAGGATGAACCTGTATTTTCCACCAAGGAATGATGATGCGACTGTCTTTACTACAGTACTAGCACAGCGTGAGTATCTACAGTTTATGAAAACTAGACATGAAAGACGTTGGCATTCTCAGAAAACTACTAGACAAACATCTCATACCCAAGTTGCTTCCCAGAAGCAACTACAAAAGTTCTACAAATCCACAGACTTATGGACTATTACTGGTTCTATTCCAGCAGATTTATGGAACGCAACACAAACAATCACAAGACACGTGGATAAACAAGATGGGAACTACCAGATTTACACAAGGTTAGATATAAACATACACATATCCGACATAACGTCAGATGTACTGATAACACATGAATAGAAAATGATAAATTCATACACCGTGTTCGAATACCCCATGTAAACGCCGAAGAAATTTGAAACCAGTTACCAAGTCGATCTGACTGACCGCTTGGCCGCGACATGCGTATGAAGAGGAGAAAAAAAAAGGCCCCAAACTTTTGCCAGACTGTCAGTATATAATGCCAAAACGTGCATCATGACGTCGGTAAGGTCGGGGTGGAAATAGTCAGGAAAGGGGTTTCCGATTAGGCCTCAGAGAGGGAATCTTCGCCAGGCACAGATTTTGGAAGTCGAGGTTTGGCTGTAAATACTTTTCGGGACTTGGTCGTCCAGCACCGGCAAGGTTTTGCGAGCTCCTGTCATCGGGTTCTGGGGCAAGTCTATTCCGGGCGTGGTCGTTTAGCGCCATGTGGGTTCTGCCAGCTACCGTCATTACCGCCCTGGTTTCCATTGAAGAAACCTGGGTTGAAGCCTGGGTTGCCACCAAAGCCACCTCCTGTAAGTTCAGCGTTAGCGATTATCCAGGCAAAGAGAAGAGGAGGTTGGGGTTAAGTCACTAAAAGACGTTCTAGTGGAGTGTTGCCACGTACCCATTCCTCCCATCATGCCCATATTGCCACCGCCCATTCCCATCATATTGGCTCCCATGCCCATCATGTTGCCACCCATTGGCATATTCATTCCGCCCATCGGGCCTCCACCCATCGGGTTCATGCCCATGTTTCCGCCACGACCACGATTGCCCATACCACCGCGCATGTTGCCGCCCATCATACCACCACGGTTGAAGCCGCCTCCAAAGTTGTTCATACCTCCCATGGGGTTTCCGAAGTTGTTCATAGGTGGTTGGGCGCCATAGCCTCCCATGTTTGCACCCATGTTACCACCGGCTGGAGAGAAGTTGCGGTTGTTGTTATAGCCCATCCCACCACCTCTGTTGAAGTTCCCGCCCCTATTGTTGTTGTAACCGCCTCGGGTGTTGTTATAGCCGCCCGAGTTTCCGTAGTTGCTGGATGTAGCACGGTCGTTCCTGCCCTTGTCTCGTGCGGGGACATCCTTTGGTAATGTCTTGAATGGGTTGACGTGGGGAGGACTAAAAATGGCGGTCGGCTTCTTAGTGTGCGCTTGGTCTTTGAACAGGTTCTCAATCTTGTGCTTCAAAGCAGTAGCTGCTTGTGGTGAATTCAACAGAGTAAAAACTTGACTACAAGCTAATCAGCATGGGCAGTCTCAGGAGATTGAAACAAAATTACCCTTTGCTTTTGCCATTGACCTTGTGCTCGTTGAAGGTGACTTCGACAAGCTCATCTTCGCAGCCACTCTGGTTGGCCCATCCGCGGATGTCTTCTTCACTAACCCACCAGTTGACATCATTGATCATCAGGGCTGCGGTAGCGCCGGGGTCGGTCGGACGGTCGTCATCCTCGCCTTGCTTGCGCTTTGTGCCTTGCTGCTGGGGTGCTTGCTTGTGGACGTCCAGGCCAGCCGAGCCGCCGGTAGATGCTATTTGCTGTGTAGTCTGTTCGTGGTGACTATCTCCATTTGCGGCATCACCACCGGCTGTGTGATCACCGCCTTCTGGCTTTGTGTTGTCCGACGCATTGTTCAGGGTGGCTGCATTGGCATCTGTACTGGGGGTGTTGGAATCGGTCACGGCTGTGTCTTGCTGGGCGGTCGAGTCTTGATAGGGTTCATCGCCGTAGATGTCGATGTCGAAGTTGTCGTCGTCAGCCATGTTTGCTGTAGTCTGTCAAGTCAACTGCAGTAAGCGAGCGCTATGATATGTGCCGGTATGCTTGATTGATTCGGTTTTAGGTACTCGAGGTGCTAGTATCAATAGCAAAAGTACATGCAATTCTGTGCTTGGTATACAAATCAGCATGTTGAGATGGGAAGAATACAGTAAAGAAAAGAATGCTGCGGCAGTCGGTACCAATCCGACGAGGACAAGGAAACAAACTGCGTAGAATCAGGCCATACGTACAGTGCCGCTGCTGGCGAGGGGAATGGTCCAGAAGGACAGCTCAGATCAAGACGTGCTCTTCCGATCGCCTCTGGCAGATACGGAGATGTGAAAGGTACAGGATGTGGTGTCAGAGATGTTTGTGTGTGTGTAGTAGCCTCAGCCTCCCTCCTGCGCTTGCGTTGCCAGCTTCTAGTACAGAGTGCGCGAACCAGAGCCGCTGTGTAGAATGTGCTTGGAATTGACGTGGCGCAAAACCGTGCGCAACCAGTAATGAGAAAATAATGCACAGCAACGAGGATGAGCTCGAACTAGAAGCCAAGCGCGTTCCCTTCCTGTCCCAAGCTCTGCGCGTGCCGTGACGACAACAGTCGAGCTGCTACTGCAGTTTTTGCGACGGCCCTGGCTTGTTTAGTAGTTTCAACGTCAGCAACAAACCTGGGGAAAGATTGCAGATTCGAGTAGATTGCTATCGCCGGCGCGAGAGAGGGTGAGCAGCATACGAGAACGCGATGCGAGAGCTCGGATCGCTAGCGTCGCCGTTAGTGTAGTCCTTGGCACGCCACCCACCCCTGTCCGCCGTCCAGGTGTTGCCGTTCTCCGCAAGGCCAGATTGCCGCCAACTGGTCTATCTGGTAATTTGGCAGCTGAGCTACCCTGACTTCGCGACTCTTCCTCAACCCACGACACCAAAATCTTCTCCACAAGTCACCCCTCACGCCAATTCGAATTAGTCTCCACGATACGATTATCGCACATCAGTCGCCATGGAGAACATCAAGGAGTTTGCCGAGTACGCAAGACCGAGCACATGATAGAGGAGAGAAAAGGCAATTACTAACGTACGCGCAGTATGCCCGCTGAGTTCCTCAAGGAGGGCACTCTCTTCATGAACCGCTGCACCAGTAAGACTTACACCACGCGTGCTCTATCACGGCACTAATTCGGTAACAGAGCCCGACAAGAAGGAGTTCATCAGGATATCGCAAGCAGTAGGAATCGGTTTCTTGATCATGGGTCAGTAATATCACTCTTGTCTATGATGAATGTAGTCATCTGACACACGCGCAGGAGTTATTGGCTACGTCGTTAAGCTCGTTCACATTCCCGTCAACAACATCCTCGTTGGTGGCTCATAGTCTCCCCAAGCCAGAGACATCGATTACCTTCCTCTTGCACATCCGACTACACGACGGATGCGTTCATCATATCATTTTTAGTGCGCTTGGAGGGTGGGGGAACATATGCGGCATATGGGGTTTGGAGGCCCAGATACCACGCATGGCATATGCGAAAGGGGCTGTACTATACCGACATTGGGCCAGCGGGAGTTTGATTGCATACCAAATCTAAGCATTTACGCACCGCATAGCATCATGTTCCCACAACTCGTGTAATGTGAAAACAGACTAATACCAAACTGCCGCTAAATATCTAAATGCAAAGTAATACACAGCAACCACGTAGGCATACAGAACACCCGGCCCACATGTGCATCGATTTCTACACTTGTCAGCCAATGCAGACCCTTCAATCGTCTTCCATCATGTCTTCGTACCACGTTGGGTGTCTCCTGTACAACCGCTCGTCATGCTGTAGTTGCGCATTGACCCGTCGACCGACTTCCGGCTTTGCCTCGTCGTCTTCAACGCCGTCGTTCCATGTGTGAACTGTGCATGTCCCTTGCGAGGTGCCCCATCCGTTCCATGACGTTGCTACAACTTGTTAGCACAACCGAAGAAGAGGTATGCCATGTTTTCTAAACTTACCAGCAATCACAGGCGCATTGGGATGCCAGCTCGCATCTCGGACACAAGTCATCCATCGCCCCTCGTTCCTACCCCAATAATCATAGGTTCCAGCAAGAAAGTCTGGATCGCGTGGCCGCGAATTCCTCGTCGCTTTTAGGACATTCACTTTACCCGCATGCGTTGCATCCATGTTCCAAATATGAACCGAACCGTCATAGCTACCAGAATAGACATATCGTGAGTCGGTACTACCAGGTGGCGAGAAATGGCATCTAATAAGCGTCTTTAATACCTTGTGCCCACGGAAAGTGACCAACGAGCAGTCGTAAGGATGTGGGCTATAATCCTTAGGGTCGTAAGCGTTAGATCGATATTCAAAGCGCGTCGTATATTTATTCGGATCAATCGTGTCAGCCTTCTCTTTGGACATCATCTTCCTCAGATCCCATAGCTTTGCAGTCTGGTCTTTTCCATTGCTGAGCACGTAGCGCCCGTCTCCTTTACTGTCGACATAGGTTAAACCTTCAGTGTGGCCTAGGAAAACACCAGCTTCTCGGCCATCACCCATACTTCTTCGGTCCCAGACCTTGAGTGTTGTGTCGTCCGAGCCAGAGTATAGAATATGTGGGGATTGAGTGTCACCGAAACAGACCGCATTCACGTCATCTTGGTGACCTCGTATACGGAGCACAGATTGACGCCTCTCGATGTCGTAAACATAGACGGAATTGTCTCCTGTTCCTGCTACAATTTCACGGCCATCGCCAGAAAAACGTATAGACCATATCTGAAAAGGTCAGCTGCAATTCACGCCTGCATGGGATTACACTTACACCAAAATGTGAGGAGAAGCCACGGGGGTTACGAGAGCCCATTTCGTTGAAATCCAGTAGATGCGGCTCAGAATCATTATCTGGGTCCGTATGTGCTAGACTCACGACACTTCGAATCGAGCTGTATGCCAAAAAGCGGTTGTCAGGACTTAAGGAGGCATCTGTGATCGTCCACTGGCCACCATGATACCTCACCGTCTACGACTAGTCAGCTTTGTGAAAGCAACATCTTGACATGCCGCTTACCTTGTAGTATTTCCAGTCGTATGGGTTCGACGTGTCGTACATGCGCACTTTGAAGTCCTGCGCGCAAGAGAAGAAGAAGTTGCCGTCGTCGGAAAATTGTCCAGAATAGCATCGCGCATTGTAATGTATGATGGTGTCGGCCGCTGATTCTGGTATCATGTCCTGCTTCAAAAGTCTTGTTGCGTTCTTCTGGCGCCCATCACTTCCGAGGCCCAACTCCCGTCGCATGATGGCGCTGGCTAATTTCTTCTTTTTCTTAATAGTGTCCACATCTCTTACGTTCGACCCAAAGGTACCCGTCTGCATCAATTCCTGTCCCTGTTCGCTGGGCACCTTCTCAAACAAGTTTGCGCCGCGTGGTCGCCGCCTTCTGCCAGACGCCCCTGCGGGGCCGACGGGGTCATAACCAGTGCCCGGGTCGCTGTCGTCGTCCTCCTCATCTTCTTCCTCTTCCTCATCGTCGTCGAATGTGCGCCGCTGAAGTGCAGACCGTGGGCTAAATCTGGTGGCGAATATCCGTCCTAATCCCGCATGCCCAAGTAATTGCAGGATCTGCTCGCGGCCAAGAATTATTGGTCGTCCATGCATATGTGTCTCGCCTCCTTCTGTATCCTCCCCTTCGTCTTCATCCTCGTCATCCTCATCCTCACCGTCCTCGTCTTCTTCTTCCTCGTCCTCGTCGGTATACTCGAATGCGATCTCGACCCCGTTGAGATTACCTAGTCGTTCGGCGGCATCTTACAATAAAGTCAATAAATATAATGCTATTTGCACACTGTGTTTGAATGCATACCATGAAAGCTTAACTCGCCTTCCCCATCATCCGCATTCTCACTGCCCGTTTCTGCCGGCACAAAGTCCATGTCGTCATCATCATCATCATCAGTGTCGCGCCAGAAGGGATCGTTCGGATCGTAGACTATGGTCCTTGCAGAATCCTCATCATTAGGTGGACTTGTCGGAACTTGCGACGAGCTCATTTCTGCCGTATAGCTTCCCAAAGAGAATATAGTTGTACCGAGGCGATATCGTGGTACTCGTATCGGGAAGCTTTGTAGCACGCTCGGCAATAAGACTATCTCCGTAGCCCCACATTCGGGACAACTTATCGATATGCTAAGTAAATTAGATCATCACTGCCGCTGTCTACAGTTACGCGATTTGCATGCTATATGATGCGAGGTGATGATGGTAGATTAAATCACTGTTGAAGAACAAATAATCGGCTATGGAAGGCCCCAGTGCCTAACATTTTCAGAAAAAGCTCAACCGGTATCGTGGTCCTGATGTGAAATCATCAGCTCTGGATCAGGATCGTCATCTTCCGAGTCGAAGAATGATGGTTTTGGCGGAGTTGGCTGCCTAGGCGGCGATCGGCTGATTCTAATAGCCGATACCGCCATCTCCTCCTGTTGCTCCGTTTGAAATCCATCATCATCTAGTAGTGACCCTAGAGCTTTCTCCTTGCCCTTTCGTTTTGTGCCCAGAGCCTCAGCCAACATGGTTCTACCTTGCGTGAATGCTTCGAGTTCTGCCCCAACAGCGCAAACCAGCAAGTTCCAGCTGCGCGAAGAAGCGTAGTCCAGCTTTTCTTCCAGGTAGGCAATAGTCCTATCCATTTGCTCGAGGAGCTGAGAAGCATCGGGAGAACCATTCCGTCCCGCATGCTGCATATAATCTTGTAGGCTTGTTTCGTAGTCTGCTACCTTCTTCATGACTTCTGTCCATAGATGTGCTCCCTCCTCAAGCGCACCGCGGTCTGTGTCGACCTCTTCGCACTTTTCTGCTAGCCTTGTGTACTCGTCTTGCCAGTATTCACGTGCCATGTCGAGAGTTCTTCGCTTCGCTGGGAGTGCAAGGAATGGCGAGGATGATATTGGTACATGGTCCGCGTTTGGAGGTCTTTCAAGGAAGTTTGAGATTTCGCGATCCAACAACGAGAGTGCCGTTTTGTAGGACGCTATCTTCGCTTCCGCCGAATTCTCGGTATCTGCCAACTCGTCCAATACCCGTCGATGCCGTCGCTTGAGAGCACGCAGTTCCTCTTCTTTCTGCCGTATTTCTTGCTCTAGCTTTGAAGCTTCTGTCTGTAGGCTCTTCGCCTTTGCGCCTGCATCTTCGCATTCTATGTCGTGGATCTTCTTCTCGAGTCGTATGCGCTTCTGGCTCCACGCGTCGGTCTTCTCCACTGTGGTTTGTAGTTTTCTCAAATCTTCATCTAGCAGATCCAGTTCCTCAGACTTGACACTGGCAAGTTGTCTTATCCGCCTGGAGATGCCTTTCCTTGCTGTGTCAAGACCGACTTTCTTCCGCTTGGGTATTTGCCGGGTATCCCCATTCTCTGCACTTCTTTCGCTCGACCTTACGCTACTCACAGTCGGTGTAGTACTACCATCTGACACGAGATCGTCCGGTATGACATCACCCGCGCCTAGCCCGCCCATCAAACCATCTGCCTGCGCATCGAGCAGCTCTTGCAGCTGTTGTTCGAGGTGTCGCGCTCGTCGTTGCAAAGCTATCAGATCGTCGGGCACGCGAGGTGGTGGTAATAGGGCGGCTTTGGGGGCGCTCCATAGTACCGAGGCAGTAACGGGGGGTGGAATTCGTGGAGACGGCGGGGAGTTGTATAGCGGTAGCTCGTGGTCGCGCGCGTGTGGATCTTCGAACGATTTCCTGAACCCCGGAGGAGGTGACAGCGAACCCAGCACTGAATTAAAGATGGACATTATTATGGGACATGAGTATGTGTGTATGTGGTGGTATCGTCGAAAATGGGTTATTGAGACCTGTTTGTGTGCTTGCTCGTGTGATATTACTGTTACCTTGAGCATGTGAACGAGTCAGGCGCTTTCAGAGGTTTCTTAGTCAGCTACCATCACAGACGTATCATGGGAAGCGCATTTGACACACCAAACAATGTCAGTGTAGGAGCCACATATCTCTCCAAGTATGAGAAGCATACCGTGTAATTCTCTGGCAAATTTGAGAAGAAATGAAATCAACATGGTCGACAAAATTACCAACGGGACGAATATGCGAAGTTTGTTATATATTCCCATACTACCTAGGTATAGAAGACATATGAGCCCTGATGTAGCAACTACCAACCTTGGAATTCTTTGACTAAATGCACACCTCTAGCTGTATCACATGCATGCGTATAGGAAAAAGCGGCTTGTATGTCGGGTTGAGGAGTGCCTCATGGATAGTCCACTGTTCCGCTACGCCAAGCCTAATTAAGGCTAGTGCCCACGGATTGGAAGCGACGTTCGAATTCCAACATTGAATTTCGCGACTGCCTTCGCGACAACAGCACTAACTCCCAGGAACACCAAATCGTACGCTCTTCCACCTCTTCTTTTGCCGAGCAATTGCTAATAGCCAGTTCAGCAGCCGTATACCCCACCAAAATACAACATGGCTGACGCTCCTGCCCCCGCTCGTGGCGGTTTCGGTTCTCGTGGTGACCGTGGTGGTGATCGCGGACGTGGTCGTGGCCGTGGACGTGGCCGCCGCGGTGGAAAGCAAGAAGTAGGCATGCACAACATGTAAAGGAAAAATTGCAGGTAGTTGACAATCGGCACAGGAGAAGGAATGGCAACCCGTTACCAAGCTCGGCCGTCTCGTAAAGGCTGGCAAGATCAAGAGCATGGAGGAGATGTACGTTCATGAGAGCGACACAACTTGTTCAGAATTTTGGACTGACATACGGCAGCTACCTCCACTCTCTCCCCATCAAGGAGTACCAGGTCGTTGACTTCTTCCTGCCCAAGCTCAAGGATGAGGTCATGAAGATCAAGCCCGTCCAGAAGCAGACCCGTGCCGGTCAGCGTACCCGCTTCAAGGCCATCGTTGTCATCGGTGACTCTGAGGGCCACATTGGTCTCGGTATCAAGACCTCCAAGGAAGTCGCGACCGCCATCCGCGCCGCCATCATCATTGCCAAGCTCTCCGTCGTTCCCATCCGAAGAGGTTACTGGGGTACCAACCTTGGTGAGCCTCACTCGCTCCCCACCAAGGAGAGCGGAAAGTGCGGTTCCGTCACTGTCCGTCTCATTCCCGCTCCCCGCGGTACTGGTCTCGTCGCCTCCCCTGCCGTCAAGCGTCTCTTGCAGTTGGCTGGTGTCTCCGACATTTACACTGCCTCGTCCGGTTCCACCAAGACCCTCGAGAACACCCTGAAGGCTACCTTTGTCGCCGTCGCACACACCTACGGTTTCCTTACACCCAACCTGTGGAAGGACAACAAGCTCACCCCCTCTCCCCTCGAGGAGTACAGCGACATCCTTCGCGAGGGCAAGAGGTACTAGAGGTAGTTTCTGGGCGATATGGGTCTTTTCTAGCATTCATGGGTTATGGCGCGGGGTATTACATTCAGGACCTCACGTATGCATCCAACGATAGTGCTGGAGCAACCGGCATGAAAATGAACAATTTCCAATGATGTCTGAAGTCATGAAATACTTGGCGTGCCATACCCGTATGTTTGATATGAGTACAGAGATCAAGTCTTCGTCACCTTGACAGAACTCCTTCATCGTCCCAGAAAACTTTCACAATGTGCAGATGGCTTTGACGGCATCGAGACACACTTCTGTTCTAGCACTCGACGTCAAGAAAGCTTAGGATACTGTTAGAGGGAGTTCAAGCTCAGTATGTAGTATAACACACGCCTGGAATGAGACCATTTCTGTCCGTCCGTGGTAGGGCAACAGCAATTGAACGCGCCAAGAGACCGAACATAGTGATTAGAAAGCTTTTACATAAATTACACAAAATTATACTAATGATATGAAGGAGGAAAAGTAAACTACAGCCCTCAAACGTAACCAGACGTCCATAACCACCAATTCCCTTCCCTTGAATCAATCTTTACACCAATAACAGAGAAACAAATAAAGCTATTCACACGATCAAACCTAGCTACCAGGCTCCCTCTTCACCCCTTGCTTCCCCTTATTCCCATGCTTCCTCCCACCTCTCCTATTCCTCCTCACTCCATTCGCAAATTTCTTCGCACTCTTGCCCTTCCCCTCCCCCTCCTTGTCCGGCGGCGGAATAACCCCCGTATCCATAATCCTCTGCAACTTGGCAATCCCCTCCCGCTGCGTGGAAGAAAGCCCATAGCACCTCGGCGGCTCATTCCTAATCCTACCTTCAATCTCCTTGAGCAGGTTAAACGACGCCATCGCTTTTTGGTACACGATGCTGTCGACCATGGGCTGCACGGCGTTGTACTGCTCCAGCTGGTAAGGGGTGAAGTTACCCTTTGGGGCGCAGACTTGGAGGAGGTCGACGCGGGGTCCCGCGGGTTGGGGATTGAAGGGAGGGTGGGGGTGGGAGGTTCTTCTGAGGGCTTGATGGGCGTGGTGTGCAGGTGGTAGCGCATGCGCTTAATTGGGCGGCCTTCGGTCTTTACGGTTTGGTTGTCGTTGGTGTCATCGTCATCGTCGTCTGCGAAGAGTCGCTTGCGCGACTCCTGGCAGTCTATTTGGAACTGGGAGAGCCCGGTTGATGCGGTTGGTGTGGCGTACGCGCTTGAGAAAAGGGAGTTGCTGGGGCCGGCAGGTCTTGGTGGGCTGGGGCTTGGAGTCGCGGTTTGTCTGAGACCGGGCTCGGACTTGATAGCCATTGGTTCTGGGTGAATTGGAATGTATGTGACTGTGGTAGCAGAAAGTCCAGGTTCCTGTTTGATGCTCGTTGCTGGTGACGTCCGTATCGGGATAGCCGCGACAGCAGCAATAGCAACATCAGCATGCATGCCAGGTTCCTGCTTAATATACACAGACATGTCTTTTCGCTGGTAATGTAATGTCACGAAATTCCAAAAAAAAAGACGATACAAAAGTCCAAGGTACTAGAATCGGAGTACTTGTACGATAGAAACCCAGAGAATATATACCGGAAAACAAGAAAGCGACGAATCGCGATCGGAACGATCGGAAATATGATATTTGCGGAAAGAAAAGAAAAAGGAGCATTTGTAAATTCGCTCAACTGAAAACAGACTGGGTTCGAAATCCTGTTTTGACGATGCAGGCTTATCTTTGTCTGAGGTTGATTGGTGCGTTGAGAATAGTAAAAAGGATTGCGGAAGAAGTAAGTTAGATGAAGCAAAATGTACAGAATCCAGCGCGGGCGAAGGGGAAAGATGTCGTGGAACGCGGTTGCGCGGCCAACCTCGCGAACGTCGCGCTAGGACGGTTTGGAGACCGCAGGTGGCACGACACATTAATTAACTCTCTTATCAGCACTTGGTAAGGAGTGCTCATGCATCCATTATGTGGACATCTGGTCGTTGATGTATTGAATACAGCATACTGGTATTAGATACATAAGTCCCGAACAATCCTGGGTCTAACACTTAACGCAGCCTGGTCAGCGCACACTCTCCCTGTATAGACTGATTACTAAAATGTACACTAAAGCGTACACAATGATGGTCGCACGGGCGACGCTTAGCTCCCAGCCATCTCGTTATAGAGATGGAAACAGATACCGATCGATTTGAGAGCCCCAGGCAAATCATGGCCTATTCTCCCGGTCTAGGATCAGCTTATCCCGCCCGGACAAGCTGAACTGGACATTATCCTGA
This sequence comes from Pyrenophora teres f. maculata, assembly GCA_014334815.1. Taxonomy (NCBI): domain Eukaryota; kingdom Fungi; phylum Ascomycota; class Dothideomycetes; order Pleosporales; family Pleosporaceae; genus Pyrenophora; species Pyrenophora teres. The sequence continues at coordinate 1,046,679 of CP060576.1, read as the reverse complement.
CCAGCTAGCCTCAGCAACTCGTTAATCTTTTGGATCGCGCTGTTAACCAAGGGCATGCCGGAAAGGTTGTTTATATCAAGGTCTGAGAGGGCTAAGACCTGGCCACCCTGTTGAGGGGCAGAAGGTTGAGTTTGAGGTTGTGTCGTGGCAGCTCTAGCGAGTGGTTGGGTTTGAATACGTGTTTGTGGTGCTGGGGCGGGTCTTGCTGGAACAGGTGCTGGTCCGGCAGCGACAGGGTTTCCTCTTCCATTATCAGGTTGGTGAGTCCGTCGTAGGCGAAGGATATGGCGATGCAGCTTGTTCAGAGTATTTCTTTGGCTAATTGATAATTTTGCTCGCATCCAAGCTGGGAGTGAGCTCAAGACGTCGACCTTGGCTGCTCCACCATCAAGTATTTTGTTCACCTTGGTCTGTAGGTTATTTAGAAGTCTCATGTCCTCGGTTGACAGTCGGCGATCACCTGGTTGCCATTGTTGTGGCGTACAGAGCTGCCATAGGTCGTACTCGATATATCCTGGAAGAGGCGCCACTCGTCGGATTAGATTGTCGATTCTGTCTGGCCATGTCGGCGCTTGGTTGATTTGTGGAGGTTGGAAGGAGATTGGTGGCATCGGAATGCCGAATACGTAGGTAGATGGATTGGAAGGCGGAGGCGTCGGTACGTCATCGGCCAACGGTTCCTGCTTGATCATGACTCTGTGAGTGACCTCACGCTCCACGGTGTCTCGGTCGGCCGTCGACCGTCCTTCTGTCTCTTCGCGATCAGATGACACATCGCTATGCTCCCCATTTCTCATTGTTGTATTCGCAGGCGCCCAGACGTACCCTGACCATTCGCTAGGGACTGTCTGGTTGTTAGGGAACATTGCTGTACTGGACCCCGGTCTACATGTGTTGTCAACAAGGCGGACTCGCTTCATCGGCTGAGCTCCTCCATGGTCTGATTGATCTTCAATGCCATCTCCGGCTAACGACCGCTTTCCCGGACTGCATTCGGCGGTCGGAATTTGCGCATACTTGCTCTTGTACAGCCCTCCTAGAGGTTGGAGTGTTTGATTCGAGGTGTTGGGTGTCGGAACGAATGTTGTGGAGTCTAGCATCGGTGTCGGGGCATCCGGTAAGGGCGGCTCTCTTTCTTCACTTCTTGGCACAAATCCTCGCTCGGGCGTCTGAGCGGCGTGGTCGCCTGGGATGTAGCTCTGTTCATTCGCAGCTGGCTCCGACACGGAAACTACAATGTTGTCTTCCATCTTCATCTCCTCGTCTCCAGCAAGGGCCACTTCAGGCATGCTCGGTGCTGGTGTTGTCGCTGTTCCTAAAGTCGCTGGCATGTCGTCTTGGTCTGATGTTGTTGCCTGAAGGTTTTCACTCTTCCTTGAACATGCGCGTGTAGAACGGCGTACGGTCGTCTCTGCTGCCTTCACCGACAGAGCTTTGGTAGGAGTTTGGTTCGCATTCTTCCTCGGTCTTCCGGGTCCGCGGCGTGGTGCTGGCTGGACTGAAGCATCAGCAAGCTCATCCACTTGCTCTGATTCCGCCGAGGTAGTTGCTGGTGTCACTTCCACCTCTTCACTTGCACGTTTTAACTCGTTGCTGTCAACCATCATCGTTGAGGTATGCTCCACAATCTCTGACTCGAGTGCCTTACTCCCTCTAAGCCACCTAGTCACGGCAGCCATTTCTAGTGGAGGAAGTTGTGGAGAGAGGCAAGAGAGCCGGGCACAACAAATTGTCTCGTGTCGGAATCGTCGGAAAGGGTCGGAAATTGGGAAGTGACGACTCTGGAGGCGTCAACAGTCGACACTGCTCTGGTTTATGCATGTGCTATCAACAGCGTTGGGCAGGCAATGAATCCGAATGTCGAAGTGGGCAGCGGACAAGGAATCCCTGGATAGATGACCGAGTTGCGTTGCGCTAAGCAAGAGGGCTTCCCTTTCGCGAATCTGACGCGCTAGTGTTGCTTCTCCAACAGCAATGTAATTTTGTCCTAGTGGGGCTCTACTTACAAGGTTGGAGATGGGACCTCAAGTTGTTGAGACATGGTGCGACCGAGGGTGGACATGCTGCCCTATTGTAGCCGAAGAAGCTGCGACAGCGACAGCGAGAGCGATATTTCGCTTTTGCGAATCTTCACCTGACCAGCTGAAAAGACCACCACACGGATTTATAACCGTTCTGTTGGTTCCAGCTGGTCGAGTATAAGTGGCATGTTATGTTGAAGCAGTTTCAATTCCATGTGCATTCCTTGACATTTTGTACAGATGTCATGGCGGACGGCCGTTCCTAACAGCCAACTATTCGCCTTGCAGTGGTTGTCCATTGCCACCCAAAGTTATCGTCTTTGTGACAACATACTCATCGATACCCATATGGCTTCCCTCTCGCCCAAACCCACTCTCCTTGACACCGCCGAAAGGTGCGGCAGCGTCCGAGATGAGACCTGTGTTGACACCGACCATACCGACCTCCAACGCTTCAGCCACTCTGTAGACCCTCTGGATGTCTTTGCTGAAGAAATAGCCTGCAAGCCCCACGTCAGCCGCATTAGCAAGTTTGACGACGTCTGCCTCGGTGTCGAATGGGAAGAGACCGGCTACGGGACCGAAAGTCTCGTCTTTGGCGAGCTGCATGTCCTTGGTCATGTCACGGAGGACAGTAGGTTGGTAGAAGTTCTCTCCGAGGTCAGGGAGCTTCTGACCGCCGAACAGAACTTTTGCGCCATTCTTCACAGCGTCCTGAACATGTGCATCGACCTTGGAGACAGCGCGGTCGTGGATGAGAGGGCCATGTGTGATGCCTTCATCGTAGCCACCGCCAACCTTGAAGCCCTTGACCTTTTCAGTGAACTTGGTGCAGAACTCATCATAGATGCCTGACTGTACGTATATCCTGTTGGCGCATACGCACGTCTGGCCTGATGAACGGAACTTTGAGGTAATGGCTCCAGCCACCGCTGTCTCGAGATCGGCGTCGTCGAAGACGATAAAGGGTGCATTTCCCCCCAATTCGAACGAGAGTTTCTTCAGTGTGTCTGAAGATTGCTTCATAAGGAGCTTACCAACACCGGTGGAGCCTGTAAATGAGACCTTCTTGATGGTTTTGCTTGATGTGATGGTTTCACCGACTTCAGGCGTGTTCTTGAGCGCAGTAACAAAGTTGACCACACCCTTGGGAATTCCTGCTCGATGTGCAAGCTCGGCGAGAGCGGCGGCCGTGAAGGGCGTCTCGCCAGGCGACTTGGCTACCACTGTGCAACCGGCTGCGAGAGCAGGTCCGATCTTCCTTGTAATCATGGCTGCAGGGAAGTTCCATCTAGTCATGTTAGCCAGACTAGCCTCATATAGGTTTTGCTACTCACGGTGTTATTAATCCGACAACGCCAACGGGTTCCTTGATTGTGAAGACCCTGTTTCCAGCAACCGATGCTGGGATGGTAGCTCCATACATTCGCGGTGCCTCTTCAGCAAACCATTCGTAGAAACTCGCAGCATAGTTGACCTCCCCCTTTGCATCTGCAAAAGGCTTGCCATTCTCCCAAGTTATGAGCTTGGCCAAATCGTCGGCGTTATCGATTATGAGCTGGTACCATTTTCGTAGCATGCGTGATCGCTCCCGGCCTGTGAGCTTGCGGAAAGAGGGGAGGGCTGCGGCGGCTGCGGCGATGGCGGCCTCGGTATCGGCGCGATCCATCTCAGGCATGGTGCCGATGAGCTTTCCTGTCGCTGGGTCTATGATGTCTTAGTAGAGGGCTCTCCAAAGCACACAAAGTAGTAGCATTACCGTGGACTTCGAAGCTCTTGCCTGACTTTGCGTCTATCCATTCTCCATTGACATATGTCTGGCTCTTCAAAAGAGACTTGTCGTTGAGCTGTGCTGGTTGTCAGCCCGGTCTTTTGTTGCGACTACCAGAAGAACATTGCGACATACGGGTGGTACCGAGTGACCCATGTTTGCGTATGCTCTCGAAACGATTAAAGGTAGTGTTCTTCTCTGGAAATTGCTTCTGCAAGCTTGTTGACGGGCAATTGATCTGGTAGCTGTCACAAAAGAGCGCATGGCGTATCGGTGTGGGCGTAGAGATTAGTTATAAACTACCACGAATGCGCCGGCTCTAGATACGGCACGTGAGGCAATAGGGAACCTCGGATGGCTTAGCTCGCCACAAAATGACACTTCCTCGTCTACTGGTCAGGTGTTGGAGCAGGTGGAGTTGAAAAGGCTTATGACGTATCACAGAGCTGTTGGCGCACTGCGGGGTTCGGATGCGCTGAGGGCGTCGAGTAATCCGGCAGCTCCGCGGTATTCAAAGGCGACAGGACAACATGAACAGGAGGCTCTTACAAGCTTCACATCCGATCTACATGGCCTTTTTGGCAACCTTTTGTTGCTACGTCAGGACTGTTTAGGATCCAGTATTAGAGTGTGTGCGCATGTAGCGTTTTAGGGCGTTAGCAGCGTGTAGTACGAGGTCGGCGGCGGCGTAAGATGCATAGGTTGGCATAAGCTGATGAAATGTTAGAGCCTACAGCCGCGAACCCTGGTTGTGAGGGGTAATTGCAGTTGTGCTAGTACTGGTAGGAGAACCGGCTTGGTTGGGCTTGGCTGGGATGCGCCCGCTATACCCAGATAGTCGTCTCATTCCTGGAGCATGCAACCTCGCATCGACGAGATATAGCTTGCATGCCATCTCAACTCTTAGCAGATCAACTATCATATTCTATCATGCACAAAAGGAGGCCGTGATGCAGAGATGGCACGACGGTGTTGTAATCGGTTCCGCCCGGGTGGCTCCTGGTCGACGTTGGCTAAATCGCAACACCACTATTCTTGGACACGTGCACGATGAGAACATCGCAATTATAGCCTCTGGATTGCGCGAGGAAGCAAAATCAACATGTAAGGAGAGACAATATGAGGTCGGTGGCCACTTGGAGTTGATAGACACATAGAGCCACACTCATTCCTGCTCGCCCGTTCGTACATGCGCGCCGCATATTCTACCAAGCAAGAGTTGAACAAACATCTCATAATAACAAAAAACATCACCAGCAACTGTACGTCACTGACGCCAACGCTCAGGGGCGGTTTTGATGGAGTCGACCCGGCACGTGGCGCACGTGCATGGTTCGCTCTTCCCCACACATGACAGCGAGCTCTAAACGCGTTAAGCTTTTAGAGCCGCATGCCGATCATGCAGGAACCGACAGCAGGAAGAGCCACGAAGAGAAAAGAAAGAGGTTGAAATGGGCTTCTATGCATGCCGGAAGACTCCCGAAAAGTTGCGGAAAATGATGTGTGGATAATCCTTGTTCGTGTTCTGGACTCGTAGACATTAATCAATAATTAAATAGTCGGGCAATAAAGCTGCTCGTTGTTGTCGCGGTCTCTGCATCTAAAAAGTTGTTCCTTGCTCTAATTTCGTGTTGCGTGTTAGCGCGCTTTGGCTTGGATGGGGCCCGTCATGAACATTAGGTTGACCCAGCCGGACATGCGCTCCCCCAACACCCACACGCCCCTCGATCACCACCTGTCTTGTTTCGCTTGTTTGCTTGTCGGTGGCATTTGTTCAGATAGAATTTGACTCCCAAATTGCTTTCACGCCCTTCCTCGCCTTCTTTACCTGTGCATCGCGCACTCGGCTTTCACACACGCATTCACAACAACACGACCTGGACAGTCACCAGTCCGCATCGCGCACGCTGCCGCCGTCATCGGCGCACATGCAGGAGAAGCTTCCCAGCTGCTAATGTCACGGTGAAAATTGAAATTTTCAACAAGCGGTGTAAGTGCGCTCTCACTGCGACGTCTTTGAGGGGTCTGCTCGCTCACTGTACCGGCCAGGACCGCGATAGGCCTCACCGTGACGAGTCCCCATGTCTAGCCGAACGAAGCGCAAGTTCGACATCGACCCCAACGCATCTGATCCCGAGGACTTTGATTACGACGACTCGGAAAAACGCGCAGCTCCTCAACGGCGCCGTCACAGAGGCACGCCGGGGGCAAAGAAGAAGCCTTCCAAGCGCCAACGACGCGCATACGGCGGCTCCGACATTGACGACGACGACGAGATTGAGTCGGACGGCTCATTCACTGAGCGCTCAGAGTCCGAAGAGCCCGAAATCAACCCAGCGACAGGCAGAAGCGTACGCCGCGCCACCAAGAAACAGATCAAGTACGAGGAGAGCGAGGACGAGATCGAAGACACGCCATCAGAGGACGACTCTCCCAAGCCAGCTTCGCGACGCCGAGCCAAGCCGTCGATTGAACAAGTCGACAAGCCTTCGCTCATTGTCAAGCTGAAGATGCCTGATCACGCACCAGGCCGCAACCTGCGCACTCGCACAGGAAGCAAATCCCTTGCACGTGGAAAGACACCAGAAGTGCAGGGTACGCGACGTAGTAGTCGTCTCTCGCACGATGTCGAGGCTCCCATTGTTGAGCTTTCAGACTCTGGAAGGCATGTCAAGATCGTGCGCGAAGGAACGCGCAGTCCTGAGCCCGTCATTGCGCGCGCGACCCGAGGCGGCAAAGGTCCAAGGACAGAGTACCCCAGCGCCATCATGGAAGCCTCACAAGAGACATCGATGATCCACGACGAGACTCCTGGCCCCCTCGATGCCATCCTCGCTGGTGCCGAAACTCAGGTCGAAGCTAGCAAAGAAAGCTCGCCTACGCAAGAAGCCCAGGGAGATGACGATGCCGAGGGTGAGGATGAAGATATGGAAGGCGTCATCCAGGAGTCCCAGCATGATGAAGGCGCTGCTGACGAGTCTGACGAGGAAGGCCCGGTTTCGCGCGGCGGCCGAAATTTGAGGGTACGTCTGCATGACAAATCCGTCGACCATCGTAAACTAATCTCCATTTACAGAACCGTGCTGCATCAGCCAAACGCAAGCGAGGTGCCGATGAGAGCAGCGATTTCGAACCACCTGCCGAGGACGAAAAAGAAGAAGAAATGTCCGAGTCCGACAAGGAACAGGACAAGCGCTCCGCATCTGAAAGCGCCTCTGGCTCAGGGCGACGATCGAACCGTCTACGAGGAAAGACGCGTCAATCTGGCCGCAGCAGACGCAACTCGTCGTCTGAAGAGTCTGGGGTAGATCAGGATGAACTACAAGACGAGCTACAAGACCTCGAGTATAACAAGCGCCGGCGTCTTACGCGACGTAACCCTGACAACGACCTGGCATACGATGCCGCGCCTAAACGTCGAGCCCGCCAGACAGGAGTGGATTACCGCGTCATCCGACCGGAGCAAAACGAGATATTCGAGATTGATGACGATGCACCGGCTATCGACAGATCTCGGGCACGAGGTGGTCGCTCAGCATATAAGAGCTTGTGGCGTAGTCAGGGGCCCTTTGGTGGTGGTGTTGAAGCCGGCATGGGAGCAACAGGCGGTGACTCTGACAGCAGCGATGACGAGAACCAGAAGATGCCTAAGCCCGTCGGTGGCATGATCGGCATGACACCCACAACAGCGACGGCCCCCACATTTGGATTTCCACAGACTCATAATGCAGACGCACAAAAAGACTCCGGTGGGGGTCCTGCGAACCTGGGCAAAGTCAAGGACAAGAAAGCCCTGGCAGATTCTGACCCTCTTGGTGTTGACCCCAACGTCAATTTCGATGGTGTCGGTGGATTGGACGATCACATCAATAAGCTCAAGGAGATGGTGATGCTTCCATTGCTGTATCCCGAGGTGTTTCAGCGCTTCAAGATCACTCCTCCCCGAGGTGTTCTGTTCCATGGTCCACCTGGTACAGGTAAAACACTTCTTGCCCGTGCTCTCGCTTCTAGTGTCAGCACACACGGTCAGAAGGTCACCTTCTACATGCGAAAAGGCGCTGATGCCTTGAGCAAGTGGGTTGGAGAAGCTGAACGCCAACTCCGTCTGTTGTTCGAAGAGGCGCGCAAAACCCAGCCTAGCATTATCTTCTTTGATGAAATTGATGGTCTGGCACCTGTCCGTTCCAGCAAGCAAGAGCAAATCCACGCGTCGATAGTGGCGACGCTCCTCGCCCTCATGGACGGTATGGATGGTCGCGGCCAAGTCATCGTGATAGGCGCCACCAATCGTCCAGACTCTGTAGATCCTGCTCTCCGGCGTCCAGGTTCGTTTCGACCGAGAATTCTACTTCCCTCTGCCGGATGTTACAGGCCGACGCTCCATCATCGACATTCACACCAAGAATTGGGAGCCACCTCTCAAGCCGGAGATGAAGGACCAACTTGCAGAGCTGACCAAGGGGTTACGGAGGTGCCGACATTCGCGCGCTCTGCACAGAAGCCGCCTTGAACGCTGTACAAGGAACATACCCTCAGATCTACACCTCCGAGAAGAAGCTCTTGATCGACCCTAGCACCATCAAGATCCTGGCTAAAGATTTTATGATCTCAGTCAACAAGATGGTACCTTCCTCTCAGCGAACAGTGACGGCCAGTGCAGCACCACTAGGCAAGAACATTGAGCCACTACTTCGAAAGCCTCTAGATGCAATCCTGAAGCGTATCGACGAGCTCATCCCTAGGAGGAAGAAGCTTACTGCACTCGAGGAGGCTCAGTACGACGACCGCGACGACGAAAAAGGTTTCGAGCGAGAGGCCACAATGCGCAACTTTGAGAGCAGCAGGATCTTCAGACCCCGTTTACTCATCAGTGGCTTGCAAGGCATGGGCCAGCAGTATCTTGGTGCTGCGCTGTTGAGCAAGATTGAAGGTCTGCATGTCCAGTCATTCGATCTCCCGACTATTCTGGAAGACTCTACCCGAGCGCCCGAGGCAGCGATAACGCAACTGTTCACTGAGGTCAGGCGGCACAAGCCTAGTGTCATCTATATCCCTTCAGTCGATGTCTGGTACCAGACACTACCTGCACAGGCCATCAAGACATTCAAGCTCCTCCTGCGAAGTGTCGGCGCAAACGAGCCAATTATGCTGCTGGGTGTCATGGAATTGCTCAACGAGAAGGAGAAGCCAGATCGACAGATGATGACTGATCTCTTCTCATTCTCACAAACCAATCAGTTCCACCTCGCGCGGCCTGATCAGGAAGGTCGCTCTGAGTTCTTTAACAATATCAGCCACTACATCCGCATGTCTCCTGCAGACTTCCCAGATCCGGATAACAGGAAGAAGCGAATACTTCCGGAACTGGAGGCTGCACCCATTGTTGCCCCAGTGATTGATCCCAAGGAGCTTGCGGCGCGTGAAAAGTGGCAGAAGAAGCAGGATAGGTTGACGCTCAATAAGATGAAGATTGTCATCCAGCCAATCATGGATCAGTTGAAGAGGAGTCACAGGAAATTCTTCAAGCCAATCCTGGAAGAAAGCTGGTATGCTTATCTGCTGGATGAGCAGGATCCCGAGCATGTCAGATCAGACTTGCCACGTGATCAGCAAGAAGAACAAGGCCTTGAGCGACCTTGGGAATTTTCCAAAGATAGCAAAGGTGTAGATGTTTTGTTGCACGTTGACAGTGGCAACAAGTACTACAACCTTGACCTGGGCACTATCGAGAAGCGTCTTTCGAACGGTTACTACAAACGCCCTGCCGATTATCTTTTCGACATCAAGACCTTAGTCAAGGATGCCAGGACATTTGGAGACGCTGAACGGACCTTGAAGGGCAATGAGATGATCACCAATGTTGAGGTCGATCTGGACAACTTCTTCATGCACCAAAACCCTGGTCTGCTTCAAGAGTGCGAGGCAGTCTACCAACGCGAACTCGAGAGGGAACGGAAGGCGCGCGAAAAGCGAGAGAAGGCCATCGCCGCGAACAAGGAGTTTCCTGACGTTGCACGTGTTCCTCCAGAGCAGTCCATCGGCACAACAGAGACCTCAGGACCAATCACTTTGGGTGAGCCTGTGCCAGGCCGTTTGCCTATGCCACCTGTCACTCCCTTGCGGGCACTTCATGAGAGAGGTCTATCTAACGGCACGGTTGGAGAAGGCGCACAGCTCATAACTAATGGTTCTGCTGTGCCTTCCAACGACGAGACACATATGACGGACAGCCAGGATCTTAATGTCAACACACAGCACGATTTCCAGTTCCAGACTCCTAGTAGGATCGACACACAGGGAACGCAAACGCAAAAGTCGCAGGTCTTGGGTCGCACCTTCATGGCGCCAAACTCACATCCCAACGATTACAACAACAGCGCGTCAACGACGACTTCTGGTCAAAAGACATCAAACAGGTCTTCGGAAAACAAGTTTGGCACGCAGAGCAGCAACGGTGGTGTGCTACCCGGCATACCAAACTTCTCAGAGATGATGCCCCAACCGAGCGGGTCGCAGCTTCCCGACACACAAGGTTCGTCACTTCCCTTTTCCCAACGACTCCCCCGCTTCTCGCCAGAATACCCAACTGACCACATTTCCAACACAGAAGTTCATTACATCAGTAGTCAGCCATCAAATTCACAGCCGTCGCAACTTTCGCAGTTGTCGCAGCACGTTACCTCAATGCCTGCACCTGCACCCCCTCACCACTCGAACCTCAACCAGATCCTCAACGACGAAGAGCCCAAGCCACAGCTCATCATCGACGACGGCCTTGTCACAGACTTGCACGAGAAGCTCGTACAGTCGACCTCAGGCTGTTCCCTGGAACAGCTGGAGCAGATCAACGCTGCACTCATGGACGCCATCTGGAAGCACCGCGCAGACTACAACCGCAACGTTGTCCTCAAGGAAGTCACCGAGGCCTTCAACGCCATCATCAAGGACATTCAGACAATGCAGGAGATTCTCAAGTCGAGCCAGGAAGAAGAAGAGGCCGAGTTGCGCCGTCAGTATCACACTTCCACACAAGATGATTGGTTTTCGCAGACTCAGACGCCTCGCTAAAAGAGGGGTTTATTGGATTGACACGTATGGATGAATGGGAGGGATGGATGCTTTCAATGCATGGCGTTTATGGCGCATGGAAAGAGTGGCTTGTTGGCAGGCTCGTTTGTGTGGGAAACCCGCGTTCACTGCTTTGGCCCGCATTGCGATGGCGCAAAGACTTAAGAGAGGTCAAATTTTTTATACATCCTTGTTCCCATGTACCATGATGTCTGTATGTGTATGTCTTTTTGTTGTTTGGCGGTTCAGATTGTTGGTCCAAGTCAAGACATTTGGACAGGCAGATTGTGTATGTGTGTTTTGTTTAGAAACGCTTTTGCCTTGGCGGGGGACTTGGTACTCTTGCCCGCTTCTTGTTTTTGGATGGTGGAAATGTTAAGAGTGTATACCATTGAATTTATGATGCTCTTACACTTGGCTTCTGCGCATTGGTGTCCCAAGTAAGTGCCTGACTGGCTTTTCTACTACAAGTATACCATGCAGACGTGTAATTTGATAACACACAGCCCTCCATCCACATGACGCGGGGCCATGCACAATTAGCGGCCATGCTAAATGTGTTCACGTGGGGGAATGCGACAAGACACGGACTTGTATCATGATATAGCATTGAAGCATATCAACGGTAATACAAATAACCCCCCCGAAAATAATATCAGAGAAAGTGACAAGGCAATGCCGTGTCCAGCACGTTCCCCCAAGGCCCTCCACGACATCCCTAGACTAGAACCATTAATCTATAAAGTGAAACAAGCATCCCTCAGCACAGGGACGACATGTGACAGCGATCAATCATGGATGATACAACGGTCCTTGTCTATAAACCCGGGAGAGGAACAGTTTACCGGGAAGGGAGAGAAAGTGGAGAGATTGGATATACTTATTGCATGGCGTGAATCAACGATCATGGGTTTCATCAATGACTCTTCTACTGGCGTAAGCACCCGACAGGTTGGAATGAGTGTTGTCATGACTCTTCTCCCTACTAGCATTCACCCGACACGTTGGAAAGCAGGATTGCGGTATGCACGTCAGGTAGGTAGGACGCTAGGTAGGGGCGTGCCCAGCACTGTTCCCGTGGGTGTTGACAAATTAGGTAACTTGCCGTCCCAGCACGCCAGTCTATTGTCGGGGACTGAAGTCGTATGGATAGAACCAGGATGTGAACGGTAACGTGACACTCATTGATGAAACCGTACTCAATCCAGATGTTGGAATTTAATTAAAAACTCGTCTTCAAAACCTTGGTTATCATGGTCGTTGGGGGTTGGGTGGATGAATTTAAGTGTTGATGTTGCTGTTTCAGGTGACAAGCACAAGTGAGTGGGCGGGCTTGCCGGATGGAGATGGAGCTTGGCGCCCAACGACCTTCGTGGCCTTCTCCATTTGTCGGAGAAGGGTGTGGGGCGCTTACTAGTAACCGTAGCTTCCGTTTTTTGCTTCTTTTGCTGCCAACGTTGCTTTGCCTGATGATCGGTGTTTCTTTGGTTACGAGGCGTTCGGCGGTTCCGCCTTAGTGCCATATGTGGTCATGCTGTATGGAGTTGGTGTGCGTGATACCTTCTTCCCCGTCGGCTATTCGCAGTAGCGGCTGCTTTGGCATGTACCATGGGGTGGTGTGCTCGTAATTCAAAAGCCAACAACCTCGTCCTTCTCAAACACAAGGCCCTTGTTCTACTTGTTTTTTTATACCACAAAGTGGATCTATTCTTGTCGCACAACCGAGAAGATCAGCAGCAAGGTGTCATGGTTGTGGAAAGGGCTGGTCGGCCGATGATTAGACTCACCCCCCCTTCTAGAAGCACAGTACATGAGATGCGTAAAACCGGGCTCTTGGAAAGTTAGAGGCGCCGGATCTACATGTCAGCACAGCCGTGAGGCTCTGTGTTTGACGGCCGCGGCTCAAGTCAGCCAACATGAGGGTTGAAAAAGCTTACCGGCACCAAGCTAGATGACACAGGCTCGTGGATCTACCCGAGATGAACCTTGGTTTCTATCACGGTAAAATGTCATGGCCAGCGGGCCGGGGGATAAGATGGCATAAAAGTGCCGAAGCAGGCTGGGTACATGCGTCACGCTCACGCAACGCCAAGGGCAGCCTCTTGGGGGACTAACACGAGCCATAAGATGAGAGGGCTATCGCACAGGATGATGCACTCGCTTGGTAGGATTGCGTTTGGGCGGGCTTCCCTGGGGTCGGCTAAGACTCCTTTTCCTGGGGTAAAAGTAATGTGGTACCAGGACCGAAGGGTCCGAGCCGGGTCGCATGCCCAGTGCCAGTTAATCAAAGAAGAAAGTCTCCGACGGCTGACTTTGACTTGAGACAACCGCTATCTACAGTAGTCGGACCCTAGCGTTTACTTTTTGGATTCGGTCGCGTGGTTTCCTATATGTACAACATCTCGCACCACCCGGGAATGGACCATGGCCCATGCCGCGGCAATGTTTCTGCCCGCAGTGCATATCGTCCATGGCTCAGACGATTCGTCCAACGGGCGTCGGCCATGACTTGCGCATGCAGCAACGCACGGAGTTGGTCGGCAAACCAGCTGCTTTGGGATAAGGCGAGCTGTGAGGTGGTTGCTGCGGTGGGGATAGCCCTAGACCTGAGCCTGCGCGAGATTGGGCGTGAGTACCGTAGATTGTTCAGACCAAGTATTCTCCTGACGAGATTGATTGACTCCTTCGCCCTTGGCTTGGTGGCGGAGGGTTGGAGGAACCTGGTTAGGAGAATGTTCCATTGGAAGGTCGTGCGCAGCTGGCGCTAGTGCCGATCAGTTGATAATCCGCTTTGTGCGAGCGAGACCGCAAACGCGCCGCATGCCGTCACACACAGAGGCCCGGATTCCATCTACAGTAGCTATCAGCGCAAGTACAGTAATACACAACAACACCGTGGGTATATATACGGTATGTACGTCAGCCTGCCCAATGCAACTGTTGCTTCCACCCGGCCTTGACTGCAGAAGCTCCCGGAAGCGGCCGCCGACCGAACTCAGTCTGCGTTCGGGCCATCTCTTTAACCGGAAGAACCGTGGAAGAAGCCCCCTCCTTCTCGTGGGCCAGACAAAGCCACCGACCCTCTCAAATGGCATGAGAAGTGCGATGCCGGCCGTGCCGCCGAGTGGTCTTTGTACTGGCCGCATGCGTGATACGTACGATGATCGTACTACATACATGTCAGATGACGCTTTGTCCCCCTCTTTCCACGCCGAGGACTTGTCCTGGTGGTGGCTCCGGTGCGGATTTCGGCGGGGATGACATTGCAGCAACGACGGGCTGGAAGAGAAGAAGTAGATATGTTGTTGAGAGGGTAGTCTGTTTGAGGAGGTGGTGGCATGCAAACTTTGACTAAGACAATTCCCCGCGCTGGTTCTTCCAAGTTGCGCGTAGCCACCGCTGTCTCTGGGCCCGCTAGCAACGTTCTTCACTGCGGCTAGGGGCATGGAGGCCACGAGCAGCGCTATCAGCTTACCGGTAGTGTGTCCGCAATCTGCAATCGGACGGGGACCAGGGTCAGCAAAACCCTCCAACTGCAGTGGGTCCCTACATCACAGAGCGCATGGCGTGGTGCGGACAGCACTGAACGTGCTGGGCCCGCAATTCGGGCAGTCATACATCATTGTCCTAAGCCCCTGGTAGGTACCCTCAGATCTTCTGTGTGTCCCCACGCCCCAGCGCCGCCAGTCTTCTCTGCACGCTATTCACTTCCTTTTACCTGGCCTACCATTTACTGCCATCCTTCAGCTCAGTATGGTAGCGCCGGAAAGCCCGACGAGACTTTCTTCTGCCATGTGATGTATATACACCATATCAGTGCTGCTGTCATTATACCTACAATTCGCAATGGCCCCTCTGGATTCACTGGACACCGACTCCCGGTCTGCCATACTGCCGGATAACGTTCACCCGTGGCTGTGTGCAGTCGTCGCCATTGGCTTCTTCAGCTTCTTCGCTGCAGTATCGCTACTCGTCGTTCTCACATACAAACTCGTCTCTTGGCAGCTACGGTCGAAGCGAAGCAACCAATTCGTCATCCTAATCTTCAACCTTCTTTGGGCCGACATCCAGCAGGCCCTCGCTTTTCTTTTGAACGTCGAATGGCTGCGGCTGGGATCCGTGCAAGTTTCGAACCCGATATGTTTTGCGCAGGGCTGGCTGGTTTCGACTGGTGATTTGGGGAGTGGGGTTTGGTGTTTTGTCATCGGACTGCATACTTTTGCGTCTGTTGTCCTGGATTACAGAATAAAGCCGCGATACTTCTACCTGTCCATCGTCTTGATCTGGATCTTTACTCTCGGGGTATCTTCAATTGGCGTTGGTATGCACGGAAAGGGCGTCTACGTACGATCTGGTGTATGGTGCTGGATTCGACATGACCTAGATGAGCTTCGACTGTGGACTCATTACGTCTGGATTTTCATCTTGTAAGTCTCTCAACTCGTTACCATGTATGCGTCTAACGTAGAGTCACAGTGAATTTACCACTGTCATCAATTACGCCCTTATTTATACCATTCTGACCTTCCGTATTCGCTCGGGCTACTATACGAGCGAAGAGTCAAAACGAGTGCGCTCAATCGCCAACCTCATGGTTGTGTACCCACTCGTATACGTGATATGCACCATTCCGCTCGCCTCCGCCCGTATGGCCTCCATGTCCGGTCACCCCCCGTCGCTGCAACGCCTTTGTCTCTGTGGCGCAATCATGGCCTCGAATGGCTGGCTGTACGTGTTTTGCAGCAGGCATATCCAGCATACGCTAACGACTTTCATAGTGATGTCCTACTATACACCTGCACCCGACGTATCATGATCTTCAGCGACGAGCCGCCTGCCGATGGTGACGGTATGGATACGTTCGCTGCATTCTGGATCTCAAAACCTAAGCGCTTCGGTGGCGAATGCACAGTCGAAGCCATGCACCCACCTGCCCGATCCAGACGAGCCAGGAGCAGGGTCACCCTACCTTCCAGCAGCAATAGCTGCGACGAATTATTTGGAGCTGGCAGCACAGACATTAAACTTGTCACTACCATGCGCATTACCAGCGAACCAGCGCAACCAGAAGACTACGAAGCAATGGAAGCCGAGGCACGGAAACAACGTCCTCGAACACCAACAGCACGATGGAGCTCAGAATCGAGCGAGAGCTTGAACCTGAGCTTGAAAGAATGGGGTAGTCCCCCACACACTGAACCATGAAGGGGACTCGTGGACGAAACAGTAGTGTTTCCGCCCCACGATATAATTCGGCTGTACATATGCCCTGCCGAGGGCTCCTCGATACAATAATACAGGCAAAGCCAGAAACCAACGGCACGCCTTGGAAAGAACGAAGGAAGAACAATGTCGGTGTTCCAAGAAATCCTTGGAACATTGTGGATGGCAGACATAGGAGCGCGACTCCACGCCCACAAAGCGTCGCCGATAGGCCGGTCATGGAAGCACCGAGGCAACACGTCTTCCTTTTCCATTCGTAATGCTTTTACGCAGCACCTGTAAGAGGCACGAGGTCAGCGTTCACAGAAGGTGTGCAAGATCGCACTCCTTCTCCAAGCACCGACTTCAACGCCCTTCCCAGGTCCCGCACAACGTATTCACGCGTCAGGAAAAGGAATGAGTCGCCATCACGCTACATGCAATGAAGATAGAACACACCCATATAGATACCCACGATACGTCAACGATCAAAACCATACCATATTCATATCCACATCCACATTTAAATAAAGACCCTGAAAATCATTGCACCATTTGTGATCAACACGGGTCCCTGCATCGTATTGTACCCTGGATTTCCCTTCCCTAAGCAAGCGCCCCCGCTCATTCCTTCCCGTGTACTTGCTGTTCCCAACAACCGTAATTTCGGACCCTAGGGGCTTCCCTGGACGAGGGGTTTTGGCGGGCACTACGCCGTATCTGTTTTTCTTGGAGGGGGGTGTTTTGGGTGCGATCAAGTGGGACCGAGCTGGTGGGTGCTAAGGAAGGGTTGCCCTTGTTGAGAATTGTACGAAGGCCGCAATGGATATGCTTGCACGTTTTGGAGGGGTACTACTATATTGCGCGATGCAAAACTCCTGGGATCCTAGAACTTGGGATACAGCTAATAATAACGAAATTTATCATGTCAGGTCAGCATTGCGACACGTCGGCCATCACAACAAGTTGCGTGCAAGTCATCAAGAAAGAAAACGCGACTCTTGAATATCGTTAATTCATAATCCTTCATAAAACTACTCTTATTCAGACAGCCAGAGGCTGCTAACTGATTCTGCATGCTGCATGCCCAACAATAATCGTACATCAATACACAATGTACCTGACTTCGTCCCGGACGTAAGCTCGACCACACAATCGCCACCTTGACTGATTAACATCCCAAATGGTATGCTTGCAGAATGTGGAACCTGAGAAGCCAGCTGCTAATCACATGCTGACCCAATCCATCCATGCTTCCAAGAAGCGCAATCGGCCCTCCCGCATATGATTCAAAAACTCATCGAAGCTAATCAAACCACTCCCCTTTCGTTGGCTAATTTCTTGCTCCACAGCTTCGAGACTGGCCAGCAGAATGAGATGCAAAGGGGAACTGGGATCCATGGCCAGCTGGCGGATCGAACGGTGCAAGGACTTGAGTTGGCCCGTCTCGCCATGGTCATGGTCAGAATGAGAGGTGTCGGCACTAACGCCCCTGATAAACTTCTCATTCGAGTCTGTAGTGAAGAAATCATGAATCTCAGGCGCGTCGGTGTAGTCTCGCCAATTGATGGTGATCAAGTCCTTGTTTGCTTCCTGATCTGGTTGAGAAGGCTGCTCAGGCTCTGCCACTACTACAGGTGGCGTCGACGTATGTGGTTCCAGTGTTCCAGATTCTGTGGAAGCTATCTGCTGCTCTTCCCGAAATTGATAGTTACTAGCGTATGCGGATACAAAAAATCGGCGGTCCATAGCTGGAGTTTCGTGTGTTCCCACTGAAAAATCATCGCTCTCAGAAGCCGAATATATTTCTGAAAAGTCACTCGTGTCAGGCCGGGAGTTTGGATGGGCAAGCGAGTTTGGTCGAAACTGGGGCATCGTAGGATCTTTGTAAAGGCCAGCTGTACTTCCATTCGTGGTGGGGTGCGCTAGCCATCCCTTTGTAAGTGCGCATTGAATGACAGCATCAACCATTTCTTCTCGGAGTTGACGCCTGCATAGCAATGTGTTCCACAACATCGTGTTCTCGAGATTTGGTGATTTAGAAACATCAATCGACCTAATGACCCTGGCTTCCAGTGAGTCGTAGATGCCTTCTATTGCTGTATGTGCGTCTTTCTCCATGAGCGGGTTACCATTGGCGGGATCTTGGAAGAATTGTTTGATACTCGGCTTTCTTTGGTTGATCGTGTCAATGAACTTGCGTACAAGACACTTGGAGAATCGAAAGATGCCAACGTTGGCAATGGCTTCAACGTCAGCCTTACTTTTCGTGAAGAGATCATTAGTCGTGCTCTCGATAGCGGCTGCCATTTCTCTACGCTCACTGCGTGTTTCGTGTGCGTCCATGGCCATGTCTTCCTTTTCGAGAAAGAGCGGATCGAGCATTTCATTGAAGCCTTGCTGGGTGACTTGATATAGTACCTCGTTACCCAAATTTTGCTCAGGTTCAGGTATGTCATAGCCACCCCATCGTTCACCGACGGGTCTTGATGATGAAGCATTGGATCGTGTTTCTATCTCGATATCGTCCTGAAAGCGGACCCTTGAGGATGACCGCGAACCCCTATATCTTATTTGTTCCTGGTTCAGAACTTGAGCTTGGGCTTGATCTACCTCATCGGTGGTCTCCTGGTTGTCCAACTCAGATATCTCTACTTCGTTTGGCCGAGCCAGGCCCTCTTCTTCATCGATGTAGTATTGTCTGCGCGCCCATCTCCGACTCACAATATCTGCATCAGAATCATCCGACAGGTGCTCAGGGGTGACGTAGTGGCTATTGACCGTTCGCAGGATCTCATCTCGCTCTGCGACGTCGGTGTGATTCTCGAGTAATGGTGAAGTCGGCGTATCAGTATTCTCTTGCTTCTCTTGTAGGCGAGGATTAGGAGCGTTTGAACCATTCATACTGCGTGGCGGAAACGCAGAACCAAGCGGTTGACTAGACTGTATGGTATCCAAAGCGTTCCGCACGGTCAAATCGTCGGACAGCTCTCGAATGTGGTTGTACGTGGCCTCCTTCTCAATGGCAAAGAATGCTCGGAAAATGCGCAGTATATCCTTGCGAGCTATGTAGCCATCTCCATCGATATCATATCCATTGAAGACAATCCTCGCCTTGACATCTATGTCATTTGTGTGCATGCCGTCTAGTCCTTTGACCCACTCATCGAAGCCGATGAGTCCATTCTTGTCCGTGTCGTAATATGCGAAGATGCGGTCGTAGACGAGGTTCGGCGCAGACACAAGGGCCTTGTAACGAGGGACAAATGCATGATTGAACTCGCGTCGATCAATAGCCCATCCTATATCGGATGGGTCGCTGGTCCACTCGGTACCCGCAAGACAAGTAAATTGATCCCAGAGGGCCTCGATTTCTTCCGCCTCCATCTTGGTCTCTGCTACGAGGCGTCGTTTAATCGCCGAGTGGATCGAGGGCCACATCATATGGGGCTTTCCTGGGTACAGAGGCTCCTGTTTCTCTAATGAAAGGAATGGTGCAGGTATGCGGATTTTGTAGAAGATATGGGTCTTGAGGTGCGAGTTTGTTGCTTCGCAGTTTGAGCAGAGGTCGAAGTCTGGGCAGTTTGCGCAATGCCATCTGGTTCCCCGAATAGGCTTCTCGTCGCAGCCATTGCATGTGATACCGCGATGTACTACACCGTCTAGTCTCGCTCGGTCCTCGGCTATGTGGTACAAGGTGCGCTGGAGGGTTTGTCCTTCAGGGTCGATGGCGTCGTCCTCCGGGTCCTCTTCGCTTCCTACAGACAACTCTGTGGGTGCGATACTCTCTGCATCATCGTGGGCAGGAGCATCGCCGAGAGCAAATATTTGTGCATGCCTCTGAACTGCGTGGCGCAGCATGCTATGCCAGAAGACGGCTGTGGTGTGCGGGTTACGGTCGTTCAACCAATCTTGGAGACTGGCCGTATCTGATGAAGATAGAGGTTGGTCGGGATATAAGAAGACTAGTAAGCGATTGAAGAACTCATTGTATACACTCGCAATGGCAACACTCATGGTGTCAGGATTGGTGTCTGACTGAGAGTTGGCAACGAGGTCATGCAGCTCATGCGGCTGAATCAAGTTGTTGGGATCTAGCGTTACCCGAACACCCATGAAGTTGTAGTCGCCTAGAGCAGGCACGTGTCGCTCACTCAGTGGGAGCGCGGGAGTATGTGGTGCATCTCGTGGACGGCGGCGGCGGATCGCATTACGGCGCTGGAGGTGGAGACCATCGCTCGGTGCCGGGGTTTGGACGAGGTTGTAGATGAGATATATTCCATAGCCAGCCGATATGCCGGTGAGAAAGAGCACAGCGGGTCCATAGCGAGATATGGATGAGGGGGTAGATGCTGTCATGATAGAAGCCTAGCAATTGCGCCGACTGTGTCCAACGAGCGACTGTTGGCTGTTATCGAATATGAATAGGCGTTGAGTGAAACATGGCCGGTCATTCCAACCAGCGACACCATATTTACCCGTTGGCAATCTTCATGGCTCGGCAGGGGTGATCAAACACGCAATGGCCGGCGTTGGAGGGACACTCTTGCCCGCGCCTCAAGCTTCAACACATGTGGCTGACTCAGCCAAACCGCCGCCCACCGACTTCCGAAGCCTCGCATTGGACGGCAGACTCAACCACGCTGGACATTGATATTGTGCATTTCATACAAAACTATCCTACTACCATGCCGAGTGGCCGCCATCCATCCTCAAATCCGATCCCGTCATGAACGAGCTCGCGTCGCTGAGCAGAAACACTGCTGCACCGCGGTATTCCGATGGCTTTGAAAGCCGGCCCAACATGTTCTGCGTAGGCCATGTTTCTCTTCGCTCGGGGTACTTGATGAAGAGCTCCTCCACCATCGCCGTCACAATGTAGCCTGGCGAGATTGTGTTGACACGGATGTTGTGCTCGCCCCATTCGGACGCCAGGTTGCGAGCAAGTTGTATGACGCCGGCCTTTGATGCGTTGTATGCTGAGCAAATGAGGCCCTGTTACCATTGTCAGTAAGGGCACATGTCAAGTGTTTCGTTTCGTCGTACCCTGTTTGCAATGCTGCCAGACATGCTGGCAATGAGCACCATACTCCCGCCATTGCCAAACTTGATCATCTGCTTAGCAGCCGCCTGCGCAGTCATCATGACTCCAGTAATGTTGACCTCGAACATGCGGTTGGCATCCTCGGCAGTGTATTCCAAGGCAGTCGTCTCTTGTTGAATACCCGCAGCCGCGATCAGACCATCCAGCCTTCCTTCCTTGTTGGCAATCTCTTCAACGATCTCGTGCAGCTTCTTGACATCTCGTACGTCGATTTGGCGGTATTCCAGGTAAGTTCCGAGCTCCTTCTTTGCTTTCTCGGCAATGGGCGCAAAGTCTGCAGAGGGTTCGGCGAGTCTGTCAAGCGCATACACTGAAGAATCATGTTAGCTGTCAAGGAGCTTCAGGCATTCAACGTATCGAGGTGCATACCTCGTGCGCCAGCTTCCAGCAATGCTTCGGCTTGTGTAAGACCGAGACCACGAGCAGCGCCCGATACCAACACAACCTTCCCCTTCAAGCTGAACTCTGGGAGTCCGTGAGTAGACGACATTGTGTATTACTTAGAAGAGGAATTAGATCAAAGTACAGAATCAAGGTACACGCCAAAATATCGCTAGAAAAAAGGTATTTATACAACAGGTAAGGAATAGACAATGCTTTCGCAACCTCCAACAAGCGGGGCCATTGTGGATTCTTATACCGACTCCCCACTCATCCAGAGGTCACCAGACTCTCTTGGAATAGGCCTGGCCGCGGGCTCTCTTCTTTCGTACATATTGTACAATCGCGCAACACATCTGCCCGTGTGGCCAGCTGTTTGCGGGGAAGCAACACACCGGCATCTTCGGAAGTTGCCTAATCGGGTATACCGGGCGGAGGCTGCGGGGAAGTCGAGTTCGGTGTTTGGAGCATCACCCACGTGGGCTTTGGAAGGTTTTGGCTATACGACAGCAGGGTGTTTGGATTAGTATTAGAACAAACGAATCTGTCAGTGACAGGCTACGTGTCATGAACGTGTGAGCCCGAGTCGTCCAGTGTGATTGTATACTGTCATCGCCACCAAGACTGTACAACCTTGTTGCATGTGCTTGTCCGCACTGCAACCAAGCAGGCCCAAGGGTAAAAAGTATCAAAGGGGCATACTTCACATGCCATCTCCTGATACCGTGGCGGGCTTTCATGCTTGCTTATCCTAGTAAAATCGTTGGGGCTGTCCAAACAAAAAGCCCTGCGACTGTCTGTGAAACCATCCATGGGCAGCATCAGTCAAGCATATATATTCCCTCCATATCAGGTGTCCTACATCTCAGTGTAACCTCTATTTTCGTCATGCAGCCAATCCGCAGTGGACCAGAGTAACTCGCCATACAACAACCTTGCTGACTGCGCCCTCCCTCCGCCAATCACTCAGCAACCGCCTTGGGAACCGCCCAAGACACAATTGCGCGACCACAAACTCCCGCCCTGCACGATATATCCGGTCAACATGGTTGCGCGACCACAGGCACAGCCGAGCCCCAGTTACGGCACAGCTCTGCGTCAGGAAGCGCCGTCCAATCCAACAACTGCAAGCCGCCAAATTAAAACCTCAAGTTCGCGACACCTGTTCGCTGCACAGCATCCGAATAGTAGACGCAGTCGAGACTAGGTATTTCCATGTGAGTATGCACAGCGCGCAGGAGTCCGTCGACCTCGCCCGTTGTGCGCCTTAGGAAGCCTTGTGCGCCTGAGGCCAACATGAACAGCCCACCTGCAACAATGACCCCACCTAGCAAACCATCAACCCTCACAACCACCTAGGTGACATGAAACACTTGACAGCGACAGTGTAAGTACGTAAACCCCAGTATTCTGTTCCTAATAGGCATATCTGGCACCTACAACAATTTCTGTATACTACCTGGATGTTAGCCATCTCAACTAACCATCCCCCCCCCCCCCCCCTTCCTCCACTACCATTGTGAAACCCCAACAAACGACACTCTGACCCGGAGCAATTTTCTACCAAACGCGCCGCCCCCATGTGCAAATCCAGACCCCAGCGCCACGCACAGACTAAGCAACACCGAGCAAGGCAGCTCCCAAGGCAACGCGCGGGGGCAGTGCACCGGCCAGGCGTTAGGCCAAAACCAAAAAAGACCCAATATCCAACAAACCAAAGCATGGGACCGGTGTAGCCGCCTTCTGAAAGCGCAAGGCACAGACGGGCAAACAATGTTTTCAGACGTCTTTTAATCCCAGGCGCTGGTGTATGCGGGTGGGTATGTTGACGCCGTACAAGGCTGCGCCTGCATGTTGGCTAGACCGGTGGGCTGGGGGAGGGGGGGCCAGCGTCTGTCTGGTGTGATTATGGGAGAAAAGGATATGTATAGTAAAGCGATTGGCCTCTGCGCCTTTGTTATGTCTTGTCTTCATTGTGTATTTTCTTCTTCTTGTCCGAGTTTTTAGTATACATGTGGACGGGTGGACTTGTCCGTAATACACCTTTACACTGAGTTTTGGGCTGGGTGTCTTTTCATCATACATTCACCACGCATACACATACATATACTCCCGTCTCAGCCATCTAAACACAATACACCACACCACAGCATACGATACCATGGCGCCACTACCACAGCCACAACCCCACTACACCTTACTCCCCCGCTTCCTACACACCCGTTCAGACTCCTGCGACGCAAACTACACCTCCTCCTGCTCTACCCACCGCATCGTCCTTCTCATCATAATAATCCTCGTCGGAGCCTTTGTCGGCATCATCTTGAGTCTAGTATACGCCCGCAACTGGACCCGCAACAACGCCCGCCAACGCGCCTTACGCGGCGATGACCGATCACCCAGCGACTTTGACTTGCTGGGTCCTCATCATCAACATGGGGTCCTGGCTTCGGTAAGGTTTCCGCAAGGGAGAGCTGGTCAGGGAAGGGGGGTGCCTGAGCAGAGCTGGAGGAAGTGGGATGAAGGGGGTGCAGTCGGGTTTGAGGCGCCGCCGCCGCCGTATATGCCGAGGATGCCGGATGCTGCGAGGGTGGGGAGGTGAAGTGAGGGATGAGGATGACTGAGAAACCCAACTACCGCTACGCTACGCTACGCTACGCCATGCGATAGGCGTTGTGCGCCCCACCCGAAGAGTGAGATTTATTGGTATCCAATTGAATCCCTGAGATGCAAAAGCTACAAGCCAGAGACCTGCGAGGCGCCCTCAGCTTGCCATCATAGCAGACTGCGCAGCTAGGCCTGGAAAGCGTGTACCGCAGTCCAGGATACCACCGCTGCATCTTCCCGACCCTAGGACGAAAGTGGTGGAACTGTAAAAACAGAAGATTATAGAGAACGTACTAGAGTACTCGGTAACGAGGAAGGAATGCGGGTAGACCCATGGTGTACAGCAGGAGACTAAAACGGTCAGTGGTAACGAGAAGAAATACACCGTAGCACATTAGATTGATCCAACCATCTCAAATCCCTTGATATCCTAAATGCTAACATAATTTCCGTCATAGAAGCATAAACGCTAAAGTCTTCCAACTCCATCTTGCCAAGTGAATAGCCGTTTTCTTTCGTATCTTCTCTTGTCTCATTTGCATCATCATGTGCCTTGCAGACCCAAGCCTACATTATCTCCGTTTCGCACGGTGTTGTCGTCCCTGCTCCGATCTCTACTTCTACCCATCTCTCTGATGCGTCGGCCTTCCATCAGGCCTCTTAGCCCTCGTTTCTGCAATCCAACGACCGAGCTGATCTCGCCATTCCACACATCTCTTTCTTCGTACATGCTTCCGTCTCCGTAGCCGTTATCTGAAGCCGAAGCTGATGTGGTGTCTGATACTGCTGAGCTGACTTCGTCATCGTGGTTGCGTTCTACGTCCGTGTTGACGCGAAGCGCGCGTAATCCAGCATCTAGACTGCGTTCGATGTCGGAGGCTGTAGTGCCATTGCCTGAGCTGGAGACGCCATTTGATGTGCCGTTTGTAGCTGAAACACCGTTCACACCCATAAACGCAATACCCGAGCCACCACCAGCAGCCATGGCCGCAGCATTGAAAATAGCTGCAGTATTCCTATTGTCCAGTAGAAGATGTAGTCGTTCAATAATGGCCTCGAGAAGGCCGTCGATGTGGTATGGTCGGGCGAGCTGGAGCAGTGAGCAGAGAATCTGCGGTGAGCATAAAGGGGAGTTGTGTGGCGGTAACGATGAAGTATATAAAAAGTGTATAAGTGCTTGGAGTGTAAGATGTGTGTGTGGTAGAAATAATGTTCTGGGGCGTTGAGACGGCAAGTGCGATGTGGGTTCCGGTGGGCTTAAAGAAGAATATGAGTTTGCTGAGACGACTGTAGCCTCGGAAGGCGTCACGGTGTTAGCAGTAAGGGTCGTCGCTGCTGAGTAAGTCGTCCTGATCGAAGGTGTAATAGTGACGCTTGAGTTCCGCGAGGGATGCATTGTGGCGGAAGGTCGAAGTGTTGCTGCCTCGGCAGTCTCCTTCTCGGCGCTCTGTGCGCTTTCACGAAGAAGTTGATTAAAATATGGACCCCAGCGTCGGGCGATGATGTGGGAGTTGACGGGGATGCGTTCGCCGTTCAGGGCTAGGAAGTCCATGTCGGCGAGTTCTCGCATGCCCAAAGCCATCTGACCGAGCTCAGCCGCTGCAGGTGATAGAGTTCGACCTCCAGCAAGCGTATCAAGCCGATCATGCTGCGGCGGTGCGCTTACGGAGCTAAAACCTGATGCAGGCGTTACTTTGCGCGGGTTGTCGTAGAGTCCGAATGCCTCTAGCTCCACCACACACATATTCGAAAAGTTGATACGCCGGTGGTTGTAATCTTCGACCAAGCTCCTCCTACGATTTCCCAATATCACAAAACTGTTCCTACGATTCCACAACACTCCTCGGTTCCAACTTCCTTGACTGAAGATGTTGCCACCAGCTTCTATACGTCCCCAGCTTAATGTTCGTAAATCAAGAGCCCAGAGTGCGTACTCTTGCTTTGATGATGTCAAAAAAGTGCCGCTTACTACAAAGTGGTTATTGATGACACCGCCATTTGGGAAACGAAGACCAGGCGGTGAAAAGTTGCCGTGCATTGGCTTCTCTGAAAGTGTTCCATCGGGATGCCGTACTTGCAATTCGAGCTTGACGTCAAGAAAGTTATAGTTTGAATAGATGAGCATCGATGATCCCCCACTGCCGTCAGAAGATTGCCCCTCTACTGTTCTTGCGTCGCCGCTTCGTCGTGGTCCTGCGCCGATGTCATTAGGGTTGATGCTGGTCAGAGGTGCTACCACGCTTCGATATGCGCCGCAACTCCTGCCCAAGGTACTAGTGTCTGTCCACTTGAGGCTCCGCAAATTAAACACGCTGATTTGTTCAATGTAATGGTTGGCGCTGTCCTGTCCACCCACAACCAACATCTCCGCACCACCCTCGCCATCTAATTGAACACCTAAAGATCCTTGATTTGGATTCGACGACGGTGGGTTGTGCCGTATGGCTGTTACTGCAGCTCCGGTTGAGCTGAACACTGCAGAGCTGGGAAGTATGGTCGCGCAGTGAGCATAACGACCCTGCGGTGGATCGCTTGTGGCAACGTGCATCCACGTTCGCGTCGGTGCATCATAAATGTGAACGTCGGACATGACCACCACCTCAGGCTGGGCATCCGCGGGTGCACCTTGTATCACCGACGCTGCATGATTCGACGAAGGACTTGCAGGTGACATGCCACCGTAACATACGAGCTTCGTATCGCCAAGTGCACAGACGCTGTGGAAGTACCGTGGAGGCGGGATGTCCCCTTTGGCATCGACCTTGCACCAGTGACGTTTAACGAGATCAAGTTCGTACAAGTCCGACGTGAGCTGCGGCCTTGTTCTTGAAAGTCTTCTGCCTCCAAAAACATAGAGTTTATCGCCTAGAATAGTCGTGGTGGCGCCAACGAGCGGATGGGGTTCTCTGCCGGTCGTGCGGTGCACGTTGCACACTAATCCTGATAATCCGGCTGTTGAGCTTGTGGGGGTCGCTGGGCCGGCAAGCATGGCCGGGGATTGCGAAACAGCTGAACCGGGTGTCCGGCCAGACGATGTTGGTGGGCGTTCGTGTCCGCCATCCTGATTGTCCTGGTGGTGCAAACTTGCTTGACTACTATTCAGGCTCGATATGTAGGGTGCCGAAGTTTGAGAATCGATGGTGTTGGTCCGGCTCTGAGCCATGCTGGCCGGACTTTGTGGAGGAGTTGGTACGTTTTGGGGATCTTCACGGTCTAAAAAAAGCTTTATAGGCGAAGATGAAAATCTCTGTACAGGTATAGCCCAGTCCGGTATTACAATCTCAACATGGCGAGACTTGACGCTGGAAGATTTGCTCGAGGATTTGCCGCTCGGCAAGGGAAACCCGGAAAGGCTGGGGCGACTGCTTGAGACGATAGTCGATGTCGGCGAAGAGCTGAATTCAGTCCTCGTACAGGGGCTTTTAGGTGCTACAACCTGATCATAGCGCGCAACGACGATGGGAACGTGCTTGGTCCTGGTTTGACGAGACGGACAGCGGCTGCCAGCCAGTGAAGAAGTCCCACAATGATCGGATTGATTTCTTGAGTGCACGCGGCGATATGCGCTGAATAGGGAGCCTGCAGACTCGACGGAGTGTCGCTTGCCGGTTAATGCTCGCTTGAAATTTAATGTTCTCGGCTTTTTCCAGAAAGATGATATGTCACCTAATGGCTCGGAGCTAGCGCCAACAGAGGGGTAAGATAAGCCTAAGGGGAGGGCCATGGTTAGCGACGAGATTCGAAAACGAGTGTGAAAGACGCAAAGTGATACTGAAAGAGGAGGAAAGGCCTGGTTTTGAATATCCGGATGTTACCAGCTGCAGCAGATGTCAAATGCAGACCTTACTGCAAGGTCTCAACCACGGATGAAGCGAAGTGACTCAGGTGGGAAAGCCATGTTTACAAAGCGGGCAAGGAGACGTTGCTGTAGTGCGACTCTCTGCTGTCGTACAAACAGTGGTCTTGCATGACGCAGCGCCTCGTGGTGGGACAAAGTAAATCTTCCAGCTCTCGTAAACATGCTACTTCTATAGCGTACCTGTAGGGTACGAAAAGCAAGGAATTCCGATATCAAGTCAAAGTGATGGTGGGCGATGGTCGCTCCAAAAAAGCACGAGTTTGGCCAGCAAGGAGGGGGGTGAAGGGGTGGTAGAGAGAAGATGAGCCTTACTTGAGAGAAGTGGCCACAGGCGGGAGCGGGGAAGGGCTGATCCAGCAGGACGGTAAACGTATGCAAAGAAGGATGAGGCGGTAGTCAACGGGCAGTCCTGCTGAACTGGCGCGGTACAGATGACAGCGAGGTTCGTGTGGAGCGGCAGAAGCTTCCTACGCCGGATGGGGACTGGTGGCTTGGCAAAAGTTGCAAGGAGGGCCCTAGCTAGTGAGACGTCGTTGTTGTAGGTCTCGCTGGTCCCGACGGCCTCCTGTACTGCGTTACGACTGCGGGAAAGAGCTGGAGAGTGTGTGAGACGGGTCGCAGGACGAGCCACGCGACGGCGAGATGCGGGCGGAGGAGGCCCGAGATCAGATGAAAGGCCGAGACGCGAGTCTGGCAACAATGACAAGACGTCGGTAGCGCGACACACGGATTCGAAGACGCGAGGGCGTCACACAGCTTTTTGCTCAATGGGACCTCCCGCAGACGTGTCTATCCAATGTCCTCCGCCCATTTCTCCCGGCGCACGGTCGGCTGCAAAAACAATTAGCGCCAGCCCAGGAAGGTTGCGCGGCAAATCAACTGTTGTGTGTCTGTGAAATTAAAGGTCCTGTTAGCGTAAGAGGCCCGTCTAGGTGTTCGCATCGGTGAGCGTGGAAACAAGCGGCCAATGTAGATTCAAGAGACGGCTACCTGCCAAGTAGCTGGACACTGGACTTTCGGCCCTGGTGCAGACGACTCAATCGGCTTACACGCTTCCGGGACGCGGTGCCATTATCGGAAAACTCAAATCAAGCCTCCATGTCGTAGAACGGATCCGGAGAGATGCCGCATTACACCCAGCAGTAGGTACCGGTATGCTTTCAGTAGCGCCCACAAACTAACGTCTGTTTATGCGATACTAGGTACACAACAACACCCTGATACGCTTGTGAATTATACAAAAAGCAACGCAGTGAAAAGACAGTATTTAGTCTTACGTCGACTAGAATGACTATGATAGCGCGAAGATTGTCTCACTTATATTGTTGGCTCCCAGGTAGACCCGGTTTGCTCAGCCGTTGATGACTTGTTCTACGCAACACCGACACCGACGAAGCGCATAGCACGGCATGATATCATACACACAAGAGCAGCATTATCAGCAGTGTCATGGCCGGCAATGATATTCATCATTCATGGACGAAAGCGGTTTCGTACAATGGCGGTGCTATCTTACTATCAGTCGTGGCCGCCCCTTGTAGATTCTGTATGGCGTGGGGGTGGGCCTCTAACCAACTTTATTCATACCTACTCGCTGTGTGTACGAAGCCACAAGACAACGAAAGCGACTAGTACATTGGCATTCAATCATCGATCGTCCCTGTGTACGTACCATTTCGCAGAAGACGAAGCGCAAGGGAGTCCGACCTCCATCTGTCCAGGTTGCACACCATAGCTGTATGCTCGGTCAATTGAAATCTCGAAATAGTGTTTTCGCCATTCTTGGGATGTTGGAAAGCCCCATGTATTCTGATGAGGTACTGCACAGACTGACATGCACTAGCGGCATCGAAAGACGAGGCAATGCTGTGACTATGCGTCATATACCAAGCAACGCCTATGAGCATGCTCAAGCAAAATGCCTCGCTATCGTGCAAGTATGTTGCATATGTGTTACGCCCCTTTTCCCATATAAAGTAGTCAAGGGGTAATTGACACTGCGTCTTTATATCGCCGACTTGGAGAGTAGGTAGAAGATTGGAAACTTCATTACCTCTCGCAGTAATGTTTGGCGAATGCATCGTGGCTTCAACAGCCTCATCCCTTCCCACATCACCCATCACACATGCAGACCATGCGAAAATTGAAACTCTTTCATTGCATCTATCCACTGTAATATACACAGCCCATTCTCGTAGAGTATGCTCCACAACCGTCGCTCGCATCGATCGTAATCGCGATCGCGCCGCGTGCGCAATCGCATCGTGAATATGACACCGTCCAGTTTATCGAATCAGAGATGCCGTCAAAGCGTCCGTTATGTAACAAGGTGTGTGTGCCGGACGCGGAAGTCATGCAACCACATCCACATCTACCAGCGAACCACTTAAGCCCGGTGAAGGGAGAGTTCGAAGGCGGATGCGGAGAGCTGCTCAGCTGATACACGCTAGGCTTTCATCATCTGAGGCGTGGTTAGCATAGGTTTGGTCGGGGCTGAAGAAACTGGCTTACATTGTATAAACTGGAGGGATACCGAGAGAAGGTGGGTGTGGGCTGCGGAAAGATTTTGAAGCTCCGGGAGGTGGTCTGAGCGGACGCTAGCCTCTATCGAGACTAAGACTCACATAGGCTTGGCAAATTGTTGATATTCGACTGGGAAGCATTCAAAGACACGGTACACGACATAGTATCTCCCAGGTGTTAGTACGAGACTGCAGGAGACGATGAGTCTTCTCCATGCTTCTCGTTGTGTAGGAAGTCGCAGAAGTTGTCTGCGCACGTCCTACGCAGATATTTCGAGATGCCCCCAAATAGGCCATCACGGGATCGCACCCAACCATGCAACGCTATGTCTGAGGAGTTCAGTACGGCTCTTCACAATCTCGACTCCAAAATGGGATAACATTATACCAGATGAGAGTTTAAGGAAAATACTCGACAACTTCAAGGCGACGAGTATGTTAGCATCATCCCTTCGATGCTAGGCACATACTTACCAAATTTCAGTCCAGTCGTCAGGCTGGGAAAGAATCGATAATGGATGGATATCTAGAATATCCCAAGAAAAGCCTAGTGGTGAGGATATTGAGGTATTCGGCTATCTCAGCACACGGAGAGATGTTAGCAACAAGCTATCGTTTACTATGCTTCGCCACAAGAACGGATCACAGTGCATCCAACTCGTCTCTACCTCTGCCAACGAGGAAGCGCACGCAAGGATACGATCTTTGAAAGAATGGACTCCCGTGATCGTGAGAGGAAAGCTCATGGATCGCAAAGCTCCGAAAGACGACAAATATCTAGGCATGAAACTAGAAGCTCAGAAAGAAATCGCTGTTGATCATATTCAGCCACTTAATGAAATTTCAAATGACATCATCATCAAGAACGACACGGTATTTGGACCTCATCAGCGACACCTGCAACTCCGCACGGACAATGAATTGCGTCAAAATCTCATTCTTCGGTCGGAAGCTATGGCCATGGCAAGGCAGCATCTCAACGCACAAATGTGGAAGGAAATTGAGACGCCTGTTCTTTTCAAGTCCACGCCAGAGGGTGCACGGGAGTTTCTTGTACCTACGCGCCAGAAGGGACTGGCTTATGCGCTACCACAGAGCCCCCAACAGTACAAACAGATCCTCATGGCCTCCGGCATTACAAAGTATTACCAATTTGCACGATGCTTTCGTGACGAAGATCTTAGGGTTGACCGGCAGCCGGAGTTCACTCAGGTCAGTGGCCAATACAAGTACCCCCGGAATCTGCTCTAATCATAAGTGTAGCTCGATATGGAGATGGCTTTTGCTGGTGAGGAAGAGGTCATGCAAGAGATCGAACGATTGTTGAAAGAGGTCTGGAAACATGTTAATAACGTAACTCTCCATGGAAGGTTTGAGCGGATGACGTATCATGAAGCCATGGCATCTTATGGGTCTGATAAACCAGATCTACGATTCAAATCAAAGGTATCATGCTCAAATCGCCGCACAAACAATAATGGGACTGACTAGGACAGATCCACGACATTACTCAACACCTGACATCTGATCTCGTTGGAAAGATCACTTCACTACAGAATCCAGCCATTGACGCCATGAAAATATCCATGTCCGAGGATCCTAAAATAACCCGCAAGTTCATTGCCGGCTTCCTCGACAGTCCAGATGGAAAACCTTACCTCGACAACCCAGACGGCCAACCCGGCATCTTCATCGGTGACCTATCCCAGCCTATGCAGGGTCTCGGCCCACTAGGCTACCAATACGTAATGGAAGGACCAGAGTCTCTTGCCGTCGAGAACGGCGATGTTCTAATCCTACAAGCGCGACCCGACGCGCCCTTCTCAGGCGGCTCAACCATGCTCGGAAACCTGCGTCTCGCACTCCACAAAGCAGCCATAGCCCAGGGTCTTATAAATGCACCAGAGGAGCAAGACTACAAGTTCCTCTGGATCACAGACTTCCCCTTGTTTACGCCATCTTCGGACAGCGAGCCGGGCCAGGGCGGCGAAGCAGGCTTCTCATCAACGCACCACCCGTTTACCGCGCCAAAAACACCAGAAGACGTAGAAATACTCCTCTCAGACCCCTCCGCCGCCAAAGCAGCTCACTACGACATTGTCGTCAACGGTGTTGAGCTCGGTGGTGGCAGTCGCCGTATACACTCAGCCGCTGTGCAAGAGTTCATCTTCAAGGATATCCTCAAGATGAAGCCTGAGCGCATAGAGGACTTCAGACATCTACTCGACGTGCTGAGGAGTGGATGTCCTCCGCACGCAGGTATCGCGCTAGGATGGGACCGGCTGATGGCAGTCCTGTGTCATAGGGAGAGCGTTCGAGACGTCATTGCTTTCCCCAAGAGCGGAAAAGGCGAGGACTTACTCGTCAAGAGCCCGACCCGTATGACTGAAGACCAGCTCAGCACGTATCATCTGCAAGTGAAAGAGTAGGTTGGGGGTGTGGAAAATGTACTATATGATGTAGATAAGACCTTGTACAATGGATGAAAGTACCGATAGATCGCCATTTACAGCATACAGGACATCTCACATTCGCGTCAGATCGAGAGGAAAATGTAACATGTCAGTCGTTCTTTCCCTCCACCCACCAAACCCAATCAGGTGATCCAAGGTCCAAATCATACATTTGCGCACCCTGAGCCTCACCGTCTTCCAAGCTCACAGATACCTGTTCCGGACTACAGAGTCGCTATATTGTCCCTCACACTCTCCAGCTGTTCTTTTACCCCACCCGCTCAACAGTCCCATCGAATTCTGCATCAACACCATATCCCATCGCCCGCAGAATCGCCCTGCCCTCCAGCACATCCTCATGATTCCAAATCCTCTCAGCCCATACGACTCCAAAAAGGCCTTTGAAGTCGGTGAATCCCATATCCCTGGCTGCGGTACCGGTACCAGTGATCTTGGCCTTGTCCGCCGCCGAAGACATGTTGACTTGTGTCGGGTTGGTATGTGGATTTAGTGGTGAAACAGTGAAGCGGGAGGATTGTGTTGGATTTTGCTTTCGGATAGCTCGGATGTGAGCGAAGTGTCTGGATTCTGGTGAAGAGTGAAGTGCGGTGTGAGATTGATGAAGATGCTGACACGGCCTCGGCGGTTTTTCGTAGGAGGGGTGGTTGTTGCGATGTATTTATAGCGAGGATACCCAGGTCAACTAGTTTATCATGTGATCACGCGCATACACGTAATGGATGCACGTTATACATCATTATGAGCTGTATCTACAGTAAAAGCCCGATTCCTACTACGCCTAACACGGCGTTTGTCCACCAACCCATTTTACTCCTTCTACCAGCACCTATGCTTTTGCCTGGACTTGGATTGCCCCCCGTTCTTGTAGCATAATCGCCTGGTCGCGCAGCGGCGGTGACGCTTGCTTCGAAGCCCGTTCTCGGCAAGGTTACGGTGGTGGGTGCATTGCTTACGGTCGCGGTGATGGCAGTTCCGCTCGAACTGATTGTTACTAGTGTGTTGCCGGTTTTGTCTGTTGCCAAGCCTAGAAAGGTCGCGTTGTTAACTGGTCCGACTGTGGTGGAAAGACCGGGTGTAAGGCTCAGGGTTTCTGAGCCGATTGTGACAATTCCGCCTGCTGGTACAGTTGCCTGTGGTGACGTCGTGTCTGTGCCGCTCGGTGAGCTTTGACCTGAAGTGGTTGGCGATTGGATAGGAGAGCTGTCGCTTTTGCTGCCTGTAGGTCTAACGGGTTGGCTAGAGCCGTCGATCGTAGGCAATGCTAATTGAGATTCATGCGTGCTCGAAAGCGTCTCCCCAAGTACCGAGATGACATCCAGCAGTAGGCCGTTTTGCCCAGTTGGCTGGGGAGTTGATACCAAAGTGCTTGAGGCTCCTCCTTCTGTTCTACTGCCGGCAGGCTGTCCAGGCATCTTGGGAATTGTGTCCGCTTGTGTGGCTGTCACGGGCTGCCCATCGCTTCCCCCACCTCCCCATGCATCGATTCCCCGTACTGGAGTGGCGACAGGGTCGGTTCGTTCCACAGTATTCGTTTCTAAATTGATGATTGTCGGTCGGGTCGTCGTTATGACCACATCAGTCTGTGTATGTGCACCGATGAGGAGAGAGTTGACACCGGTATCATACCAGCCCGTTGCTGTCGGAAGCTCAGGTATGCCTCTGCCATTGCAAGACTTGGGATCGAAAGAGAGCATGCATGGATCTAGCACCCAGGGTCCGCCCCAGGTGCTCTCAACCAGACCCGGGTCGTTGTATCTCTGTGATGCAATTGAGGCCGGAATGCGATAGATGGGAGTGGTGGTGGCATTTGCTAGCACTACATGTTCTGCCTCATATCAGCTCACAATCTCACGGTATCTTGCATTGATCGCGTACGTGGGAAGGCCGTGGTGATCGTTGATAGGCTGTGGTCGGTCAAGAGATGTGGTGAGAGAAACATGACGACACAATGCGTGTGTAGTGCGTTAAGGCGGTCTACGAGGAAACAAGAGACAGCAAACAGGTTCCTGTATCTCGAAGCACCAGAACCCCCTATCATCAGCCATGGTTTCAATGTGAGGATGTTCGCGTGCTGTGCCGCAACGCAAGGAGAGGCTCGTCACAGTTAGCGGAGACGACCATCGCGCAGTCACATGCCAAGGGTCGGAGTCGCAACTCCCCGAAGTCCACTCTACTACCAACCATCACCTTGTGCGCAATCGTCTATTTGGACCTCAGCCTGTATTTCCATTAAACCAGAGAAACACTCCGTATTGAAGTCGGCAATGAGGCTGATGAACAAGATCCATCTTTCCATCATTGTGGGACAGGGGTCGCATGATTGACCTGCGCCCCGGATGTTGGATCCTTTCGCCCCATGAACAAGTCCAGCAGCAACAGCACGATTGGGGGGTAAACGACGCACCTAATTATACGTTCGACATTCCCAAAAAGGTGATTGCTAGTTTGATCCTGGCTTCCGATCTGCATCTTGCAGTCTGCAATACCAGCTCTTCGACCACAGAAGACAGCTTGATCACACAGTTCAGTCTTCTTGGCATTGGTAGCAGTCTTGAAGGATCAAGAGTGAGATAGCACAGCCCAATATTGCACTATACTCCAAGGATGGCTCGACGCTCAAAGGCGACACAAAGTTGGAACTGCAACCGGGCAACAGCTGACCGATACCAGTCTCATGGAAGGAGTCACCTTAAGAAGGTATATCAGTACACCGATAAAGGTGGTAGATACTGGAGCAAAGCTTGCGTATGTTCTAAGCCTCAGGACAGAACACCCACTGAGGAAGAACGCAAAGGCAGTGTAAGAGATATAGTGTGAGGGGCGGTCGGTGGTACTCTCAACCAGCTTGGGGGACTACCTTTCAAGGTATGGTGTGCGACTCGGGAGGCAGACAGACAAGCTATCGTGCTCATGTGTTGTCATGAATCAGCGTTTGTTTGTTTGGTCCTCGTTGCCGGCCTCTTCTGTGCAGGGAGACCCCGCGTTTCTCAAAGACATGTAACACGTGGATGTACATCCTACTGTGCACAAACTGGGAAGCAGCCTTGTAAGTATCGAGGGTCCTGTCGCTAATGCTGCTCAAATGTATACACACTGTCTAGCCACGCTTCGTAATGTAACCCCAAGATTGCGGCGTAGCTAGAACACCAGTCATCGTCTCCGAATGACCTCTGCAAATGCCCAACTTTCCGAAGCGGCCCCCAATTCACGACCAAGCTATCAGGACCATATGACCATGCGACCACGCCGCATTCGTCAGCTTCGACTGGCGAAGTACCTGGATGCACCGTGAACTGGGAAACTGGGAACAGATTCGGAACAATAGGGCGCACTCTCATAGGCAGCCATCTCAACAGCAGCAGGTACCCGCTGCATTCTCGTACTTGGATTACACCAGCCCACCTTAATCGTCACGTTCAGGCCCCCACACCTCCACATAGTCACAGCCTCATGGTGGCAACCAACAGCTCCAGCTTGCGTGAACCTTTAGGAATGGACAGCAGCGGCTACTGCGACTATCCGATGTAGCAAACTGGTAATCGTTCGGCCTCCATAGTTTGGCGATCCAGACCTAACCGGTGAACGACGTTCACGCGGAGCGCGCCGACGACACGGCGCAGCCAATCACAGCACGGCAAGTTGTGCCTCAGCCACAATTTGAGCCGCAGAATCGAGGCGGTGCTTGAGCCAGGTATGATGTCGGTGGGTTCCTGTAGGCAGTTGAGACATATGGTCCGATGGTATAAAGAATGTGAAAATGACTGTGGTGTTTTTTGCCTTGTCCTCCACAGCTCAAGTATAAGTACCTGCAACCAGTCCACATTACAAACACAGCAACTATCTTCTCAGTATCAACTTCTACTTCACCTTCTGCATCACTATACCACTCCAACGCTTTACCCAGACACCCGAATCAAGTGCCCAGGATGTCTCACTTCCATTTCAACCACACTCGCATCCGCGAGCGCACCCCCCCTGACTACGAGCCTTCCTACTCTCGTGCTCAGATGCCTCGCGAGTCCAACGAACGCCGTCGCGATATCACACTGTCCGACGTCGATGATGATGGTCACGATGACTACCCCTACTCTACCAGGCACCAAACCGCTAAGCTGTCCCGTGCTCTGACGGTCCGCGATGAGCCCTCCCAGCTGGAACGCTACAATGTCTGGCCCGACAACAGACGCAATGATGACGAGGATGAGAGGCGCCACAGCTACGAGAGCCGCCACACATACAGACACTCATCTGACCGCTTCGAGGACGATGTGGACGACCGTGGAGTCCGCCTTAGCCTCAAGGCTACCATTGAGCGATCACGTCCATCCCACCACCATCACCACCACTCCCTGTCTCGCGACTTCGATACTCACCTCTGGCCCAGCGACGTTTTTCGTCGCAAGGACAGATGGGTAGACGAGGCATGGGAATCCAGTGAGCGCTCTACCTCGAGGGAGCGAAGCCTGACTGGGAGGGACAGCTGGGGAGAGTTTGAGGAGAAGGCGAAGGAATTCGAAGATGAGAAGTGGAGCAGGTACCGCAAGACGACCGTGTTGAAGACAGAGGAGTACAAGCCGTTGCGACGCAGGAGGACCATCAGGGACATCTGAGGTTGAGTAGAGTTCAGGACGATAGTATGGGAGGACTTGATTTCACGCGCTGCTTCTTTCGTTTGGTCTAGGTATAGTTGGTGTTGTGTTCTGGATTCGTGGTGCTCTTGTTACCTTGTTTGTGTTTTGTGATTTTGCCTTCATCACTCGTTTCTTCTTATACCCAGAATGGCAGATGGATCTACGATAGGCTGTACTAGGTAGCTTACAATAACATACTTATCTTTTTATGCGGTTGCGATCAAGGTGTCTCGACTAGGTGCCGCTGAGACCATCTCCACACTATCGAAAATCTTCTTGCAAAACGTGTTGATTCTTACAGCTGAGTGAGAACATGATTGAGATGCATGTGTAAGAGAGGGGCACGAGGCGCAGATGCAGGGCGCGGATCACTTGACCAGGCGATCTACCGGGATATGTGCACGGACCCATTGTTTGGATTGGCGCCTTTCGTGTTTACATGAGTGCTCTCGTCGGAACAACACCATCGCTAAACAATTCCACAAGTTCACCATGGCCCAAACAAACGGCAAAGAGAACATCGCCGATGGCTTGATTGCGAACATTGCATTCAAAGCCCCCTCACAATCCCCCAACAAAGCGGCGTTGTCACCAAAGAAATCGTCGCGCAAGACGCGCAGTAAGAGTATTGGTCCAGGAGGTCTGGGAGAGTTGGAAGCACCACCACTGAAGGAAGCCTTTGGAAACCGCAGAAAGGTATGCGCAATATGTGCCAAACTCGGAGTGCATGTCGCTGACCAAATAGTCTGCTTTTATTCCTGCGGTCAAGTCAATTCTAGCCTCGAACGATGAAGACGAGAAGAAGAGGCGCGAAGCCCGTCGCAAGTCGCTGGGTAAGATTCGCACGATATAAAACTCCTGGAGCCCAAAACTAACGCCTCTTTAGCAAGGCGACGCGTATCTTTCGCGCCCGAGGCAACTCTACACACTTGGGATGTGGTCGAATACATGCGCGATGCGACCAGTTCCTCCGCCTCATCCGAGGTGACTCGAAGAGCCTCAAACGTCTCTCAAGCGTCCACCCCGGCATCGCCTGCCCCTCCTTCCGACCCCGCAGAGCCTCCATCGACCCCACCAGAACAAGCAGAAGAGGCTGAAGCAGAGACTAGCTCGTCACCTGCAAACCAGCGCGCATCACATCAAAAGAAGAACCGCCGAAGTTCTGGTATACCGCCCATGAACTTCAATAACCCAGATGACGTCTACTCCTCAAGCCCCTTGAGCGGAGATAACCCATCACCTGGAGACAATGACGATGGCAGTGACTCTGATGATAGTGATGCGTCTGATAATTTGGGCGCTTCTCCTGACAACGAAGACTCTTCCCAAAGCAGCGCCCGACTCGACGCTGCACTGCGAGAGGCATCCAACTTGGCAGTCACACAGAATCTAGACTTTGACGATGATGGCGATATGACCATGGACATTGCACAAGACGAGGTTACCGCAGCCTTCAAACCTTGGGCGAAAAAGAGTTACATTACAGAATACGACAAGGAAAACGAAAGCCCTGTCCCCTCACCTGCACGAACAGAAGCCGGGGATGATGAAGATATGAGCATGGATATCACACGTGCGGTCGGCCGCATTGTACCGCCACAACAGCAAGAAGAGTCGGGCGCACCGAGTTCGGATATGGAGGAAGACATGAGCATGGAACTCACTATGCCACTCGGAAGGATACAAGCTATGGCGTCGAATGCGCCAGCCAACCGAAGAAAGAGTCTTAAGAGGAGAGTTTCAACACTTGAGCAAGGAAGCCCTGCGAAGCGCACTGCAAGCCGACGCACAAGCTTGCGCCAACGTCGACAATCAGAAGAACACGCCCAGGAAGATGCGACCATGGACTTCACAATGGCGATTGGAGCGATTAAGAAGGCACCACAGCCTGAGCCTGCGAGACGTGCTAGCGTCCAATCCGCTATCGAAGATGCGACAATGGACTTCACCTTGGCTGTTGGTTCTATCAAGAAGGGTGATTCGACTGTGCAGCAAGAACAGGATGAGGAGGAGGATGAGGATCAGGATGAGGATCTTTCCATGGAGTTCACCAAGATTGTTGGCCCTGGCATTAGACGTGCCGACAGGCCATCTTCAACATCAGAGAAACCTGCTGATATTACTCCTGTCTCCGCCACCAAGACACCAACGCCTCAAAAGGCGCTCAATAAATCGCCCGGTAGCAGAAGGACTTCCATGCTCAGGAATGAAGTCAAGGCCGAGACCGAGGTGTTGAGGGACATCACTCCTAGCACTTCTGGTGAGGTTGTCTACCCGAACCTTGATCCAGGAACTCCCGAAATTGTGAGGCAGAAGGACATCGAAGAGATTGAGCCATCCCCATTTGTGCGCCGAACTCCTCTGAGCGCTTTGAAGCAAAACAACGCTATTGCAACGCCAACCAGTGAACAACAACAGAGGACACCATTGGCAATTCCCGAAGACCCAGTTGCGGCGCCAATTTTGAACCGACGCCGCTCTTCATTGTCTGCAGTACAATTCAGTCCCATCAACGCCCCGCGCGAGGAACCCGTGCTGAAGAGCACGGCAATCCTCAGCAATAGTATCAGATTACTTTCGACCCCACGAAAGCAATCGTTGATGTCGCCAATGAAAAAGGGTCTGACCCCTAAGAAATCTCAAACCCCACAAAAGCAGCAGACGCCGAAGCAAAAGACACCAACTCCCAAGAAAGCTACTCCACGAAAGAGTATGAGCCCTAAGAAGCGTGTCCTCTTCGGCGAGCAGCCGGAAGAGGAGAACGAAGTGGAAGAAAGCATTGCAGAGGATGGTTCGGAAGTCGAACGCATCTCGTTGCAGGACTTTCTTGACATGACAAAGATTCGCTTTATGGATCTTAGTACGACCAAGCGACGTCATACTGCAGCCCCCGCTTCATTCCACGACGTGGAAGTGGAGGAGAAGGAGGAGTCTTTGGACCGCTATGTTGTGGCTGGTGCATGCACGCTGCCTGAGTATGAGTTGTATCAACATGCTTGCCATGAGATGAAGAAGTACATCTCCGACGGCCGCCACTTTGTCCGCACTATGGAGGCAAATGTCTTAGAGGACAACCCACTGCTCTTCAGCGAGTACCTCACTGCTCCTCCAGATCAACGCAAGGTCATGGACAACCAATTCAAGAACCTAAAGACGAACGCTCGTCTTGAAGCTCGCGGAGAATGGTACACATGGCGAAGCACGCTTTTGCATGATCTTAAAGCTGGTCTACTTCACACAATGGATGGCTTCAAGCGCGATGAGGCTACACTCGTCAACCAAGAACAGCTACTCGATGTTGTGCTGCCGCCTCTAATTGAGAAGAAGGAGCATTTGTCTATTGAGTGTAAGCAGCTACAGCAGCGTCATGACGAGCTTAATAGCTGCGACCGAGAAGAGCTTGAGCAGACCAGGGAGAAGCTCACTGCTACCGATGCTGAGTTGCAAATGAAGAAACAGGTGCTACTTCGGCTGCAACAAGAGCTCGCCGACAAGGAGCAGCGTATCCAAGCAGCCAAAGACCGAAAGGTTGAGTGCGTCGAAGAAATCAAAGCAGCTGAGCGCCTGCGAGAAAACTGCCGTGGCTGGTCTACAAGCGAAGTCAGCAACCTGAAAGGTATGTCAAGTTTGTCCTTAAACATGAACCCCGCTAACACTACTATAGCCAAAGTCACTGCTCTTGAGCAAGCCCACGGCTGGTCCATTACTTCGGCTTCGTCAACAAGCATTACAATGACGCACCTGAATGATCTGGAATTGTACTTTGTACCTTCTGCCTTCGCCACAGGCTCTGACACACCCAATGCTTCCATATCACTCGTATACATCGGGGACTCGGCAACACCCCATCCTCGCCCGCTGACCACTAGCAAACGCTTCTTTCTCCAGCTTATCCGCGCACATCTTCACTGCATTCCTCAATCACAAACACGCATCTCATCACTTCTGTCGCTTGTCAAGAACGGCTGGGCTACTGCTCTCGCAGTTGCTGCAGGTGTTCGATGGCTCGAGCATAGCTACATTACCGAAGAGTACATACTTTCGGATGAGCGCATGGCCATTTCTACCAACATGCTCCTGCCGACGCTTCAAACCAAGATCAGGGCCACCTTTGAGGTTGGCGTTAGCCTAGGCAAGGAGGGTGTAGAGACCGATGTCAGCACAAGGGCAGAGGTTGTTTACGGTGAGAAGTATGGTGAGGAGAAGATGGGTGCATTCCTAAGGGATTTCTGTGGAAGTAAGGTGAAGGAAGAGGGGGATATGTCGGTATGGGCAGACGCCATGCTAGATCTCGGGGCGAGACTCAAGAAGACTGGGAGGAAGGGCGAGAGAAAGTAGTAGGCTTCTTGCTTGCTTCGCATGACATGTTTACGATTTAGCGTTATGAGATACGATGGCGTTTGGAGATTTGGACCTCACGGGGTGTTTAGGCTATTATTTTGTTATAAATTGTCATTTCTCCATACTCACGCACTGTCACTTTTGAGTGTTGATACCATACAAGCTGCTGCTAGGCTAGTGCTGACAAGCGTCATACTAACCCCCAATCGACGTCACCGGAGGAACTCTCGCAAGACGTCTTCCGGAAGATCTCTAGCCTCCGGTCCAAGATCACCGTTCATGTCTCGGTAATGATTATACCGAGATTACACGAATCGCGAATCCTTGCTGTTGGTGTCGACTGTCGGCTCC
Organism: Pyrenophora teres f. maculata; assembly: GCA_014334815.1. Lineage (NCBI taxonomy): Eukaryota > Fungi > Ascomycota > Dothideomycetes > Pleosporales > Pleosporaceae > Pyrenophora > Pyrenophora teres. The sequence continues at coordinate 1,004,347 of CP060576.1, read as the reverse complement.
AGGATGTTCGCGCATCCCCGCAATCTGGCGCCTGCTCTGTATGCTGCAATTTGTGGAGATACGAGATAGTATATATCGCTTTGGCCCCTGACATGGCACTACGCTACGTGATCGCGTCGCCAAAAATGTTACGTCTTGCTGTATCGCTCCTTGCGCTATCAGGCGTTCCTTCCGCAGTTGCATTGCCTAGCAAGCATGCATCGCAGAATGCATCTAATCGCGTTGTCGAGCTCGATTATGGTACCTTCAGCGGCGCATCCTCTTCACAGTACAATTTGACATATTTCCGCAAGATCCCATTTGCGGCATCAACAGCAGGCAAGAACCGGTTCCGCGCTCCGCAACCACCACTACCCATTACAAATGGCACATACGATTCCAACCAGGCATTCGACATGTGTCCTCAGCGGACGGTCAACGGCTCCGAAGATTGCCTATATCTTGGTGTCTACTCGCGACCATGGACAAAGAAGCAACATCTCCGGCCCGTCTTACTGAGCTTCTACGGCGGCGGCTTCATCCGCGGAGGCGCCACCTTCGCCATTCCTCCCTCAGGCTACCCCGTCCTAAACGTCTCCTCCAGCAACGATTACGTAGTTGTCGTTTCCAACTACCGCACCAATGTCTTCGGTTTCCTCCCCGGCTCAAAGATAGCACAACACCCCGACGTCGATCTCAACCCGGGTCTTCTCGACCAACAAGCCGCCCTCAAATGGATAAACAAGCACATCCACCACTTCGGCGGCAACAAGAACAACATCACCATCTGGGGCCAATCCGCCGGCGGCGGCAGCGTCGTCGCCCAAACCATCGCCACAGGAAACCACGGCAAGAAACTCTTTACTAAAGCCATGGCCAGCAGCCCATTTTGGCCGAAAACATATCGCTATGACAGCCCCTGGGCCGAAGCTTTATATCAACAGACCCTCCAAGATGTAGGCTGCAACGGTACCGCCGACGAAATCGCGTGTTTGAAAGACGTCGATGTGCAGAAGCTAAGAGACAGCGCGTTAAAACAGAGTGCAAGCCAACAATACACCACATCTTCGTTCACCTACGGCCCCGTCATCGACACAAACTTCCTCACAAAATCTCTAAGCGAGGTCGTTGCAAAAGGCAAATTAAACGTAGACACCGTGCTGACAAGTTACAACCTGCACGAGGGTGAGAATTTCATCCCGCCTGGTTTCTCCAAAGCCGCCACGGGCGCTGACGGCTTCAACTCATCTGCCGCGTCGTTTGATAGCTGGCTAAGCGGCTACCTACCTGATCTCACAGCCAAGGATCTAGCCAGCGTAAAGGAAATGTATCCAGCGGTAGGCGAAGCAGAGGAAATTAATTGGAATACCACCTCCATCCGCGCGGGACTGTTGTATCGCGATCTTGTTCTTGCCTGTCCAGCGTTTTGGATGGCGAGCAAAGCAGATAAAGGGTGGCTTGTTGAGTATACGATTTCGCCGGCTAAACATGCTAGTGATGTGCAATATGTATGTCCCTGCCTCTCGTTACCTTGGCTTCTACTCAAAATCCTCCATTCTACCATTTGCTGACCTAAATCTTACTAGTGGAACACCATCAATCCAATCCAAAGATCAGACCCTCTGACCTACCAAGCTTACACCGGTGCGCTAGGGAGTTTCATTCAAACGGGTGATCCGAATGCGCACAAGGTCACTAAGGCGAGTGTACCTGGTGTCCCGGGGTTAGATAGCGGGAAGCAGTTTTTGGTTACGGCGGGTGGGTTGAAGCAGGGGGAGATGGCGTTGTTGAAGAAGAGGTGTGGGTTTTGGAAGAGCGTGGCCGGGAGGGTACCTGTTTGAGGGGTGAGGTGGTGGAGTTAATTAGTATATAGATGTTAATGACACATTGAAAATATATCATGGATGATTGCTTTCAATTAATTCCCTGAGGGTGTCATTTTGTCTTTGTAATCGTCCAACGTTGTCAAGATACCTCAGCTCACAGGGCCAAACATGTATGCATTAGAGCCGGATCTAGATAGATCTTTCTATAATGTATCTTTGCTGTAAACTCTTCCATTTCCTCCAGCTATTCTTATCATCGGACTAAGTCATCATACTCAGGACCGTTTTGTTAGTCCTAAGACTCGCGGTCCTCTACGACCATGGCATCCACGGGGAATCCATCTCAGCTATCAGCTCCTCAACTAAAGCTTTCATGCCACCGTTCTTGTCCACCCTAATTGCAATGATGACACTAATGTTGTACATTGCTGCGTCCTAGAGAATGACTCCATGGCAGTCATAGTACATTCTCATGACAAGCTCCGCTTGGTCCCACACGGTGTCTATCTTCTGATCGACCCTTCGGATATAGGCGAGGACGATTTGTTGATACGGGGTCAGGAGCTTACCCTTTTTCTTGAACCATCTGCGGTGGGGACGAGTTCCACGGGTGAGTAGTGCGCGTAGGAGGGGCGGCACTGTGAAGTGGGTGTAGACGGGCTCGTGGAACGCCCTCCACTCCTTGACCTCCTTCTTTCCTTCCGGGGTATGCGCCCAGACGAAAAAGTAGTCTTCACCGGAGCGAGCTTTGCTGAGATCAGGAGGGGGGAGGCGAGTTTGGAAGTGGATGTCTACATTGTGTCAATTCTCATTCAAAGATGACGCTTGGCGACACGTTAATCGGCGGACAGTGGGATAACTTACTAGTGACGTATAGTCTCTCTAAAGCCACGTAGCGTTGGCCTTCGATTATATCGTAGTCTTGTTCTACTAGCAACGCCTTGCGGATCAGCGTCGCGCTCTGCTCTACGTATTCGAATAACTCGGCATCGTTGTGGAGTCCCAAGATGCGGACGAGGATCTGCGGCTCCATGCTAGCGGTGTCGCTATCGCTGTGTAATGGTAGGGGCTTCTCGACTTGAAGAAAGAGGGAAATCCGGAATGATTGATCGTAAACGGCGAGCCAATTTGGGAGTAGGTAGTGAAGTAGCGCGAAGCCAAAGTTTGCCAGCCAGCAATATCTCTACAAAGCCCAGCGCGGCACTTTGGGTTCACTTGAGATATAGCTCCAGGGGTGAGGGATATGTGCCGGCGGATTGTTCACGCACTCTGAATGAACTTGCACAAAATGCTGTCGATAGGCAAAAGGCGCTGATGCAGCCTGATGGCAATTGTGAAACTCCGCAATGGTGCCCTCAACTAGTCCTAGCCACTTGCTTGTCTTGCAACATCGTTGAGTATCAAACCTAGCACTCTAATACAATGATATAGGCATATGAAAGTATAGAAATGCATCGGCCAAGAGACCAGACTTACAAATTCCCTTTACGTGACTAAACGCAACGCGATCCTGTTACGCAATGATCGAGATCTTTATTGAAGCTATGACATGAACAGGATATTCATTATCAGATGCTGGTGCCTACAGCCGCGTCTTCTAGAAGTAAGTGAGTTTATTGCCGCCTTGCATCGGGCCCGCAATCGAGGTTTTGCAGTAACGATCGCCGGAGCAAGTGGCCAAAATCGCTGTCACACCCAAAACGACGAGTCAGGGATAACGGAGAGCTCTCATTCGTCCCTGATGTTGCTTGTGCTCATCCGCTACTTCAGCTGTTGCTCGACCACTTCCCCTCCTAGATATAAACTAGGTACGCACAGCTGCGAGTTGTCGATTCCAAGCAACAGACGACCAAGCGGAGACGATGACTATGCGAATCCAGATGGGCGAGCCACGCAAGGAGCCTCAGCCTATCGAAAAGACCGGTGACCACCAGTCCGAGCAGTTGAAGGCCGTCGTGCAAATCATGAAGCATGTACATCGAGACAAGCTACCCGGCGACTCGCACAAAGTCGACTCGGCTTCGCGTATCTTATTCGACCAGTTCAAACTCAGTAAGTTCCTCATAGCGTCTCTGTTACGCGAAACTAACCATTTGAAAAGACGAGCCCAACCAGGAGTACAAACTGAGACTTTTGTCGGAGCCCATCGACCACCATGACACGAGCAACAACGACACCGAGAAGCATGCGGACCTCCAGATGTCCAAATCTACTGGCATTACGGGTCAAGGCCCTTTGAGCAAGCTACCGCCTGAACTGCGACGCAACATCTTTCGACATCTGTTGGTGTTCAAGCAATCTATACAAGTGATCTGCGAGTCGAAAGATCCCATGAAATTTGCCGGGTTCACTCGCCTACCGCCTGTTTTGCACGAACACGCCCTTACATCCGTCCATGACTACCCGCGTGCTCCAGGCTTGGAGTTGTCTGAATTCAAAGATCTCTTTGCGATCGCAGCGACGAACCGGGAGAACTGCGAGTTGGCTCGTGAAGTCTACTACAAGGAAAACAGATTCGTCATGCCTCGAGATGGTCGGTTGGCTGCTGGGTTCCACTGTAAAGAGTGGCTGAAAGCTATTGGTCCACGAGCTCGCTGGTTTCTTGCAGACGTGACTTTCGAGGTGGTCAGGATGGAAAATCTACCGTACACGAAGGCCGAGCCCGGCGATATACACGAGATTCTTAAAAGCCTCGGCGAGAGCGCCTTTCTTCGCTCCCTGGTCATCCGGCGATTCCTGGCCTATGGTGCATCGCGGGCCTGCGATAAGAAGATGAAGAAGGCACTCAAGGCGCTATTTGACTACCGCGGCCTCATGATCTTCACCATCGGCAACATGCCTGAGCTAGAAGCTTCCTTCGCTAGCTTGGTCACTCGACCAAAAGACCTTGTGTCCTTCAAGGAGCAACCAGCTTATACAATCGGCAACAGCAAAGCCCGCACCTTCACGCCCTTCCAGTACCATACCCTCATGAATTACAAGAGGAACATTCTGCAGTACCTATATGTGCACACTCGCTCAACTGACGACAAGCGTGATCACATATCTTCCAAGGCCATGGAGAAGGAGTTCCAAGAGCGCGTGGCAGAAGCAGCAATCATGTGCAAGAAGACGCTGGTAGATAAACTCATTGAGAGGGGCGCTACGTGGATGAGAGGTGCACAAGACCTGAAGGATGCTCACGATGCCTACTTGCGAGAGAACAAGGTCTCTAAACAGCTTGACGAGTTTCCAGATCCGATGGATATAGACGGCTGAGATGCTACGTTGAGGTGACTGAGTTCGATGATAGTTGGCTGGGTAGAGATTACAAGTGTCAAGCCGTGCGTCCGACGCCTAGATGACCGCCTGGGTCCTAGTAACAAGCATGAGGTACGGTGCCTCTATACACCGGTATTTGCCTGATAGTATCATAGATGGGAAAAGAGAGGAATACCCGAATGAGTAATGATGCATACCACTTGGAACTTTGATATCTCTAATGAAGAATGATTTGCCGTGATGACTCGCCGTGGTACGTGTTGTGAGCTATCTTATATGTTCGAGGTGCGTATGCGCCGCTTTACATACGGAAGTCCTTGAGCATGCGTGTCGCTCGTTCGTGCGTGGATTTTGTTGCAGAACGCGTGCGGCATGAGTCAACAGATGTTGAAACTTCAAGCCCTAGGACCTTGGGATGTGCTGCAGAACAAGTGCGTACGATAAGCTTATTAAAGCAAGGGGATGAAAGAAGCAAATCTGCAAGCTGAGCTGGGTAACGTGTGCAAGTCAAGCTTCTCACGTATGCACAACCTTGGTTTCGTGCGTTGTAGTCGTGCTGTACATCTAGAAACGCCACAACGCAGACTCAAACACTATAGTAGCTGTTTCAAAGTCTCTCAGCGCTGAATAATAATGCTTCGAGCACGAAAACTGCTCTAGGAGTAGTCTAGATTGCCCGGCAAGCTTTTTGTGAGCTCTCTGCAAACATGGCAGAAGGGTCACAAAAAAGAGATTGGCTGAAATCTCCGACAACACGCAAAGGAGGATGCCAGAGTCGAACGAGCCACTGAAACCACCAAAAAAATGGTATAAGTCTCATAGACTAGATGTCACGGTATCCTTATGTGCTCGGGCGTGCCGCTAATCTTCTCTGTATCGTTTCAAAATTGACCAATTGCCCGAAGGCAGAATATTGAAGGATTGTAGGGTTTATATCCTCGAAGATAAGGAGATGATCGTTTTGATTGAAAAGTCGTGTATAGGTCGTGCACGACCCTAACCCCAGCAACAAGACCATGCCGACTGGAGGAACCAGATCGGGGGTTTTTTTTTTTACTGAAGTGCGTCGTCGTACTGTTGGCGATGAAGTCGCCGTTGTGAGATGTAGGAGGAACCTTGAAAACATGGGATGAAGTTGGAAGACGCCTACAAATGCAATCGGACGCCATGCCTCAACAGGAAGGGCGAAGCGAATGCCAGTGCTCTCGTCAACGTCGTCGCATGCCTGGAAGACGTCTTCCATCGTTGTAGCATCAATATTCGTCGGTTTGAGTTCCTTGTTCTTCTCTATCTTATTGCATGTGCTGGATGTGAGCATGCGCACCTCCTGAGGACTTATCCAGGCCCCGGCGTCTCAGCGTCGGCAGTAGGAAACAGCGCGAGAAGAGGCATTCTATCTTTGCAGCAGCCTACGAGCGATGTACCCTCGTGCTCTCTACCAGATGTCACGCATCTCTCGTGTCCTTGCGCCTGGTATGGCCTTTTCGTTGACGGACAGGGGCAGATTTGCTTCGGCTGTCCTCTCCACGTCACATCATACTCGCCGTAGTTTCCAAAGGTTGTAGCACCAATCTTCTATGCTTGCGGCCGATGCGTCTCGTGGCCTCATCACGCTGCCTTCCATCGCTGCCTTCCATTGATGCTGCGATGCCGCTAACGGCCAGGTTTGTGGTTTCCCTCGTCGGCTGCGCCTTCTTCCCCAACAACGCAGAACGACACCACTTTCCACAATCACGACAGCATCTGCGAATATAGCAGACCCAGCTTGGCGTCTTCATGAGACTGCGGAGCGTTGGCTCTTGTCGTAGCATTTCTTGGCTTCTCTCTGGGGTCAGGGCAGCTTTGCTCGGTGGTCCGCCAAGCTCAGGAGATTCCCCGTCTTCCATCCTCCTTACCACCGACAGCGCCTACACGATGGCAGACGGTAGCTCTTTCGATATTCGGGAGACACATTAGAGACGCCTCGTAAACCTTTTGGTATCTGCGAGGTCGAGGTCTATCGCGATGGAGGAGGGGGCGGGGGTCAAAGAGACTTCCGGCACCAAGACGCGAGCATCACCACCACCAGAGCGACCACAGGTAAGGTGGCTGAGTCTTGACGTGCATAACTGATAGCAGACTCTCTCGCCAGCTACGAGAAAGCTCGTATGCATCGAGAGCGAATAGCTGTGGCACCGACACCTTCCTCTACCTCACCCACGATGACAACGAAGACGGCGAGACGCAACGGCGGTCACGGCGACACCACTCTGGCTGTCGATAATGTAGAACACGGCGAACGAAGAGCCAGCCTCAGATTCGAACAACCGCCACGGCGGCGACAAGATCCAATTCCTCGTACATGCCGCACAAGCAAGTTCGCGCGGAATTTACAGCAATAAGATGCAGACATGGCTACCCGAAGTGCCAGAGCTTCATCAACATCTGACTCTGGGGCCGTATCTATGTAGACAGCTCAAGGACAAGTATCCCTCCTGCGCTGCACCCACCTGGCCGCAGTACAGGAAGGGCCTACCCCTCTACAACGAAGAGACCGGAATAACACCGTGGCTTTTGAGCTTTTCAAGAGAAGGTTTTTGTTCAAGAAACAGGCGTAGTTCCTGATCATACTGTCTTGCGGTCAGAGCCGCTCTGCAGGAATACCTAGATCAGGCATCGACAACAGGAACATGACCGGGACTCTAGTCTTCGGTTTACCTCTCTTTGCACCAGAGAGCAAATCTTGCGAATGTATACAGACACTCTGCCTATACCACCCTCGCTGTGGACGATCGATCGCTCGATCTGGGAGCGTCAATCCGGAGATGAAGTGTCATATCCTCTATTACGATGCCTTCAAGCTTGGCAGACCATCAACATATACCATACAAAGGTTCCCGGCCTCGCGTATGTATCTTGGCTTGAGTTGGTATCCCACAGCTGGCCGTTCTGGAAATGTTCGGGCAGTTGATCAATGTTGCAACAGTATCAGCTCTGCAATAAGGACTGCACATATCTGTGACCTATGCTCAACAACCACGCTCAATGGAGTTGCTCATCTATAAGCTTTGAGCATAGTTGGCCTTTCAATCATCGACGTACGGGTTTCGCAATCACCAAACCATCCCAGTCGGTACCTCCATCCCAACATGTATGCGACACCCAAGACACGACGCCATAATTCCGGTCATAAGTTTATGACAACGGTTGGCCATCATTTGCCATGCCTCCAATAAACATATTGGTCTCTCGCTGGATGACAAATGTACAGAATAGTGCATGTCGTCAGGGGATGGATGAAACTCGGTTTCTTTTACACTTCATCTCACCTACTTCAAGGTTGGTTATCTTCCCCATCTACCCAGAGCGATGTTAGAAGATAATAACCAGGAAGCGGTCGGGATGAAAATTATCTTCCATAGGCTTCGTATTCGTGGTGTCGTCGACCTAAGGAGGAACCGTGGGCTACCCAAATGGCTAGCTGCAACTCAGACTCCAACGTTATGTGGCCACACCATTCCTCCCTGGGAGCTACATATCTTGGGTCAGCTTGTGATGTAGTCATACGTACACGCCAGGGCTGATCTATCCACCCAAGCCCCTTGTCCGTGGAGCTCAACACTTAGCGTCGGGACTGATCGTGCTCGAGCCCACAAAGAACAAAAGACGGTGAACCGAGACGGTCTGGACTATGGCGACAAACTTCGAAGATGTTTGCAACGCTCTTTATGACAAGACGATGCATCATTCCAAGTCTACTCAGACATGTCCGGTCCTACCTGCTCCACGAGCATGTGTTGACACGTCGCAGTCCCGATCGAGGTCTTATTCGGCTGTGCATCGTTATCAGCTAGGACATGTCTGGTCCGGACCGCCCGAACAAAGAAGCCTATTCCTCGTTGCCATCTTCTTGCTCTCGAATTGGTTAGACTTCGGATGGTGGCATTATATCGTCCAAACAAATATCTTCGACGGCCTTTCTCATCCAGATCATTTCAAAGACCAAACAACTCGTACTCGCTTATGGCCCTCCTGGTTACGAGTATGTTGTATTCTACTTGGTTTGGAGGGTGGCATGTCATAGGCCGCCCGCCCCTCTTCCGACGGGTAGATACTTTCGGTTACCAATGTGCAAGTCCGAAGCCAAGGTCTTATAGACTCTTCGAGTGGGTAAACTGTCGAGTTATCGTTCGGTATGGCTCGCGCAAGATCTGTTGCCCGCTTTTGGCCTTCTACCGATTCGGGCTTGGTGCATTCCTGTATCGACCGGCGTTGCTCGAGGTCAAAGAGAGGGGGTAGAACTCTAGTATCTGTTAGCAACATGGCGGGCGACTTGCTCTGTTTCATTGATGTCCATCCCGCAGGCCCGAGGCCGGCAGCTTGTGGGACGGACTGATGTGTTGCCTGTAGACGGTCGAGGTCGAAGGCGACGTAGTATCCCCGCGCGCCCTGCTAAGGAGCAGTTGAATCCGGTCGTCGAGAAGCTCAATTCGACCTCATAGTAACTGTTGTTGAGAAACACATTAGTGACACCCTGTCGCTATGGGTGTACGTCTACCTGGAGAGCGATGTTGCCACAAGCGCCTTTTTGTCGCGTGACAAGCGCGATGTCTTTGTATTCCTGTCAAGGGCTGTGGTTCCTGGGCAGGTGCACCACGAGAATGTCGTGCTGCAGCGATGGGCCTGCTGTCGAGGGGTCCGCAGAGGGTCGAGCAGCTTCATGGTCGCTATCGGCAAGGCTTTCGAGTCCCATCCTGGCGTCGGTCGGCTTCTTCCTATTGATTAGCGTCACAGCTACAGTCAGCTTAGGAGCGACGATTGTGGTAGCTTTGGTGTTGTGCAGATGGTGTTGCAGCTGCGGAAGAGCGCTTGATCAACACCAGCACCGCCGCCGCGGAGGTGCCAAGGGGCAAGACTTGAGCTTTTTGCATCCCACCGTGCACAAGAGTAGTCTTTCCTCATACATCTCACAAGGATCTTATAACGCCTCCTGATACAGAGCGTGCAGCTGGCACTTGATCTATATTGAGGCGATGTGGTGTCGCGGTGTTATGCCTCGCGAGAATCCTCACGAAACGTCACAGCTGATGCACACCAAACTATGGAGACTTGCAAAAGGCGTGAACACGCTCCATAGTCCTTCAAAGTGCATGGGCTGGATGATTCACTTCTACCATACAACATTGAGTCACACCATAGGTGGTCAAGTCTATCTGAGATGATGACCCCTACCGGTGAAGCATAAGCCTCTTGTTTTTTCTGACATAGGGCTCTATGAGATAGTGCATGATTGCCATCTGGTATGGTAGTTTTCTAATATGCTACAAAAGAAGGAGACTACGTTATGAAGGTCCCCTAGGGGCGTTGAACGCTACAAGGCCTCCCCGGTGCCACCGCCGTAGACCGATCGCCTTGGACCCTGTTCACATGCAAACAACCCTCTGCTGCCGCCACTCGCTAAAGTCCCACAAAGCCTGACTGTCAAATGGCCACACGCTAGAGTTCTCGACTATATATTGACTCTAACAGAGTCGGTTTTCGTCACGGGAGGCGCAAGTCTCTCGTGGCCCGGTGGGAAACCCGGTTAGTGTCCCAGTGTTATGCATTTAACAGCCACAACCCTTCGGGGTATGTCCTCCGGGACGATTCAGGTGCGTCCAAATATGCAGTGATGTCATGGCAAGCGGCGAGGTTCGATTCACGGCGATTACAATCCGGCAAAAAGAAAGACGTAGGGCTCCCAGGGAGAGGTATGTATGACCGACTAACAACTCCCGGGAAGTTGCCCGAACTTTTTGCTATTTCGTTTTTTTTTTACTTATCTAAGCCTGTGTTCGAGACACTGCAGGGAAGCACTATTGCGGAGATTGCTCTTTTTTTACTCTAATCTCGCGCTGTAGTGGTGCGGCGTGTGTGCATGTTTGAAATACCAACTGATAGGGCTAATGATCCTAGGCCGCTACCTTTTCATAAGAGAGCACCGATTGCAGGATCATCTTGAAAGCCGTATCTCTCCTGAAGCTACAACAGCTTATGATAAAGCGTGCGCCAACAAGCAACAGTAAGGAGCTTGGTTAGGGCTAGCTGTTCTATAAGATTTTTGGTGTGGCTATCGCGCTATTGCTCGCTCGCTCAGAGCAACGGCGATCAAGAGGCAAACAGGAGAGGGTGGCTCTATGCCTTTATTCTAAAGATACTCTGGCGCTAATATCTAAATCCCTTCGCTCGCCTACTGCTATCACGATCTAATGGCGAGTGTACAGCAACGAAGCAACGAAGAGCGCGATGCCGTACCATCAGCGCACCTCTCCACAAGCACCAAAGGGGATGCACGAAAAGAAACCGCTAAACTTGGGAAGCGCCGAAAGGTCCATTAGCAATGTGATAACATTGCGTCTCTCCAGGAAAGACAAAGGCAAGGATGGCGGATATGTTCAAACCGAGAATTGTAGTGGGCACATGAATTAACAAGCTCTTCACTAGCCTCCCTACGTCGTAATTATTATTCTCCATTTAAGTTTGTGGCATCAATTCCTGTCAGCGCGTATATGAGACCAAGCAGGATGTTGTGGGGGACTTTGGCATGTTTATGTAATCAGGCAACTCTGGATTTGCCTCATGGCATGTGGATTCAATTTATCGATGCAGAGAACAAACCTTGGCGTGTTCGGATTTTCAGTCTTCTCTAAATGCAATAGGTGAGATTTGGTATTCACGCTCTTCTCTCTTCGTTGGTGATGTTCAATGATTCTAATAAGACTGCTGCGACGAGCACAATCGCCCGAAACGCCACAATCTCCAGTGGCCGTGCCTTGCGCAACTTCGATCAGTCAGCCTGCAGTCCTTCGCACCCAGCTTTATGGCTCGCTCGTAAACAGCACATAGCTGTAAATCTCGAAATTCCCAATGGACTTGAGATATGCTTCGCGGGCCTCGAGATGCACAGACCAATTCACATGCTATTACGTCACTTGAGCAAAGGGTATATCATTTGCTTATTGAATTTGTTATAGTTATTGACAAAGAAGATCTATATTCAGGGTTTTCTCACCCCTCACATATGTCTCCAGCCCTTTTCATACAAAATCTGCATTTCATTGATGAGACAAAACTCACCGCGTTCGCTTCGCTGTTCTGTCTCGGTGCTCCACTTCCGCAGGCGCTGGCTCACCACATGTTCCTTGAAAAACGGATGTGTGAAGACTCTCAGAACACGATTTTTCCAGACTGCTGTCCAGATGTTGAAGGGCGACATGATGGCTTGCGGCGAGTTTACGGCGTCGAAGGCGGAGCCATTGTAGCCGACTTTGACATTGGGGTTGAGGAACACACCTTTGGATGCGGAGAAGGGGTTGTCGGCGTGGATGAGACAGCATTCTGATGCTTCTACATGGGATGTTGCGAGGGAATCGGGGATGCCTCGGAAGCGGAGGGGCGGGCTAGCGACGAATGGGTCGATCGGCATAGCGACTAGGTATATTAGTGGGAGTTGAATGTTGAAAGGGAGTTGTACTGACCCATGCCATTCCAACAGGAAGCAACGGGGACTGGTAGGAATCGCTCCGCTGCATACCTCGACACATACGATCGGAAGTAAGGCCAAGTCTGCATAACGGCCTCGTGACCTTGCGAGTCTCTCAAGGCGAAGGTGTCGTAGAACTCGGGGGGTTTCGCAAAATCCATGGAGCAAGCTGCTGCGTAATTTCCGCCGTTTGTGTCGAGTAATCGCAAGACATCCTTCGGTGTAAAGACGACATCGTTGAGGAACAGAACAGTGTCGAAGTGCTCCCCTGCAGCGGTCAGATGCTCCAGAGACTGGAAGACCCGATTCCTTACAGTCGCAAGGAATGGGATACGCCTCATACGTGTCTCCCCATCTGGTGTCTTTATCCATCCATGCTCGGTAGGCTGTTGCGCGATCTCGTCTGCATGTGATACGTCGGACAGTTCCACTGATCTTCTCACTTGTAGGCGTTCCAGCGTTGCGTCCAACTCCCTCAGCGCATCCTTGCTATCGTCGTAGCTCCCACTCTCGTATATCGAAACAAAAACATTCTCGATCCCGAGCTCCTGTACCAATGCTACCAGCGCTTTGTTCCAGTGGCTCCGAAGGAGGTGTGCGTCGTTCCAATGTTGAGAAGCGATAAATATACGCTTTGTATTCCGAGGTGGCGGCGGGGCGCGCTGAGTATTACGATTTGTCGACTATAAAGCGTAATACAGTGTAACGAGTCCCAAAGCACTAGAAGAAAGGGCTAGTAGTTGGAATGCGTAGGATCGTGGACGTCGGCGGAAGGAGTAGGATCTATAACGGGGCATCAGGTAATCCGGCTTCTGCATGATTATATTGCAGAAGAAGAGCGAGTGTACACAGTGAGAGAGCGACAGTAACAAAGGAAACAATGAAAGACCACAAGGTGGAAGGGTGGAGGAAAGGCAAGTGCAACATACCACAAGGTCCCCAAACGCACTCCCTTCACAGCCCAGAGCTTGTACACCAAGGCTAGGCACAGCCACTAGGTAAGAGTCTAGTGTTCTGCTAAGACGGCATCGTGGCAGTTGAAGGTAAGGCCGAGATGACCTAGTCGACAGAGGCACGATGGTGAACCGTAAATACGGCTTGGCGTACCAATCAGGCCACCCCCTCCCCGCAAGGGTCTCGAGTGGCCGCAAAAGGTCGTAACATGTACGAGGGGAATTGTGTATGCGCTTTGGTCGAAACGTTATGGTTATGAGTGTTGGATGGTGCAGGAGCGTTCTGAAACTGAGTTGGAAGCCCCGCGTCACGTGGCTGCTCCACCAGGGTTGACGGGCACTAAGGAGCGGCAACACACTACCACTACTACACTGCACTTCCTCTATCCCATCCCCATTCATTAACATAACTTGCGTCAGCGCACTGGCAACTTTTTGCTTCGCGCCTAGTCCTTTTCTTGGCGCACAGCCTCAGCACCCGCCACATCCGGTGCTCGGTTTTGTGTCAGACCGGATCCCCTTCGTATGCATTCTAGGCGGCGGTAATTTCCCAAGCTTTGTGGCTTCGGACGAATATTCACAAAGTTTGCTTTGTCAGATCACCTTTTGAACGCCCATCACACCCACCATCATCAAGATGGACGCAACCTATACGGCGTTGTCCCCAATTGGCCTAATTTGGATTGCGTCATCGTTGCCATTGTCTCCATAGGATGATCGACAAGTCTCCGGGGAGTACCAGGCTCACCTCATACGAAATTTCCTTATCCGTTTCTTGCCTATATCTTTGTCTCCGTCGGTACATACGTCTGCTATAACAATGATGGATGTGTTTCTTTCACATGTGCAGCCACTGCAACCGGTGAATTATCATCGGTATCTTATCTCCAATTATGTCCGCTTACGCCGCTAGTATTTGCACACTTGATCCATGCACTCTGCGCTCTCTTTGACATCAAAAGAAATCATTGGATACAGGCCTGACTAATGGTAAAGAGAAGCGTGTTGAGCCAAGGTATGCAGGTTGATGGCCGCCTAAAAGTTCAGCCCTATAGTACATTAGTAAGTGACGAAGTGAGACCCAACACCTGACAGTCTATTGTCCGATTTGTGGCATTAGCGGAGATATGCACAGGCAGACCTGTGATTGCAGCGCCGTCTCAGCCTCGAAGCCACGGTCTTATGTTGCGAGAATGGGTCTGACCAACACGTATAGGGGGCCGTGTAAGATGCGGAGTTAAACGTAAGATAGAGGTAACAATGGAGTATATAAAGGCAACAAGTTCAAAGACAATGCAAGTCATTACTCTTCATCTTCGCATCTGATGGGCGCACCTGCCGTGGACTCTTCCTTGCCCTCGATACCCCGGGCCTCATAGATATCTTATCTTGTTCCCTCCCATAACTGCTTGCTCTTCAATCGCATCCGTACCTCTCAAGCGCATTTGCGCTACACCGTAAACATGTCATATCTTTTCAAACACTCGAGTGTGGGGACCTTGGCGCATTACATCAAGCACGGGAATTTCGATTTTGCCCGTACCACCACCAAAACAATTTCGAGATCAACTTCAACAGACGAACTTCCCTTCCCGCCAGAGACCAACACTGTTGGCACGGAGTTGAAGCAAAACCACACTCTCCTAGTAGACTGGAGTGGACCCGATGACCCCAGCAATCCTCAAAACTGGCCTCAATCTCACAAGATTCTCATGACGGTTATACTCTGCGTCTACACATTTGCGGTATATGTTGGCTCTTCACTATACACCTCTTCCCAGCAAGCTGTCATGGATAAGTTTCATGTCAGCCATGTGGAGGCGTCTTTAGGCATCGCGCTCTATGTGATAGGCTACGGCATAGGATGCCTGCTTTTCTCGCCACTCTCCGAGGTACCGGCCATAGGAAGAAACCCCCCATACGCAATATCAGGGTTCCTATTCATCATCCTGTGCATACCGACTTCCCTGGTGAACAACTTCCCAGGCCTAATGGTGTTGCGATTTCTCTTGGGCTTCATGGCATCGCCTTGTCTCGCTACGGCTGGTGCTTCCCTTGGCGACATCTGGACAATGGCCGAATTCCCATTCGCTGTCGCGCTTTGGGCTGCTGTCGCGACACTCGGCCCATCGCTAGGTCCTACTCTATCGTCTTACGCTGTAAAGGAATTGGGGTGGCGCTTCTCGAGCTGGGAGCTACTCATCATCGCGGGCCCAATCTATCTGACGCTGTTGTTGATACTGCCAGAAAGTTCCGGACCGACTATTCTGTATTACAAAGCGAAGCGCATGCGAGAAGAGACAGGCAACCCAGAGCTCATGTCAGAATCGGAGCGTAAGCAGAGGGACATCAAGATCGGCAGCCTGCTATTTGATGCGCTGATCAAGCCCTGGGAGATCAATGCACTTGACCCTGCGATTTTGTTCACAACAGTGTACATGGGCTTGTGCTATGGCATCTACTACTCGTTCTTTGAGGTACGTACCTATTCACTACATTCCATCCCCACAGTCACTAATATACTCTAGTCACTCCCACTAGTATACCCAGTCTACTATGGCTTCAACGCAGAGTCCACTGGTCTCATCTTTCTCGCCATCCTCCCCGCCTGCATGCTTGCCTTCACCATGCATGTAATATATCTCAAATACCGCGTCTTCCCTCGTCTCATGGACGGAACCTTTGGCGAGCTTGAGAACCATCTCTGGCCCGGCATGGTAGCCAGTCCCGTCATTGCAGTTGGCTTGTTCATATTCGCATGGGCATCAAGACCGTCAGTTCACTGGATCGTACCCACCATCGGTCTGGGTCTCACTATTTTTGGAATTTACTTCATCGCGCAGAGTGTTCTGCTCTATATTCCGAACATCTACCCGAGATACGCGGCAAGTATTTTTAGCGCGAACAGTCTGAGCAGAAGTGCTTTTGCTTTTGCGGCAATCCTTTTCGCGAGGCCCATGTTCAAGGGCATCGGAATCGATGGAGGTGTGAGTCTGCTTGCGGGATGCATGGTCTTGTGTTCGGGTGGCATCTTTGCGCTGTTCAAGTTTGGCAAGCGGCTACGAGAGCGCAGTCGTTTTGCAGTCGCATGATGTACGGGGACTACAGGAGGATGATAATGTATGAGATTTTAATGATGCGTGAATATGAAAGGCGATGTTTACGGAAGAGATTGAATGTAATAGATAGACAGATATCACGAACTGTATTGTTTTCCTCGGCAGGGTCTAACTGGTCTTGAGATGACGAAGTTGACATATTGCTGTAATCGTTTGAAAGCGTTGCCACCAGCCCAACGATCCACGCGCAAAAGCAAAAGCCCAAGTATAAAGTTCCTAAGATGGCACTCAAGTGGTAGCTGGATCCACAGAATCTTGACGATCCCCTTCAATGTCACATGCTCGGCTCTTATACATGGTTCAGTGTACCAAGTACACATTTTTGACTCATACTGGAATATTGTAAATGGCAAGTAAAAGATGCATTCTCATATACACATGAGAACTTGTATAAATATAAAGAAGCAGACGTTGGTACTTGGGAAAGACGTAGCTAGAAAAAAAGCAAGCGATGAATGCGTAAACCTGGGGAGGGAGCGAGGGATATTGCTTGGAGAGTGTGATGGTTGAGTGTATATTCTCGTGGGCAAACACTCTGTTAGAGGTGTGGATGAGGAGCTGCTGCACTACCTACACGCAGTTCCTACCTAGGTAGGCAGGGGCAGTAATAAGGCGCTAACCTGATTTAATGCTTAGTAATGATCTGCCTCGGCAAAGGTGGGCTCTCGTGCCTGGCCCGAGGACTGATGATTTGCATCCACCTTATGCGCCGACGCCTTAGCATCTCGGGAGAATTAGACGAGCGTGTTCGCACATCGGTTTCATCTTACCCAAGGGTCTAGTCAGACCTTCATAATGCGTCCGACCTTATCTCGCCTTTTATCGTTACATGCTGAGGAGCACGGTACTTGGGTACTTCGGCACAGCAGATGAGTCAGACTGAAGATGCAGGGTCGCTATCATATCACCCTCGAGCTTCGCATAGCGGTCGTTGTCGGCAATGCCAAGTGCGACGCGCTCTCTTGGTCTCGAATTCGACGTGTCAGGTTCGCGAATCCGATGGATTGTGACGGAGGCTCCGAGGTTCCTCAAAGATCCTAGTGCAACATCAGGCCCACCCCACCCCACTATAATCAGGACAGTCGTCAAATTTGAACGACGGAGCATCATGTTGGAGAAATGTGATTGAGCAGGTGGGTATGCAAGTTGTGGGCTAAGACCAGATGGGAAGGATGCCAGGGCTATTCTTACTTCATCATTGTCCACTAAGTACTTGACAAGAGCCAAGGCGGTTGAACATGTCTCTTCGAAGGATGCGGTTGATACAAGCCTGAATGCTGTTTCCCTAAAGAGGCATGGTTAACGCCGGAGCCCCCTGACTATGGGATCGCCTGAGCCGTAGCCGACGCCTTTTCAATCACAGACAACACCATATTGCTCGGACCCCTTACCCCATCGGGCTGGAACCACTGCAGTCTGCCGTCATGAGAAAGATTCGCAGGCAGCCACGATAAATCCCGTGTTCTGGCTTTGCCATCGGCACATTCAGGAGACTATCACGGCATCTTCGTTGCCCAATTCATTTGCGCAGGGCGATTCAACATAAGCCACAATATCTTCAAGAACAGTGGTCGTTGGCTTTAAGTATACGCATAATGGTGGAAATACGAGAATCTATGCCGTCGGCACGCTGGACCGTCCGACCCGCTCTGCTTTTCCGATCAGGCATGACCCTGTCCTCCATCGCTTGCCATCTGTTCAAGGAGCACTGCGAGCTTCTTAACCGAGATTGATACATGAATTCTCTAGACGCGGCCCAGTCACCGGTCTTCAATCTAGGCTACAGCATCACATGGGAGGGTTCCCAAAAGCCATATCGACGCTTAGCGCTTGTCTGGACGCAGGTACTCTTGGACGCCCTACGACACTTCAGACCCGAAGTAGTTAGAAGTCCATACTCCCCACCAATGGAACAGGAAGATGAAAGCCATCCTTTGTTCCTGCAGCAAGATGCCGCCTATTGTATCAAGATGCACGATGGCTTCATGCTAACAACAGCGCAGTCAGTAAACGCCCCATCGCCTATGCAGGTACTGATTCTAAGGCCAAGCTTTGATGTAGTGCAATCTCCCATGTCTTCTTTTCCCATCGTGAGTCGCACTCTTTTCCAGTTCGTCGTCAAGTTACTCTCTCGAGTCTACACCTAATTGCAGCATTTTTGCTTGCGTCCTTTCGTTGAGTCCGCTCACCACGATCTTTACTGGCCTCGGCCGTCCTATCATTCAAATCACATCACGTTAATTTCACTGTTAATATCATAATCATGTCTTCATCAACCCTCACTCGCGTCGCTTTTGTGGCTGGCCTTCTTGCCTCGACTGCTTCCGCTGCCTTCAACAATGCCGCCAAGACCAATGTCGCCATGTACTGGGGACAAGGAAGTAACCAGATCCCGCTCTCTGAAGTCTGCCTTGATCCTAGCATTGACATTGTCAACATTGGATGTAAGTTAATCTGATTTCCTAAAACTTGAAGCAAGAGCCAGAGAGGTTTGTGACTCTCAAAACTTTCCAGCTGGTACGCACAGGGGCTACTGGTGCACCATTCAGGGGCTTCAAAAAGAATGTTTTCCGGTTACTGTTTGATTACGGTCTTTAAAGACTTCTTGCCACTCCTGGGAATGTTGTCGGCTTGAGAAGAACATTGTTGACGTAACTACTCCAACAGTCGTGAACCAGTTCCCATCAAAGCGAGGCGAATACCCAGGAACGAACCACGCCAACGCATGCGGTGCGCAATACTACATCGATCCGACCACGGGAAAGGAAAGTAAGCTTCTTAGTTCATGCCCTGGTGTCGATAAAGCTATCGCTGCTTGCCAGAGACGTGGCAAGAAGGTCATGCTCTCCCTCGGTGGTGGCTGGCCAACGAACTACACCCTGCCAACTCCAGATGTCGCAAACTGGTTCGCCGAGTTTTTGCTCGGAGCCTATGGGCCCCTCACACCGGAATGGAAGGCGGCCAACAAGCCCCGTCCTTTCGGCAACGCTGTGATTGATGGCTTTGACCTCGACCTTGAGGCCGCAGAGTGGGACGTTCCTACTCCTGATCTTCTGTACAAGAACTACGACGTCTTCGGCAAATATGTCAAAGCACACTCGAGTATGCTTCTCTCCGGTGCTCCACAGTGTGTCGTTCCCGATGCTCGCATCTTCCTCGCCCTCCAGCAAGTTCCTTTCGACATGCTCTTCACTCAGTTCTACAACACTGAGATCTGCTCTGCCGCCAAGGCTGTCAAGGATATGAAGGCAAACAAACCTAGCACATTCACATTCAAGACATGGGTCAGCTGGTTGAAGGCAAACTCCAAAAATCCAAACATCAAGCTTTACCTTGGATTGGCTGCCGGTCCAGATGGTCTTCCCACACACAAGAACCACTCTCTTACTCCTGAGGATGCGAACTACTTGATCGAGGCCTACAAGGGAGACAGCATGTTTGGTGGTGTCATGCTCTGGGAAGCGACAGTGTCCAAGGAGAACCCGACTTATGGTCAGTCCTATGGTGCATGGATGAAGTACGCCGTTGAGGGTACTTTCAAGCAGATGTACCACCCCGTCGTGTCTTCTAGCACTATCAAGCCTACCAGTACCGCGGCTTCTACTACTAAGACATCCTCGAGCACAAACGCCACATCTACCAAGGTCACGTCCACTACTCCGGCGTCGAGCTCCGTCGCTACGTCTACGAAGATATCCTCCAGCACTATGGCTACTAGCACCAAGGCCTCATCTAGCTCATTGACTACCAGCACCAAGGCGTCCTCTTCTGTCTACGCTACTCCAAGCGCCTCTTCTTCTTCTGTCTATGTAACCGCTAGCAGTAGCTCCGTCCACGCTTCCTCCAGTTCCATTGTGGATGTCTCTTCATCTGTTACCTCCAGCTCAACCTCAGTCCCAAGCAGCAGCTCGATCTATGTCCCTGACCCAACTGAGATCTCTAGCTCTGTCAACACCGTCAGCAGCACTTTCATCGAGCCCTCGTCAGTTGCTACCATCTCTGCCTCTGAGACAATTCTCAGCTCCGTTTACGGCCCCTCCCCAACCGAGAGCTCTGTTGCAACCATCAGCAGCACCTTCATCGAACCCTCGTCAGTTGCCACGATTTCTGCGTCTGCCTCCGCCAGCACCTCGATCTACTCACCGCTCCCGACCGATATCACAAGCTCCGTTGAGACTGTCAGCAGCACCTTCATTGAGCCCTCTTCTGTTGCCACCATCTCTGCGTCCGAGAGTGTGATCAGCTCTATCTACTCCCCTCTTCCGACTGAGGGTCCCAGCTCTATTGAGACGGTTAGCAGCACCCTCGTTGAACCATCTTCGGTTGCTACGACCTCTGCTTCAGAGACTATTGTCAGCTCGGTTTACTCTCCTCTCCCTATCGAGACAGCTAGCAGCACGTTCATTGAGCCATCTTCGGTTCTCACTGTTTCTGAATCAGAGACTATTGTCAGCTCGATTTATTCTCCTCTTCCAACTGAAACTGCCAGCAGCACGTTCATTGAGCCATCGTCGGTTATCACGGTTTCTGCGTCGGAATCTATCATTAGCTCGGTCTACTCTCCTCTTCCGACCGAGACGGCCAGCAGCCAGCAGCACATTCGTTGAGCCATCATCAAATCCTCACAGTTTCTGCATCTGAGCCTGCCAGCACGTCGATCTACGTTCCCTCTCACAGTAAGACCCCAGTCTACAGCGGAGCCTACCCTTCAGCCTCGAGCTCTAGCGAGATCCCCTCCAGCTCTTCCCCTGAGTCTGCCTCTTCTACTCCTTGCAGCACCTCGAACAGTCTCTACCCTACTGGTGCTTCCTCCAGCTCTGTATATGAGGTTTCAAGCACCGGTGTTTCCTCTGAGAAGACTCCTGAAGCCACTTCTTCTACTCTCTCCACCGAGTCTTCAGTGTCCGCCACTGCAATTTACTCTACTAGCAAGAGCGCAGGCTACCCTGCCTACCCTGTTGAGACCTCAAAGAGCGACGTCGCCTACCCTGCTGTTTCCAGCACTGGTTACGACAGCGTTCCTTCCGTAACCAAGAAGCCTGATGAATCGGAGTACCCGAGCGTCCCCACTGGCTCCACCACCACTGTTGTAACTAGTAAGTCCCAACATCAACATGATCTTCAAAACATCTGCTAATTTCTTCAAGCTACTTACGTCGATGTCTGCCCTACCGGTCTTACTACCGTCACAACCACCTACATCGCAACAGTTTGCACCAAGTGCATCAAGCCCAGCCAATCGACCGATGTGCCCGAGGGCTGGACTACCAGTGTCTACACTGCCAGCACCGTCACCGTCACGCTCACCAAGCCCATTGCGACCCCCACCGATGTTCCCTCATACCCTTCCTCTGCTCCTTCCGTCGTATACCCTGCAGGTTACCCTGCTGCGCCTGTGTCGTCTGGCAAGCCCGCATACCCAGCCGTTCCCGAGTCTTCTAAGACTGCTGAATACCCTGCTGTTTCTGCATCCCCCCAGGCGCCTGGGTACCCTACTGTTCCTGCGCCCTCCAAGGCTCCTGAATATCCTGTTGCTCACGCTTCCTCGAAGGCTCCTGAGTACCCAGCTGCTCCTGCATCTTCCAAGGCTTCTTCATACCCCGCAGTTCCTGCGTCTTCCAAGACACCTGAATACCCTGCTGTGCCCGAAGCTTCCAAGGCTGCTTCTTCTTCAATCGCTCCCGGATACCCATCCTACCCCATTGCCTCTGAGTACCCGAAGAAGCCTGTCGAGCCTGTCGAAGTTACCAGCACTATTCGCGTCACACTTACAAAGGTTCCTGCCTACACTCCTGCTCCTTACCCGACTGCAGGAGGCGCCTCTTACAGCCCCGTCGCTCCTGCCAAGAACGCTACAAGCGCGTATGCTCCCATTCCTACTGGCACTGGCAAGCCCGCCATGCCTTCTTCGTATGTGCCGTCGGAGTTCGAAGGCGCTGCCAACCGTGCTGGTGTTGGCCTTATGATGCTTGTTGGTGTCGTTGGTGCTCTTCTGGTGTTGTAGTTGGAAAGTTGAAGTTTTTCACCAACGAGTTTGTTCTAGTGACGTTTCTCATGTTGGCCCATATATCTGTTTAAATACTATCATGCAATATCCCTTATATGCAGGTACGCGTAATGACTAAGCTTGATTATCATGCGCTTGTGTAACTTTCTCCAATGCCAAGTGTAATTTCGTGTCCATCCTGTTCTGGGTGGGCATGAATTTATGAATATGAAATGCTTCATATGTAGTGCCGTGCATCTTGCTCGGCATTGATAAGCAAAGGTGTAAGCTGTTGACGATCGGCGGTGGGAGGCCGCGGGGGAGAGCTCGGGGTTCGCTTTTGGCGGAGACGGCCCTGTCACCTTTCGTCATTTCCAGCGACCTTCAAAGACACACGAACGCGCAGTCTTCGCCAACCGCCACCAACTTCTCCGGGACGGTGCCGTCATGCTCGCACACAATACTTCAACCTTACGTATTGTTCCGCCTGACTGAACTTTACACCCAGAAAGACCCAACACTCGGCTAGCTGATTCTGGAAGCATCGCCTCTCGTTCGTACTGTTTGCCTCCACCGCTTTGTCCAGCGCTTCTTCACCAATTACCTGCACACTCGCGAAAAACCGCATACCGTTCAATATGAAGTACACCGTTTATGATCGCCTGCTCAAGCGCGAATTTGGCCAGGAGCGCCGGAAGTACAGCGACATTCGATCAATATACGGTGATCGAGCTTGGATAGACCAGCTCGATATAGTGAACGAACTCGAAGGCCATAATGGGTGCGTGAACGCACTGAGGTAGGTTGGCATCTACGGGATCTCCAAAAAATATAGTCTAATATCATAAAGTTGGTCAACATCCGGACGCCCTTCTTGCGTCAGGCTCAGACGACCACCGAATAAATATTCATTCGTACCACCCCGAGTCCTCGACCTCGCAATTTAGCCTCACTACGTCCATCCAAACGGGACATCGGTCCAATATCTTCTCCGTGAAGTTTATGCCATACTCGAACGACCGGACCATTGTCAGCGCAACAGACGATGTGAGAATATTCGACATCGAGCACTCAGGGCATTCGGCCCTCCGTTCTACTGGAAGATCAAATAATGGAGGCACAAGCTCGACGCGACGCAGAGTGACACTCACCGAAGCGGATACGAATGCGAAAGCATTTCGCTGCCACACCGACACGGTGAAGCGGATCGTCACCGAAGACACACCCTTTTACTTCCTCACATGCTCAAATGATGGCGAGGTGCGACAATGGGACATACGACAGCCATCAAAGACATACCCCCCTGCGCGAGACACCATGGTCCCAGCCTGGGCAAGGGATGGGGATGCCTCGGACAACATTCCGCCGCCTCTCATCTCGTACAGTCGATACGGCTTAGACCTCAACACCGTCTCGTGTTCTCCGAGCCAACCTCATTACATCGCACTTGGTGGAGCACATTTGCACTGCTTCCTGCACGACCGACGTATGCTTGGTCGCGACATGAACCGTGAACGTGGGTCAAGGCTTTCTAGCCCAGGCAACTGGAGCGACCATGACGATGAGCTACTAGGAAAGGCAACCCAGTGTGTCAAGAAGTTTGCCCCCAATGGCAAGCAGCGCATGAGCAGGAACGATGGTGGACATATCACTGCATGCAAGATCAGCGATGCCGAACCGAACGAACTCGTTGTTAGTTGGTCTCAAGAGCACATCTACAGCTTCGACATGCTGAGAGCTCCTGATGCGAGAGAAAAAGTGTTACCGACCAAGGTCTCAGATAGCAAATCTGGCCATCGAGTGAAGGATGATAACAGGAAGAGAAAGCGAACAAAATCCAGCACTTTATCTCAAGAAGGTATTGAGAGGGCAGAATCAAGACAGCGCACAGAGAGTACCGATGACGACCTGACACTTCGTGTCACCTTCGGCAATGGACAGAGCGAAGATATCCGCATCGCACCACCTGCCGAAAACCGCATGACACAGGAAGAATTGAATGACCTGCGCGGGACTGACCATTACCGTATTGCAAGCACCTGTATCAAGATATCGAAACGTATCTTTGACCTTGGAGAACATGGGGAGGACGGATTACAGCTAGCCTTTACTTCCATCTTAGGCATGGCCCATTCCATACTATCAGACATGGATGACATTGATCGAACATGGGGCTATCCGGTCGACCCAGACCCTGTGGATGTTGCATTACAGAACAAACTTCGTGACAGTCGGGCAGCAGCTCGTCGCTTCGTACAGGCCGCTGGAACGCTGGCAAGGGTGTTGGGCGGGCAACTCCTAACCGGATCCAGCTCTGACGCGTTGATTGCCCAACACTTTGCTTCAATACAACCGGCGCCTCGAGAGCGAGAGCTTCCACAGCATGAGCAATTCGGATATGATTTCCTGAAAGCCATCTTACTGTGGCTCGACAGCGGGCCAGGCGCAGTAGTAGAAGGGTTCTCGGGGCGAAGTAGTAATTCTCGTCTGCCCATTCCACATGGGTCGGATGTGGATGCTATTCAAGAACGTCTAATTCCGTACTTGCTCGATCTTGCCAGCGATAAGAGTATCGTCAATGTCGATGCCTCGAAGTTTGAGACAGACGATACGCGTATACTATTCGATTCGGAGATTGAAGCGGTGGATGCTTTCGGCCGGGCTATATCGACGCCATTTGCTGATCTGACCGGTACGGATGAATCGACATCAGAAGCACCTTCTTTTAACGAGTCTACGCAAACCCGGAGTGCAGCGAAACGGAGGTGGGCATACTACGTTGGGAGAGGTGTGCTTCTTAATGCTGCCAAGGATATAAAGTTCTCGTTCGTGGATCGCGCATACGGCGGTCGCGGGTTGTCAGACAAGAGGATCAAGGCGGAAGAGCAAGCGTTGAGAGAACAACAGGAAGATATCGATCCTCTGATAGAGGAGGGACCTGTCCGTGAAGCAGAACTCGTTAGTGCATCAGCACAAGCTAGGAGTGATCAAGGAGACTTGTCTTCGAGCTCTGCTATCGTAAGCAGTCCGAGACCAATGGCTGCTGGAACAGCTGTTGAAGATGAGGATGAGGATGAAGACGAAGACGAAGACGAAGACGAAGACGAAGAAGACGACGACGACGACGACGACGAAGACACTGATGGTGATATGGAGTCTGAAGAAGAACATGATGACGATGGTGATTCCGACGACTTAGATGAAGAAGGATTATCGCGCACACGAAGTGGGCATTTGCTTTGGCGTTCAGACTTCGGTCGAAGCCTGTACAAGCGATGGAAGGTGGAGCGCGATGTGCCATGTATACCTCACACCCGCGTCTTCAGGGGCCATTGTAACGTCAAGACTGTCAAGGACGTCAATTACTTCGGCCTGCATGACGAGTATGTTGTAAGCGGAAGTGATTCAGGACATGTGTTCATCTGGGACCGCAAGACAGCACAGCTGGTCAACATCTTGGAGGGCGATGGGGAGGTGGTAAATGTCATTCAGGGTACGTTGTGTCTAGTGAATACAAAAAATCATGCTAACAAAGTCAGGCCACCCCTACGAACCAACAATGGCAGTTTCCGGTATCGATCATACGATCAAGATCTTCTCTCCAGATGCCCATCTCCAACGCAACGCACGCAAAGGTGTTGGTGTGCACTCATCAGACGCAAACGTCTTCTCTAGCATCAACTGGGAGCGGAGGCGCCGTAATCGCGCCACTGACGCTCAAGCCGATGCGGATGGTGAAGCAGCAGTCGAAGCCGGTAGCGACAGTGACGACGAGGTTGCACCTGGCGGGCTCAGTAGTCGCAAGAGGATGCACCAAGCATATCAGATTACGAGCAAAAACGACATGGACAGAAAAGGCGGGCGAGACGATTACTTCATTAGCCAAGCTGTGTTTGCACAGCTGGCTAGACATATCGCAAGGGGCCAGGCAGGTGGTGCTCAAGGCGGTGATGGAGAGGAAGGAGAAGATGGCCATCCAATTGTCATTACTGAGGAGAACTGCAACATCATGTGAGAAAGGCAACCAGGCTTGGGGGACAGGTCGTCTAGTCGTAGATGGGTCTACTCTTCACTTATGAGATTCGAGAATAGAAAGTCATCGAAGCATTGAGTATTCAAACACCCCTCCCGTATGGCTCCTCGTCTCTCCAAATTAAAATATATAGCCACACATTGCCTCCGTACGCCAAACCCCAAGTGTTTCCCCCTTTTGTTGAAGACAAGGGCACCAAAGCCCATGGCTGCGGGAATCCTAAGTGGCCTTCTTCTGCTTGGCCTTGAGTGCCTTCTTCCTGTTACTCCGTATCATGACAACAGAGAGGAAACTGCCGACGACGGTGGTGCCGAGGATGAGGAGGATGACGGGAATGCGGATAGCCCAGACGCGCGGCAGGAAGAGTGAGTGCAGGATGTGGTCGTCGTCCACAAAGGGCTGTAGCAGGTGTTAGTACATGAAAAGCGAGGAAAGAAAAGGAGGCGCAAGGTGAAGGAGTGGCCAAGTCGTACCATGAACAGTGTCCAGACGGTGTAGTAAACGAAGATGGCAGTGGCTGCGACGAGCATGCTGAGTCCTACTAGACGATCGGCCTTTGTTGCGTTAGTTGCAGATTCGCATATCATGTGACTCCAGGAATGAATCCGTACCATTGTGAAGTGTTGCGGGGAATTGAATGAGTGAATGCGCGTTGAGGGCTTTTGGTGGTGGTAATCACCTCGCTGGTCTCTTTCCCCCCAAATGTCGCGCCAAGCCCCAACTGGCTGCCTGGACCCCTGTCGGCGAAATCGCGGCCCGTTCGCCGCGCAGCTTGCGGTCGCTGGGGCTGGCGGAGGTTTATGTCACTAATCAGACGGACGCTCACTTGGACAATTCACTTGAACTCTACCACACTGCCACACAACTTGAGGGGAACCATACATCTCACTTGCGATTATCTGGGAACGGTGCGGACTCAACAGCATAACTCCTATACCGACCGAAGAAAGTCCAAAGCACGTGATAGTCCGTGCGCGAGCGTCTGCAGTTGCTGGGCCTGGCGGAGCTAAACTTTTGCGAAGCGCGTCACTTGCTCACGTCTCCACATCGACTTTGTTCAAACAACTCACCACCACTTGGTCAGCGCATGATGGAGGTCGCATCTGCCGTTCGACTGCCTTCGCCCGAACCCGAGCTCGAGGCCCACGATGTCCCGCGCAAACGCGACCGCTCGCCGTTCGATGGACCGAGTGCCGGACCGTCCAAGAGGAGCAGGAGAGAAGACGATGGCGATGACAGCCAGTACAAAAAACGGCCAGGTCGCCGTCCGATGCCGCATTCCAAGCCTACGACTGAAGACTTGCCTGACGACGACTCTCGTTTGAAGCTCTTCCAGAATGCCTTCAGCGCGAATCGCAAGCTGCCCGTCGATGATTCAAAGACACGTGCTGGTGGCGCGTATATCCCCCCTGCGCGCCTGCGCGAGATGCAGAAGTCGATTACGGATAAGAAGAGTGCCGAGTTTCAGCGCATGGCGTGGGAGGCGCTGAAGAAGTCGATCCAGGGTCTGATCAACAAGACCAATACGGCCAATATCAAGATGATAGTACCGGAGCTGTTCTCTGAGAACTTGGTGCGCGGACGCGGTCTGTTCTGCAGGGCCATCATGAAGGCTCAAGCCGCCAGTTTACCCTTTACGCCCATCTATGCAGCTATGGTGGCCATTGTCAACACCAAACTGCCGCAAGTCGGCGATCTGCTGGTCAGGCGTCTGATTGTACAATTCCGAAAGGGCTTTAGGAGGAACGACAAGGCCGTTGCCCTATCGAGTACCATGTTTCTCTCCCATCTCGTCAACACGCAGGTCGTCCACGAGATTTTGATTGCCGAGATCCTGCTGCTTCTGCTGAACAAGCCTTCGGACGATTCCGTTGAGATTGCTGTCGGTATCATGAAAGAAGTTGGCGCCTTCCTCGACGAGATGAAGCCCGCGATTGCCAACGCCATCTTCGATCAGATGCGCAACATCCTGCACGAAGCCGACATTGACAAGCGAACGCAATACATGATTGAGGTTCTGTTCGAGGTTCGGCGCACAAAATACAAGGACAACCCGGTTGTGAGGGATGACTTGGATCTTGTTGAAGAAGAGGATCAGATTACCCATAACCACACGCTTGAGGGAGACTTGAAGGTGGAAGACGGCCTGAACATCTTCAAGTTCGACCCAGAGTATGAAGCACATGAAGAGGAATACGCCAAGATCAAGGCCGAGATTCTAGGCGAGGAGGAGGGTAGCGACGAGGACGGATACACAGATGCGTCATCTGAAGATGAGGAAGACGAAGAGATAAAAGCAATGGATGTCAAGGACCAGACCAACGCGGACCTTGTCAGCTTGCGCCGAACCATCTATTTGACCATCAAGAGCAGTGGTGGCTTCGAGGAGTGTGTGCACAAGCTTACGAGGGTAAACTTGCCGCATGGTTTGGAGAACGAACTCACGACCATGGTTGTAGAATGCGCCAGCCAGGAGCGCACCTACGAGAAGTTCTACGGCCAGATTGGAGAGCGATTCTGCAAACTGAACCGCATGTGGACCGACCTGTTCGAAGAGGCCTTTGCACACTACTACGAAACCATCCACCGCTTCGAGACGAATCGACTCCGTATCATCGCACAATTCTTTGCCCACTTACTGGCGACTGACGGCATCAACTGGCACGTCTTTCAGGTAATCAAGATGACGGAGGAAGACACACAACATCCAGTTTCCCGTATCTTTGTCAAGATCCTCTTTGAAGAGCTTCTAGCAGCACTAGGTCAGAAGGCAGTGGTGGAGCGCTTCAAGGACCCAATGCTACAAGACAGTCTCACCGGCATCTTCCCCACCGACGCAGACGACCAGAGCAAGACACGCTTCTCCATCAACTTCTTCACTGCCATTGGTATGGGTGTTCTCACAGAGAACATGCGCGAGTGGCTCAAGAACAGTGCGCCCAAGCCCAAACCACTACCTGAACCAGAGAGCGATTCAGAAGATGACCGTAGTGTATCATCACGATCAAGCTACTCATCGCGCAGCCGCAGTCGTAGCCGTAGTCGCACTTACTCTCGCTCTCGAAGCCCCGTCCGCAGACGCCGCGATGCTTCAAGATCACGATCCAGCTCACGAAGCCGCAGCTACTCCCGCTCACGTAGCCGCACTCGCAGCTACTCCCGCTCTCGAAGCCCTGTCCGCAAACGCCGTGGTACTTCAAGATCGCGATCTAGCTCTCGCAGCCGCAGCTACTCCCGCACGCGCAGCCCCTCACCAGCTCGCTCCCCTGCGCCCCGTCGTCGCGGTCGCAGCCCTTCATCTTCGCGCTCTCGTTCGCGCTCTCCGGCCTCACCACCGCCGAGGAGGAGGCGCGAAACTAGTTCTCCACCACCACCACGTAGGAGGCGCGAGAGTAGTACTCCGCCGCCGCCAAGGAGGAAGCGCGATAGTAGTACCCCACCGCCAAAGAGGAAGCGTGAGAGTACTTCTCCCCCTCCCACAAGGACGAAGAGGGATAGTAGTAGTCCGCCACCTAGGAGGCGGGATTGAGAGATTGTTGCGTATGGGACAGGTGGATGAGTGAGGGTGGGGGTTCGCATGAGGCTTTTCAGCCGGCAAGATTTTATGTATAATTTCACACCTTTTTTTTTTCTCTTCGTCTCCAGTCGCGTGCTGTCTCTCATGGGCGCGTAACATTATTGATTAAGGGGAGGAAGAAGAAACATAGATTATGATGTTCCAAGCTAGGTGTCTGGGCTTGATTTCGTAGAATGAGGTGTGTATGTATATATACATATAGAAGAAAAGGGGAAATTGATATTTTTACACACTATTTACGCAACTCACGACTCGTACTATTACGCTATACTCTACTTCCAATGGTAGAAGCACAGGACAGGTGATGTACCATATCTACTCTGGGGTGCCTTTCTTCTTTCTCCCGTATACCATAAAGTGTTGCTCTGCCTCTTACCAACCCACAAAGTAGGATGCGGTGGTTTGAGACAGTAGTATCGTCAACATTTTCATAATCAGATTTACCTGATAGGCGTACGTCTCGGCGCTACATGTTCCGGCGCTGGCCTGAGTGGAATGCTTCTACTAGGGGTTTTGCTCGCAGTGTAAAAGCAACGCATCGCAGGGGGTGCGCTGGGGGGGTATAGACAAATGTGTATTCTATAGTTTTATACATTCCTCGATCGAGGGGGATTGTACCGGGACTTGGGGGATCGATGGACTTACATGCTGCACTGCTGTTGGTGCGGCTTCCGCTAGACGTGTGGTCTGGGTGCTTGGGGTTCTCTCGGTATACCGATTGCACGGAGGATGTTATCCAGCAGGACGGGATTGTTGCGTAGCATATCCCACTCATCCTGGTGCTTGACCATCATTGTACCGCCCAGTGTTGTACCGTTGAGAGCTACGAAGCCGATTTCACTGCCGTCGTCGCGGCGGAGCATAGTACCCTCGGCGCGCCTGGGTATGACGACCATGCCACTTGTTGTCATACCGAGATTGTAGCTGATGGGTAGGTCGCCGTCTTCCACGGGATGGAGGGCGAATTGGTCCGGGTGAGAGGAGATAAAGGCATCGACTGCTGCTTTTGCGGACTCGTATAGTTCCATGTACATGGCGAGGAGTTCAGCTCCAGATGGCTCCGAGTGGAATAGACGGGGGAAGTACGCAAATGGTATATCGCGTGCTATTGTCGATTGACCGGTGGTATCGAGGATACTGTCTATGAGCATGTCCCAGCTGCTGGTCTTCTCACCGTCGCGCATACCTTCTACGGGTAGGAATTGCAGATGTCGGTGAGGCTGGGATGCGCCGCTATGCTCGCCCGAGTTGAAGAAGGCGAGAAGCCGCCTCTTCTGGTTGCCTGCGCTCTCCTGCCACTCTTTCAAGCAAGCATAGGTTGCTTCCAGGTCATCCTGCTCGAGTACATGCGTCTGCTTCTTGTTTGACTTGGTGGCGAGGATGAAGTGCTGGGCTATAATAGGGAACTTGTTCAGGACGAGGATGTGAGAGGGGTCTGTGGTGGGGATGTCTGCGATGCGGAGTGCTTCTGGTGGACTTTCGAATGGATCGATCTTCTGCTTGGGCGTAGCGCCTGGAAGATTTGGTAGAGGCTTCTTCGCGAGCGATGGACAATAGCGCAATTGAAACTACTTGCGTGTGAGCATGGTGAGTGTCGCAATGGCAGCCGCGCTTACGGGGATGCCTGTCGATGTGCGGATGATTGCCAGCTCAGATGGCGAAAAGAGCAGATCCGAACATGCTTTTGCTGCCTCGAACTTGCGCTTTACAATGCTCGGAAGTGCCTCAGGTAATTCGAGCAGCATTCTCATGGGTGTTGCAGCGACGATGTGGTTGGGGGACGGTGGTGGTTCATGCTTTCCCGTCTTTGTTCAAGCTCCAGGTTAGCGCAAGAATCCCATTCCACTTGAGCACGACAACCCTCACCTTACAATCACAATCACCATCTTGCATCAACACATTCTGGACTTTCATTCATGTTTTCATTATCGCAATCAACTGGGTTGTCGTGAGACTATCCGCAAAAGACCTCCTGGAGCGGCAAGAAATGTGCGCTATCTTACCTTGCAGCCCCTATAAGTATATGCCTCTCTAAGGCCTATGCCGAAATGCCGCCTACGAAGGATGGTAGGACAAAACCCCCCCAAGCAAGTAGTACTACAGACCAGCCCACATAAATGATACAAAAGATGATAACAGCAAGTACAAGACTCCGGAAAACGCAAGACAGGGTTTCCAACAAGGGGTGGCTGGTATATCAAGAACGAATACCTCATACGGTCGTCGTTATCGTTTGGAATTGCAGAAGGGCCTCGTAAGGCTGCAAGGTCCAATTCCAATTTCTTCCATGAACAGCGGTTGATAATCTCCAAATGTATCGCGGCTGACCGTCGTCGAATACATCACTGTTCGTGTGGCTGCGGGTACAGCATTAGTTGCTGGTCGTCGTCCTGACCGGCTTCTTGACCCTCTCCTTCCTCTTGATGCCATGTAAATCTTCCCACTTCTTCTTGCAGGTCGAGTTGCCGAAGTGATATGATCCGCCATGGGCCCTGATGTAGTCTGCGACTTTCTTCCACGCTACCTTGCCAAGCCTCTGTAACAGATCGAGCGAGTGCGAGGTCTGACTGTCAATGCGATCGAATTCCCGCTGGACGATCATGTTCAACAGGTCACACTGTTCATATATCAGTCTTGTTCTCCAAAGATGGTCAGAGGGTTTGTGATTTACTTACATCATTCTGTGTCCAGGCGGGCTTGCGGACTCGTTGATTCTTCGGCTTAGTCAAGGCGCGGTGGCGGCCTCTCAAGGTGGACATTTCTGGAGGAGGCCCTAGCCACTGCTTCGAGATTTGGTTGTATGTCAAGCCCTTCTTCTTGCCTTCAATCAACAGGTTATCGTTGTGTACGCGGTTTTCCAGTTGGAGAGCCGCTGCGTTGGTTGGCACTTGAGAGTTCGCTTCCGGTTGGTTCTGGGTGGGCAATGTCGCATGAGAAGTAGCTCGGAGGCCGGCTGCGTTGGATGGCACTTGTGACTGAACTTGCTGCTGGTTTCTAGCGGGCAATATCTTATACGAAGTAGCTTGGACACCGGCTGCGCTGAAAGGCACTTGAGGGTAGACCTGGGGTTGGTTCTGGGCGGGCAAGGTCATATACGAAGTAGCCTGGTGAGACTGTACGCTCTGATCATCTTGCGTGGAAGAGGCACTCGTGTTGCTAGTGGAATGAACGTTGTAGCTGTCTGCGTTGCGGGCTCCAGAGTCCGGCATGGGTAGCCCGTGTGGATAGTTGGGCCGGAACCAAGAAGCATATCCGGAAGTTCCGTCGTGCGTGTAGGAGTATACGGACGAAGACTGTGGGCCATGCTGATACTGGGTAGGCACACGAGCCATTGGGATCATATGTCCGTTGAACCCATCATCAGTAGGACTCTCCATCTTCAACGCATAACAAGACCCGGTCTGAACTGACTGCGAGTAGCCTGACCAGTTGGTAACTGGAGAGGTCTGATCTGGTAGCGATCCCGGGCTGTATGTGTCCTCAAAGTCATCGCTGAGGTAGCTTGTGGGTGAGACCGAGGCGACCGCATTGATGTCCACTCCACTGGAAAGTCCGTTGGGTGTTGTGGGAACCCATGGCGCGAAGCTCTTGACTGCGACGTTCTGTGAGGCCATGTTGTTGTACATCAGCTCTTGATTTTGATGAAACTGAGCAGCCGATCCTGGGTCCGACACGATATACGGCGACCGCGGCAATCGGTCTTGGTCCCAGTCCCATGTGTGAGAGCTGCCAAAACCGGCATCGTTCCAGACTTGGACATGAGGGTATGCTATGGCTCCAAAGCTTGCGTTGTTGGATGTGCCCTCCAACTGGGCCTGCTGCGACTTCCAAGCCTGAACCGGCGGACCGTACTGATCCTGCTTCTCTATCGTTAGTCAATGGCAAAATTATACTTCTGATACTACTTACAAGCATCGACTGTGCCATTGCAGTGTTGTAGTGAAAATTATC
The DNA here is from genome assembly GCA_014334815.1 of Pyrenophora teres f. maculata. NCBI lineage: Eukaryota > Fungi > Ascomycota > Dothideomycetes > Pleosporales > Pleosporaceae > Pyrenophora > Pyrenophora teres. The sequence continues at coordinate 970,161 of CP060576.1, read as the reverse complement.
GGGTTGTTGTAGGCTTGCAAAGGACTTGCAAAGACCCGACGGCGTACAGCTCCGCAGCTGTTGAATAAATTGCCGATTTGAGTACTGTTGGTCAAAGCTACAATGCTGTTGGAGACGTTGAGCTTGTGTCATTGTTGCGCGCGCACAAAGCGCTTTTATGGACACCTCAGGGACCGCTAACCTTTCAGGACGTCTCTAAGTTGACGTGAATACTGGAACCTAGGCGATGTCGAAAAGGCTGAGCCCTCACCGCTGTGAATCTGGGGTGACAAGTGACAATGTAAAGTGGGGTATCGGGGACGTGTCGAGGTCAATGGATATATCAAGTATTCACAATGGACCCCCAGTCATTCGCTTGACTTGACTGCTTCACAGGATTGAGCGGTAGGAGTGCGGAGTCCTGGCCAGTCACAGGGCTTGCGCAAGCTAGACTGAAGACAATACTAGATTTGTAATTTCCAGGTCGTGTGTGTGAATGGTGGGCGTAAGTGGGGAGGAGGCGAGGCTGGCCCTTCTATCTATATGATGCAACAATAAGGCCACGCGAGGGGCTTGAGTACACATCGTCAGTACGCTAATCTGGTAAAGGTACACGTGAAGAGTGGGTGCCTTACCAAAAAGTGCCACGAGATCTCGGAGAGTTGGATACGGCTGAGAACAGGGGAATGATCGCATGAGTATCCACAAACACACTAATGGATCTATCGATGCGCCGTAACTCGTGGAATGAGTATCTTGGGCAGTATGAAAAGTGAAAACGCACACAATGCACTGGCAACTTGGTTCGTTTACTGAAAAGACGAAGAGCAAAGATGAAGCCGAAGCCAACTGCTGAGACAGGCCCAATCACATAGGTTTGAGGTAAAGGTGAGGGGGCGATCCACACGTTTATAATCTAAGACAGTCCCAGAGCTTCTTGAATGAACCGATGAGACATCTGTTTGAAGATAGTACCCATGCCTTGCCATACTGCAGTACGCGGAAGGCAAGGGTCTAGCTTCGGATAGACCCACCATTGCCGTTAAACAGAGGGCATTGGGGCCCAAGGCGGAGAAATGGCGGCATTTGGGTATAGATTGGGCTGTTCACATCAGTTGTGCAGATCCCCTGGGCTTGTGAAGGCATTGTCGAGAGCAAGCACAATCTCTTCCACAGGCAACAGCATTGCCCTGCTGATAATCCGATAACCTCCAACGTGGCTAGCTCAAAGAAGACAAATACCAGCCGCGTTACAACATTGCTCTAAGCCCCCCTCACCTCGCGTTTACGGAACCTGTTATGGCGATTTGTCAAGCGTTAAGCCAAGCGAAGATTGCTCATTTGGTGCTAGCTGAGCTGGCGAAAGACGACCTACTTCGTCTTGTTTGGTTGACACGCAGAAGCGAACGGCTGTTTGCATGACACGACTTGGCAACAAGCTATCATACCCAGGAAGCCAGTAGAAGGACATCCGAGGCGTCATGTCAACCGGACATGCAGGTACGTAGGCTTTTTGATGTGACGATTCCCGCTGGGATAGCAAGAGCCTCGCGGGTACTACGACTGCTGTCGATTTACACACTCACGTTACACATGAGGCTCGCAATTACTGCGTCAAGATGTCTTCCATGACAGCAAATGGGCTGACTCTAGAAATAGCTTCAGGCTTCTAGCTGGCGAAGCCGCATCGGTACTGTTCTGTTACTACCACGCTCCGTGCCGGCTACGTACCTCCACGTTTCGACAAATCTGACGGGCCGACCACTCACTACTCTAGATCCCGCACATACATACATCGTCATACTATGCTTCCTATTTCGCCTTTTCCCCACCACGCGGCTGGTCGCAGCTTAATGGCCATCTCCGACTAACGCGGCTACGGTAGCACCGAACGTGTGAGACACGGTCATAGCGCGCAAGCATATCCCCTGGGTGGCGTACAATATTGTTCTGACAGGTCGCGGAGACTTAATCTTGCATACAACTTGGATGTGTCTGGGGAAGCCGGCACCCGCCCCCGGTGGCCACAGAGTCCGCTCTCTCACTTCATCACGGGTAGTACGCAACGGCGGTTATTCATGGTGCATAACATATGCAATGATAAGGCGACTACAGAGTTGATGTGTAAGCTTGTGCAATGTCGCTGGGATGTCTTAGCACGGCGAGAAGACAAAGATGGAACATTAAGTAGGCGGTGAGGAGTCAAAACTTGGACAAGGCATCCACATGGATGTCGTAGGATTGTCTCAATCTATGTTACGACTGACCAGCATGCAGTATCGCGCCCAAGCTCTAGGCTCCTGTTCTAGACATCCCCCACGCTCGACTGCTACAAGTCTCCGGTAGCCTACATCAGATCTTTGCTCTTGCACTACCTGGCGACAGCAGCTCAATATCCTTCCACGGCAATCCCAGATACTCCCACATGAAGTGGAACCTATATGGAATACCCGTTAACATAGCCCGCAGCTCTCGTCCGTTCGTTTGCCATGTTTCATGGTTCGCATATATCCGTTATCATACGCATAGTGGTATCCACACTCCGCGGCATGTTATTCCCTGAAGACGGATATACCCGCTGAGATCCAGCGTCTCCGATCGGGTTCAAGGGAGAGATAGAGCATGGCCAGAGGAACATGGGGAAATTATATAAAGGGTACGTACCTATCGCTTCCGAAAAAAGGCTCTTCTTCCCCTTTTGAGTTCCGTACGAAGAACCATGGGCAGCCAAACGCACCTCGGTCGAGTGCTTCCTTGGTGTTATCGTTGAGCCGCTGCTTGTATGGCGCGCTGTTTGCGCTTGTCATGACTTCCCGAGCTTCATCCTCGCTGAACTGCTGTTGCAGTACCTTGCCAAGAATCTCCGGCTTACTGACATCTTCGCCGCTCTCCCACATCGCGCGAAATATGTCAAGGAAGACAGCAACAAGCTTCTCTCGATGCGCCTCCTTTGCATAACACAAAGCACGCTGTGGAAGCAGTGAAAGGATAGGGAAGAATGATGGCGTCTGGATATTAGGTACGCCGAAGTACCTTTTCCCTCGCGCGCTGTCGTACTTGCTGTAGTGCGCCTTTGCCTCGAGGGTCCAAGGGGGCTTGTTGCCTGTGCTACAGTGTCAGGGTCAGGGTTGAATCGGTACGGTCCGTACCAAACCTCAATAACCCTCGTACAGCGGGGGAGCAGGGATATTTACCGCTGCCAACATTGATGCCACCTAGGAAGACGGGCACTATGCTGTTTTGTGTGAGTGGGCGCTCTTGCTTTTTGGAGGCGAAGATCGTCTCGTCGGACAGGTTGTACACATTGGCATGGTGATGAACGAATTTCAGGGGCTGCTACGGGTATACGCACTCAATTTCCACGCCATGAGATTTGAGGACTTTTCGGTTCTTTTCGAGATATAGCAAAGCGAAGTATGAGTATGGTGAGACTAGACCGTAGTCAGCATGTGACACTTGGAAGTCACAATATGGCAGTCATGACCGTACCGCAGTCCAGATAGCTTGTAATCTTGCCCACCATGGTCGCGATATCGTTATGTTGGAACAATGGAGTGTAGGAAACTGAACCAACTTTCTTCTATCATGTTTTATGAGTGGCTGTCGTAGTGCTCATGAAAGCTGGGGTTATCTCGGATACCTCGGCATGCCAGGGATGGCGTCCTGGAGCTATCAGTAATCAACGACGACACCTCCACCTCTCATGTAGCGAACAATGCGAAAACCCCAGGATTTGCAAATAAATCTACGCGAAACAACTGCTGACGCAATTCATCGCTGCCGAGGTTGTGTTCGGAGACTAAATGGTACCGAACATTACTTATGAGATGGACGCCTTGCTGTCAGCAACGACTCTCCCTGCGAAGTAAATCCCACGGTCAACACATACGAGCTATCACACCATGTCGACATCTCAGAAGCAAGTCGCACTCGTCGTTGGTGCCTCAAGGGGTATTGGCCGACAAATTGCCATTGACCTGGCGAAGGAAGGTTACGCAGGTACATCGACCCCCTTCCTAGCATAACATTCTTCCAAGTAACAACAACTAACATGTCGCAGTCATTGTAGCAGCAAAATCCACGTCCGATGCCTCAAAATGTAGCCCCTTCCCGCCCGACCCCAACTCCCCCAGCTCCACCATTTCCACGGTCGAGCGCGAGATCCGCGACGCCGGCGGCGAGGCAACAGCCGTAAGCGTCGACACGCGCGACTTCCCCAGCATAGAGCGCCTGGTCTCACAGACCATCGAAACATACGGCCGTCTAGACGTGCTCATCTACAACAGCGGTGCGATATGGTGGGCAAGCGTAGAAAAGACCCCCATGAAGCGATTCCAGCTCATGCAGCGCGTCAACGTCGAAGGCTTATACGGTGTTGTACAAGCATGCTTGCCTCACTTCAAGCAAGCGGACGGGAATTGGCGGGGCCGCATAATCGTCGTCAGTCCACCCATTTACTCCCGCTTCTTCCGCGGGAAGACTGCATACGCAATGGGTAAAGTAGGTATGAGCGTCCTCACCAAAGGTCTCGCCATGGACTTCACCCGCGAAGGGAAGAGTGAAATGGCAATCACTAGTATCTGGCCCGCAACGGCGATTCAGAGTGCGGCGACGCAGAATCTGGCGAAGGAAGAGGCCAAGGATCTCAGGACAGCGGACATCTTCTCGGATGCGGTGCTGGCGATGATTAGGGCCGATGTGAACGAGGTTAATGGGGAGTTGTTACTTGATGAGGACTTTTTGAGAATGAGGGGAGTGGGAGAGTTTGGCAAGTATAGTTTGGTGAAAGGGAGTGTGCCGAGGAGGATTATGCCGGTGAAGTTTCCGGATTTGAGGGTTCGGGAGCAGGATGATGAGGGGAAGAGGGTGGATAGTACGGTGTTGAGGGCGTCGAAGCTTTGAGTTGGTAGATCGTCAAAACCGCATATTGCCTTCCTATTGCGCTAGATGCGGGTGACTGTTTATGCTAACAAATACTTGAGTCTTGTCATCCGGTTCCTTTGCGGTCTCTCACCACTCTTAGCTCTGAATTCGTTTAAGGGACGATTCGTTAATTTCTACTTTTGCGCATGGGAACCCAAACTATCATTGAAGTGAACTGCATTTGCAGGAAAGGAGTTTGAGTTTGCAGAATGCCAAAGTGAATGCTTGCCAGTTATCGAGGTTTATTGGACAGGCCTAGCGCCAACGTGACTTCGCGTGGTTTTCGAGAACCCCGCCATCGCGACTTTGACACCCCGCAACCAATGACATACACAAACCACCAAATGCTGATACCCACACGACCAAAACCTTACTTCAATATACACAGCAACTACCATGTCGTTATTCGGGGGTAGTGCACCGAGACCCCGCTCCTCGTATGAGTCTGACACCCCGGAATCCTCTTCCGTACCCTCGTCGCCGTCCGTCGTTGAAACTGAAGACCCTGGCGATATACCAGAGATACACACACTTGATGCCGCCGCCGCCGCCGAAGAAGAAGACACAGATACAGACTCACGGGCAGAAAGCGATGAGTCTGAGGACGATGAGGAAGAAAGCGAGAAGACGGCGCGTGTAAGAAGAAATACAAACCAGGCGCAGAAATGGAGGAACACCACGGAGGGAGAACTTCAGATTATGGATTCGATCGAGCAGATGGAGGCCGAAGATCTTGTTGCACATCTATACAATACACATGCGCTCAAGCGACGGGTGCGACGACCTACACAAGACTTGGCGCAATTGAAGAGTTGGCAGGGAAGAGATAGTTGGCTCAAGACGGGGAAGGATCTAGAGTTCAAGGATGCAGCAGGGCTCGTTCAGCCGGAGTTGGTGCCGCCAAAAGCATGGACAGCATGGCCGGATTCTCCTGAAAAGCTTCTACGCTCGAAAACTCAGTGGGCGAGTGACTTTGCTCTAGAATGGCACATTGGCGGTGTAAGAGATGCATTGGAAGAGCTCAAGGAAGAACTTTTGGCAATCTTTTTACGCCTGGCGAGAAAGCAGTGGGACCAGCGGGAGTCTCCTTCGTCAGAATCGGACGCTGGAGAGCCTGCGGAGACTTCGCGTAGCCGGTCGCGAGAAGGAAGCACTACGCCTGCAAACTCACGTCCCACGTCTCGAGCTGATGGGGATATGGATGATGGGGAAATAGATAAAGAGGAGATAGATCTTGATGGCTACTCGCACGATGAAGCGTACGACACTGGAAACGAATCTACATCTAGGAGGAAGCGTGGGAGGCGAGCTTATTTCAACACGTTGACGAAGCCGACTGTACTAGCTGACGACGCAAAAGCACAGCGGCTTCTGCAACCAACAATCCAGTCCATGATCAGCAGGCTAGACAGGCTTGCGCTGGCGATATTTCGAACACGACTTAATCATTTTACTGGCGCTGGCGGCTCGAATGCAGATACTTCCGATGCAGACACATCCGATTCAGAGTCAAGTAGATCTGCTTTAAGATCTCCATCGAGAGCCCGGTCAAGGAGTGTCACGAGCCCTGAATCAAGCAGTTCATCTTCTTCGAGTGAAGAATCAACATCCGACGACCACACAAGACTTCAGAACTTGAGAATTTCTGATTTTGATCAGAATACAGTGGCCGCATGGGACCACGGCAAATCTACCTTGCACCGTCTGAAACGGGAGCGTCGGGAAGAGAGGCATCTAGAACGGAAACGTCGCAGATCCTCAAGCAGTCAGAGTGACGGTGAAAAATGGACAATCAAAGATGATAGTATCAGAGAAGGTCTCATGGACTGGAGTGAACTGCTTGGACTAGCAGCCGTCCAAGGCTGGGACCCAGAAGCCATTGCACGCACAGCCCAGCGTTGTGCTACTCTATTTGACGAAAGCATGTCATTCATACCCTTGCCCGAATCACAGGCAACAAAGCCACCTCTCGAACCAGTTTTGTACACACCCTGCACTATACCAGCCCCACCGATCGTCCCCTCAAATGCAAGGAGTCCAGCACTCAACCGCCCATTCTTCCAGACCGGCACACTGCGCTGTCCGCACCCTGACTGTTACGGTAGCAAAAAGGACTTTCCAATACCGTATCGCACTATTGAGCATTGCATCCGCGTTCATGGGTATGATCCTCGGACTAACAAGTCTTATGATGAGGAGGGCGTGGCGGATGGGTTTTTGCAGCCGGTTACTTTGAGGCCTGGGTGGTTCGGGAATGGGAGGCCGAAGGTTGGGAATGCGAGGAAGAGGGCGAAGAGTAGGCATGTGGATAGTCAGGATACGTCCGAGGTTGATGTTGGCGCTGGGGAGTGAATTGGGCGTATTCCTCTTCCTCTTCCTCTTCCTTTTCTATAGTCTATCAGCAACACAGAACGAATGTATCATAAATTGAAGAGATATTCGTATAACCTATATAAGTCTAAGCTACGTGCTACTGTGCTTGGACCCGACCAAGAGAGTTGTTTTGGTGTGTGTAGGGATATGCCTGCTGCATCATTCCAACACGACAATTTTAAACTCAGAGAGTACAAAGGCAAACGCCCTAGTATCGTGTAGAGCTTTCAAGAACTGACCCGAATGGTTCTCAACCCCTCCATGGAATTTGGCAACTTCTTCACCTACTCTTATGGCGCGCAGTGGGACAAAGCGACTAACTCACAGATCAAGTACCAACTGGATAAGACCGACCTCAACTGGGAAATATTCAAGAACAAATTGGCAGTGGCATGAGCGTTGCCTCCTTGAGCCACCGCTCTATTGGTGTGGCTGTTGTCCTCTTGTTCGGGTGATCTCAAAACCGGATAATCTGGTGGCTGCAACTTCCACTTAGGCCTCTCCATCGACACCTTCTCTCGACAGGGCTTACATTTTTCTTCGGGGTGGTTCCTTCTTTTGTCTTGTGATTCATACATATGCTTCATGGATCTGCACTCTTTGCGAGTGTTCCTAGATCCGTCTTTTCCTTGTTCTATATGCTGGCGTTTATCATTCGAGGGTCTTCCTTTTATTTCGAGAATGACTAAACTTGTGAGACTGATCACACGAAGCTATGGGATCGACACTTCCAATTTTCCTTGCGTGTCCATCATCTATCAACAATCTGAACATGCTTTTCTCACATATGTGCTTCATTACACCATTCGTATTTCCATCTTCATCTCTATTACTAACAACCTTATCTTGCCCATGGTTACGAAATCGACCAGTCGAGTTCCAGATTTGACGATATGTCGCTCGCTGGAAAGAAACACATCTCGACTAGCTGACCTGCAAAAAGCACATGAGTGACGTCCAAGTTAGCGGCGTATTGGGCCGATGCCGTATAAACGCCGTTGATCTTCAGGTATAGCCATTTAGCATTTTTTCGAACCCCCGTAACTGTGTCGTACAGGTATGAGTGGAACCCCTGGACCTTCCCACTCGCCTTGTTCAAGGTGACCTTTTTGGAGCAATATTCGCGGACTGCAGAGCCTCTCGCTACGAGGAGTTTTATGATACTGTTTTCATAGACGCAGGAACTTTCTACCTCGTAGTTTCCCCATTTGTTCCATCTGTAACCTTCCTGTGTACACACTTCATTGGAGCGGCATGGAAAAAGAGACGTTTTGATAGGCTACATTCTGAATTAGCGATGTCTATTTGAGAGATTAGAGAGCTTGCATAGGGGTCTGGGTGGTGCCGACCAAAGCAAAGTTGGCAACTGAGTCTTCGTGTGATTGCGGAAGCACAGGTAGAGCTTTGAGCTGCATAAAGGTATGTGTTCTCCGTCACGGGTCCTGCGAATCTAGCGTCGCAGACCCTGTCATCTTCGATGTCGCTATACAACGATCTAGGACATATTCCGTTTGGGTAAGGGCCTTCGTATCTGCGATTGAGCGTAGCAGAATCGGGGTCGGTATTTCTTTCGGTCAGAGATACTGGAGACCTCTTCTCATGGCTAGGAACAAGAACAGCTAGGAGTGCATTCTCGTCGAAAGGCTGCTCAGGGTGACTGCCATCGTCTTCAGCCAAGGTCAACTCGAGGCGCTCCGCGTAGACTGATGTGAAGGAATTAAAATAGAGTAGAGCCAGCAGGCCAAGGCGGAAATTAGACAACATGCTGGAAAGATAATTGGCAGATGTTACAAGGACAAGAGTGCGTCTTATAGTTTCCACCTCCAAGGCGTGGGTGCAGTGCCTCTGGTTGTTTGTTCTCACGTAAGACAATACCGGAGACACCAGAATGTTTTTGGAGCTGCAAAAAAGATGGACCGACTATCGGAAGATTGGCAATAACATGGTGCCGGATCTGTCGTACAGTCAGCGCTGTCAGCACGTCGAATGCAGTAAAACTTGAGATGGATCTTTGCTCATGCCGCGCGTCACCATGACAGCATGACCTCATCAAGACAGGAAAGGCGATCAAATACACTCGGAGTGTCTGCAGCTAGGGTCTGCAAGAACTGGTTTCGAACACGTTTACTTGTATGCTATACCACTAGGGTAGCCACCGAACCAAATATGCGACTCCACAGGAGTCGAAGGCGTTCTAGACCGACGGCCCTCTTCTCTTTCAATGTTTCGGTTGCCGCACTTCCATGTGAAAACTGATCCAGCGTCAAGTAAGCAGCCAACCCTAGCGCTCTCAATTGGTCCCGCTGATACCTTGTCAAGGATCGCATCCTGTAGCTCAACGGGGAGCTTGCGAAGAGGAGCCGTAGAGGCGCTGGTCTGTGTGGCTTGGAGAAGGATCTCGATAGCTTCGTCAGAAGGAGGATATATTCCATCAAATAGACGCATGGGTTCCGTGTATCTTTCGCGCTCGCTGTCTATCCGATACAGAATAAGCTCCCGCACCGAGAGTATAAGGTAAGTGAGGCTTTTTCCTGCCGAACCGGGAGTGAACAGGATCTGCTTCGCGAAATCCTTTCGAACAAGCGTGATCGCGTGCGGAGTATGCTGGCATATGACGATGGGCGTCCCACCGACCCTGACAATGTGTCCACTTGCAAAGTCCCACTCTGGGAGGTTGTCTATCCAGACCAGAAAGCCGCCAGTGCCCTGGCGTGAGAGCGTTGCTTCTTCGACGGTAAAGTCCAGGGTAGCAATCCTGATGATAGCATTGGCAAGCCTTCGAAACGTAAAGTTGTTGTAACGACCGCACAGGACATGCTTCCATTGGAACGCAAAGTCGGCGATTATCCTGGAGACGAAAGCCTTACGCCGCTGTAGGCTTTGCAGGTCAATATCCTTGCGTTTTATTTTCCAGCACGGCGCTGGATGGACGGATTGTAAGGCGTGTTTGGCGAGTATTGGCGGTGGCTCGTAAGGCTCGAAATCGGAAATGGTTATGGAACGCTGGCGAATAAGGTTGATAGGAATCCAGAGGTTGCGATCTTTCTTCTCCAACCGCAGAACATCGCGATCAAGCTCAAAGGTCCAAACCGCTCTAACGTGCGTCCATCGGCGGTCGTTGAAGGGTGTAAGGAGGTCGTCCCGCTGTTGCCAATCTCGGGCAACCTGCGAGTATAAAACATCAAAGGTGGATTCTACGTCTATGAGCACATTTCGCCGTCCATGCCGGGCTATGATGGTACTACGCACCTCTTGCTATACCCACAAGCTTGTTTGAATACAGTTGCAGTATGGCATCATCTTCGGCAGAACGATGTGCAGCAAAATAGACGGTCCCTGGTATTTTGTGAGAAGCACAGGCCGTTTATGACTGTATTGTAACGCCAACGTACCCTGCAAGCTAAGGTTGATATACGCTGCCATGGCGAACCGTGGACAGAGGCGGAATACAGGAACGGTTGAGCTGGGTGTGGGGGCAACGACAAATTCGGTGCAGTCGCTCTGCGTACGTTGGCCGGCTTGGCAAAGGTCTCCCTTTAAGGCTCAAACCCTCCAACGATATGAACCTCCACCAGCATGCAAGTCCTTTTATAATAGCGCTTATTCCGAACGATACCAAACGATATAGTAGAGGGTTATTATATGTTTCGTAAATGACCGCCTGACCGCCTAGCAAGCGAACTTGTTCAAGCTCTTCTATGAAAAGAGAAGGGCAATAGCAGATTAAGCGCACCGCCGGGTTCTTATCCAAGACTAAAAGAGACCCACATAGCGAGTTCCAAGCCCAGCCTCTAGCTACGCTAGAGAGCTATATTATAAAAATAAAGTTACCTATAGTTATACGTAGACTGGTGTACTATAATGTGATATCTCGCTGAATACCCTTATAGACAATAAGAATAAGGATAACTCTCCTTAGCGGCGAACTTGTAGCCGCGGAAGTAGCTTCGTGCTTAGCCGCTCGTTGATCGTTCTTGGGAGCGACAACAGCAGCCTGTACTGTGCCGTGTAGGAAATAAACAATACAGGTAATACCAGCAGCTTGGGGTAAGTTATGATGGCCTAACGGTAGTCCATCTTCGAACGATACGTATTGATAAGCGGCGCAGCGTTGTGCTAGAGAGAGACTTTTCTATTTGCCTCGAGAAGTGAGCCTAATCGGTTTGTTGTACTAGAATACGCAGCGTAGCACTGTCTAGGCCGTCATTGACGAGAGAGGAGTACCTGGCTGGACTTGACAATAGAGATCTGCTCCTACACCGACGACCCACTAATGATTCTGCTTACAATGTTGTTATATTTCACTGCATTTGCCGTACTAAATCACTTATGAGCTTTTCAATCCCAGCGGGTTTGGCGTCGCTGTAGTCGTAGACCATCACAATTCATGTAATAGAAAAGCTCATTATCTTTGAAGATGGAGAATACGAGGAGGTTGCGGGCGCTGCCCCTGCCCCTGTCGCGCTATTGTTGTCTCCAAAAGGTAAAGTTTCTGTTAGGTGACATTATCGAGGTCATTCCCCGTCATCGTTTAGTATTGTTTGGGGCGCTGCAATCACCAAATTATACGGTACATAGATACTAGTGTTCTGCTGCGAATACTGTCACATGACCATCAAGGCATGGACACATGGACCATGCCGGGACTATACTTAGCTTTGCCCTCCTGGGTATCTAGTTCCTTGGACCTTCTATGAATACGAACACCAGATCTGAAGATATTGGAAACACCATTAATTCTGTCACTTCATTTATACAATCTCTCTCTATTTTTCACCTTGCGGCTCCCCACGTCCAAGACCAAAGCACTCCGCCATATTATAAAAGATATCAATGCTGTTAAACGTTCCTTGGAAGAGCTCTTGGCAAGGACCCATTGCGTAAACAGGTACATCAGTCAAAGAGTGCACACCCTGGTCGTTCTCGACAGGTAGTGTACCGTTGAGTGTAATACCGCCCTTGCCGTCTTTGGAGTTAGCGTAATATTCATCACTGCCCTTCGTGATTTCGGTAGCAGGGGTGCGAGGGCCATCTTTGCGGACAGACCATGTCTCTCGGTGATCTGGGTTCGCCATGAAGCCCTCGGCGAGGGTGTAGCGTGGGTTCCAGTTGGACGGGAAGTTTCGGTCGGTGTATGTGAGGTTACCAGTGTTGATGTATTGTGATTCTCCAGACTCCTCGTAGACACCTACGGCCTCGCGCTTCTTGCGGTCGTCGCCTTGGGCGTTGAGGTACTTGGTGTCAACGGAGCCTACGACATCGAAGCCGTGGCCGTGGTCGGCGGTGACGATGATGAGAGTCTCTTTGAGGCAGTCCGTGCTGTTGAGGTGGGCGATGGTTGCTTTTACCGTGTCATCGAGTTCAAGGAGTTCGCCGAGCGCACGGTCGTAGTCCAAAACGTGCATCATCTTGTCGATACTGGCTGCCTCAGACATCAATAGCCACCCGGCATCACCAGAACGTGCCTCGAGAATGTCAATGGCCTTCAGTGTCATCTCCCTGAGACCGGGCTGGTCAAGAGCAGATGTTTTGTCGCCAGTAGGTGAGAGCGACTGGTTAAGGTTGTCACGGTAGACATTGCGGTCGAGCCATTTCGCCATGTTTGATGTGGTGAAGATGCCAAGAGTCTTTTCCTTGGGATCGGCGTTCAACAAGGCAGTGCGGTCATGGACAATCTGGTAGTCCTGGGCAGCAAACTCTTTGTAGTAATCCTTGTCCTGGTAGGTTTTTCCACCGAGAGAAGAGTTGTAGAACTGCTCCCCACCACCACCAAAGATGACGTCGATGGGAGCCTTGGTCCAGGTGTAGTTTTGGACACCGTTGAGGAAGGTATCAACGATGGCGCCGTATTGACTACGAAGGCGGGTGTGGGCTACCAAAGCAGCAGGGGTAGCGTCAGCAATATAGGCCGTTGAAACGATACCAATATGTCCACCAGTGACACGGTGGAAAATCTCGGCCATAGTTTCAACCTTGGGATCATCGAAAGGATCTTTAGAACTGTCGGCATAGACGTTCAGAGAGTTTACACTGCTCTTGTGTCCAGTGTTAAGTGCTGCGGCAGAGTTGGCAGAGTCGGTGATGAAGCTGTCGATGGAGTGGGTCATCTGGTGGCCCAGAATGGGAAATTTGTCCATGGCCATCAAGCTCTGGTACTTTCCGTTAATCTGCTTATGTGCTATCAATCTTGCCGCACTGATCATGGCCGTGGTCATGCCGTCGCCGATGAACAGAATGATGTTTTTCGCCTTGCGCTCCTCGGCCAAATCACGAACCAACCACGTTGCTTCAGTCTTGCTTCCATTATTGTACTTGAGAGTGGCAGTGTATTCTCCAGGCTCATAAAGTGCGACGCGGCGGTATGCTTTGGCAGCAACGTTGACGAAAGAGGGTGTTTTCGCGTCACGTGCGAAGAGATCTGAGAATAATCAGCAATGAAACAGAAAAAGGTCTTTTTAAATATACCTTCATACCACGTAAAGTTCCACTTCTCCAGCTTGGGCTCCTCAAGCTTGAAAAATTCGGTGACTGGTTGTGCCTCCTCGCCCTTCTTGCTCACCGTGAAAGTGAATTTCTCATCCAGAGGGAGACCAATGAACTCTGAACCATTCCTAGGCTGATGAACCTCGAGGCGGATATCGAAATACTGGCCAGCGAGGAAATCAGCTTGGTCCGGTGGGAAGAGGCATCCGAGCGTTGGGCAAGCTCCGAGACGGCGAAACGTCTGTGCAGAGACAGAGCCCACCAAAAGAGCCGTTGCCACGATACTTGAGCAAGTGCACTTCATGGCGAACGCGACTGAGAGGAGTACAGTTGAAAGAGGCTCTCAAGATTGCGATGAACCGAAAAGCTACGAAGCTGTACCGCAACTTTTATAAGCTTACACGACTCCCGGGCCCTTGCTTCGCGCATCTGAACCAATGCGACATAGTGAATGCAACAGGCTACCAGGATCCACGTGCAATATGGGCGGCAGGTCTTCCGTTGCAGTACCTACAGGGAGAGTTTAGCCGCCCTCGTGCAATATCCCAGCATTCTTACTGCTCGAGAGAACGACTCCAGCTACCCGGATCCAGTCTCCAGTCCGCTCGCTTGGTCCGCGCCATAACATAAGCCAATGCCATCACCAAGGATTGTGATGAGCTGCCTTATCGGGATAGACATGCTCCTTTGCTCAAGGCGATGAGAGGATGGAGTAAGACAGCTTGGCGTGGCTTGCCGCATCTTGGCATCACGTTGTGGACAGCTGTGGTCCTATTCGCTGAGTAGTTGCTCACCGTCGGATTGAAGACAGCATCTCCGCGCTTGCTTTTGCTTGGCGACGGGGTATCGAGGCGAAGCTGGGTTCGTACAGAATGCTGTGTGCCCTGAACCTTGTGATTTTATTTGTTCATCGGGACAACGACATGGGAGGATGAAAAGCTTTGCATCCGAGCCTTGGACGGATACTGTGCCGATATGAACGGATGACCTCGGCGCGGAACACGGGACACGAAGAGAACACGTCCAGCACAGAAAAGGAGCCCTACAGACACGTTCAACTCTAGTATGTAGGCGACTTGTTGTTACCTACACGAGCGTGAGAATACCAATATCACGAACCAACCGTCATGACGTAATGAAAGAGAACACACCAGTGCTCCATCTCAACCTCTTTTCATCCCCAGCGCACGCCAAGCATAGGTAAACTTTGACTAGCTCTGCAGGGTATCGTACTGACAGAGAGCTGTGTCGCGTGCTCTTTTCATGCACCGCTGTCACCCGGAAGTCCGACCGAGGATACACCAGGTCTGCACTCAATGCAACCACCAAAGGAACTTCCCATGGCTAGGTACGGATCGCAAGCTGCAGCGGATCAAGGGTCCTACGGATCTACCTACAGTAGATCTGAAATAACGAGGCACATGCCATTGATTGGTTTTCGATCGCTGCAAATCGTAGTGTGGCCCCTGATCGGCTCTAGCTCGGGTGGTCCGCCGACGTCACCACTTTCAACATAGGTCGCTTCGAAGTTTATCAAGTAAAAAGACAAAGTCCGATATCTAGTTACGCGATCAATGTTTCCTTTCAAACGCGTTTCTGTATCGCACACTTCTCGCATCACGCTCTTTAGACGAATTGGGTTCTGTGAATCTAATCTGCGCGTACCAAACCGCGCGTTCACGCACGCGACACATTTCCAAAGTAAAGCTTCGCCCAAAGAATCGTCAAACGCCAAAATGTCAAAGAGAACTTCATACGAACGATCTGAGCTGGGGCATACCACGGCCAAGCGCGCAAAGCAGGTGGACGAAAATCTTCCATATGACCAGCTTCAAGAAGCGCCCGGCGCCCAGGATGAGATCAAAGATGTAACAAAAGTTGCGCATTGGTTCCACCCAAAAGACCTCCGCATCCAGGACAATACCGCACTGCATCATGCTTCTGAGCTGGCTCAGAGCGCAAAGAAACCTCTAATATGCATCTACGTGGACTGCCCAGCCGACGAATCATGGCACGGGACCAGTCCAGCAAGAGTTGACTTCATGTGCGAGGGTCTGAAGATTATGCAGAAGGAGCTCAAGGACCTAAACATTCCACTCGTATTTTTGCAGTGCGAGGACCGAAAGAAGATTGTGGAGACCGCGGTGGAATGGCTGAAAAAGCAACAAGTCTCGCACGTCTTTGGCAACTACGAATATGAAATCGACGAGATGCGGCGTGATCTCAAGCTCGTCAAGACGGTCGGGGACAAGATACAGGTCTCCCTCTACCACGACCAGACAGTCGTAGAACCCGGGACCATGCTCACAGGTACCGGAACGCCCATGAAAGTCTTCACCCCCTACCACAAAGCATGGCTCGCAAAACTACGCTCCGAGCCCGAACTTCTCGATACCAATCCTCCAC
Organism: Pyrenophora teres f. maculata; assembly: GCA_014334815.1. Classification (NCBI taxonomy): domain Eukaryota; kingdom Fungi; phylum Ascomycota; class Dothideomycetes; order Pleosporales; family Pleosporaceae; genus Pyrenophora; species Pyrenophora teres. The sequence goes on along the minus strand of CP060576.1, from coordinate 953,997 downwards.
CAGCCGCAAACCCCTCGTCCATGAAAAAAGACCTCAAAGATCTATTCGACACGCTCGCCCCCAAACCAGCAAGCGACAAGCAATTTACCTCCGAAGAAGAGAAAAAACGCATCCGCAAACTCTGGCCCGCCGGCCACTCTGCCGCCTCGTCACGCATGGACACCTTCTTGAAGCAAATCTCACACTATGCCGCCACACGCTCCAACCCCGCTGCAAACAGCACATCACGTATGTCAGCCTACTTCAGCGCCGGCATGATAAGCATGCGATCCACGCTTCAAAAAGTCGTCGACTATAACCGTGGCAGCACCGATTTCACCGAAGCAAAAGCCTCAACAGGCGTCTACGGCTGGGTCCGGGAAATTGTGTTCCGAGAACTCTACAGGCAGACTACCATGACAACGCCGCATACCTCCATGAATTTGCCGCAGAACCTCAAGTTCGATGCTGTGCAGTGGGAAGACGACGAGGAGGGGTGGGAGAAATGGTATAAAGGACAGACTGGCGAACCGTTCATCGATGCGGGAATGCGCCAGCTGAACGCAGAGGCTTACATGCATAACCGGCTTCGTATGAACGTTTCCTCATACCTATACTGTAACTTACTCCTCGACTACCGTCGAGGTGAAAGGTACTTCGCCGAGACCCTCATCGACTGGGATCTCTCGAATAACACACAGGGCTGGGAGCCGTCGTACACCGTCTTCAATCCCGTGTCGCAGGCTGAGAAGAATGACCCTGACGGCGAGTATATACGCAAGTGGGTCCCGGAACTGAGACATGTAGAGGGTAAGGCGGTGTTTGCGCCGTATGCTAGGTTGAGCAAGAAAGAGTTTGAGAAACTGGGGTATCCGAAGCCGCATGTGGACTGGAAGGAGACCAAGGCGAGGGCTATAGATAGGTTCAAAAGGGGGTTGAGGAGTGCGGAGATTTAGAAGCAAAAGATGTTGCCAATCTTTAGTAGCATGAGTTCAATAATGCAAAATAGTCAGCGGAAAGAAGTCTCGTATACATGATTTCTTTCGCAATACGCACCAAGGCTCGAAGGCTCGCCATGACGAGTATGATCCCATAGCTATCGTGAGACCCAATTGTGTAAAGAGGGCATGTTTTCATTTGTTCGTTCTATGTCGTCCAGTCATGCCTCATCTTAACGTGCATGCAGCGTTCTATCAACACTACCACACAGTAACGCCTCACAAAGTGCTCATCCACTTCTCCAACGCCTCGTTGACCTCCTTGGGCTTCTCCAACTGCACCCAATGCCCCGACTCGATAGTCTCTATTGTTAGCTTCTTCGTGGCTGACTTCTGGCTTTCTCCCATCTTTGGCGTCTGACTGATCGAGCATACCGCATCGTATTTTCCGTCGATATACAACACCGGGAACTCCAGCACCCCGCCATTCTTCTCGCTCTTCGCGTACTCGGTGTTAGCCTCGTGATTGAAATACCACGCTGCCGAGCCAAAGGACCCATGCTTCTTCTTGCTCCGGACGAGACTAGAGTAGTGGTGTTCGTCGAGCATTGTAGCTTCGAGTGGAATGTCAGGAATCTTTTCTGGATGTCCTCCAAACCATCCTCCGTCCCTGATGATGCTGGCCGTAGGTGAGGGCTTTCCATACGATTTGCTGTGGTCTTGTTTCAGGTAGAGTGCCTTTGTCACACCTTCCACAGCCGAGTCAAAGACCTTGACGCTTTCTTCAGGATACAACTGGTAGTATTGCATGTACTCCCATTGACCCCATTTGTACTCGTCTTCGGGGTAGATGTCGCGGTTCACCATGCTCACGAGGTAATCGAAGCCGAGCTCGACAGAACGGTATGGGACGCAAAGATTTGCGACACCGATGAAGAGTTCGGGATGATGCGCTGCAAGCGCGTTGGTGAAGCCCGCACCCCAGTCGTGGCTGACCCAAATAGCCTTGTCGATGCCTAATTTTTCGACGAATTCGACCATTTCTGAGACGAGGACTGACAGAGAGTAGGCTTCCTTCGTACTCGGGGCAGACGAATCGCCGTAGCCGCGCATGTCGGGAGCAATGACGCGGTACTTTGAGCCAGCGGCGAAGTGGGAGAGCTGGTGTTTCCATGACTCGGCTATGTCAGGCCAGCCGTGGATGAAGATGAGGGGTGTGCCTTCTTTAGACCCTCCTTCATAGTAGTGCGTTGTCTCTCCATTCTTGTGCTTGATATCCCCGGGGGTTAGAAAATCCATCTTGAAAATTCTTATAACGTAAAGGTAGAAATGTAAACAAGAATGTGCGATATATAATGTTGAGATGTGGGCCAAGCCTTCTGAACCTCGGCAGGTCCGCGTGGTGGGGTGATCCATTAATCTAAAGAAAATTAGTATGGTGACTCATGAGCATATTCACGTGCTTGAAGTCCTTCCATCTTCAGTTTCTCGCATTCCCCATGCAGTGATTATCTTGTTAAGTTCTACCAGCCACGACTAACCCAATTAAGTAGATTTACCCCACCTTTCTCCAGCTAGCGGGCTGCAGTCACCCGTCGGTTGACGCCATAAATCTTGGTAGATGACGTACAGAAAATGTGTCTGTAAATCTTGGCACAGGAAATGTGTTCCGAGAGTACAGAAGTGCGGCGGCATAGATATTACGTAGAAGTGATGAAAAGGATGAACAACATGGCATTATCATGCGTTGATACAAAACTCTGAAGATCAACCTCCAGCCAAGATCTAACTCTGCAATTCCACAAACTACACCATGTCTCATCAAGAAAACGTCAAAAACGTACCCAAGGAGCACCATGTGCATAGAACGGGGTCATGGCTCCCGTCGGATCATCGTGTGCACAAGGCATGGCTCTCGGATATCATTGAGCGCGTGGAAAACAATCCAAAGGAACTTCATCCGGTCTTGCAGGAGTTCAAAGACTTGATCGAGAAGAACACACGCATTTACATCCTGGTCAACTCCATGTTTGAGGAGATACCTTCCAAAAAGCCGTATAGGAACGATCCGGTCGGCCACAAGCAAGTCCGTGACTATCACCATATGCTGGAACTGTTCAATCACATCCTCAAAACGGCACCTGAGTGGAACGATCAAGAGTACTCCGTTGGGATGGTGGGGACTCCGTTCAATGCCATCTTGGACTGGCCGATGGTAAGCCAATCCTCAAGAAACCGAGATCCCATAACGCTGATTGCGCACTTCTCCTCATACAGGGCACACCATCTGGTTTCGCGTTCTTCCTAGATCCTGATGTCAACAAGATGCTCAAGAAAATCCTGAACGCATGGGCCGAGTTCCTCGCCTCACCAGATTCTGCATACGTGCTAGGCGACGACAAAATTGGCTGGCTCAGCAATCACGGTATCCACGATCTTTCCATTACTGCTAATGTGGGCCAAACATCATACTCATTTGAGGACTTATTCGAATGCGACCCCTCTAAAGAGCATCATGGTTTTAAATCATGGGACCACTTCTTCACCCGCCGCTTCAAAGAAGACAAACGCCCCATCGCTAGCCCAGAAGACGACAGCGTCATCGCCAATGCATGCGAATCGAAGCCGTACAAGGTTGCCCGCAACATCGCGCAGCGCGATCATTTCTGGATCAAAGGCCAGCCCTACTCACTCATGGATATGCTCGCTATGGATCCACTACACGAGCAGTTCATCGGCGGTACCGTATACCAAGCCTTCCTCTCCGCCCTCAGTTACCACCGCTGGCATGCCCCCGTGAGCGGCAAAATTGTCAAAGCGTATCTCAAAGAAGGTACCTACTTCTCTGAGCCCCTCTTTGAAGGCCTGGGTGATCCTTCCACCAAGTCCGATATCGATGAGGGCGGCGAAACAACAGGCCAAGGATATCTCACTGCGACAGCTACACGAGCCATCATCTTTATTGAAGCCGACAATAAGGATTTGGGTCTGGTATGTTTCCTGGGAATTGGGATGACGGAGGTGTCTACTTGTCATATCACAGTTTCTGAAGGCCAGCATGTGAAGAAGGGCGATGAGATTGGCATGTTTCACTATGGTGGGAGTACACATTGTGTGATTTTCAGGAATGGGGTCGAGTTGGATGAGTTTCCGGATACGCGGAATCCTGAACATAATGTGCCAGTGCGATCAAAGTTGGCAGTTGTGATCAAGTCTGGATAAACAGGCTGAGACTAAAGAATAATGGGACGTGGTGGCGGGCTGGAAATCGATTTTAATGCCTATCAAAATTAGAAATTATTCAAAGACCAGCCAACCAGGACTGTATTAACAATCTCGTCAACCCCTTAGAGAACCGCATGCGAATACCAAGGCGACTCGTAATCGAGGCTAGGGGTACCGATATCCAAGCTTCTCGCGCATGAACTTGATGACTTCCGGGTTTCCGTATTTGTGGATACGTTTAGGTAGCGCGACAACCTCTAGGCCGTCCAAAGACCTTGCTCTACTGACTGATCCAATCAGTAAAGATGGTAGAAATCATGGGTAACAGGGCAAGCACTCACGAGCGACGTAGACTCGACTAGCTTCAAAAGCATTTGTCAGGTCTACCTGATAGCGACCAAGCGTCATTCCCTGGCTACGATGAATTGTGAGAGTCCAACCTGCTATCAAAGATATCTGTGTTCTGGACAGTACGTTGAAGGACTTGTCGGGATCTCCGATAATAGTGATGGCGCAGTCTGGGTAGATTGTTCTGAACACGCCGTTTTGAAACTTTACGACGGGCCACGGCCTCTTTATCTTGAGCTTCTCGCTATAGCGGCGAATTTCCTCCTGTTGATAACTGGCATGTGCGCCGATAAGCAAAGGGACATCCCGGGGGAGTTTCGGTTTCGTTATTCTTCCCGTTGCATGCCGTTGGCAGCTCGTCCTTGACGTATGGCTTGAAACTCTTGATAAACCCCTGGGTGCTGTTGACCAAGCTGATGCTTTGGTCGATGTTTTGAGCTAGAACAACTCTCTCATAGAGTATATGAGCTTCAGATTGTTCTCATACCGATGCGTGTCCTGGTGTCTGTAAGCTCATCATGATCAAAAACATGCGGTGATACTTAAAAAAGCTCCTTTTGTCGGCTCCTCTACAGAGTCCTCGGAATTAGTCTGACTCCCGCGACTCTTGCTTCATTTACACCCGCCTAGGCAGGGGTACTCCTGGATCGCGTTGCGAACTGCATTTAGCCTGTCGCTATTGACACGATCTACATCAGCGTGTGTGGGATAGAAGCCGATCGGTTGCGGTCGAAAAACATCAGTGGCGGGATCCGCTTGCATTGGGCGTTTGACTATTATGTCAGCTGCTTTCGCTATATTTACATTTCCTTCCAGCAGGTCAGCAGCTAGCAGCATGCCTCTCCGTAATCTGCGTTTGATGAGGAATTAAGTAAAACAAAGTAAAGACTCAATGAATGTCCGATCACTCTGTCTGTACGTGGCGTCTAGGTACACATACTCGAATTTGTACTGACGTAAGAAAGCTCATCCAGATTTGGAACTTGCCACAAATGAGGCCGGTATGCAAGGACCTGTCGATGCGATCCATAAAATCTGCAGTAGTGATTGGAAGGACAGAGATTTGATTTGATCACAGTGTTATAAATGAGCGTTCTACATCGGCTTTGGTTGCATGGTTGCCTTCAATCATTTTTGCAAACTGTGCGATGCGCCAACTAGGTCGCTGCCGCAACTTTGCAGACCGTTGGTCGCGCTCGAAACCAGGTTCGTAGCTCTCGCCAGCGGACAGGCTGTAGATCCGACTTCGAGAGCCACACCGCCAGCCCAAGGCCCGAAGGACCAAGGGCGGCGATGCCCACCGTCAGAGCACAAAGGATAGCGGCGGAGGGGAACACTATGATCGGTACGGATCATCTTATGCGACATAACGATGAATCCGAGACTCTCGACGTACTTATTACACGTCCATTGGAGTCTCAAATTTCTAAAAGTCGCCATTGGCTCATGATGTCGCGTTCTATGGTAGCTAGAGCAGCAACTGTTAGCGGACTAAACTCCAAGTCACGGACGAAGGGAAGCAGGGCTCTTACTACTCTACCAGAACTATGGTACGCTTGATACATTTGGAATGGAGATATTGTGGTGTAGTAGGTTGACACGTGTTCGGCGTTAGGTAATTAGCGCTAAAGGTTGAGTATTTAAGGGCGACTTTGCGAGAGAAATAAGAGGGACATACTACCTTTAGATATAATATAGAATACCTTCTTTTAAATAATATATAATACTATCTTTTAGTAATTTAGATACTTTTTTATTCTCTACTTTCTACTAGTTGCGGGTTAGCGGCCTCTTTTCTAACTATTAAGGCTATCCCTCTACTATATCTTTAGTAACCTAACTAGAAGGATATAATAGTCTATTAGTAGAGTAGTAGAGAAAACCTCTTTATTTTACTTATTTTTAAAGAAAAAGTTAGAGAGGTAAAAGCTTATAATAAGTTTTTAGGAACCCTATTAAACTCTAAGTACTTACTAATAAAGTTTACTAAAGTAGCGAAACTCTTAAGAAGTTTCTATAGTATTAGTAAAGTAGTATAGTAATCTATAAAAAGACTATAGGGCTAGTATAACGTATAGCTAAAAAGAAGTAAGTAAAAGTATAATATTAAGTACTAAGGAGGCACTTTTTTATAGATAGTAAAAAAATATTAGAAGAAAGGGAAAAAACCTATTTTAGAGAGAGAATTAGGAGTCTAAAAGTAGTAGAATAGTATATATACTAACTAAGAATTAGTAACTTTTAGAAACTTTTAATTAAATAGTATCTATAATATATAACTAGAGTAGGTCTCTTTTATTAAATAGTATACTATCTAAGACGTCTTTAACGCGGAGTAGAGAGCTTATAGTAACTATAATAGTAGAACTTAAGCTATCTATAGTAACTTATAACTCTTACTATTAGTATCTAAGAAAGCTAGAACTATATAATATATATATACTACGCTTTATAGAGAGAATATTTTAAAGTTCTTAGATAAGTATAACTTTAAAGCTAATTAAGTAGACTAGCTATAAAATTTTTAGAAAAAGTAGCTACTATACTTCTATATATAAAAGTATAAAGCGTTTATCTAAAAGCTACTAAGCTACTATAAAGTAGAGACTTATAAATAGTATAAAGATAAGCTTTAAGAGCTATACGTAGAGTAGGATAAGTTTTAGTAGTAGAGTACTTAAGTATTTATTAAAAGCTATATAAAGAAGGTATAATAAAAGTAACTTACTATTTAGATTACTAAATACTACTAGAACTTTATAACTTACTTTATAGCTATAGAAACCTAAGAATAGATTATAAAAGCTAAGAAGAGCTACTTCTTCTTCTAAGAACTTACTTAAGAGGATATAGAGTAAGTAATATACTATATACTAAGAGAAGATTAGCCGCGCTTAGATAATATTGCTTTATTTAAAATTAAGAAGATCTACTAATTTATCTATAAATACTAAGCGTAAGAGAAAGAGTTAAGTACTCTATATACTAACTATAGTTTAAAGAGCTAAACGCTAGCCTACTATAATATAGAGATAGTAAAGAAGCTAATACTAGCGCTTAAGAAGTTTTTAGTAACTCTATAATAAGTAGTCTCTAAAATACTACTAATTATTACTTAACCTAAGAAGCTAGCTACTCTAAAAGTTAATAAGATAGTAAAGGACTTTATTTAGTACTTTTAAAAGCTATCTATAATAATAAAGTAGCTTAATAAGATAGCTAAGAGTAATATAGAACTATAAAGACTTCTTATTAAGCTAGAGAACTACGCGGAGGTATATAAGTAGCTAGTGCTAAGACTATATTAGGTAAGTATAAAGATTCTAGAGCGTAATAATAAAAGCTTTAAATTAATATATTTACTAATAACTAGTACGTAATTAGGCGTAAACTATATAAGTAACTAAGACCTATAGCGTACTTATTATAGATACTATAAGTAAAAAGAGTATCTTATTATAAACTATCTAAACTAGAACCTACTAAAAGGTAATTAGTAGTATTATACTTAAAGTAAAGAGTAACTAAATAGCTAGAAATAAGTATAGTACTACTTTAGGCTATATCTAACTACTATCTAAAGTATATTTTTAAGTAGAGGTATTACTCTAAAGCCTTTTAGAAGTAAGGTTCTTAAGTAGATACTATAATTATTAAAGAAGCGTTTTAAAGTAACTAATAACTAACTAAAATAACCTATATAAAAAGTACTTCTAAATTAGTTTAATATAGCTAATAAGTCTATTAAGGTTAAAAGAACTAGTAGTAGTAGTAAGAGCTATATAATAGAATTAAGTAAAAAAGTAGAGCTAATAGTAAAGTAAATAATAGCTCTTTAGTTAGCTATATAGTTTCTTAAAACTATATTTTATAAAGTACTATATTCTAAAGACGACTTAGAAGTTAACGCTATAGATAAGCGTATAAAGGCTAGTTAACTAGTAAAGAAATAGTAGAAATATAAAGCTCGCCTTAGGAAAAAACCTAGAATACCTTAAATAAAGAGTAGTTAGATAGTAAGTAGCTATAAAGATATAGATATTAAGAAGAAGTTAGAAGTACTAAAGTATATAGCCTAAGTAGAGATTAATAACTTTTAGGTACTAAAAACTTAGGTTTAAAGATACCTTAATACTCTAATAAGTAGTAAGATATATAAAAGAGATAGCTAAAGTACTATAGTAGATTATAAATTATACCTATACTAGCGTCTATTCTAAAGCCTCTTAAGCCTCTATATCTATAACTATACTAATAACTAAAGATCTAATAGTAATAGCTTAGAATATAGTACTAATAGTACTTATAAAGGCGATATTAAACTAAGAAGTCTATAAGATTTAGTAGCTTAACCTATTAGTATCTTCTAAGGTAGCTATAGTAGTAACTAAGGCACTTAAAAAAGCGTATAGGCTATGTATATACTTTTAAGTTAGTAAAACGCGTTTAGAAGAAATAATAAAGGTTTAGTAAGTAAAGACTAGTAGTAATAAAGAAGAGTTAATAGAAGAAGCTATATAGTAACTATATAACTAAGGTTTAAGAGAAATATATATAATAGAAGCTAAGAGTTTATAGCTAAAGGTTATTATAAAAGATATTTTAGCGTAGCTATATCTAAAAATAAATTATAGTATTAAGTAAGTAAAAGTTAGAGAAATAAATAAGCTCTATAACTTCTAAAACTATAAGATTAGTAATAAAGAAGATAGTATAGTAGAGCGAATACCTATAGAAACGTGTGCTCGATGCAAGATATTAGAAATTATATTAAGTAGTGTATATATGTTGTATCTATCTAAGTAATATTTATTGCGCCTTAGTATCCCTATATCTAAGCGTCCTTTAGCTTCTATTATCCCTATTTCCTCTACTATATCCCTCCCTTACTTAGAAAGAAAGGCCTCCTCTTTCTTTATCTTAGCTAAAGGCTCTCTAGACTAAGTACTAATAAACTATATATTTTCTTTAGATATCTACTACCTCTCTAAAACTCTCTTAGCCCTTAAGTACTTCCCTAATTAATTTTGTTTAAATAAATAAAAAGCGTCTAGCTACTATTTAATACTTATTCTTTCTTTTTCTATTCTTATTTTTAAGTCCTCTTAGTAGCTATTATCTAAATAATATCTGCTAATATCTACTAATGATACTTAGATTCTAAATATTATTTATCTAGTATTTAGAGATCTTAGTATGCTTATTTAAATCTTATCTAAGATACTTCTCTAAGAACTCTTTAAATTCTAAATACTATTTATATAGTATTAAGAAGCTATTAGTTTCTATCTAGCGCTTATTCTATACTAACTAAGAGGTCTCTAGAGTCTTCTAATTATAGTCTAACTAGCTTGTATTTTATTAGCTAGGTCTTTAGAGCTAGTACCTTAAGCGTACTTAGACTTATACTACTATTCCTTCTAGATCTAGGCTACTTAATTACTTAACTAACGATTCTTTATAATAAGTACTTAGCTTACTTTATTTACTAGGCTATCTTTAGATAGCTAGTAGTAAGGAGGATATACTCTTAGATACTTACTTTATAGAGCTTCTAATAGCTTCTTAGCTTATAGTTCTACTTTTACTTTATATATTATTCTTATATTATTCTACTGCAGCTAACTACTCTTATTATTAGTTATTAATTCCCCGCTTTCTAAGGTTACTTCGCTACCTAGTTAAGCTAGTATTACTATAATAATTATTTACTATCTAAATAATAATAATAATAGCCTATATTATTTTTTTCTTTTTAGCTATATATTATCCTACTTTTTACCTAAACTTTCTGCTTTTCTAAGTAGCTCTCTATACTCGCCTACCTCGCCTTATCTTTACCGCCTATATATACTCTTTTACTTTAGCTAAGATACGTTTTAACTACTATTTACTTATTACGCTCTTTACTATTCCTATTATACCTACTATTAAAGTTACTAATAACTTTACTAAGAAGATCTTAGCTCCTAAGAGCCTACTAGTATACTCTATAAAGCGCTTTAAGCTACCTTAGCTACCTACTATCTCTACTAATTATTACTTAGCTCTTAGTTATATTATTCTCTAATAAGATAATTATAACTAGCTTAGTACATAACCTAAGAGTAGTTACTAAAAAAGCCTAAGCTTATTATTTCTAAAGGACTTAGCTTTATAGGCGCTCTACTATACTAGTACTACTCTTCTAATTCTAGGGTTCTACTAATAGTAAGCTTCTATAAGTTTACGTACTCTTCTCTTTTATTTAAGGACTATTCTAACTTATCTTTTATAGTTAGAAATATCTAGCTACTACTATTAACGTCCCCTTCTTAATAAACTTTTAAGAATAGCTATTTTAGATTAATAGTTCTAGTTCTAGTCTTAAGCCTTACTTAGCTATTTTAGCTATCTACTTAGCTAAGGGCCCTAATAAGTCTTTAGCTTATAAATTAATATAGATTAACCTCTAATTCTCTCTAGACCTTCGCCCTAGCATTAGACTATTAGTACGTATTTAAGTTATTTACTACCTCTAAGCGCGCTATATTTAAGCCTAAGATTAAGTTTTTAATCTAATTCTATATATTTAGCACTAAGACTATTAGTTATATTAGTACTAGCTTTAATTTTTTCTTAGATCCTAAATTATAAGTATATAGTTAATATAGCGATAGTAATAAGAAGCTTACGTATAAGACCTATTATAAGCCTATTATAGTAATAAGTTACTAAATAATAGTATCTATTAAACTATATCTTCTCTAGCGCCTCTTAGATCTACTTCTTCTATTATAAGTTTCTAAACGTTCCTTAGATAGACTACTTCCTTTACTAGAGATCTCTACTAATACTTCTTTCTCTTAGGCTCTATAGTTATACTTTATAGTATAAAGGCTTCTAGCGCTTTTAAAGATCTATTAGATTCTTTTATACTATTATTATCTAGTAACGCTATGCGACTTATAAATCTTTCTTAATTTTATTCTCTTACTATTTCTTATAATAATCTATCTTTTTCGTTTAGACGTCTAAGAAGAACGTAAATAAATTTACTAACTACCTTATTACTACTAGAAAGGGTATAAAAGACTACTATAAACTTTTACTACTTTCTAGCTACTCTTCCCTAGATATATCTATATCTAATAGTCTTTCTAATAATAATAACCTAGATAAAGACCTTACTAAGAAAGTATATACTCTAAAACGCCTTTATTACCGCGCTAAGATACCTAAGCCTAAGTTATCTAAAGAGCTTAATTATACTATTTACTATTCTTTGCGTTTAGCTAGTAGACCTACTATTCTACTTATTATTCTTACTATTTTCTCTAAGGATAGGTCTAAGCGTAATTTAAAAGAAGATAATAGTAATAATAGTAATACTAAGAGTAAAGATACGTTAATAGTCTTTTTTTTAGAGAAGTTAGTTCTAATAGTAGCTTAGAGCTATAGATACGTACTATAGCTAGTCTCTTAGACTTAGTTATTTATAAAAGTATCTCTAGGTTTATCTTATAGCTATTCCTTTCTTTATCTAAGTAGCTATCTAAGCGCCTTTTATATAGTATATAGCGTCTTAATAATAGCTTATTCTACTTTTCTATTTTATTTATACTCTTATTAGTATTCTCAAGTCTTATCTAAGCCTCTTTTATATACTATACTCCTTCTCTACTTAGAGAAGATAGACCCTCTTCTTCTATTATACTAAATACTTACTAGATAGCTCTTAGAATAATCTAATCTTAGAGATATATAGACTTATAGTAAGTAAAACTATATCTACTCTCTATATTTACTAAAAAATTAAAAGATTATAAATCTTTTCTATCTAGGCTATGTCTTCTAAAAGCCTTTTAGATTCTAAATACTATTTATTTAGTATTTAGAAATTCTTAGCCTACTAGTCTTAGTCTTATCTAAAGATATCTAAGGGCTTTCTAGGCTACGTCCTATAATCTTTAGCCTAGATTAAGTTTTAGTTATAAGCTTTAGATAGTATTCCCTAGAGTCTCTATCGTTCTATTTCTAACCTTATCTAAGTATTTTTTAGAAGTAGACTATCTTAGTTATAGTTTTAGGCGTAGTATATCTATCTAATTACTAGTCTCTAGATTATCTTTAGTAGTAATAATACGTATTTAGATAGGCTTATTTTTTATCTATTCCTATCTTATTTCCTACTACTACCTCGCTCTTCGCTATTCTACAGCTTTACTTTAGTTATCTAATATCTTCTTAGCTTCTTAATAGTAGGGTAGTTTATTAGTCTAAGCTCTTTTATTATTATTTACTACTATAAGAGATTTTTAAACTATCTATTTACTATTATCGCTACCTATATTACTCTACTATATACTATTGTACCGCTATTTCTACTACTTCTATACTATATCTCTCTCTAGTTCTTGCTTAGTACCTCTATTTCTTACTACTTTATTTCGCGCTATTATATTAGTAACTACAACTCCCTACCTACTAATATACTAGCTCTTTCTACCTATAATACTACTTAGATAACGCCCGCCTTACTTATTATTAATAAGCGTAACCTTCTTAGTAGTATCTCTCCTTATAATTACGCCTCTAAGATACTAAGACTGTATACTACTTAGAAGTATAAATATAATAAAGCGCTTTATTTTTTACCTAAGATTACCTCTAGTGCTAACTCCTCTTTAGATAGTCTATCTACTTTACTAACTACTCTACTATTTACTCTACTTACTTTTTAAGTAATAGTAAGCCCTAGTTATAAGAAGACACTTACTAGTAGGATTAGTATTTAGTCTTCTAAACTATACTTATACCCGCCTAAGGCCTTCTATAAGGAATATATTTTAGGCTAGTATAGGTTGTTCTACTATCTTCTCTCTATCTAAGGACCTCTCTAATATTTTTATTATATAGTAACTAACTATTATAACGAGGTTATTACTATTAGCCTTCTAAAAGAATTTTAGATATATCTAGTAAGCTTTTACTATAGTAAAGTCCTATTTAGTTTAGTTATATTTAGCTATATCTTTAATATTAATATAAACTTTACTATTAATCTTAAGATCTACGTATAATTCTAATAGACCTTTAGATAGAAGGTAAGACTATTAGAGAGGTCTTTAGTCTAGTTAGTACTTCTAAGCGCGCGTTCTATAAGTTGAATATTAATACACTAATATAGTACTATAGCTATAGTATATAGATTTATTCTTTATCTATAAAGAAGGTAAATAACTTTTAGAAATCTAAAGACGCGATATATAGTAGATGCGCCTCTAAGAAGTATAAGAAGAAGTTTAAGTCCTACTATATAGTTTTCTATAAGAATTTAAAGATACTTTATAGTAGCTATACTAACTACTTCTTTAATAGTAGTATAGTATTTACTCTATAACTAGTAATTTCTAAATATCTCTTAAATAAGCTCTTCTATATCTTATAGCTTTTACTAATTAGTTTTTAGATCTTTATATACTTAGCCTACTACTAAGAAGAATTTAGATATCTTAGTAGTTAGGCTACTTTATTAAGTATACTGTCTATAGTTTTAGTAATCTACGTACTTAGCTACTACTTTTAACTACACTACCACTTCTACTACTTATAAATACTAGTTAGATACTATCTAGTTAAAGTTAGGTAGTCTTAATCGATCTTCTAATTACTACTAGTCTAAGATAAGACGTTTACCTCTATACTAAGTTAGTTCCCTTTAAGCTTCTTAAGTAGAAAGATAGTCCTAGCTAAAAGATAGAGAAAGTAAATAAATTACGTATAATTCGCCTATAAAAGATTATTAGAAAGTAATAACTAGTTAAGCGCGCCCTTAAGATTAAGAAGGATAGGCGTAAGCGTTTTACTTAGCTTAAGGCTAATTAGGCTACTAAGAAGCTAGCTGCTAAGAAATAATTACGCGCTACTAAGATTACTACTAAGCCTAAGTTATCTAATAATAAGGACTATTTAGATAATAAGCTACCTTCTACTCTTTCTATAGAGTTATAGTAGGATATAGATATATCTAAGTACGCTTTTATTAGTAATACTACTTAGAAAGACACTACTAATATAAGCTATTTCTTTAATTACGCCTCATCCTTACTTAAGACGCCTAAGCTTAAGTTATCTAAGCCTAATATTCTAGTACCTATTTAGACTACTCCTCTTGCCCTTATAGCTTCTATAGATCCTACTTAGACTACTCTAGCGGCTAGTCTAGCTATTATTTAGCCTATCTAGTTAGCGTCTTTAGCTTCTACTCTTATAAAGCTCTCTACCTTTACTTAGACTACTATTAATAAGTATATAAAAGAGAAAGTATAGAAAAAAGAATAGAAGAAGAAGAAGAAATAGTAATAGAGAGAGAAAAAAGCTACTACTATATTTAAGTAGGTATTTAAGTAGCGTTTAGTCTTTAATATAGATAGCTAGTTTTAGCGTTCTTACTTAATATATTCTATAGTACTTTACTAAGAGTGCTTAGTCCTTTCTAAGATACTCTTAATAAGCTTATATACTAGTAGTAGTCTATAAAGTTATAGCTCTTAAGGAATTAACTCTTTACTTAATTATAGTAGCTTTCTATATATATCTAATAGCTTTCTAGTAGTCTTTATCTCTTTATATTTTCTTATAAAAGTAGTACTTAGTTTCCTTTCTTTAAGTCTTTAGTTATCCGTCTATTCTAATCTAGAGTATTATCTAAGCTTTTTTCGCACCCTATATCTATCCTACTAGCTATTAATAACTATAGAAATAAGTAATATTTAGATATATAAACTCTTCTCTTATTTTAGTACTACTACTATAGCCTTCCTTATCTTTTATAGTACTCTTATAATATCTTTATCTTCTTATATATTCTAAAGCTAACTATCTAGCTAAGCTATATTTAGATATCAGATTATAGTGTTTCTCTTTTCTACTTAGCTACCTTCTCTAATAAAGGCGTCTTAACTATATTTTAGTACTTATTAATTAAGATCTTTTATACTTATATCTTATATATCCTATTACTATCTATAATCTCTCTAATAGCTATTTAGTAGCCTTTTTACCTCTTTCTAGCTTAGTTATTATAGCTCTATTATAGTACGCTAAATAAAACGCTTTAGCCTATTACTTAGCGTATAACTATAAAATAGAGTCTTATCTAGTTCTTCTAGATTATACTATTCTTTCTAATAGGTTTTTATAATATAAATAGACTAGTCTATTTAGAGGAAATTTAGTAAGTATTAATTTATTAGTCTTATAAAAGGAGTCGCGTAGTAATATAAGGTCTCTAATAGCTAATAGTTCTTTCTAAAGAACCTTTATATTATTAAAGTAGTCTTTATTTTTCTACCTAAGCTATACTATTCTATTAATAGCCTCCTAGAACCTCTTATCTCTTCTTTAGAATTACTAAGCCTTTATTATAAGTAGTATTAGAGTATCTTAAACTTCTAACTATAGTAATATTTACTACGTAGAGATTAAAAGCTCTACTAAGAGGATATATTTCTAGCCTAATACTAAGTACGCTAGTGTCTTCTACGTAGATTATTTAATAGTTATTTAGTTAGCCTAAAGTATATTAGCTAAATTATTTACTTAGTTTCTCTAAAGCTTCTTTAGTGCCGCTACTATAAGAGTATAACTTTGCTTAATTAGGCCTTACCCTTATAGATAATAAGTACTTAAAATAACTCTATTAATACCCTATTACTACTAGAGGTTCTTAACTAGTTCTTTATTCTTTAGTCTACTATTAGCTAATATTTTTAGTAGTAGTCTCTATCTACTAAATATATCGTTAATTAGAAACTTTTAAATAGCTTTTAAATTATTTTTTGCTAGCGCTTTAGCTTCTAGCTAACTAGACGCGTAGTCTTAAGTAACTATAGGTACTTATAGCTATTTAGTCCTAGTAGTATATATAATATTAATTATAATCTATTTAAAGAGAATAGAAAGTAGTTCTATAGGCTATAAAGCTTCTTATACTATTACTAATACGTATAATTAGTATTAGAATAAGACTAAATATACTTTTTAACTTATTTATATTACTCTTTCTAGTAATAGCGTATCTAAACTTTACGCTATATACTTTCTTTACCTCTATACTCTAAGTTATTATATAGTTCTCTAATAATCTCTTACTATTTAAGGTATCTATAACTTAGCGTAAAGGCCTTCCTTACTTAGTAGTATAAAGAGATATTATCTCTAATAGTTATTATAACGCCTTATATTTAAACTTATGTAATTCTAACTTATTAAGGTTCTCTAGGCGTTTCCTAAAAAGAATCTATACTATAAGTTACTAAAATTTTTCTAAATAGCTATTGTCTAATAGCTTAGTACTAAAGGAAAAGTCTACTAGGTAGTAGCTATATAGAAGCGCTAGAGTTATCTTATAGATCTCTTCTAAGATAAGCTAAGTAGTATTTAGGTATATATTAATAAAGTCTTTAATATTCTTTTCTAATTCTTCTAGTAGTTTCTATCTCTCTAGCTTAGGCCTACGCGAAAAGGTATTAGCTACTATATTCTTCTTTTTTAGTATATAAATAATATTAAAATTCTAGAGGTTTAAAAGAGTAAGCTATTTTATAATAAGTACTCTTAGTAGGTTTATTATACTACGCTAAAGCTATACTACTAGTATTTTAGTATCTATTTCTACTATAAATCTTACTCTATATAAGTAGGAGTAAAACTTCTTAGCGTTAATAGTAACGCTTTATACTTATTTACTTAAGTTCTAATTTCTTTCTAATATTAACTAGACTTACTTTTATATCTAATTAGGTATTAGCGTCTAAGTATATAAGCTATATAAAATAGCGCCCTATTCTTTCTTTAATCTATACTACTATAAATATTACTTAGAAAGGTTTACTATAGTTAATTAAGATAAGTATAGGCGCTATATAGACTCTCTTTAAGAGAAGCTATAGCTAAATACTACTTAGATTTCTAATAAAAAAGGGTATTCTTTTTAAGTAAGAGAAATAATAGTTCTATAACTATAGTAAAGCTAATAATCTAGATTCTATAATAAACGTAAACTCTAATAAATATTTAGACGTCTTTCTAGTTTATTAGTTTTAGCTAGATAAGAATCTTCTTAACTTTTTTTATATCTAGGTGCCTACTTTTAATTAATCTATACTTAATAATAATTATTAAAGTATAGTAGAAATTAGATTTATACCTTAAGATAGTTACTCTAGCCCTCTTTATATCTATAAGAACCTAATCTATATTTAAGAGGTATTTAGTAATATATAGTAGATACCTAGCTTAATTTCTTTCTTATTATATATTATCTTAGGTCCTTTAATGTAAACGTTATCTAGATAAGGTATATAGTAGTTTAGGATATAATTCTAGTAAATTTTAGTTATTACGCGTACGAACTCTATAATTAAATTAGTAGTACCTATTAGTAAAGTATACTACTAAATAAATCTAAGTAGTATAAAAAAGCTATAATATCTCTTAAGTTCTTATAAAGCTCTACCTAGTATATCTTAAGAAGAAATCTATAAGTAATATAATAGTATAGCTAGTAACTCTTCTAAGAACTTATTAAGGTTAGGTAGTAGATTAGTATTTTAGATTATTATACTATTAATCTTCTAGGCGTTATTAATTAGCTAATAGCCTTATCTTTCTTTACTACTAGAAACTAAAAATTATAATACTAGCTCTTATAAAGCTCTAGCGTGCCCCTATTAATTTAGTTTTAGATTATCTTAATAACTACCTCTTAAAGCTTCCTTAGAATAGGAAACTAGTCCGCTTACTACGCCTTATATAAGATAGTATTAATAATAACTAGTAGAATTACTTCTTAGCTAACTCTTCCTAATTTCCTAAAGTTTTAAGTAAGGGCTAACTCTCTTTTATAGAGTAGTTTCTCTAATATCTCTCTTTCTCTTAGCTAAAGATCTAGTAATATCTTTATTTTTACTAGCTATTTTAGAGTAATCTAAGTACCTCTTAGGAATAAAGTATACTAAGGTTTAAAGTATTAGCTAAAGGCGCTCTATTACTATTATAATTTAGGATCTACTTTCCTTAGCTCTTTCCTTCTAATCTAATTACCTTTTAACCTCTTTTAGAGTTTAGCCTAAGTTATTAATAGGCTCTATCTTCTACCTTTTATATTTATATATACTATTTACTTTAAGCGCTAATTTATTCTTCTAATAACTCTTTAGGCTAGTTAGAAGTATTAATATTATTTTTATTATAAGGCCTTCTTCTACTTTTAAGTATCTCTTAGCTAGTTTTTTATACTAACTCTATATTTCTTTTTTATACTATATTTCTTTATTAGCTTTATAACTTCTAAGAGAATCTCTTCTAATAGCTTCTTAGTAAAGTTATAATAATATAAATAGTCTATCTTTATCCCTTACTATAATATACTTATTTAGCCCCTTTTCTAAGAAGCTTAATCAATATAAATAAAATATCTATTTTCTATAGGTATTAGTCTTATTAGTTAACCTTTCTTAGCTACTCTATTACTAGTCGCATCTCTTATAGGTCCTTAGTTAGGCTTTCTTACTCTATTTATATTCTAACTAAGTTTACTCCTCTATATAATCTATTCTTAGCTAGCTATTCTATCTTATAATAGGGAGTATTACGCTAGTAATATACTCTCTAGGAGTTTTCTAATATAGGTCCCGCATATACTTTTAGCGTATAAATCTAATTACTTCTTAATATATAAATCTTATATTAAACTCTCTATCTTTACTAAAGATATAGTAGTAAGTAAGCCTATTAGTTATATACTTAAGCCTTACGCGAGCGTTAGTTAGAAAGAATTACCTAATATAATAGGGTTTATATAACTCTCTACTATAAAGAAATTAGTCTAAACTTTAATCTATTAATACGTATAGATATACTCTATATAATACCTATAAAGCTTTATATAGTACATTAGTAGATACTATATATACTAATAGTATGCTTTTTAGTAGAGAGGTAATTAGAAGACTTACTTTCTCTACTATTACTTCTTTATTGTGTTAAGTTCTACTCTAGAATCTAATAAAGAGAGAAAAGTATTACCCTAACTATTAATTAGAACTTTAGAGTAATCTCTTTATAAGTATTTAATACTAGCTAATTAGTTATATTCTTACTAATCGTTATTTATATTACTTTCTACTAAGCCTACTTATAGTCTTTTTTAGGATAATATTTTACTATATATAACTAATTTAAGCGTCTATCTAATACTTAGCGTTAATATAGTAGTTTATGTAATCTTCTCTACTAAGGCCTCTACTAGCATATAGTCTAGTAGCTATTCTAATAATAGTAAATTAACTTAGATTTTAGGCCTAAAATCCTCTTCTAAGTTATTTTTATCTTCGCTTACTAGTGCCTAAGCTACTAAGTTAACTTAATCTTCTTAAACTCCTCTATAGTATATTCTATCTAAAAAAGCTTATAAACTTCTAGTATATTTTCTAAGACTATTTTAAGTAGTAGCTTAACTTTAGTATCTAAAATTTACTAAATAACCTTCTAAGTATCTAGGGCTAGCTTTTCTACTATATAGTACTTTTTTACCTATCTTTCTTTAGGCTTAGAGTAAGTATCCTTTAGAGTTTTATTTAGCTTAGAATCTCTTAGAGTATTAAGTATATCTATATCTACTAGTCCTAGCGTATCTATAAATTATATAGTATAATCTTTACTTAGACTTTAGTCTATAAAGTAATTATATTTTAGTTCTTATACCTCTTAAGGTATAGAATATATTTACTACTAAGCTTCTTAAGAATAGTTTTCTAAGTATTTTTCTAAATCTTTCTTAGGTTATATAGCTAGAAGTTTCTTACTTAAGTTACTTCACGTAATAGTAGCTAATACTACTATACTATAGTTATACTAGTTAGCTCTATATAGTATAAAACTCTTTTCTAAGTAAATTTACTAAAAATAGTAGAAAAGTTCTAAAATTAGTTATAGTCTTTAGATAGAATTACTCTAGTATTATTAGAGACAACTTAGATAGAAATTATATTATTCTTAATAGGTCTAGCTTCCTAAACCTCGCTTAGAAAAGGTAGAGTAAATATAAGTAGGTTAATATCTTACTTAATCTAGCGTTATTTAATCTTAGAAGCTATTAAATCCTTCTATAAGTAGGGCTCTAAGTTTATAACTCTTTCTTATAGGTAATCTAGAGTACCCTAGTTAAAGACTAATTAGTTATTAAATAGTACTAACTCTTATTAATATAGGCTTAGAGAGTTAGGTAATTTTTTTTCTAATAGTTTATCTTGTTATAAATCTAGTAGAGAAGCTTTACCTTAATTCTTATCTATATTAGTTGCTTTAGTTACTATAACCTATTCTTTCTTAATAGTTCTAAGAGTTATTACTATAGTTTTAATAGCTATTCTAGTCTTAAATTAGCTATATATAACTCTACTAATATTAGCGCTATAGTTACTAACTACTATTTAGGCTACTATACTAGTAGCTTTAGTTATAAACTATACTACTAGCTTAAAGTATATAGCTGCGTAATACTACTATATACTTATTAGTCTACTTATTAACTTCTCCCTAGATAACTTATTAGTTATAACTCTACTTTTAAGGTATCTAAAAGTTCTAGGGTTCTAACTTTAGCTAAGCCTTATTTAGCTTAAGCTAAAGTATCTTATCTACTAAGCTATTAACTTTATTCTTAGTTAGCGTTAATCTAGGCGGAAGTTGTTTCTAAGTAGGCTTTAGGGCGTAATTCTTAAGAGGAATACTTAATATTTAAGGCTTAAAGACTATTATCTATTAAGGAGCTAGTTATTACTTATAAGCTACTTTTTAAGACGCTTTTACTATAGCTAGGTTAAATTCTACTTTTAGAGTAAACTCCTTACTACTTCTTTAGGTTAAGTATCTTAGTTTTTTTTTTTATCTCTAATTACTTTAAAAGGTAGTTAAAGATCTTTTTATAGTTAAAAGATAAAAGCTTATCTATATAAAGCTAGAACCTTTCTAGGACCTTTATTGCCTATTTAAGTAGAAGTTCTTTTATAAGATAGAATCTCTTTCTACTTTCTTTAATTATAGTAGCTTTAATATAGTGCTTACTTTAGATATAGAACTCTTATAGATACTTTATAGTACTAAGCTCTATTTAGGCCTAATACTTCTTAAGCTAGTACTTAAAGTACTCTATCCTAACTTTCTATTAGTACCTATTATTAGTGCGAAACTATTTCTTAAGTGCCTTTTAAAGGTCTTTTTAGCTTTCTATTTATTAGATTTCTTTAAACTTTTTTATTAACTAGATAATCTCTTTTTATTTATAGCTATAGTGCGCTAAAAGCCTTTTAAGTATTATTTTAGGCGTAAACTTATAGTAATAGGCTATCTTTATAGCGCTCTATAAATAGAGTAATATTATTACTATTAAATATTAAAATACTATTAGCTAGGTAAGGTAGTAGCTATAAAGTATATACTAGTATAGTACTCCTACTTGCTATACCTATTATTATCTAAAAAACCTTTACTATCTCTAACTTATATCGCTCCTACGCTATTAAAGGCTAGTATAATTTACTAGGCGTTAGGACTTATTATAATACTAAGGACTCTAGCGGATAAATAATTAAAAGCACTCTTACTATTTAGATATTATTATTTAGTATTTTTATAGCTACTCTCTTATCTTTCTAAGGTGTTATTAGTAGTAGTATCTTTAGACTAAAGGAGAGAAACTCTACTACGTCTAACTATCTTTTAGATAGGTCTAGTATTACTTATCTTTTAGTTTTCTTACTTAACTCTTTACTGCTACTCTAACTATTACTTATACGCGTAAAGATATATACTAAGCTTATATAAAAGATTAGCGTAATAATTATATAAGTTATAATAATTAATATTACTATTATTATACTAAGTACTATTTAGTGGCGCTCCTTTTTTAGGAGCGTAATTTTAAGTCCTTTTATTTAGTTATTTACTAACTTTTCTTTAGAAACCTTAAAACTCTTTAGTTCTTCCTAATAGATTATAATATTTACTACTTTACTATTGCTGTCTAATAGAGTACCTCTTTAACTACTTATTATAGTTCTCTAATTTACTTTTAGCTATACTCTAGTAATTATATACCTAAATCTAGCTCTTACGCTTATATAAGCCCTATTTAGCTATCTTCTTATTCTTTACTACTTTTTCTATGTTGTTTAGAGGTTTCCTATATACCCCTACGTTCTAATATCCTATTATCTTAACTCTTTCTAGATTACTATTCTAAGCTATTCTACGCCTTATAGTATTCTAATTCTTAGTATCTAATTACCTTTTAGATCTTTTATAACTCTTTTATTTTACTCGCTTCTTTCTTCTAAGCCTTACTTACTTAGCTTAGATATTTATATTATAAAACTTTTTTAGCTCTTTCTAGTCTACTTTTATATTCTTATATTCTTTCTATTCTTAAACTTTCTAGATATTACTATTATAAAAGCTTATTAGATAATACGTAATAGTAGCGCTTAGCTCTCCTAAGGGTAAGCTAGGAGTTTAAGTTGTAAATTAGTTGCTATATATAGTAGAGCGAATGCCTATAAGAATATATACTTAATACAAGATATTAGAAATTATATTAAGTAGTATATATGTGTTATGTCTATCTAAGTAATATTTGTCGCGCCCTAGTATCCCTATGTCCGAGCGTCCTTCGGCTCCTATTATCCCTATTTCCTCTACTACAATAGCTATATTAAGGCGTAGTTAAGAATATCCTCTAAAGCGCGACTAAAGGGCGAAGTATAGTAGTAGTAGTATTTAGTAAAAGAATAGTTACTAATATACTAAGTATCTCTCTATAGTAGTATAGGTTAAGTACTTATAATATAAGCTATAGCTAAATATTATATAGCTTTTAATAGTAAGAGTGCTAAATATCTATATTACTAAGCTAGATTAGTTAGGTCTACCTTCTAAATTATAGTAGGGTATAATAACTACTAATAGAGGGATAGACCTCTTTATAGTATAGTTTATTTAGTCTTAATTATAGTTAGAGGGATTATAGTACTAATATACTTTTAGATTATAAGATTTATAGAGAGTAATTTTTCTTAGAATACTATAGTACGTAATAGTATAGCTCTAGATATAGTTTAATACTATTAGCTAAATACTTTACTATATTAAGTTAATAAATAGTTAGCGTAAAGTCTCTTTTATAAGCTATAACTTAGCGCTTATAGCTAATATAGTATTAATAGAGTTTAAAGAAAAGGATAGTAAGCGTACTTACTAAGGAAGTATACTTAGTAGAGGAGTATTACTTAGAACTTATACTAAGTAATATATAAGTAGCGCACTTATTATATATATACCTAAGTATAGATAGTTATTTAGAGAAGAACTAGACTACTAAGAAAAGAAGAAGTTAAAGTAGGTATTATTAGTAAAAGAGTAGAGATTCTTTAAGAAGATAGTAAAGTAGTAGTTTTACTTATTACGTAATAAATTATTAGAGGAAGTAAATACTTTATATAAGAGAGTCGCTAATAAAGTAAAGCCTATAGATATACTAAAAAAGAACGTGCTAATAGATTTTAAGCGTAAGAACTAAAAAGAGCGTATAATAGCTTATTAAGCTACTTAAATAGTACTTAGAGAACTAAATATAGAGCTATTTAATTACCTTTCTATAGCTAGATAATAATATTTCTAAAGAAGTATTAGTTAAATCTAAAGCGCCTTTAAAAGATAAATATTAGTAAAGATCTTTATCTAAATAAGGTTTACTTAATCTAGTAGCTTATATTTTAGCGAGAGAATACGCTAGCGTAAAAGTTTTTATATATTATAAATTTATAAAGATATATAGCCTCTATATAAGATTTAGACTATTTATATACTATATAGTAAGAGAAGAACTTTCTATTACTAAAAAAGCTTATACTAATTATAAATATAATAGTAGATATATAGGTAGAGTAAGAGATATTTAAGTATAAAAATAGGTAGTACTATAATAAGTACTTTCTTATTCTAAAAATTAAGTAACTAGTTAAACTAAGGACTTTTAGTTTATTAATAATACTATATAATAACGCTATAATAATAAAGAACGCTTATATTCTACTATCTACTAATAAGTTCTTAGAGAGGTTTATAAATAGAAAGATATATACTCTATTTAATTTATTTTTAAGTTATAACTAGATACTATTATATACGTCTAGTAGAGATATAATAGCCTTTTAGACGCTAAATAGGCTATACTAATAGTATATACTCTTAATAGGCGTAATAAACTCTATAGTAGTCTTTTTTAAGTAGTAATAAAGATTCTCTATAATTACCTTCTAGAGATAGCGCTTTTTATAGATAATATTATAGTAGTAAAGCCTTAAGATAACTATAGAAAAGAGGAAGTTTTAATAGTATATATTAGTTTATTCTTAAATATACTTATAGATAGATAAGGTTTTTATAGATATTACTTAGGCTAAGGCTACTATTTAGAAAAGAAGTATAGTAGAGAGTTCTTTAAATAGCTATTATAGAGTATAAAATTAATAAAAATAGTTACTATTTTATAAAAAATAAGGTCTAAAAGATTCTAAGTAGCTAAAGTACTAAATAGTAAAAGAAGTCTAATAGTTTATTAGTATTATTATTACTATTAGTAATAAATCTTCTATTTCTCGCTAAAAGTAGAGCTACTCTTTATACTTCTTTAAAAGAAAGCTAAATAGGTTTAGAGAGATAGGTAAATATATATAATAAAGATTTTAAAGAAAGTAATTACCTCTTTATTAGCGCTTATAGTAATAGACTATTAAAGTAGTCTTTTAATAGTTAGCGTAAACGCCTTAGTTTATAGAGTAGGGGCTTACTTAGAGTAAATTAGATTAGATAGCTATTACTATATAATAAAGTTTAAAAGTACGCTATAGTTAGAAGTAGAGTTAAAGCTCTACTTTATAAAGCTTAAGTATAAAGCGCTTATTTAGGCGCTAAAGGTCTTTTAGATTTACCTTATAGATACTTTTCTAAGTAGAAATAGATAAAGATACTAATTATATAGCTTAATTAGTTATCTCTAGATTTACTAAGCTCTATAATAAATAAGTAGCTTATAACTATCTTTTAGTAAGAATTTAAGATTATTTATATACAAAAAGAAGAATATTATCTCTAATACACTATTAAGGTATCTATAGCCTAAGAGGTAGATATTACTAAAAAAAGATAAAAATAACTTAGAGCTATTTATTAATTAAGTACTAAATAAGTTTAAGAAGATAAACTTAGTTATAGTTACTAAAAAGGCGATTAGAAAGCTACTTATAAAAGAGTATAAAGAAATTAGAAAAAATTATAGTATTTTTATAAATATTAAAGAGACTAAATAAGCTCTAGAGTTAAAAATAGCGAAAGTAATAAAAAATACTATATACTTCTTTATATAAGACTAATATATTTAGAAAAGCTACTAAGACTATACTAGTTTACTAAGTAGTAGATAGAGAAGACCTATAAATAGTATTAATTTAAGAAATTTATAAATAATTAGGCTATAAAAAGATCTAAATAATATTTAGAGTAGTATATTAGTAATATTAGTAAGATAGTATATATAAATAGTAGTAAAATAGCTTAGGCCTTATAAAGTCTACTAAATAATAAAAGGTACTTAGAAAGAAGTAGAGCTAAACTTAATATATTTTTAAGTAATATAGTCTTAGTAAATAGTTAATATTACGTATATACTAAAGGTATATAGTAGAACCTATCTATTAGTTATAAAAGAGTATCTTTTAGGCTAGCTAAAGATATATACGCTTTTAATAGTAAATTCTAATTTAGTTATAAAATTATTTTAAAAAAATCTACTATCGCTAAGGCGTACTAGAAAGAATTTTAGTAAATAGTAGAACTAAAAATAAGTTAGTAGTTTAGTTACTAGCTATACTCTTTAGTATTTACTAAGTTTAAGCTTTAGTATATAACTTACGCGCGTAAAAATTTATTAAAAGAGATTATTAAGGCTTTATTTATAAGTTAGTAAAAATACTAAGCTTATAAATAGATAACTTATTAGTAATAATATAGGCTAAAAAAGTAGTATTATAAAAACTACTTAGATTTTTACTTATATAGCTAGTACTAAGCTAAAATCTAGTCCTTCTAATTAAACTTATAGTACTAACGTAGTAAAGCCTACTATAAAATAAAGTTTAGAGCTATACTAATTTCTTTATAGTAAAAGCTATATAGCTATAATTTATAAAGAGAACTTAGAAAAAGTAGTCTTATATAAGAAGACTTAAAGAGAAGCTATAAAGAACTATAATATAAAGAAAGATATACTAAAGCTCTTTTAAGTAGGAGACTTAGTATTAGTTTAGAATATAATTAAGTTTATTAATAAGAGCTTAGATAAGAAGCTTAATAATAAATAGAGAGGTCTATAAAGTTTAAGAGGTATAAGTAAATAAAAAGTACTACTAGCTAAAAAATTTAAATAAGGTTATATTTCTAATATAACTTAGGCTAATTACCTAAAGAAGTTTAAAAACTATTAAAGTAGCTTAAAAATAGCTTACTATAAAAGCGCTTATAGTTATATCCTAAAACTAAAAAAGTGTAAATAGTAAAGCTTATAATACTAAGATAAAGATAAATAACGCTAAGAGCTAAGTAGGTAAGAGATATTTAAGCTAAAGAAGATTATAAGAGAGAGTAAAATAGATAAATAATAGTTAAAAGGATAAACTAAAAAAATATTATAAAAGAATTAAGAAGGGGAGAGTAGAGTTAATATCTCTATATAGTATATAAAAATAGTAATATTAAGTAAAAAGATAAAAAAAGCTAAAAAGGGTATTATTAAGAGTAGATTAGATAGTTATAAAAGGTATTTAGTAACTTAAGAGGACTAAGCTAGAGGCTAAAGAGGAAAATATAATATAGTAGGTTAATACGTATTTAGTATTAGGTAATTAGCGCTAAAGGTTAAGTATTTAAAGGTAACTTTATAAGAGAAATAAGAGAGATATATACTTTTAGATATAATATAGAATACCTTCTTTTAGATAATATATAATACTATCTTTTAGTAATTTAGATACCTTCTTATTCTCTACTCTCTACTAGTTGCGGGTCGGCGGCCTCTCTTCTAACTATTGAGGCTATCCCTCTGCCACAATATTCGCGTGCGCGCGGAGACTTTCTCTCCTCTACAGTAGCATGGTACTCATCCTTGGCGTACCAGATTGAAGAACCATCGCTCACTATAATATTGACGAGAGCTCTACCGAGCTATCTCACTCTTACCTACTGAGCATTCTCGCCGAGGAACTGCCTTATAAGATCCTCTGATCGTTTAGTGAGCGGTCCGACATAGGAAATTCCTCTACGAGCTGGTAGCACCGCGCGATTCTGCGGAAGAGACTTAGCATGAAGCTCCAAGTTGTAGGTATTCGTTCGGATGAAGCCAGCTTCGCTAGGACGACTAGTGTGGTGGTATTGGTGAATCTCGATTACTAGGCTGCCAGCACTGCCACGGATCCTCAAAACTTTCCGCAGCTCTTTACAGACTCTAGTAGGGTAAGACTTATGCAACAATAGGTTTTGCTAGAAAAATCTTGGGTCTTAGGTGATACTTAAGCCTTAAAGTACAATCGAAGACCTTCTTTAACTTGAAGACCACGGGTTACTTCTGTTTTAAAGAGAAGACACAATACGCTCCGACCCCCTTAATACCGCAGCACTAAGTTCAGCCCACTTGTCTACCGTTTCATGCATTACGTCGATACCCCACATAAAGTCTTGCCATTGCTGGTCGCGCCACTTGTCTGCTATGTCTGACTCCGCCGCCTTGTCCTTGCGTCCTGCGCTCTGTATAGTCCTGTCTCTTTTCTGTTGCTCAGGGCCATCTGGCAGGTGCAGGCTTCTGCTCGTGTCCGACGCACTCGCAGCTATCTTCTCAGCCCGCTCCTTCCTGACTGCCTCGTACACACGAAGGGCTAGATGGACGTTCGAAGTGCAATTCAGAGCAGTGGCTATTACGGCAGCGTCCTCGATGCCGTTTGCTGCTCCTTGAGCGACATACGGGAGCATCGGGTGACAGGCGTCGCCTATGAGCGCAACGCCACCCCGAACCCATGTCGGCAATGGTGGGTACATTTTGAGCGTCCATTCTGGGATCATCTCCTCGTTTTCTTCCCCGGCGTAGCTTAGCCACTTTCTTATTGCTGGCGACCAGCTACCGTAAAATTTCATCATCTCTCTCCGTTCACCGGTGGTCGTCCACACATCCTCTTCGGTATCACCAGTCGCCTTGGAAGGGTGGATGAGCACCATATTGTAAACCTTGTTCCCTTTCAACGGGTAGGCCATGATGTGACCTCCGGGTCCCATGTAGCGCATCGCCACATTCTGATCTAGCATGGCCAGTAATTCTGGGTCCCGCTGGACTTTTTCACGAGGAATTAACAGCCTGTACGCTGCATCTCCTGTGGGGTACGGTCGATCCATGTTGGCATAGCCACCTTCCAGAGCCATCTGCCTCCTACAGACAGACTTTATGCCATCGGCGGCAATAACAATATCGCTTGTGAACCACAAGCTCTTGCCCGTCTCCCCAAATCTGACTCGAACTTTCGGGACTGAAGTCGAATGAACCGCTATGACCCTGTGAGGTATTAGAATGTAGACTGCTGAAATCGATGACCTTGAAGATGGGAAAGCCTTCAAAGGGGGCAACAAGTGGCCCGAACTCGAGTGTATACGTTTGGAAACAACCTACGCGTGGGATGTAAGAATTCGACAACCATTCTTCCGAGCAGCCTCTAAGAGTATGCGATGCAGATCCCCTCGGTGTATGACCCCCATTGGCGCTCCGTATCTATTCACGGAAGAAGAAGACATCGGCATATACTTGAGCTCCTCATCGCTATCATAGCGTCTGCAAGGTAAGGTCAGGCAAGAGCACCAATAACGGCTTGAAGAACTAGTAACAGTGGGAGAAACACGATCAAAGCGTCTAAATGTATACAAGGCTCACCTGATGCTGACTCCTGAGAGAACGGAAGTGTGTAACATCACCTCGGCAAGGACGCCAAGCCTGTGAAGGATGCGAGTGGCATTTGGAGCCAGCTGTATACCAGCTCCGGTTTCGCCGAGCTGAGAGGAGCTCTCTAATATAGTAACGGAGTGGTTGCATTGAGAAAGTGCCAGCCCGGCCGAGAGTCCCGCAATGCCTGCCCCGACGACGATAACGCGGAGCGACTTTACAGCCTGGCGATGCGAGTAAGCATAAGCATTAGGTAGGTCTTCCATGAATGAGGAACCGTATGAGGATGGGGATTTGATAAGGGTATAAGCCTAAATTGATCCGCTTGGTTGGGATGAACGCACGCTGTTCGACGTGCAGCATTCCAAAAAAGTAGGTTAAGTTTGCACCTAGATTTATATAGTGTAAAAGAATTGTTGATATGCAGACAATTAGGCTAGTGAAAAAGCAAGGCATGGACCCGAATGGCTACCGTTCTGGCCAGGCTTCATCCTCCCAAGAATTCGACCCACCATTATGTGACTGTCCAGTAACATTGCATCCCTTCTTCACTGAATGCGGAAGGAGGGGATTAATTTGGGAGATTACCCCGGAAGGGCCGTAGTTTACCGTAGCTAGGTATCAGTAAGCTTACGTTGATCTTGCTCCACCACTATCTTCCCGCTTAACAGATTGCGGCGTTCGGTCCGCCAAAGCCTGCTTCGGCCATGGTGAGATTAGCCTTTTTTTAACATGTACAATGCGAGATCTGTCGTTACCTAAGTACATCTTGCTGGATAGCGTGAAGGATCACGATACACCTTAAGTATTGGCAGACACTTTCCAAACTTCACTAACTTGTATTGGAGGAGACACAGTAGCTAAAAACATCGAAGTAGTCGGTTCTGCTTCGAGGTCACGAGGATGTCTATGCTTCAATATTGACTAGGGACAGATTCATGCTGGTAGACTCATACAATCTTTCTCATCCGAATTTCCATCTCCCTGTCTGGAGACATGGCAATGAAGCCAGCAAATCTCTTATCATCCTGTGCTGGTCTATCGGATATCGACCCGTCGAGGTTCTTCCACCCGACAAACTCGATGTCGAATTTGGTTACCATGACTGCTACCGCTAGCAAGATCTCTTGTTTTGCAAAGTGGCGTCCAGGGCACATTACATAGCCCCCACCTATGTAGAAAAGTTAGTAATTACGAGTCAAAAGCTGTAAGCTCCTACGATTTAGGCGCAGAGGACGTGGTGCCTTATGCCACGAGAGGAGAACCTACCGTAAGGGAAGAAAGAGCTTGGTCGACCCCGCATAGAGAAAGTTGGAAGTATCGTAACTTCTCCACTATTCTCGTCTGTCTTTTCCACGTACTTGACATGGCGCCATGCCCAAAACTCAGATGCAGGATGATCCTCGGTCCCCCAGACTGCTTCTTCGAAATGCGAAATCTGCGAGCACGTCTGGATTAGCGAGCCCTTCTTGAGGTGATACCCATCGATCTCAACTGGCTCCTTTGCCTCACGAGTGACGTTGAAGGACACGTGTATACGCATGATCTCAACATAGAGAGACTGCATAAGCGGCATGTTGATAAGAGCGCGAGCATCCAAGTGAGTTTCCATAGTATCTGGGTCCGTTACACATGTCTTTAACACCTCATTACGCACTGCCTCGTACAGAGACGGGTCTTTGATTAACTCAATCATCGCCCACGCTGAGATAGGCACTGTGTTTCCGTTGAGCCTGTAACAAGTCAATTATCGGTACTTAGGAACTCGAATCAGCACTTTTTACTTACCCAAACAGTGAAGCCAAAGTGTGTCCGGCGGCAGCTTGATTTGAAAAGCCCTTCTCTCGAAGCCACTTTGCAGTCTCACGAGACAATCTAGACCCGAAATGCGGCTCCCAGACCGAATCAGCGTCTTGACCTAACCAATTGAACTGCTCCCAGGCCGAATCGATATGCCTCCTCGTCATCTTATGCAGACGGTCCCTGATTCTGACAGAAGAGCGCTGCATGAAGTTTGGCAAGCCCCAGACCAAAGTACCCGCAATTTCATCGAACTCCCAGTAGCACTCGACAAAACCGGGATTTATGTCAATGATCTTGGAACCAAACAGCGATATTATAGCGCTCTCAGCCATTGTAGTCTTGAGGAGCTCAAATAGCCCGACCGTGACATGCTCCGTCGTCGCTAGCTTGTCGAGCCGTTGCGAGAACAACATTTGAAACGACTCAGCCAGGGCATCAGAGTACTTTGGTTTGGTGAGATACTCCGCATATAAACGGTCATGTCCGAGCCAGAATCGTTGGTCTTCACGAATGGTCTCTGTCCCTGGAGCCGGAGTCTTCAACCTCCCGGATTTGTCACTAGCGAACTTGCGGATCTCGTCTTTAGTCATTCCCCAGTGCTTGTCCATCAGGACCAGCTGGAGAAAGTTGCCATCAAGTATGTGTGGCGAGCCGAAGACCTTCTGTACATTATTCGATCCCGTCACGATGTACGCCGGCCTCAGGCCGATGTGAAATCCAATAATGTTGTTCTTTGTTGCCTCTAATGTCTCGCTAAAAAGCCGTCTTAGTTATCAAATTTGATACTCCGGACAAGAAAGGGCATCTTACGTTACGCGATCCAGAAACCTTCCAGCGTCGGTCAAGTACTGGATCGTATTTGAAACATAAGGGATCGTGTCATTAAGGTGAGGAGGCCGCTTTACGTTTTTCGACCGGTAGATGAACGCCAGGAAGACAACAAATACACCAATTACGAAAGAGACTCTCGCATTACTCGCAGAAAAGTCAACAGCTGACTGGATGGAAATCATTACAGCGTATATGATAAAGGCAAGGAGCAAGACCAATGTGAGGATTTTACACTACTTAGGCTGGACCTGTGACCCAAGCCAGCATTTCAGTTAGCGTACCAAGTACTGAAAGGTGCTGCTAACTAACGTACTGTCTGAGGCTTATGTAAGCAGTCTAAGCTAGGTGAGAACAGGTGGGTCCCGTAAGTGCAGTTAGGAGCCGTACTACGGTGCTACTGCTAGGTATGCATGAAAAGCTGCAGGCGTTCTGTAAGTTTTGTGGCAGAGTTGCTTACACGGGCCAGCACATAGGCAATTACAGGCATTAGAGCTAATCCTTGTCTACGCGGGAATACCCCCACATAATGACGAGCTCGCAGACCTTCTCCGCCTGGAGGAATCTTGCTGAGGGGAGCTTGCATGACCTAGGTCCAATCCTTCAATTCACTTTTTGCCTTGGCAGAGTCTAGATGAGGGCTATGTTATCCACACGCCACTCAATACTAGCCCCGCAGAATATTATGGGTCTCGTACTCTAAGCCTAGTCCTCTCTAATCATTTATAGTTCTATGCATGCAAATGTAATGTACCTCCGCCATCAGGATTTTACTAAGTACGGTATCATTTCGTAGGTGGAGACGATGGCTGAGTTGCTTACAGGGGGGTGCTCCCAAACGATTGCGAGCTCACAGCCCACTTTCTCCACCTACAGGATTTATGCCTGATATCGTAGCATGTGGCGAGGTTACATTAGGACTTCTTGAATAGATGTAACATCCGAATTATGTCGCCGATAAATGCCGCTAAAGGATGACCCAACTAGTGATCCACCTATGTTGACTGGCAGTCGTCGAGGTGGAAGGCCCGGATCAATTGATAAACCCCGTTATGAAACCGCCAGATATTTTAAAGTGCAGTACCGTATCATCACTGCATGTGGCAGCTCCAAAGGGTCTTGCCAAAAGAGCATGTGGGTCTCAAAAAACGGACCCCATCATCTGCGTCCCGTGTAGAGTCGGGGTAGAGGTGATCTCCTCCAAGAAATGTCCCCATAAGGAAGGAGATAATGAAATATGCTACGTTTCTATCTTAGCATGATTTTTCGTGGATCCATAATGGTTATCATGTACTTCGGCTCTTCGGTACGTAACAAAGGGCATCGAGCGGACAATGTAAGTGCAGTTTACGTTATGTGCCTAGTATCTGTTTGGCACATTCGAAGTGAGAAACGGCCCTACTGTGTCTTCAGGTCAATAGAAGATTACCTTTTGTTCGACATTGCTTTATCGCTCTTTTGAGTAATTGTATTTTGAGCTTGAGATTTTACATGGCAACCCAAGAAGAAGAGTATAAAACTCTTGTATGCATTTGATGTTTCCAATGTGAAATTGCGAAGATAGTTAGGGAACACTATTTCGCTTCGGTTCAATCTTGGCCAGAAGCTTGAAATAATGCACACGCCGCTATTATAGCCTTTAGAGCTTCGACAGTAGAAACCCATTGTTCTGCAGAGTTTGGAACAACTGCTCTGCATCGTACTTCTGCGAAACTTTCACCAGACTGGCCAGGTTCTCGGGACCATACGAAGCCAGAGGATTCTGGTCTCGCGAAGCATCGTTCATGTACTCAAACGGAAGATATACACCAAGGTCTTGTCCACGCTTCTTCCATTGCTCGGTGAAGTTGATGGATACCGAGCGCACGAGGTCGTCGTCCCCTTCGTTTTCCCAGTCCATCAGGGTCGTCCACCCTGTGATAGTTAGTTTCCGACCGATAGACCGATTTCTTGTCATTAAGTGCATGAGAAAAATAACATTGTTGGTTTCCTGCCTCGATACCTAAGGGATTTCCACCCTTATCGGCCCCTTGCTGAATCAGATTCGCGCCAACGTGTTGGATGGCGAAGTTCTGGCGCGCGCCTGTCTTGTTGTACAAAGCCACAGCGTTCTCTCTCCAAAATGTATACATTTCCTTAGTGAATTCCGTATTGATGCGTGAGCTGGCGCCTCTGTAGTCATGACTAAATATACAAATGTAAGTGAAGAACATTTAACCTCTATCCACCGAAGTATTGCTTACCGGAAAGTTGTGTTAGTATATGATGCACTCAGAATATCATACACGTTAGAGAACGTAGTATTGATGGCAGGAACGACAACCTGTAGGGGTTCAAGGTGGTCAAAAGGAGCAAAGGCAGTGGGCGAAGTTGCGGGCTCGGAGTAAATCAAGCCGAGAGTAACATAATCCAGACCGATGTCGAAAGCCACGCTCGATTTGATGTCAGATGCACCATGCTGCTGCCATTCGTCAAAAGCTTCCAGAAGCTCAAAGGCCATGTCAGTGGGGTAAATCTGCACCTTGCCCCAGATTTCCAGAACTGGTATGGTATATAGATCGAACCGAGTAACAATGCCAAAGTTGGGGCCTCCACCCTTCAATGCCCAAAAGAGGTCGGCGTTTTCATTAGAGGAAGCGTTGATGATTGTTCCATTTGATAAAACAACCTACCAAGAGTCTTAGATTAGCCACGTCTCAAAGAAATTTTGTTCGGTCAGCTAACACACACCTCGAAGTTTTTTGCATTATCCGCGGCAAGACCAAACTGTCCCGAAGTATAAAAGTAACCACCTGCATGCAGTTAGAAATGTTGCGAAATTGCTGGTAAAAGTCACTAACCGCCGAGAAGAAGTCCTCCAACACCAACTTGTCCTAGCCGTCCCCCCTGGACTGAGACACCCTGGGCATTGAGCACCTTCATTGCATTGCTCCAGCGCCCCCCGGGGCCGAGACTGGCGACCATGCCATTGCCTGAGAGGGTAACAGAATTCAAGCGTTGGAGGTCGAGCAAGATGCCCTCGCTCCCAACACTAGACCAGCCCGGATTGGGAGAGTGACCGCCGCTTCTGACGGAGAACTTGACTTGGAAGAAATTTATAATTTGTATCGAAGTCGACACGTCTGTCGCATTTCTAGGCCGAATGACGCAAGACGGGTAGGCGTAGCATGTTTCGGACCTTTCAACGTTAGAGGCTCTACTATGTAGTAAGCGACGGCATAAATCCTACCAGTTTACTTCAACGACCGTTTGGTCTATAGGTGTCGCTTCTACCTGTGCTCCTCCAAGGGATTCCCGTGCAGTCCGACAGGCAACTGTCAGGGCTTCAACAGGATTCGAGGCTTGGGCAAAACTGATTTTTTAAAGTCTGGATTGTAGATTCGGACAAACCAATTCCCTGGCCAAAAGATGCGAAGTCTGCGGTGGTTGTCGTTCGTGTCCGCAGGTCATTCAGGCCGATAGACGTAGTGTGAGCAACAATGCACCACGCGAATAGCGGCCCGACGAGATGGTAACGGAGCCGCATTGCAGCTTCTTGTTAAAGCAGACAAGTGGTAAGCGATAATCCAAAAGATTGGTCAACGATATCTCTACGGATACGAAAATGCAGTCGTTGTTTCCGCTGTCATTTAAGGCCAGGGGCAGCCAGGCTAGATGTACATGCAGGCACTAGTATCCACATAAGCACCCCACATATGTGATTTAATGGGGAATCACATCCTTAGCAAATGCAGGGTGTAAGACATAGCATATCTTTATCAACATCCCAGCAAGCGAGGTACTCTGCATTCGCCTGACTATCCAAAGAAACCTTGTCCGGCCTGTTGGTCCGTGTTCCTGCTGGTCCGTGTTCCTGTTGGTCCCTGTTATCGTTCCCGTGCCTAAATATACCCGCTTTTGTTTGTACCATACATCCTTCCTCCAAAGTCCAGAAGGGCTTGTAAGTCTCTTCTGCTTCTCTCTATTAGGATTCTCAACCACTCCGCGAACATGTCTGCCAACCATCAATTCGATGTCACACCCGAGAAGCAGGCAAGCCTACCGCGTTTCTTCTACAATCAACTCACCGTCACGCCCGGCGAGGTTCGCGATGTCGATCTCCGAGGCAAGACGGCCATCGTCACCGGCGCCAATTCGGGTGTTGGTTTCGAGTCTAGTCGTCAGCTTCTAGATCTCGGACTCAGCAAGCTCATCCTCGCAGTTCGTAACGAAGAAAAGGGCAACGCCGCTCTGGCTAAGCTGTCCCAAGGACGCACACTTGATGCCAACGCTATCGAGGTCTGGCTCATTGACTTTTCTGACTACAGCTCGGTCGTCTCGTTCGCCGAACGTACCAAGAGCCTGGAACATCTCGACATAGTCATTCTTAGCGTCGGCATCTTCCCGGCAAGTCGCACCTTCAACGAACGCACAAAGCACGATGAGATGATCCAGGTCAACTACTTATCTACCGCCCTACTGACTATCTTGCTTCTCCCTATCTGCAAGGCCAAGAACGACGGCCAGCCAGCCCGAATCACCCTTGTGTCTTCCGAAGTGTCCGCTTGGACAAATTTCAAGGAGAGGAATGAGCGACCCTTGCTCTCTGCTCTTGACAAGCCAGGCAACATCAGTCTGCTCGACCGGATGATGGTCTCGAAGTTGCTCGGCCAACTCTTCCTGGCCAGGCTCGCGAAGCTGGTGCCTACGACCGTTGCCGTCATCAATTCAGCCTCCCCTGCAGGGCTGCACGATACTGGATTTGGCAACGAGCACGAGAAGGGTTTCGTCGCTGCGATTGGAAAGTCGGTCCTACGACGCATCTACTATTCATCTTCTGTCGGCTCGCGAACTGTGGTGGATGCCGCTGTGAAGCATGGTAAAGAAACCCATGGAGAATTCTTCTCGTTCCAGAAAATGGTTCCGTAAGTCCTCTTGAAAAAGATTCGCGGAGTTCCAACCGCTCCTTCTGCGTAATCGTTGGCTAACAACATTCTGCAGCATGGCTCCGCTTGTCTATTCGTCCGAGGGACAGGAAATTGGGGACCAGCTCTGGAAGGAAACCATGGCAGAATTCTCGTTTGCACAGGTAGACACTATTCTGAAGGATATTAGCACTTGATGTCAATGGGCTTGCGTGATAGGGGCAATGGTCCTTCTAAGTCAACATTGATTCCAGACCTTGCGTACAGTTATCTAATCAATTTCCTTTTCATATTTCATGCCAATGCCGCAATATTATACCATCAATGCCATCACTTGTCATATCTGTATGCGTGTCACGATGAGGCCGAGCATCAAGTATTGGATGGTTTTAAATCAAGTAAATATTCATTCTTCAGCTAAGTTAGTATACTCAGTAAGATTTCGTTTTGTCTGCAAAGCGTCTCTGAAACAAGGATGTTTCCATCTTCTGACAAGCCAGCTCCCAGTCTGTAGTCCACTTGCGGTGGAATGGCTGATATCCAAGCATTCCGCCGATCCATCTTCCCACTACGACGCCTAGTGTCTGCGAGATCGTCTGACCGAAAGGCACCCACCATGGAAACGACATATAAGTACCACCGGCATCAAATGTCTGCATGTCTGTTAGTAAGCATGTACTCCTTGTTCAAGTTGATGGAAATGCGGAGAAAAGGCGGCTTACACTGAAAAGCTGTATCAGGGAGATCTTTGCGCCGTTTACCACCACATCGTCCTGGTACTTATACCAGTTCTCGAAGAAGACGGGATTGAGCTCGAAGACGCTTTCAGTCTTCTGGCCCGAGAGCAAGAACTTCACCACAGTCTCGCCATCGTTCTGGTGCGCCAGCGACAGCGGATACGACCGATGATTTACATAAGGCTTGATGCTCATGGGCCCGTCGCCCGCCGACAGTATGTGCTCCTTGCCGTCAAGTTCTAGGCCCATTTTGCCCTGAATCGACTCAATGTACTCTTCCTGCACGTGGAAGTGCAGCGGCGGCTTGTGACAAAAGAATTCGGCGCCCTTGACGAGGTCGAGCGTGATCTCGAGGGCAAAAGAGCGCGATGGGTGTTGGATCATGCGTCCCTGAACGGCGCCCTTGAGACTGCAGAAGTATGGGATTAGTTGATAGACAATTAATCGGCGATCTTGGATACTCCAATGATAGTTATCTGGCTGCTGAGAAATGGGATTCGAGTAATAGTGAGCAGTTTGAGCAAAATAGAACACGTACACTTCGACCCGAATGTCTGAATTCGAGTAGACCATTTCTTCTGCATCTGAACGGCTCATTCTCGACACCTGGTTTTGTTTCCGTAGAAATCAATGATTCTCTAGTTGTGGGTACGAATGTAGTGAGATTAGAAAACGAAGGAGTAGTCTATACAGAGTGGTAAATAGCGGTGGTTTGATTGTGTATCACAAGTTCCTTGTCGTAGTTGTCATGTGATCTTACATCTTATCACTTCAGTGATTGGAGATAAATACCAGTTCACAACACTATTTCATTTTTTCATAATCCACTTGGCTCCCGTTGAAATAAATGTTGCATAACAATCTATAGTCCGTAGGGGAAGTGTAGCCGCCTGTTCCCATACTTCGCACCCCTTACACTAGCAATTTCGGCTCCACTCTTACAGGCAGCAACACCAACTTCAGCCAGCTTGCTAGTAAAGATCTAGCCTGCCTTTCTTAGTAGCTGACTTTTCGAACCGTCTGTTTGGCGTTCCACAGTCAGCGCTAATCTATCTACGGAAGGTGAAGATAAGCAGCTGCGGTAACACGGCAAAGCCGCAACGCCTGCAGCAATTTACATGCAGCATCTAAGAGGGCTATGCCAGAAGAGAGCCATGCAGCTTTGCATTATCCAAACAGGAATCCATTCTCTCCACATCGGCCTCCCCCGATGGCATGCCTTATTCCTGCAGCAATTTACGTACACTACTACGAGGAAATGAGAGGACAGTATAGTGCAGGAATAGAGCCAAGCAGCTGTGCCTTAATCACACAGGAATCCTACATCTCGCTTCATCCTTGCAGGCAGCAACATCAACTTAGGCTAATGGGCTAGTAAGGGTCCAGCCCACTGGTAAGGCCCCCCAGTAAACGGGGAACTCGGTTGTTAGTGCGCCTCTAAAGTCATTTATAACTTCCAAGGACTCTGTACGAACCTAGTCTGTGCGGCAGCCGATCGGAACAGCCCGTTTACTCCGGGGTGCCTGATTCTTAAGTATGGGCAGTATTACACTGAACGGTAGACACCAGTTCGGTAGTGTATGTAGCGGTCCGTAATAGGGATAGGTCAGGAAAAGCCGAAACTAATGCCGAATATTTTACGCCAATTAGGAAGCTGTCCTGTTACGAACTAGAACAGTGAGTGCAGAGTGAGCGCCCTCAATTTGGGTGGTAGACTCCTTGAGAAGTGTTGGGGATACTAGTACTACCAAGCGGTAGAGGATACCACGTCACTAATGCTGAGAGTCCTCGCATTCAGACTCATTGAGACTTGCTGAAAACTATTAGGATCCGTTAAGATTCGACTGGGCAACCACAGTATATAGGAGCTACGGGATAGCCTTATAGTAAGTTATACTTAACCTCATAGCGTTCATAGCAATTACATCAGCCAACGTCTTTGAGGTCCTTCTTAGAGAGCTCTATTCTGTTGTTTCGTAATTGAACTTCCTCCAATTTCGTACTACACAGCATCCTACCAGCCTGCACTGTGTTATAAATTACCCCTCCCCCCTCCCCTTGATCCGACGACACCCCATCCCCGAGTGCCAATCGCTAGTCTGCTACGTGTATCTTATCACAGCTCTTCTAGCTCGCCAAATCATATCTGGATTAGGGATCTTCATAGCTCTATAGCCCACCTCTTACCATTTGTTTTTCCGGCCTACTCTTTATACCAGCTTATCGGGAGCACCTCTTCAATCATCGCATTGTTCTAGTCCAACTGTAAGCCGAGTTCACCAACGAATGCCTACTATTGATTTGTGCTAATTTATTAGTGTTGTGTATAATTCAATACGAACAAAGAGTCGGTGCAAGAAAAGATGGCCATTGTTGTATGGAACAAACCCAAGGGCACTGCCAGCCAAAAGTTAAAAGATGGTCTTTCTAAACAGTACGGCGGAGTTCACCCGGAGGGATGGGTCAATTGCCTCCCGTCCTCCTGGGTCGCCTACGTGCAGCTCTCGCGACTGAGCCCGCCGGCTGCACTCTTTCTCATATTTTTCCCTCACTTCTTCGGCGTTATACACGCCGCGAACACCCTTAGCGCTCCCAGTACAGAAGTCGTCCACGCCTGTCTTCTCCTCTTTGGAGGAAGCTTTTTCTGCAGCAATGCTAGCCACGCATGGAACGACCTCGTCGATGCTCCGATAGACAAGGTTATTGCCCGAACCAAAACTCGCCCCATTCCTCGTGGTGCCATCACTCCTCTTGCCGCGTTTATCTTTGCAATTTCGCAGGCCGTTGGAGCTGTTTGCTTCTTGTTCTTCCTACCCGCAGATACAGCCAAGGCTGCGATTCCAACTATCGTCGGGACTATCTACTATCCCTATGCTAAGCGTCACACAAACCTACCTCAGTTAGTGCTCGGGTTTTGCCTCTCTTGGGGCATCATGGTCGGCAGTTCGGCCATGGGCGTCGTCAAGCCATGGACGGATCCATCGACTATCTGCCTGCTTACTGCTTCTATCCTCTGGGTGGTACTCTACGATACTATATACGCACACCAGGATCTCGCCGACGACGTGAAGATCGGCATTAAGAGCATGGCAGTCCTTTTTCGCAACCAGGCTAGGGCACTGTTATGGACTCTTTTCCTAGGGATGATCGTTTCACTATTGGCATCAGGATACTACGGGCAGCTGGGTATCTCGTACTATGCTGTCACTGTTGTTGGTTGTGTTTTGTCAGTGGGTACTATGATCGTCAAGGTGAATCTGAAGAGCCCCACCAGCTGCTGGCTGTGGTTTTCGAAAGGGTTTTGGCTCACTGGGCTGGCCATCTCGGGAGGCTTGCTGGCAGACTACTGTGGTAGAGGCCGTAAGTGATTTATTTGCGAGCACCAGGCTCGAAATCATTGAGGCACAAGATCCCAACTGAGTGGCAATCAAAGACCTCCACTCGCATGTTTCCAACGATACAGAGTTTCGAGCTGCGACTCATATGGAGACGACACGAGAGACATCGAAACGAATTTCATCTTCTATCTACCATAAATTCTTCAGTCTAGACAGTAACTTGCACACTTTTGTCTTCATGCTTTGTGAGCCAAAGTTCGGGGCGTCTCTCAACGCGCAACCGACATTTCTCCCCAACCAGACATGATAGGGAAGCCCATCGTGAATCTGAGCTTTCAGATCAGTGATTCCCTGCATGATTCAGAAAGGATCACTTCCCCGTCTGCAT
The DNA here is from genome assembly GCA_014334815.1 of Pyrenophora teres f. maculata. Taxonomy (NCBI): domain Eukaryota; kingdom Fungi; phylum Ascomycota; class Dothideomycetes; order Pleosporales; family Pleosporaceae; genus Pyrenophora; species Pyrenophora teres. The sequence goes on along the minus strand of CP060576.1, from coordinate 912,431 downwards.
CCCATATTGCTGAAGGAGTGATCCGTAGCGACCGCATTTCTTGGCTGCCATCCACACAGAGACTTTACACGTGCCGTGTGAGTACATTATCTAAGTGCTTGCAAGATGTGCCGTGATGGATCTAATATAATTAGTCTAGACTTTTGCGCATGTAAACTACTGCAGCTTACGCGCTGTGGCGGGCGGGCGTGGTGCTTAGTATAGAGTTCCTTCAAGGGCTTTAGGCCCGTGCGCGCCTGCAGCTTACTCGCCGTAGTACTGTATGTCAGTCTGCTGCAGGGTATGGGATTCTAGTGAAGTGTTCCGTCGGACTTGGCCATCCTGTGATGGCTTTTTTTAAGGCAAACTTCCGTCTTGTGTTGGTCAATTTGCTTATGGTATCCACCTTACGCCCCGTCTCCGCAGCTCTTATCTTTCTACTCCACTCCGGTATTTCACTACGGCATCTGGCTATGCATCTATTGTAGCACCTCAAATCCTTGGCATATGTACAGTAGTTTACGGTAGATGCCTTTTGTCTCCACTAAGGACCAACTGACATGAAGCGTCCTAGCAAATCATGATAGGTATCCGAGCATGTGTCTTCTGAGATTAACCTGACGTTGCGTGTATCTTCATTTGATAGTGTTCCAATTCTTCGTTCAGCCTCATCTTCACAGAGTATCTGATATCACCGATTCTATCGATCGACGAATCAGCTACCATGACCCTTCACATCCCATCCGTTGCCGTCTTGACTTCTATCTTCTTAACTATTCTCTACTTCGTGGTTCAAAAAGCCTATCCCAGACCTTTGCCAGGCATACCATACAATAAAGATGCTGCGAAGAAGTTGATGGGTGACCTGGATGAGCTAGGAGAGAGACAGAAGAATGGAGGAAGCATGAGGCCATGGTTCCTCGAGCAGGCCGGGAGACACAACTCTGCCATCACGCAGATCTTCTTAGGCCCTTTTTCGAAACCCGCTGTTCTTATCTCGGATTATGTTGAGGTCAACGATATCTTGAGCCGTAGAGACGCCGTCGACTTCAAACGAGGAAAGAAGGTGGATGTCTTCAGCGGTATCCTCCCGCATGCCCACCCTGCTATGGAAACGTTTGATCCGAGATTTAAGAGCAGCAGGGACCTGGTTCGGGATCTCATGGTGCCCTCTTTCTTGAACAAGGTAAGTAGTATATCATGCGATATTTTTTGGAATGATACAGCTCAATATCTGATCAGTACTGACATTTCTAGGTGAACGCACCCCACGCGTATGTGGTATCACAGTGCCTTGTAGAGCTTTGGCGGATGAAGGCAGATATCGCCAAAGGTCGTCCATTTGAGGCGTTTGAAGACATTGTCGAGTTCTCTTTTGACGCTATCCTCAGTGCCGCCACGGGATTAGGCACTGAGCATGGAGACGTGCAACGTCAGTTGTCATTTCTGAGTCAAATCGAATTTGATGGGCACCATGAGTTGATCAACACACCCTTTACCAAACCCATTCCGATTCCACGTGCCGAAAGATCGACAAAGCTCGCGGCCCTCAGTATCGATGAGGAGTCCCTTTGGAAGGGTTTCTACATGCCCTGGCCCCGACTGTATCACAGACTCAATAAACTGCGACCCTCCGTCAGAAATGCAGGACGGACGCTCCGAGGATACATCGAATCGCGAATCGCCAAAGCCGCACCAAATCTCGCTAGGGGTTGCCAGCCTGAGTCGGCTTTGGATTATGTCATTCAGCGCGAGATAAGGGCAGCAGCAAAGGCAGGACGCACCCCAGACCTCCAAGATCCGCGCATCCGCGACGAGATCTACGGCTATCTTATCGCGGGCCACGACACCTCAACCGGCTCCCTGATATGGCTCATGCGCAGGCTTATGTCTCACCCGGGTGAGCAGGCAAAGATCCGCCGCAACCTTCACGAGACTTATGGTGCGGCGCGGCGCGAGAAGCGACTACCCACTGCCCAGGAACTTACCAGTGTTCACGCGCATTACCTAGACGCCTTCATCGAGGAGGTGCTACGGTTCAACAGTCCTGTGGTGACTATCATGGTCACGACGCGCAAGGACACCGTAGTGCTTGGTCATCCTATCCCGGGTGATACCCAGGTGTTTCTAAATCTTACTGGTCCGTCCTTGAATATGCCATCGATACATGTCGATGAGCGAGACCGCAGCGAGACGGCTAGGTTACACAAACCTCAAAAGCAGAACTGGGACGGTGAAGACCCTGATTCGTTCAAGCCCGAACGCTGGCTGGTCGAGGATAAGAACGGCTGTCTTGTCTTTAACGGGTCGAGCGGTCCGACTCTTGCCTTCAGTGCGGGCAATAGAGGTTGTTGGGGCAAGAGGCTGGGTTACCTTGAGTTGCGCATCATACTTTCTCTGCTGATTTGGTCCTTTGACTTTGATCTTCCTGAGGAATACGTCTCTTGGGACATGTATGATTCTCTTGTTACAGCACCAAAGCAGTGCCTTATCAGTGTGACCAAGGTTAACTAAAGCAAAATGTTTCATTCAAATGCTTGTTGCCTTTTGTAGTCATAAACCTCATGTTCTTCTAATAGCTCCTTCAAGATGTTAATCAATTGAAAAGATACTAGTCACTATTATTTATCAAATAATAGCACCCATCAGAATTCTAGGTCGTATGTCACTATCCAGGGAATCAGGAATAGTTAGGTGACACAGAGCTCAGGTACTAGTAACACATTATAAGACCAGAGACCCAAATCGTTAACAACGATTCCTACCCGGCAATCGCATGCCCGCGCACTCTCCCTCTTTCTCCATCACAACAGTCGCAATAGCAAAACCCCAGCATTTACATATCCCCCCATCGCGACATCGTAGGCAGGGGATTGCATGGACATCATCTCCTCTGTCCGTGCACCTTGGCATTTTCCATCCGCAACACCAACACCGCATCATCACCACCACTATCCCCACAAACCCACCCTCACCATCACGCCCAAGCCCGCCCCGCGGCCCCAACCCCCCAAAATGAACGCCCGCGCCCTCCTCCCCCTCTTCCGTCCCCTCAGCCTACGCGCCCCGCTGCGCACCACTCTCCGCACTCCAAAAGTCCATATCCACACACCCACCTGCGCCTGCTTCTCCACGGCGCGACTGACCCGCCCTACCGCCAGCCTCAGCGCGCGATTCGCTGGTCTCAGCACGAGCAATGCATCGCCAATGGCGAGCGGAAAAGTGGCGAGCGGCATGCGGATACAAACGCGGGGGATGAAAGTGCGCAGTTCGGTTAAGAAACTGTGTGATGGGTGTAAGAGCGTCAGGAGGAAGGGGGGAAGATATGTTTACATTATTTGTTCGAAGAATCCAAAACATAAGCAGAGGTGAGTTTTGTGTGGGTGGGAGAGGTTGTGTGATTTTGCTAATCGGGTTCTTAGGCAGGGATAGACTGGCGGATGTGCATGTGGATAGAGCGCTAGGAGGCTGCTCTGAGACGATGCGTGTGAGCTGTCAAACTGCATAGGAGGACGAGGAGAGCGCACGGCCATGACGTGGGAGGAAAGGAATAAGAGGAGGACAGTGTAGAATATGTATACATACCAGGCATTACATTACAGTGCGGAATACAAACCAAAGTCAATATGGGATATCACACACAAAAAAAGAAGACACAACTCCAAGCTTGTACAATACTCGACCGACCACCACCTCCACTAAATCCATAAAACAAGATCACGTAACACGACTCCCTGAAGTGGGTAACATGATGAGCTGCTCCGTGTGGGGGTGCATGTTTATGTGATCTGGTTATATGGATCCAGTGGAGAGAGAGGACAGGCGTTTGTACGGGTATCACAATATAGACGAAGAAACTCCACTGTATAAGATTGGAAATGGAAAATGAAATCCTCGCAATCTTCACAACCAAGCCACTTGTGCACTCATAACTTCATATATCATTACACTCAACACTGCCTACCTTTTCCCTCCCAAACACCCCTCACCCCATACTTCCCCCACTCCTATCCCCCGAAATTATCCCCGCCATCTTCAACAACTCCCTATCCAACTCCTGATCCCCAGTACCAAGATTGATTCTCCTCCTCGCTTCGGCCTCCCTCTCTTCCCACGCCCAAGTCTTCCTCTGCTCCTCAGCCACCTCATCCCCACCACATCCCCAAACCTCCAAACACTCAATCTCAAAGCGATCTTGCCAATCCTTGTCCTTCCTTGCTGGCAATTTACTCGGAAGAAACGAGCCACCGCCCTCAGCCAGATGCGTGAATACTGCAAATTCCAGCGCGTCGTCGAGGTGCAGGGATACGGGGCCGGGTCGAAACACGGGCTGGGAGAAGTGTGAGGAGGAGTGTGAGGCTGATTGCGTGGGAATGGGTGTCCCTAGGCCGAGGCCAGCGGGGGTGGTTGGGGATTTGGAAAAATAAGTGTAGTCGTGGCTGAACGATGAAGCAGTGAAGACGTCGTGGGTGGGCGAGAGTTGGAAGAGCGTGGTTGATGCGTCGCCAAAGCAGGATTTACCCGTGTTTTTCCACTGCGAGGAGATGTAGGCGCCGTAGATTAGTGTTTGGTTCGACGAATCAGGCGTGATACTGGATGGGTGGCGCTTGGGTGGCAGCATGTCTTGGAGTGCACGTTCGCGCGTGGTGGAGGGTGTAGCTGGGAGGAGACGGCCTTTTACGAGGAGGATGGTGGGGGCGCGCCAGTTGAAGACTTGCTTTTCAAAAGAGCCCATGCTGAAGCCGTGGGTGTTTCCGCTGTAGAGGGGGCGCAGGCGGCGGAAGAGATCGCTGCCCTTGAGGAAAAAGGAGAGTTGGCTGAGGATGGTTAGGTTGAGGATTTCGCCGGGTTCGCGGAGGATGGGTTCGCTTTGGACTTTTGGAGGTGGTATAACGGGTGTGCTCTCTTTGGCGGGAGAAGCAGGATTGCCCTTTCGTTTTGACAGGTCCATGTCTTTGGCGAAGAGGAAGTGCTCGAAGAGCGGGTTTAGTCCGTTGAAGAGATAAGGCAGACATGTTGAGATGACGGTGTTGAATGTGCGGTATGTGACACCCGGATGATCCTCGACGCCAAAGGAGGATAGAATGACATTTGCGGCCCGTTGCAGTTCCGTTACGCGTGCGTCCGATAATTCTGGAGCCAGTGTCGAAAGACTCTGTTGCGCGTCTATTGGCGCAATCAGCAGTAGTAGCTCCACCAGCTTCAAGAAGTTGTCCGTGGGTATAATCGAATGATGTACGTTGGACTGTTCCCCATGCTTGAATGCATCTATAGCATCCATAGAATCCAGTGCAGCCAACACTAATTCATCATCTTCGTCTTCATCTCCTTCCTCCCCATCATCCGGTGCATCGACTGCAAACCCCATACTACTACTGCCCACTGGCGCCGCCGTATCTTTCGCCTTCTGTTTCTCCTTATCCTCCAAACTCGACCGTATCCCCTTGTCATAAATCGCCAAACTCCGATATATCTCCCGCAGCCAAATCTCCCTCCCCCTCTTCTTCAACACCGCCCCATACCTCTCCGTGAGGATTGTGACAACCTTTAGCAACGCCTCATAGGTAAGAATGGCGGGCGCTTGGCTCGGAAGGGGGAATGCGCCAAGATAGCTAGCCATCTGAAAGATGACGGAGCCCACACCCAGCGCATCTGGCAGCTCGAGAAAGCGACATAGTGTAGTCTCGCTCCAGTAGTGTACCCCAGATTCAGTGTCGGAAAGAGATCGAAAGACGGAATTGAAGCAGTAGAGTTCGAGTGGGGTGAAGCTTTTTTGAGCGAACCGTTGGGCAATGGTATGTGAGAGTTGCTCTGGCGGGTATTAGCATTGCCTTGCCTAGGCTGACAACTTGAAGAGTGAGCTTCTATAGGAGGAGGAGAAGGAGATGAAGGCGATTCTTACGCACCAAGTGTTAATTGCGGGTTATCATGCGATGCCCCTTGACCCATGTTCACGTTTGGTGGGCGGTTCCGCAGTGGCTCACGGTTGGGGAAATGATGGCGTCGCGATGCTGTCTCAATCAGCCATGACGGAATGCTGCTTATCTCCGATAACGCCGAGAGACGTCTTCAATGTTGGAGATGGACATCACGTTTCGATCACGCCACATTGATGTATAACTTGGGATATTAAATCATTCATCGCCATCTGAAGCTTGGCTATAGCTTGGTGGATAAGCCACGCAATCTGCAGAATTGAAGAATGCCATGACTCTCAGCTACGCGCTCGGGTCCATGCGTATGCGAGAATATCCTACTACCATGCGAGCACTCTGTTCAACGTCGACATATGAGTAGACGGATCCAATGCATCTCGCACATGCTCTGTGGGTACCCTCTCTAAGCGGTAGGGAAACCCCCAGCACCACGTCCACCACGTCCACCACGCCCACCGCGTCCACCACGACCATCGTATCCGCCGCGTCCACCACGACCATCGTATCCGCCGCGTCCACCGCGTGAAGAACCTCTAAATGGTCCACTCGTGTTATGAGACGACTCTTCAAGAATCCAAATCACAGGTTGTCCCCGGCCAAGACCAGGAGCAGGACCGCCGCGTCCACCACGTGTCTCTGCACCACTACTGCTACTACCACCACCACGGCCAGGAGAGCTTGCTGGCACTCCGGCGTGACCACCTCTACCTGCAGATGCCATTTTCTTGGCAGCCATGTCCATATCCTGTGCAAAATATTCCGGCGACGAGTACGGTGACGATGGCGAAGGCGTCATAAGGTCATGTTCTAGCATGTCTGGATTCAATTCCGCCCAACCCGAGATCGGAGAAGAAACAGGCGATGACAGCAGGGGCAGCGGAGGCAGAACTGGCAAAGAACTCTCCAACGGGTCGGGGTTGGGATGGGAAACGAAGGACGTCAAACCAGGCGGCATACCGAACGAAGTCGGAGGCGGAGGCGGAGGCGGAGGCGGAAGCTGGGGTGCTGATGATGAAGGCGGTTTCGGAGCACGCGGATGCTTGTTCTCGTCTACAATAGGCGCCTCGTAGGTGACCTTGAAAGTGGTCCCGTAGTCCTTCAGAGCAGTCACCAAGCTTGGCAGCATACTACCCATACTCGGCCCGCCCCGAGTCGGCAGTAAGCTGCCTTCATAATGCTCAAACAGAGGTGAACGCCGTGGACCTGATGTATTTGCCTCCGTTGTCCATTCCTCCACCGTCTTTAGAATAGCGTTGCCGTGCTCTTTGAAGTGGTAGTCTACAACGTCTTGCCACAGCCTCGGTGGATTTTCAAGCCAATCCAGCAGAGCGTAGCGTACCGTCATTTTGCGAATGGCGGCGTTGTACGTTCTTGAAAGATTATTATTGACAGACGAATAGTGCATCTCTCGTCCTGGTTCGTTGTACCATGGCTCCTCACACAGTATCATGGCTTGGATGGATACCAGGATCTGCAGCAGTGTCGATACTGCAGGGTCCCAAGGCTCTCCGTCCCAGGTCCCGAGTAAGGAGAGGCACACAAAGCCGTTGCTGTACAGGTTCGGATTGATGCTTACCGTGCCGCTTCCTGTACCCTTGAATGTCACCTTGGGAGGTGCGTTTGGAAAGTTCTGAGTGCAGTATATGTCAAACTCGAACAGTCCGTTTTCGTAAGGAGTGCCAACAGCGCCGGTGATGATGCACTTGAGAATATCAGGCCTGTCTTCGCCATACCGAACATAGATTCCTGGTGGAAGACTTGTTTGAAGTATTGTCATTTCGATGATTAGGCGTTTGAGTCGTCCTGGCGGGGACTGTGTGAGCGATGCTCCTATATTGGCGTACCTGTGCGTCAATCTGATCCGTGTGCCGGGTATTTCTTTCACTGCAAGATCCTTGACTACATTTGCGAGCTTGGTCGTGCTTTCTCCTGTGGCTGCTGCTGTAGTGTCTAGCTCGGCCAACTTTCCAAGGAGTGATACTTGGCGACAGATCGATATCATAACCTGGCTATCATCATCTTGGAAGTCTTGCTTGTTTCCCTCCGCATTCTTCAGCAACAAGGAGCTCTGAACAAGGAGCTTACGAAAGCAAGCAGCCAGTATCGAACCCTCTTCTTCCGGTTCGGTAATATCATCGCAAAATGATAGCGTCAAGATATCGACCGTGGCAGGGCGTATAAAGTGGGGAGAGGTTAGTGCTTTTATCGTGCTAGGATGCGAACCAATCGTTGCCAGAAAATTGATCAAACAAATGTAGATATGCTTGCGCCTCGTAATGTCGACGAGTTGATCGTTCCGTAGGAGCTCAGCGCAATAGTTGAGTAACTTGCTGTTCCGAAGCATCTCAAGCACCGTGCCTGGAGTATCAAGGTCGAAGTGTGTCTTTCGATCCAGAGAGGGAAGCAGATATTGCAAAAGCTTTAGAATCAGTACGCCCATGTCATCTGTGGCCATCTGTGCACTCTGACTCTGCAATGGAGACTGAGTAGCTGATTGATGGATATCCTCTTGCTGACCACCATGCCGCCCGTAACCGATACCACTGGGCATGGAGGAGAGCTGACTGTGCCTGCCCTTGGGTTTTGCATCTCCACCGCATGCGCGGTTCTCATTCTGACTACCCGACTTCGACTCCGATGGCTTGCGCTTCTTGTCGATGTCGCTGCCCTCCTTGACATGTCGGTCAAAACCACACAGTAATGCCCATATGAGAAAGAGCCGACCATCCGCGCAACACCAAGATAGGTCATTTGATCCAAAGCTGGCATGACTTGTTGGCTTTTTTGAGGGCTTTTGTGCGCAGGTAATGCAAGAGAGTGCCCCACAGCTTTCGCACTCGATAGTAGATGATAGTGTAAATGTGTCGTCGCTCATCCACTCGTTGAAGAGGTTGAGGATATTAGTTTCCGTCGCGAAGAGCGGCATTTTACACAGGCGGCATTTGCTTTCCTTGATGTGTCTCGTGAAGTCCGCGAAATTGGTCAGTGTGGCGCATCCGCGTGCTGCGTTCGGGTCGTACATGGCGATGACCGATCGGTCCTCAGGATCGGACATTGTATCCTTGTGTATTTCAGAAGATGCGCGATGCAGGACAGAATATATGCAAGATGTTCTGCCAGGCAATCCGAGCTTCGATTCAAGCGGCGTGGAGGTTGTGCGAGAGGGTGTGTGAGCCAGCTAAATACCAGAGAGCTTCAAGAATACACGAGACTGAATCGCATGCACTTTAAGCACGCGCCACACCTTGCACTCTAATTATCAAGCATGTGGGATTAGCAAACAGGTAGCAAAGCGGCAGCCGAGTGGTGAAAGTGAGAGATTTCGGTAAGAGGGAAAGTGAATAAGTAATGTAAGGGTTTGTCTAACCATGGATAGACGCAGGTGGACCCGCCCAACGGGAGCGTCACATAGGCGGCTGAGGCCGAAAATCGACGAAAGGGTCTGGCTATGAACATGGTTTGGAATAATCCACATTCACAACTGGTACATAGTAAGCACCTAAGCAAATATAGAGCAATCGTGATGCGCGTTCTACAACTAGCAAACCATGTGCACCGCTTGGATGGTGTGTGGTCTTATTCAGAGGGTATTATTACCAAATGCTGACTTTTTCGCTGCCCGAATCACTCCAAACCAGTTCGGCGAACAGACATTACGTTCTTTTAGGTATGCCTTGGCGGTTGTGCCAAAATTCGGTTACAACATGACCAACCCAATTCCCCCCATGTGGTCCTTGCTCGCCTGGCTTCGTGAGTCAATACCACCTGGTATGGGCGCGGCGCGATAGTTGTAGAGATAGTAGTGCAGTGAGCCGTCACCAGCACCAAAGCGCTGCTCGTCCAAGAACAGAGGGTTATCCAAAAGTGTTAGCGCGTTGAAAACGTCGAAATTAGCCTAACTTGATTAGTTGAATTCACCACATTTCAAAGACTGTAGTGCTCACCTTCTTGGCCAATATCAATGCGTCCTTCATCAGCAGGTTCAACCGCTGCTTCAACTTTGCTTGGTCCTTTTCCTTTTCAAAGGCGACCTCGGTACCGTAGTAGAACAAATATGCTGCCTTGATAGTGTTATGCTTCTTGTTTCCGATGACAGTGCTCTCGAGGTTGTAGAAGGAGAAGTAATCGGTGATTTTATGAGTGTCGGGATCTTCAACAACGTAGCTCCAGACAACCTGCTCCTTGGGCTTCTCCTTGGGCGCCATCCAATGCTCAAATTCGGTTTTGTTGAAGACTTGTGCCATATCCATGCGCTGAAGATATCGCTTTAGCAGATCGAGGGCTGCATCGACATCCTTGGCTTCCATTTCGCGAAGTCCGGGGGTAGATGTAGTGTCTGGCAACTTATATCGTATGATCTGGCGCTGTTTGGTGCTGCTGGGGGGAAGGGGAGAGAATCCGACATCATGCAGCTTCTCCCAGTCGAGGGCGCGATGAAAGTAGCGGGCAGTCGAGACAGGCGTAGGCAGAAGGGAGCCGGCGGTGTATACAGCCTGGAATGTACCTTGGACGTAACAGCGGCGGGTGATCTCCTTGATCAGGACGGGTGCTAGCCGCTTCGAGCGCAGCTTCTTGTGAATGCAGAGAAAGTTTACTTCGGAGCAGTCGAGGACCTTTTCGCGGATGCGCATCTGTATGGGAATGCCCGATATGAAGGCGACGAGCTTGCCGGATGCAGTCGCGCGGACACCGACATGCCATTCCTTCTTCCACCCAGGAGCTTTCAGGGCCCTACACGTGTCAGTCAGGTACAGGAGTCACATTATTCTAGCTTACCAATCTAGGAAGGACGGCGAGTAGTTGAAGCGAAATGTTGCGTCCTTGTCTTCGACGTAGTGGTTGGTGAGAAGCTCATACACTTCGTGGAGTTGTTTCTCGTCTTCAAGGTCCATAGTAACCCACTCAAAGCCCGGGTACATGGGACTGGGGTTCTTGTCCACCTCCTCAATCTTGATCTCCTTGATAGGTCCGTCCTTGATCTTCTCCTTGCTCGCCATCTCGTCGAAGCTGGGTACCGGTTGTGTCTTCCAGAATGCGTGACTGGCCATGTCCTTTTGACTGCCCTGAGGTGCCAGCCCAGTCATTATCTCGTTGAGGTTGAGCTTTCGAACGAGATTCTCTAGCTCCTCTCTACTATTCGCCTTGCCTTGGAGCTCATTGGCGAGCCCAGGGTTGTTTGCAAGCAACATGTGCATTGCTTCCTTTGGCAGTATTCCACTCGCAGGCGCATTCATGTCTGTCACCTCGTCCGCCTTTCCTTTACCGCTGAGAGCATCCTTGATTTTACGCTTTCTGCTCTTCTTCTTCTTCTTTTCCGATGCGCCCTCGGCACCTTCTACTGTTTCTGTTGCTTCATTGCCGCTCTCGTCTGCGGATTCGGCTTCTGCCTGTTTACTCGATTCGGCGACAGCTTCGGCCGCTGCTTGCTCGGTTGCGTCGGGATCGGAAACCTTGGAGGCTTCTTGAGGCATGGTCGAGAGACACCGGGAGTAGGGATATGAAAGCAAAGGAGGTGATGTGGAGGTGTTGTAGCCGTTGTCGCAATATTCTAAAGCTGAGAGACCCTTGCTTGAGCACTGCCTGGGTGGGGCATGGAGGGGTACTAGCAGCCACACGGCGCATACCCTGCGCCTCATCTCCACCAAACTTCAATTTAGCCGTCCTCAACAGCCATATTTCTTAGAGAGCTGAATTCACTTACCTGCACTCTATCTAGGCTTCATCAAATTAGACAATATACTATTACTATTCCGTCGATCCCCACCCAAACAAATTTCGAACTTGAGTAGCCTGAATGACATCATATTACCGCTCTCCAAGTACATCTCCTAGTATAACGCGAAAAGCCTCGTCTAGAGTCATCGAAGAAAACCTTGAGCGGGCTGCTAATCCTATCTCTTAGAGGTATTCATAACGTGCGGTAGTGTTATGATTGGGCATTCAATTTCATGTGATGTCCAGGTTCGTACATGAATACATCTACTCCATCTACGAAGAGATATCTACATGCAACGACGACTAGATGTCTAGATGATCACAAGAGTATGCACTAACCCACGTTAAACTGCAGAAGATGTGTTACGTCACTGACATGAAGTGCAATAGCTATGACAAATTGTCTTTTGTATTCTCCAAAACTAAACTTCTTAAACTTCTAAGAACCTCAAAAGGGGCTCTCAGCACATGTGAAAAGCGCTTTTCCAACTTCTGCATAAAGCAGATGGGTATCTTCCCAAAGACAGTCGAAAAACTCCTAATCTCCATGCTGTACAAAGCGATGGGTATCGTAAACAAAGACTCGCAAATCTTTTCAACTCCACGCTGTAACAAAGCCATGTGTGTCGTGGAGCAACTCGCCAACTCCATGCTGTAACAAAGACATGAATATCATAAAAAGACTCGCGAACAAACCCCCAGAAACTCCATGAAGCAAAACACTAGACACCATGTCAAGCAGAGAGATAAACTGTAAAACCCCAACAAAGGATATGAGAAAAAGCAAACAGATTCTATGAATGAAGTTAGTACACAGCAACATCAGACATTTTGAGTACTTACTCCATAACAATCACACACACATATATATAAGCCACTACTCAACAAAAGATCTTCCGGATACCTGGCGAAGGGCGCTCCTCAACCCAGGTGGGATAGCGGGGTTCAGGAAAAGCCCAAGGCATCCTCTCAGCCAGAGTCGCAGCAGGAGCAGGAGCAAGAGCAGGCCGCTGCTTCATGGGCTCAGCACCAAACGGCATATCCTTGATAAAAGCCTGGATCTCGCTCTTACCAAACGGATCAACGCGCCTGGTATCCATGAGCCTAGCCTGAGGCGTCCAATGGGGGAGACGACCAGCAGCAGCCCAGTCCTCCATGTGGGTCGAAACACCGTAACTGGCGTACTCGTCCATGAAGAAGGTGTTCCTGGTGGTGAAGTTGAAAGGGTTGGTACTAGCCGTCCACTCAGGAAGTTTACCATATGTACCGCGGAGGATGCGGCAGATGGTAGTGGGGTCGCAGGCAAAGGGGTCACATTCGAACGGCGTGGAGAATTTGGGTTCGACGGATAAGACGTGCATGCCGGTGGTGGGGTTTGCGTCGTCGAGGAAGCGGAGCAGTGAGGGTCGGTAGCGTCGCCAGTTTGGATCTTGAGTCGACACGCCGTTTCTCAGGTTGAAGAGTTCTTCCAGGAGGGCGCAGATGAGCTTGCGGAAGTAATTGCCGTCGCTGATTAGGATTTTGGTCGTGTTGCGCAGGCTCTTGCACTTTTTGCCTAGCTCTATAACCTTGGGGGAGTCGTCGTTTTGCAGCGCTCCCTCGACGACTGCGGGGAAGTGCTTCATTTTCTCCTCTGCGTCTTGGAGTTTGAGCATAATGTGAGTGGTTTCACCCCAGGACATTTCGGCGGTCTTAATCATGGCGTTCCAGAAGCGGTCCTCTTGTTTGGTGGTGTCCTTTTTCGGGCTCATCGCTCTGGCTTCAGAGACTCGCCGCTCGTTCATCAAGAGGAGACCTCGGCGGAAGACGGCACCTATGAGCAGGAAGAACATCCATAAGGCGCCGAGGCTCATGGAAGTGAGTTCGTAGAGTGTCCGGAAGATCATGTTGACGCTCAGGCAAACGGTCTGCAGGGTGAGTCTAAAACCGGCAAGCCAGAGAGCCCAAGCGGAGTCGTCCCCACTGCTGAAGCCGACGAGGACCTCAGAAGTAACCCGAAAGATATCCTTACTATGAGAAGGAATCTCCCGCCAAGATCGAATGCGACACTTGACCACCAAGATCAGAAGGTTCCAGCTGAAGAACAAAACGTCCCTCAGTAGAGCCCAGAAAGCTTCTGAAATTGATGGGGTATTAGGGGGAGCGACAACGAGGCAAGAATCTGGAAACAGACATTCAGCGATCGTGATACTCGAGACTGGTCTCTCGAAAATCTTATCGATGCGCTTCTTGTCCTGCCGGTTCGACCACCACTGCCGTACATGCCTCGCCACAGAGGGCAGGTAGTGCCGGAGGAAGTGTAAGATGAAAGGCCACGTGTGATATAGGAAGAGAACAGCTAGGTACATGGACAGATGACGAGTGGTCTTCGTCAACGTCATGTACCCGCCAGACCAACCCGTCCAGTACTCTCCAAGCCACGCAAACCACGCCATGACCAGGCCGAAAAGCACGGCCCAGCACATAGACTGTTTGAATAACTTTTTGATATACCTAGGGATGGTTCTCCTGATGAGCTTCATGAACTTGCGGCCGTTGCCGGAGAGCAGGACCGCCCACCAAGCCATGAGAGCTATGGAGTAGATGGTGGCGCAGAAGGCAGCGAGGTCGAGGATGGAGTATTGCTTCTCCGTCAGTGCATAGCCGATAGCCATACGCCTCTGGAGAGGCGAGCCGGCGGAAGCCATGAAAGCGGCGCGGCCGTTGCCAGCGCGTCCGTTAACAGGAGAGTTGTACTTGTATGGGTGGGGGATAGGACCAGGGGAAGCAGAGACCGGGGTAGAAACAGAGACCGGGAGGGAGGGGTTGACAGAGGTGGCGGGGACTACGATGACATTTGTTTAATAGATATTCCAAGTAAAAAAACTGTCTGGGGAATACATACCACCAATCTTGAGGGTGACAGTGGGCCAGACGCTAGGCGCCCTTACCACCAAATCGGTGACATGGACGACCGAGATGCCGGAACGAGGAGAGCCTTGGGATTCGGGTACCAAGAGGCCATACAAGTCTGGTAAGACCTTGAAGAACCACATGGTGGTTGATGTTGTGGATAGCTACTCTCAGTGTTGTATCAACCTGACAAGAGTAGAAGAACTGTTTGAGGTTAGGAAGTTGGAAGGTAGAGGGGGGTGGGGCAGATATTAGACATACAAGAGGTGACTTGATCTTGAGGAGAGCTGGTCGCGGTGTTGTATCAACCCGACAACGAGTAGATTGAGCTGTTCAAAGTTAGGGCGTTGCCTTGCACAGTGCGACCAGATGAACAAACCTTGAGCTATATCGAGCTAACAGTAAACCGATCGCTATCTCAAAAAGTTGAACTTGCCGTAAAGCTTGTAGAATTTCCGATCGCGGTAGTGGGAAGAAGGTGAGGTGGTGTGACGGGTGGGGGGGAGAGGGCTCCTTACATACGAGGTAGAATTCGCGCTAGCGGATTGTTATTGTGATATATCGATGACCGAATTGCGGGATTAATCATGACCAGTTGCTGCCTGGTGACTAAGAGTTTGCGCATTCGAGCGGCGGAGGGTTGTTGTGTGGCGATTGCGTGCGGGGTTGGGGGAATCTTTCACTCTTGGCGGAAATTGGGATGGTGAAAGTGAAGGTGAGTCGGCGCTAGCGACACTGAACACCACAGTAGAAACACAACAGCGACGATACGGGAGCGCCGGATGGGCGATTGCGATTAGGGACATATGGGGTCAAGTTGCGATCTGCGGCGCTGTCAGTGTCGCCTTCCGACATACGGCCATGGCTCCTCTGACATCCTTCCACATCACGCACTTCAAGCCATTTGGGATATTGTGTAGATATAAATCTTTGCTACATTCAATTTAGCATGTAGTCGCTGTAGTATGCTACTCTGAGTTATCTTGCTTCGCTACTAGATCTAGACTGCCGTTATATAACTCCATCTTAGGGTATTTCCCACCATAGAAAAACATTATATCCAGTCCACTTGGTCATGGTAAAGGTCCACAGGACGGGTATAAGAAAAAAAACAGTCTTCAAGAAAAATAAGACAAAGGAGAAACGCCAGCGCCGCGCTGCCGCAGGCAGCCATCGGTCTTCTTGTATCGTACACGGGGGGTTCGAGCGGTGTAAGAACGGATATACTGTCTGCAGATGATAAAAATACAAAAAAGGGTATCGCTATGCTGATATGCTGACAAAGCAGAATCTCAAGTAGGAAAAAAGAAGCAAGCGTCACTCAGGACGCGGTTTGTTGTCGCGGCGCACGGATTGTAGTTCCATTTTGGAACTCAATCGTGAACTGAACAAGATCAAGTTTAAAAGGCCCAACGTCAACGGCGCCACTGTTAGCATTGCCATTACGGTTGTTCGTGAGCAGGTTCTGTATCGATTCCTGGGCAGCAGCAGCAACGTCGAGGGAACTACTTTGCTCAAGTGCGAAAAGGACAGCGACACGCGCAAAGTCAAGGGCGACGATGCTGCTAGATATAGGCTGCACCGATTTGGGGGCCTGTGACACAGCTGCTTGGTTTGGAGTCGTAGGAGCCTTGTTGGTTTGACCGACTGTCTGACGTTTATATGGCTGGTGGAGGGCATGCGCAGGGTGCGGTTGGTGGAGAAGGGGGAGTGTACGTGACGGGCGAAGCGTAGATCTCACATCAATCGAGGGAAGGCTCCGAGAGGCCAGACCGTTGAAGGTAATAAGGGCATTCTCGGCTGCGCAACTGAGTGATAGTGTTGAGAACAGCGACAGAATACGGGTCGCGTTCATAGGTACGTTGAAACTCTGAGCTGTCTCTACGATCAGGCGGGGAATGCCGGAGCCCATCGTGGCGTTGTTGGCAGTACCTTCAACGTTGGTCGTGGTGCAGCCAGTGGCATCGTCGTTGGTGCATGTACGTCCTGTAAAGCCGTTGATGCAAATACAGTTGCATGATCGATCAGAATTGAAAATGGCAAGACCGCCGTTTTGGCAAGAGATGATTCCGTCACATTGATCGTTTCCTGCATTTCCAGGGTTGTTGGGACGAGATGTCGGGGCTGCTGCAGGCACATTCGTGTTGGTCAGACCAGTACCGCTACTTTGGGTTTCCTGAGCAGCAGCGCTGGTGGCTTTGTTCATGTTGGGGATAACCACAAGAACCACGGGGATGACGACTGCGGCGGCGATGATAAACAACAAGACTATCAGAAGCGTGATGAACGTCCAGAGAGGCATACCGCAGCACCGGCGTTTCTTGGGTTTTTCGTTGGTTAATGCAGCAGAGCCCAGTCCGTTACTGCGCATTTCTGCAGTCGACGGCCACTTGGTGAGACCACCGCCGCCGCCCACTCTTGGACTGCCGCGACCCGAACGAGTTGGTGTTTCCTGCCCCGGTGGTGGGAAGGCAGCTAGCATTTCTGACAAGCCAGATTGACGAGCCTGGTTTTGGCTAGGAGCGCCGTTTTCCCAGAAATCCATATTCAATCGGCTAGCCGTGCGTCCGCGATCAAGATTGGCTGCGAGTCGTGTAGCCCTTCGGATCAAGTCTGGCAGACTTGTCAGACTGCCACGCGCCTCAGCTTCTCGGACGGCGTCCATGTCAAGCGTTGGGGGTCTCCCTCTTCGCATTCCGGCACGCTCGGCTAGTGCGCTGAAGCGTGACTCCTGGGAAAGTGGATGGGGTGACGATGTTGTCGTTGCGAATCCAGCTTGGTCTCTTGAATTTTGCAATGTGTCCAGAGAGTCTGACGATGTATGGCTGCTGAGGGGCGACCTTCCTCTGATAGGCGTGCCGTCCCTTGCTGCGAGCGTTGCGGCCCCTAGCCCCATAGCAGCCCCCATGCCAACCCCTAGACCCATTGCTTTTTTGCTTGCGCCGCCTTTCTTATCCCCGGCACTATCCACAGATCTGATGGTCATCAACGACGGTTTGGTCCGCCTTCCCAAACTTGCTTGTCGCACTAGTGCTGGCGATTGTTGGACAAGGCCGCTCCGGTCATCGTGCTCTGTCGGTGAGATGGGCCCGCGATCGCTAGTGACTGTTTCATCGTCATCCGAGTATAGGTCGTCCTCGGGATAAAAGCTATCTTTGTTGGATGGGAACACGTTGCTCGAGGCAAATGATCCGCGCTGCGATTGTATCCTAGATGATTGCGTCTCTGACTCTTCGACGATTGGTGACACATAAGACATCTGTGTATAATATGATGAAGGGCCTCTTCGCGACGACGGTGGTGGGCCTAAACTTGGAAAACGTCGAGCCTGTTGGATACTTGGCATAGGCGGTTGGGGTATGGGAAAGTCGGGTATTGATCCTATTGAGGACTCGGATGCAATGGATGAGGTAGTTATGGGGCGCGAAGATCTGTAGGAACCAGGGGACAGTGCGTCTTCACTTGCCTGTAGATAACCAGGAGACACAGGGGACTGCAAGTCGGGTGATAGTTGTTGAATGAGCAACTCGTCGGATACCGGCCGAATTATTTCTCGTGGTGATTGCAACCTCCTTGGTGAGCGAGGTGGAATAGGTACAGAGCTTTCCACCATGCTGTTTGGGAGTGGCCATTGTGGCGACGGAGACCCGGAGTCGACATCATCCCTGGAGCCTGAGTAGTCTGGCTGCGGTGACTGTTCGAGGCTTTCCTGGGAATTCTGAGGCAGGTTCTGATTTGGTCGTCGTGGCAGGCCTATTATCTTCGAAGTGTCTGGGAGCTGTGTCCTCTTTTGCGCAGCCTGCATCCTTTCCCTAGCCGCTCGTACCGAACCCTTTCTCGCGTCTCCATCGTTGTACGCGTCCGCCGCACCGTATGCTTCGGCGCCCAGTCTTGGGTCGTAACTCATGAATTAGGCGTAGGAATGTTGCCGGTAAGTGTGTCAATGGACACAGACCTGCTTGTGTGTGTGTGAATGACGTGTGACGCGAGGTTCACACCCTCGGAGCGTGAGGTTGGGTAGATGGTGAGTATGCGTCAGGCAGCGTCGTGTGGTTTGGAAGAGGTGTTGATGGTTAGTACAATTGTGCGACAACTGACGCATATGCCCTTGTTGCAAGACAACCAAGGGTCAATGCGGGCATGTGTGACACACAATGGTCAGAGAGTATTCTTCCGAACACTGGTCCCGGTACCTGATCTAAATTACAGGCAGCGAGGCGAGGGAACGATACACGTCAGGAATAGGTGAGAATGTTCGGTTGGCGAGAATTGACAGCGGAAGGCAGCGATTCCTTGCGTGGGGGATACCCGGCAGCCTGGAGGACTGGATGAGACAGTACCCTGGGGGAACGGCACGGAGTATCGGAGACGGTTAAGCCTAGGATTTTTGCAAGTCAGTCGGATGGCTCGCATGGCAAGTGAGGCTCAAAAGGGCCAGCACAAGTGGTGTCATCAAGGCCTCAAGGCCTCGGCAGTGAAGATGATGACGGGGGGAGATGACATGGGGTATATGGCCCAAATAGCATTTACCGGCCAGCAATGGGAGGCCGAACATGGCAATCGAGTTGCGCAAACTGGAAAAGAGGGGAAGGGTGTGACGTTGTGCGTTGCAGCATGGTGACGAAGATGGCCAATGGGGTTTCAAAAGGAATCCATGTACGTACACTTGGAAGAGAAGGCCCAGCAAAAGTCAAACTTGGGGTGTCGGAAGATTTGGGACTGAGGAAGCGAAGACGTTGGCCATGGGTGGGATATCAGTGGTAATTGGAACGAGGCGGTCTTGCTGTTTGACGGGCCGTTGAGCTAAGAAGAGTATTTACAGCTGGTAAAGGCGGAGACTAGGCCACGCGGAGGTATTGAAGGTAGGAAAAAGCAAATATGGACAGTTGTAGAAACGATTGAAGGAAGCGATGGACTAGCGTCGCCAAAAAAGCGTCGAGCTTGCGGGGAATTTGGTAAGCCAGCACGATGGAGAAGAGAAAATGAAGAGAGTGATGAGGGTAAGCCCCAAGAGACGCGAGAGGCCAGGACAGCATGTCTGGCAGATACAAAGGCTTGTGGGAGGCGGCCAGGGCTGATTGTGGAACAGGACCAGGATGGCATGGTTCAGAGTTTAGCATGCACGGGCTAGAAGGTGTGGTGCAGGTCGCGAAGAAGCCACGAGGTGTGCGGTGGCTCAGGGGCCGCGTGCTGGTCACTCGCAGTCGAAAGCAGAATGGTGCGACAGTCGCGGGGAGCGCACACACTCCCGTCACAGTGAAATGGGCCATGTGAAGGTGCAGAGTTGGAGTGCTGGCGATGCTCTCGCTACGTGCGAGGGGCGGCCGGGGATGCGCATCTCGACGGGCGGCGGCCAGATGGCCGGCTAGAAGCTGATGATGATGACCGGCATCATCTTGTCGAGGGCATACTAGGTACATAGTAAGTATGTACATGCTTCAGACATGTGCCGTGATGGCGCCGTCTGCATAGCATGACCCTGCCTAGGCGAGCCAGACACGAGTCGGTCTCGAGTTGTGGTGCCGGCCAAGACGGCCCTTTTGAGACTGCACCGTTTTGTTCCTGCATGCATGACGCCTCTCGGTTGCCCAGCCAGTGCAGCCGGTGCAAGTCTCACAAAGGGCTTGCTGTACATAGTAGGTATGTAGGTGCAGTAGGTAGCCGGTCCTCGATGCCTAGGTAGCTACCGCAGACAGCAGGCCGGGATATTGGTGGCGCGGCAGCGGCTTAGTGTGTGATGTTAAGTGCCCGAGATGGAATCCAAGAGTGGACGGGTGCGAGGCTTGGAGTGATGGCGAAGATGAGAAACATGCGCGGGCCATGGATGGATCCATAAATATAGCACGCTAGTACCGAACCGTAGTCGCGGGATGCTCGACCGTTGGTGTCGTCTCTATGTGAGGCGCACTCCTTGGCCTTGCGATCGCCGTCGTGACTAGTAAGTAAGTAAGTAAGTACTGTAGTTACATACGCCTGTGCCTGGCCTAGCAATATGTATATCGCTCTCTAATATCACAACCTTTGGACCAGCAAACCCAAACCCAAAACAACGCTGTGCATCGCATTTGTGCTTCAGCATACTTTGGCGCGACAAGACGGCCAGAAGCTCGAGTGCTGACACGACTCAGCACACAGCACACAGCACACAACATGT
The DNA here is from genome assembly GCA_014334815.1 of Pyrenophora teres f. maculata. NCBI lineage: Eukaryota > Fungi > Ascomycota > Dothideomycetes > Pleosporales > Pleosporaceae > Pyrenophora > Pyrenophora teres. The sequence goes on along the minus strand of CP060576.1, from coordinate 891,755 downwards.
ACATTACTACTGCCCGTACCGAGATTGTCCACCAAGAGATTGAGAGTGAGAGCAAGCCCAGAGCAAGAGACGGATCGCCCTCAACTTGCGACCCCGAGCGCATCTGGCATTGGAAGGTGCCGCCCGAGCTAAACACTGCCAGACAGGAAGGTGCGCTGTGCACGCGGAAACCGCGATCCGTCGCTACCAGTTTCCACCCTCGTCCCAGCCGTCCCTTCTGCGCATCCTTTCTGTTTGCGTCATCTCTCTCCCCACAACAACATCTGCAGCGACGATATGCTGGCATGGGCCGACGCTGCAATATCCAGATCCCAGCAGCCCTAGACCGATTGGTCACAGTCCTGCTTCCTCAATCTATCGAGGTACTGTACATGCGCTTTGTCTGACACTCTGACACTGACAATAACCCGCCGGCGGGAAGCAACTGCTCGTATTCAGTAGCAGGTAAGCAAGCACAACGGGTCGCAGCATCACGTACTATGTACATAGTAGAAGCATTGTGGCTCCTGCAGCCTCCCTAAAGCCACCGTGCCATGCAGCACAACTCTATCCATCCCCAAGTTCATGTTGGTCTTGGTAGTCGTACCATGCACAAGCGCCAAACCTACCTCACGCGTACCTGGATCAAATCAAACTACTGCTGGAAAAGACGCACTGGGAACCGCGCAATCACCGACTGAAATGGCCTCCTCGCACCAAGTTTGTCCATGTTACGCATCCAACACTGCCATCACCAGTCACTTAACGCTAGCAGGGTATTGCTACTGCACCGCGTCACAGTCGCACCTCGACGGGAGACGAACACACTCAGACACCCGTGACACCCGACCAGAGATGCAGACGTCGTCTTTTGCATGCAAACAGCCTAGACTCCTGCACACATGGCCGTGTTGCTCTTAGTCCAATCGGCTCCGCATACTTTCGTCCGACCACAACCGATATCTTCACTGACTATAGACGTGTCGAAGCTACCACGACGCCATACAAGCTGCCATGTCCAAACACAGGGCCGGCTTCATCTTCCCAACTAGCAAACATCCGCGTCCGGCGTACACATCATGGTCCGGCACTACTGCAGTCACCAGCCCGTGCTGGACACGCTGCACGCATGAGACAGATATTTGAAGATGCCGGTCGTGGAAACCAAACACAGCACCCAAACAGAGATACCCTGTACCCGCAACTGCCAAACATATCGAGGAAAGCCTCGTCGCCTCCAGAGCACAACGCCACTGGAGAGGGTCAACCCCCGCACCACTCCCCTATCCATCGTCCAGAGTCGCTGTGCACGTCAACAAAATCCTTCCGGCCCGTACCATATCAGCTACATGCCGAATGCACGGCAGTATCCGAAGCAAGCTCTGAGTCGTGGTCGGACGACTCAGGATACTTTATTGCCGGCTCACGGACCCGATCATCTAGTGCCGCAGTCCCACCTAGAGAACGCATCTCTAACTGGCTCCTTAATGTGTCTCCATCTGAACCAGACCATGCTACTGAAGTTGCAGAGAGCGATATTGACAGCTTGAAATCATCACCCGAACCGTTGCCATGGGAATATCATGACGACACATTGCAAAGCTACACATCGCACCCAAATGGGGCAACATCCCAGCTTGATCCATTCGTAAAAGACAACCACAAACTCAAACGCCACTCACTATTCAACAGCAAGAGAGTTCTACTCGACGATCCTAATGCGACTCACTCCATTGTGACTATCCGTTCCCCTTTCCCACAACCCTATTTCTCCCAAACCCACGATCCTCGATGACGGCGGCGTTGAACTCAGCCCTCTCAGTCCAAACGTATGTATCGAACGCGGCCCAACCCGCTACCACTTTGCCCATCGTAACTCACCTCTACCCTCACCCATCCAGGAGCGACACCCAGCCCAAGCCAGGCGCCATGGCTTCCAGGAAAACCTTGCTACAGAATTAACATTAGATTCCCCGCGAGGCAGGAAGAATACACTTGCACCGTGCAAAATTGGAGTCGGAACAAGGTTCCAACATGCTCGGCATGATATGGGTGATGGTAATGGTGCTGGTGGTCTGACTAGGTTTGGGCGACCTGTGCAAGATTGAGCCTGAACATAACGCACACAACACAGCACAAGGGGGTTTTGGACAGCAAGATAACAGAAGCATGACAATAGTGGCTAGGCGATTATAGATGGATACACACGGGTGAACATTGGTCTCATTTTAGAAATTAGAGTTTGGCTGGGGAGACAGAGGGGTGGTCGCATTGCCTTTAATCTCCGGTAGCTCATTTTATGGTAGACAGAAAAACAAACAAATATTGCCAAGCATATTGTATCTTACAGGAAAGTAGTAGTCTACACATTCATGCAACGTAGTGTATAACACAGCATCTCTATGGGCAGAATCTCCGGTCTTACCATGCACTTGACGTAGGTATACCAAGTCGTTTCTAAGATGACATCTCCGAATACACTGGAATCATCCACTACGACCGACTGCCCTAGGTACCCAATGGTTTTTTCTCACCATTTTCCCGCTCCCCCTTCACGCCTATGCACCTCAACATCACCCCCTTGCAACACCCCCTCCATCCCACCATCCGCCTCATCCCTAACCACGCGACAAATCTGTATCCTAGACTTGCCAGACCGCAGCACCAGCGCCTCAAAGTCTACCAGGTAGTGGTTTGGATCGCAGTCCTTGCTTGCTTTGATGCTTTCCCACCGGAGCGCAGTGGGATTCTCGGGCGGTCCCGAGTTGGGCACGACCACGTAGGCGCCTTTGCTGGCGATGAGCCGGCTGGCTTCTGATTTTGACGTTGCGAGGCCGGCCGCCTGGAGGACGTGGGGGAAGGAGCCGGCGTGGAGGAGGGAGAGGGGGAGGGTTATGACGTTTTTGTTGGTGGGGGGTTGGGGCGGTGAGTCGGCTTGTGATTGTGGTGTTGTTGTAGTTTCTTGCGTGGGCGGTGCGCTTGCGCTTGCGGCAAAGGCTTTTTTGTATGCTTGCAGATTCTTTTCTGCTTCACTTATTGGTTTGGCAGAAGTTTTTGCTGGTGTATCTGCGCTCTTGGTGTTGGAGATTGCGTTGCGTAGCGTGAACAAGGAGAAGGTGTTTGTGCCTTGGCCGAAGGCGTCCTTGTGTGCCATTGCTACCTTCTTTGCTTCTGCGGCGCCGTGAGCAAGCTCGACGATTTCTTGGGCGAGTGTGTGTTGGGCGACGCGCTTGGAGGGGTCGCGGTTCTGGCTCGTCATGAGGAGGGCGATGGAATCGAGGGGGAGGAAGGTGAAGAGTTTGAGATAGCGTTCTACGTCGGCATCGGCGGTGCGTAGGAAGTACTGTGTAAGAGAATTAGCAGTTGATCAGCGCTTCTGGTTGTTTCAATAACGTACCTGATAGAGATCGAACGGCTTCAGCATCTGACCATCGAGCCAGACAGCGTTGCCAGCACTTTTACCAAACTTCTCGCCTGACGCTGTTGTAAGTAGAGGCGTGGTGAGTCCATACGGCGCTTCCTTTGGATCTTCGTCCTCTGTTCCTCCACTCAAGCCATGTATCTTTCGCATGTGGCTGACAGCACCCATGCCCGCGATGATATTCCCGTACTGGTCAGATCCACCGATTTGCAGCTGGACGCCCCGATCTTTGTACATGCTCCACCAGTCGTAGGCTTGGAAGAGAGGGTAGCTGAATTCGGAGATGGCCATGCCTTCGCCGCTTTCCATCCGTAGTTTGACGCTGTGCATGTATTAGGGCGGGCCTTGAAATGCGAATTCGACTTACGAGTCGCGACTCAGCATAGCCCCCAGCCGCATGCCTGAACCCAGATCCCTCATCAGCTCGACTGCGTTGAGTTTCTCCAGCCAGTTCCGGTTGTTGAGAATGGACTGCTTGCGACTGATGTTGTGCGAGTACCGGTGCTTGATGCCTAGGCACTTGACATTCGTCCATAGCGTCTTGAGCTGTTCATTGATGCTCCGCACATTCATACTCTGCACGTCTTCGCCCTGCCGCGAGCGTGCCGTTGTTCTTCCAGACGGGTCGCCAATCTGCACTGTGCCTCCACCTAACTACCCAACATTAACTACCGCTGTGCGCATCGATTCGTGGGCTGCTCACCAAGCTGACCGTGTAGTAGCCGTGGAGGTACATCCAGTAGAGCGCCATGAGCGGAAGAAGGTGGCCGACGTGCAATGAGGGGGCTGTTGGGTCTACGCCGACATAGACGCCAATACGCTTTTCGGTGAGCAGCCACTCGAGTCTCTTGCGCCCGCTGTGTCTGTTCAGCATATCTCTTATAAAGCTTCCGACGTGTCTCCTCACCCAGCGACGTCCTTGACAAATCCACGCTCTTCAAGGAGGCTCAGCATGCTCTGCTGCATCCCCGTTCGCACCTTCCCCGCCTGCTCTTCCCATCGTGCCCGCCGTACTTCTGGATCCTGTTCTTCTTCTGCCCATCTCGACTCCGGACGCTCACCACGCGCCAGAGTATGTTGGAGTCGGATGCATTGGCGACCGATGGCTTGTCGTGACCTTGACCAATGCCGTAATGCCGACATGGCTTCCAATTGCGCGGCCGTCGAAACTTTGGGGCAGTCCAAAATGCCCGCGTCTCCGCGCCTGCCAAGGTGGAACCAGCCATGACGCCGATTGGCTGATCTACATGGACCTTGCAGCTTCCCCAACTACCTCCGCACCTGCACACGTCACCTGCACCTCTCCTGTGCTTACGGCGATGCCTGCATGTACACCGTCTTCTACTTAGCTACTCAATCAATCCAACACCAATCTACTGTTTCCCTTGCTGTGCCTGCCAAAGTCCATCAACTGTCACCTTGCCATCTTGATCGTATAGCTTGCTCTTCCATCTTAACCTCGGCCAGAGGCATTGTTTGTCCAATACTTTGGGACCTGTCCTCCTGCCACTATGTATGCTTCACTAAGCTGTCATCCTCCATTGGGACAGACGACGACGATTCCCTCAGACCAAGAATCAGTACATAACACTTCCAAGCTGCTTGATGAAAGCAGGTCTGACCATGTGTGCAGGTTAGAATTACAGTACTCATTGAGAGCTCGGCTGGTTCAGAAAACAACTGGGAAGTTGCGTTATGGCACAACTTCCATGCACGCGACAGATGGACCAGCTCTAGTCTGGAGCCGAGCATTGAGCCCTCTGTGGTATGCTCGCCGAAACACCGTCTATAGGTTGCTTAGGAAGCTGACGAGATCAAGATGGTAGTCAACCCAAACAGACAGGATGTGCGACGACAGTACTTCACAATTGACCTTGCAGGACGCCCGAAACATGCATCTTCCTTGTCGTATACCGTCACTTTCAGGGCATCAGAAGTATGTTACACACACCGAAAGCGGCTGATGTCATGTCTTCATTCCCATACCCTCCCACTGACATGTGCAGAATGAACCATGGAAATGGGCGAACGAACATTTCTCCACTTCGGATGGCCGCCTCATCTACCAGTCATCAGAGCCGCTGCCTCAGGACCTGACGTACTATCTTGAGGGTCTGCCGCCGTTCTTGGACATTGCCAAGGAGCAAAGCGACACGCCTAATACACTTCTTTGGGACCTCACCTACCCCATCGTAGCAGCGTCTAGCCAGACGCCCGGCCACTCGAGCGAAAAGCTTGGTAAACCAACGAACCTGTCCCGCTGGTTTGCAGAAGTCCGACTTTGGGGCCCATGGCTCGCTCCAAGACAGGGTAAGGACCGCTTTCAACCTGACAAGGAGGCCATATTGGCATCATTCGAACGCCACGACGGACTCCACCTCGTTTTGCTCGCAGTCAGTGGTTTAAACGAGGTACTGACAACGCTAAATCACGACGGTGACGGGAGAGTCGTTATGAACTCCAACAATGACAGCGACAAAGATGGTCTTGTGCGCATTGTTGCTTCAGTTGGACACAAGTTGGAAGATGCTGTAGCAGCATCCATGTACTATGCACGAAAGCTCATCATGGCATACGAAGAGTCAACGGGACAGATCAACGAAGAAGAGAATGCCTTGACTGACGACTTCAAGCCTGAATGGCTAGAGAACTGGTACGACGGGTTGACGTACTGCACTTGGAATGGTCTAGGGCAAAAGCTCACCGAGGAGAAGATTTTCGATGCCCTGGAATCTCTCCACAAGAACGAAATCAACATCAGCAACCTCATCATCGACGACAATTGGCAGTCACTCAACACGGAAGGCGGTGATCAGTTTGATAATGCCTGGGTCGAGTTTGAAGCAACCAAAAATGGGTTTCCACGCGGTCTCAAAGCCACAGTGGGCGACATTCGAAGCAAATACCAGCACATCCGTCATATTGCCGTCTGGCATGCCATGTTCGGCTACTGGGGCGGTATCGCACCAGAAGGTCGCATCGCGAAAGAGTATAAAACCAAGGTCGTCCAACTAAAGGACGGCGTCTCAGGCGGCAAAATTGTTGTCGTCACGGAGGAAGATGTGAACCGTTTCTACAAAGACTTTTACCAGTTTCTGTCTTCGTGTGGTGTCGACTCTGTCAAGACCGATGCACAGTTCTTCCTCGATGAACTTCAAGATGCAGACGACCGTCGCAATCTGATCAAAGCCTACCAAGACGCATGGTCCATTGCTCAACTTCGCTCCTTCTCCGCGCGGGCCATATCCTGCATGTCGCAGGCACCTCCTATCATTTTCCACTCACAGCTGCCATCTAACAAACCCCGTATGTTGCTCCGGAACTCGGATGACTTCTTCCCTGAAGTGCCAGCAAGCCATCCATGGCATATCTTCTGCAACGCGCACAACTCCATCTTGACCCAGCATCTGAACATTCTGCCGGATTGGGACATGTTCCAAACAAGTCACGACTACGCAGCTTTCCACGCTGCAGGACGCTGTGTTAGCGGTGGACCAATCTACATCACCGATGTACCAGGTCAGCACGACGTTGATCTCATTGCGCAGATGACTGGAAACACACCAAGAGGCGACACAGTGATTTTGCGCCCACACACGGTTGGGAAAAGCACAACCGCGTACAACGCCTATGATGACACCACCCTGCTCAAAGTAAGCACTTATGTCGGCATGGCACACAGCGGTGTCTCCATTCTCGGTGTATTCAACTGCACACCCAAGCCCGTTGCCGAACTCATCGGTCTCGATGCTTTCCCTGGCGCAGAAAAGGGAACCTACGTCATCCGCTCACACACCGACGGGCAGGTCAGTAAGCCGACAAGTGTAGCCACCAACGCCTCGTTTGTACATCTCGACTTGTCAGTCCGCGGCTGGGAAATCCTATCTGCATTCCCTCTGCTGCCATTTACGTTGAAGCGAGAGGAGGGCCACGACGTGCAGGGACCAGAGGATGTCCAGATAGCCATTTTGGGCGTAGTAGGTAAAATGACAGGCGCGGCGGCGATAGTGTCGAGTGACGCATATGTGGATAGGAGTTCGGGTAGGCTGAGAGTTTGGACTAGTCTCAAGGTTTTGGGTACCTTTGGTAAGTTTAGTTTCATTTCCACCCACGTCCTTTTCGTAATTTGCACACCTGCTTATTTTATTCCAGACCTTTACGTTTCCGACTTAGCAAAGCGCAATATCGAAACGGACTTTTTTGCCGTGCTTTTCGGTCGTCCTATTCCGGCGCATTGCGTACGTGTTAGCAAGCATTGTGAGAATGTGCTTGAGATTGATACGGTAAGGGCGTGGAAGGAGACGGATTCTAGGGCTGGATGGAGCAATGAGGTTGTTGTCGAGGTTGTTATCAGGTAGAAGAGAGTAGAGGAGATTGTGTGTGTGTGTTTGTGGTTTGGTCTTTCCTTGTATGAAGAATATCCAGCAGATTTAAAAAGAGGAGAGAGAGGGAGAGAGAGAGGGAGATGAAAAGTGTGCAGCAAAAGATGAGGCAAGAAAACTACGCCCAAGTGCCAAAAAAAAGGAGTTTAAAAGGTATCTTCGATAATGCATCCACCCCTTGCACGCTGATGACACACACAAACAACGCCCGCAATCCCTTTCGCTCACAGAACGTATCCGAAAGATTTGCTGCTATACACTTTTCCCCCCTCCTCCTTCATTCCTTACCCTTCCGCCCTGACACATCTATTCCCAAGAGAAACCGTCTCAGTCATAACTTGTCATTTCCCTGCCGTTGTTTCCCCATGCCCGCCCAACCAACCAGATTTCCAGATATGGCATGTTTACATGTGCCCGCATCATAACTTGACGCCCCAAATACCACGTCCGCCCGCAACACCAACCCATTCGCCGCCCTGGCCCGTAAGCGCGCTCTGCGGTGCCCAACTGATGTTGCCGACTTCATAGTCGCATCTCCAGCTAGCATACGGACCCTTTTGGCCGACAGGTACGTTTTGGGCGCCAGCGGCACCGTTTGCAGCATGTGTGGTTGGCGGTGCGACAGGAGGTTGAGTGGAGGCGTGTTCGCCGCTGATTGTAGCGCCGTTGTTTGCGTGCAACAGGTCCCAAATGAGGACGAGAGAATCGTCGCCGCCAGAGGCGAGCATGCCGCGTCGAGAGGGGTTCCATTCTATGCTGTTTACGGCAGCAGAGTGGCCGCGCAGTTCGAGCAGGGCTTGGCCGGGTTGCCGGACGTCGAGGATGCGGATGAGGTTTGAGTCGGCGGCGAATGTAGCGAGGAGATGGGAGTCGTGAGGAGACGCGGCGAGTCGAAGGAGTGGAGGCGCATACGACATGGTTTGCTGGGCTTTGGTAGGAGACATGCGGCCGCCTGTCGGTGAGCCTGTAGCGGGAGTTAGCAGTTGGGTGGGAGGATGACGGCGAAAGTACTGACCTTTGTCTCTGTCGCCGCCCTTATCTGAGGGCTCGTAGATGATTGTGCTGTGTTCTAGACTGCGGAGGTCAAACATGCGGACACTGCCATCGGCACCACAGCTGACAAAGACATCGACACTTCCTGCGCAGAAGCGCACATCGAAGACTTCCTTGTCGTGCGCAATCAATTGCGTCTTTGCGGTTAGGGAGGGTATGTCCCATATTGTGCAGGTTGTGTCTATGCTGGAGGTGATGATGAGTTTGGGCGACATGGTGTTCCAATCGAGGGATGTGAGAGGTGCGGTGTGTTCGGGCGTCTTTGAGTTTGAGAGGAGCGCGAGCGGGGTGAGTTTGGGGAGTTGGGGCTCTCGGGTGTTGACAGAGGACGAGCGAGTGATTGTGTTGCTCATGGTATTTCCGGAGGCTTGGGGCAGCGACCACAGGCGCAGGTGGTCGCCAGACGTTGCGAGGAGATCGGTGGACTGCTTCTGCGACGACGGCGGCTCCCACAGCATTCGCGTGACGGGGAAGGAGCATGTGGCTTCGGCGATTGCGTTGTACTCAATGCCGTAGGGTGTTGCGCCGGGAGACGAGACGTCCTGGGGCGCAATTTGGGTGTCGAGGATGCGGATGAAATTGTGGTTGTCCTCGAGATAGCTGCCCACAGCCATCTTGCCGGCGCTGTTGCCGCCAGGCACACTCCATTTGCACCAGTCGTAGGCGTATATGCTCCAGGGCGCGAGGTAGTTGCTATTCGATGGCACCTTGATCTGGTCGCTGACCATGTTGGTGCCATGGACGCCCATGCCCCCCTCGTGGTCCATGGTCGAGTTTGCGCGAGGCCTGATGTCAGCGAGGCCGAGCGGCGACTGCGAGGCGGCGCCAGACGGAGTGGTGGGGTAGTACTTCTGGGCCGGAGTTCCAGCGGCGTACTTTGGTTGCTGTTCAGGGGGCGTATTGGAAAAAGGAATGTACTTCTGGTCGGGGCCCAGGCCGGCTGGGCTCGAGCGCGAGTAGGAATGCGACGAGTGCGGAGAGTGCTGTGGCTGGGAGATTGTGTTTGAGCGCGTGGGGAGCGTGTACTGCTGCGCGTTGCTGGCTATGTGCGTCTGGGTAGGCACGACGGGTGCCGTGTAGGCGGTAGACGGCCCCGGTCGCTGTTGCTGCTGCTGCTGCTGCTGCTGCTGTTGTTGCGCCTGGCCTGAGCCGCCCGCGGGCTGGAGACTGCCGGGTACGGCCGGGGCTCCATATTGGCTGTTCTGGGGAGTGCCGTGGTCGACGCTGATGTTGGGCGCCGATCGATAGTTGTCGGGCGGGTTATACATGGGCTGCGCCGACGCCGACGAGGGCGGGGGGCCAACATGTTGGCCTGTGTTGTTCTGCTGCACATGGAGGTCTTCGGTGGTGCGTCCGCCTATCGTCGGTGCCCGTTGGCGTGGTGTCTCGAAACTCGAATTCGCAGCGGGCGGTGCGGACGAAGGCAGATATCCCTCAGCCTGTGCCTGTGTCGGTGGCTGTGGCTGCTGGCCATTTCCACTGCTCCCGGGCAAGAAGGCATCGGTACCTGCGCGGGTGGTGCCTTGAGTGGCGCCCCGCAGATTGCCTCCAGGTGCTCCTATGCCTACCGTCGGGCAATACACATCAGTCCACGTCCACACATTTCATGGCCAGAGGGCCCAAGATGCCTACATACTCCCTAGCGCCGACGCCGCAGCGTAGATGCCCTGCGCTGGATCGTTGTGCGCGTGGTGGTTATGATGGCCGAACGGCATGGCGCCTGCAATTAGCAATGCGCTGACACGGGGAAAAGAAAGCGTAGCCCTGGGCTGAGGCGGCGCGTAGACTTGTGAGAGAGAAGCAGCAAGGTGCGGTTGGGGTCAAGAGTGCCTGGCCGCCGGCTCTATCTCGGCTGATGTTCCCCACCACCCCTCCGAGTGAGAGCCTCTCTTGACGCCTTACGCCTTGAGCGCTACTGTATAAGCCCTACTGTATTTTGCGACTATAGCTCTAGGCTCTTCAGGGGCGCTAGCATTGGAACGTGATTGTGTACAATTAGCTGGAGCTCTCTTGTTGGTACTGACCTGTTCGTAGCTACAGTATGGTGCGCCCCCATTGAGTAGGGTTAAAGACGCGGCGGCTGCTGTTGGACTTTTGCTCTCCTACTCCCTTCACACCTGTGATTGTGAGTGCACTGTTCGCCTGGGATTCATGCTACTTCTCCTGGCAAGCCGCATCACCGCCAAACCCATAGCTACCCACCGAGCCTTGCTTCTTGCTGCCCATCCACGCCGGCTTGTCACTATGCCGCCGTCTCACAAGCCTGTCCGCCGCGCACTGCTGCTGCTGCCGCCCGCACCATCGCCATCGTCATATGCATCACTCAAGGCCGCCTACAACGCGCCGCTATTCACCGTCTTGAAAGAGCTGGCCACATCATGTCCATCCAGGGCCCAAGGTGCCACCCTTTTAGAAATTGCATTGCCGTGTCCGCATCTGTACGGCCATGTTGATGCGCCACGGGCACTGCACTACGCTACCACTCACCAGCTCGTAGCCGACCTCTACAAGCTCATCTGCATCACTGCGAGCAGAGAAGCCATCGACACAGAGGACGATCAAGGCATTGACGCCCGCATTCTGCTCGTTGCATATCCCAGGAACGGCCAGTTGGCGGCGCCCCTGCCTGATGCCACTCCAGAGCAAGAGCTGCAAGGGCCCGTCATCGACATGCACACGCTAGCCAAGAGTCGGCGAGTCTGGGACGCCGTCTACTCTGTCGAGAGCGAAGAGGGTGAGCAGGTGCTAAAGAGCTTTCTTTCCTCGTCCATCTCTCACCAAGCTGTTACCAAAGTCCGGGGTGGTATAGTCAGTGTCGAAGCCTCCGCACCAGAGCCCTCGACCCACCCGACGGTAAATCACCTCTCCGTCGCTGTTGGGGGCACATTCGACCATCTACATATTGGTCACAAGCTTCTGCTCACCATGTTTGCCTTTATGCTTGGGAGACGATCGTCGTCGACGCCCGATGCACCCCCAAGTGTACTCACTGTCGGAATCACGGGCGATGCCCTGCTACAGAATAAGAAATTTGCTGAACAGCTGGAAAGCTGGAAGGAGCGCCAGGAATCCGTACACGCTTTTCTTTCTTCTCTCGTCTACTTTGGTCCCGAGAACGATGAGCGCGTCTGCATACGAGAAGTCCAAGCTCCCGGGCCGAACGGACATGTCGTCAACGTCGACTATCCTTTCGGCTTGACCATCAGATATGTCGAGATCTGGGACCCATTTGGCCCAACCATCACCGACAAGGAAATCTCTGCGCTGGTCCTCTCTCTCGAGACGCGGAGTGGGGGTGCTGCCGTCAACAAAAAGCGGGCTGAGCAGGGGTGGGATCCCCTGGACGTGTTTGAAGTTGCCGTTCTCGATGCCAGCGAAGAAGACAAGGTGGATGAGAGGTTCCAGAGCAAGCTGAGCAGTACCGAGATCCGGCGCAAACGGAGCGAGCGAACATAGCTGCCTATTCAGCCAATTAAAGTCTTGAAAGCAAACGTTTCCGCCACTAAACACAGGCTCCTGTATTTCTGACGGCGACCTGAGAGCCTGACGGGTGTAGCAAACGGGCGGCTGAGACACGTCTTCCAGCGTCTGGCGATATGTGGCGCAATTCGAGTCGACGAGACGACTTGTCGTCGGCGACATGGAAAAGACGAGGCGACGAGGCGACGAGTCGTCTAGGGTGAGTGTGTGTGTGTGTGTGTGTTTGTGCAACGATACACGACGGCGCAGGTCCGCATGATGTTGGCGTGCATGCTTGATGGGCCATGTCGTCAGCAGAACAGAGAGGCGTGTCTCTGAAGCGTGCGGCCAAGGCCACCCAAGTACACGGCAGTGGTAATGGTCCGGATGACGGCGTGTGGGTCGGGTGATTGGCGTCACAAGCGCATCAGATGCATGCTTTGTTGGCAACGCAGCGAGGCGACGGAAATTTGATTCGAAGCAATGCTAGCATCAGTGGGGAGATGCGCCAGCAGGCTCGAATCAAGACATGGCCGGCTGCCCCACCCCGTCATGTTGTGCAGGCCGTCGACAAGGACGAATGGATTCTTGTCGCTCGGGAGGAGCCATGTTCCCGTCAACTCGACGGGTGCTTCTGGCGGGCGGCCGCGTCGAGCGTAGGTCATGTGAGCGCTAGGCGGTTTGCAGGCCAAGTGGGCGTGTGCCATTGGAGATTTGCAGCGGGCGTACAGGGTTGCGGCTGCAAGTGCAGGTTGCGTGTCCAGTCGTCCCTCCGCAACTTCAGCGACGCTTAGCTGACTACTAGACTAACTGGCAAACTGGTCATGCCTTTGCCTGTCTCTCCCCGACCGTGCCCCTCTGGCCTCTCTCCGCTTGCCATCGAACCGGACGTTGCCAAAGCGCTGCCGTCGTCGGATAACACCACGTTGTCACACGACAACAACCGCCTGCTGCTGCTTGTTTGTCAACCTACACTCCTTGCCGCCACATCTGTCTCCCGACCCGGCCCGGCCTTTTTCTGCCACCCACGGTTCCTATATCCACGGTGCAGTGCCCCCTCCTAGGCTGCTGGAGAGCTTCGTGGTAGAGAGTCTTGCCTACAGCCGTCATGCATGGTCCTACATAAAATGGGTATCCTCGATCTTGCCGATGAGCTTCTTCGCATCATCCTCGAATATGTTGCCTCTGAGCCGGAAAAGCCCATCAGTCTCGAGCGCCGCGCCTATCTCTCCCAGGAGAGCTTCAAGCTGCCCGTGCCGCAGGAAGACAACCAGGTCCAGACTATTGCTGCCTTTCGCCTGACGTGCAGGAAATTCTCGGATCTGGGCGTCATCCATCAGTTCTCTCGCGTCACCACACGCTTCTCAACGAGGGGACTTGGTCGCCTCGAAAGCATCGCAAATGAGCCGCACATTGCCGGCCGTGTCAAGAAGTTTAGTTACATGGTGCCCTTCTTCTACGCCGAAGGTACCCGCCCCGCCTCTGGAGTGCTTCACACCACACTGACCCATCAGCAGGACGGGAACGCATACAAGAACTCCTCCGTACGCGCCCAGAAAGCCTCGGCATTGTTCATCTCCGACACTTTCAAGACAAGGTGAATGAACAAAAGGACATTGTAAGAACAAGAGAGGATGCCCGAGTCCTAAACTTTGCCCTCCAGCGATTCACCTCCCTTCAGCATGTCCAGATCCTGCGAGTCCAGGATCGACAAGAGGGCGAACTGATCAACTACATGAGGCAGTACGACGAACTGACCGATTTGGTGCCAAAGTGGCCGCCAGCATGCTTACACAGTGCCAAAACCATGGGACAGGCCCTCCTCGAATCCCAATCACCATGCTCACGCTTCTCATCGCCCATGCTGAGCCCTCAAAGCGTCCTAGGCGCCGCCAACGACCCGCCCACGGCCATGGGCGTCCTTGCCGAACGCTTGACCTGTCTAGAGTTACATTTTGATGATAGTACCGATTTGGATGAACGCATGCGCCGTCTGTCCCCCTTGTCCAAAGCCGTATTTACTGCAGCCAAGAATATTGAGGCTGTGCACGTTGGCTTTCCTTCCTACCGACCACTCACCCTTCGACTAGAGGAGCTTTTCCACAACGTCAAGTGGGAAAAATTACAAGCCTTTGGAATTCAGGCGTGGCGTCTTGATGCTGATGAAATTATCGGCCTAGCTCAGAGACACCGAGAAACATTGCGCGGCCTGCGTCTTCGCGATGTACTTCTCAAAGAAGGCAGTCGCTGGAATGACGTGCTCCCGTGCCTACGAGATGACCTCATCAAACTTGACTGGATCAGTCTAAGACGGATCGACTATGAGAAGCATTTCGATGAGCAGGTAGTCCTGGGGGCCGAGGTTCCAGACGATCCACTGGTTGGGAGTGACAGCAGTGACGAAAGCGACTGGGAATACGAACACGAACAAGACGATCTGGATCTGGATCTGGATCCCTCGCATGACCACAGTGGTAGCGGGGATGAACCCGACGACAGCTCCATGGCTGGCACCGATTCGGATGCAGAGACCGATGAGCCCGAGCAAGGTGGCATTCTACATTTCCCGCCAATGCCCGACACCCCAGCTTCGGTTACTTGGTGCAATTGCAACGGCCACATGGATAGTGTTGAGGCTTTGGGTGATGACGGTATCATGGTCACCAATCAACAACGAAAATTCTGGGAGAAGTGGGTTGTGAGGAAGATCTGCACCGAACATGGTCACAAATGAGCGACCGTCCATTCTTAAAACATGGCAAGCACCGCGCATTTCCGCATGCTTTAGGCGTTGATGGGGGTGGTGGCTACCACTCGGGGCGTAAAAATCAATTTGCGGTCAAACCGGCTATGGCCCGTCTGCAGGTGCGGTCACGCTCTGGATCCAGTATGCGGTCTTTCAACCTCGCATATGCACGTTCGCAGCAGCCACAGCACTACCTTCAGGCGCTTATGCAATACCCGAAACCCCGTCACCGTTGCTCCCATCTAAGTTTTGACGTGGGGTTGCAGACTACGCCGAGGGTGGCGTTCCCTATCTACCGCATAAGCGGCCCTCAGGCCCACCAACATCATCCTCTTCGATCTCCTTGCGTCTTTGCTCACACACACACATCGGCTGGCCTTTTTCCACATTCAGTATGCAACGTGTGGCGCGGGCGCTCACGAAATATTTCCTTTTGAATATACATCTTCCCCAATGGCAATCCTTAGCCTAGCATGTCCCAGGCCAAAAGTCTTGTACCCCCATTTCGCATGACTCTCAGCGATTCATAACCGAATAACGAATGTAACGTAGCGTGGGAAGGTATCTGAAATTTCGAGATCCTAGATATCTCAACTCTTCTGCTTTCCGTACGTCATCTTGATCTTGAGTATTCTAGCAAGAATTTCTACGATCACCTATAACACCCGCTCCAATAGCTGCCTCTCCAATTTTTACTCAATCGGTCTCTATATAGCGTATCTTTCTGCTGTCTCCCTGTACGCCAAATCGGGTCAGTAAACCATCGCGGTAAGTATGTGTCAGCGGTGAGAATTATTGAAACCTTTTCATCGTATGTCAACGACCATTCCGCGATACATTTTCCATTACAATATTACCATGTTCTCCGAATAGAGCGGCCCAAACGATCGCCTGGCCTCGCGTTACTAAGCTATCTGGTGAATGACCAGCGATTGTCTATGTTCAACCCTCGCTTCACGTATAACCAAATTCACAACAAAGACATCGAACCAGCCCACGGCCAAACCACCGGTTTAATAGCCTTTTATGCTTGCTTGCTCACCTGAGCTAGCCTATCACCATATTGCTTAGGTAGTTGTGCTGGCTTAACTTGGGTCATCAATAGCTGCTTCCTTCACTACCTTACACGCTAACGGACGCGCTCGTGACGCGTGGGACAGGCTTCCATCGTCTTTCATGGCGCAAAAGCGCGTCGCGTCCAGTCTGACGCGTCTTCAGCTAATACCTGAAGTTTCTCAGTCCTTTGGATGCTTCATCTGGCTCCTACTTCACCACTATACCTCGGCGCCGTGAACGCTAGGGAAGTAACACTCCGTCGCTACTTCTGAGAACTGTCTAAAATCATGACATCGAAACATGTGTGGCAGGTAGCAAATGCTGGCGTTATGATTTGGCAACCGGCTACTACGGAAACTACATTAGACTCATCACCAGAAGAGGCACCGGAGCCATGGCACATACTAACAAAGGAGGATATACGAGGTAAGTAGGGTGTCTTACTCTTCCCTCTAACAATATGAGGCAATTGCTGACAGCGCTACAGATTCTCTAGGCAGTAGTCACGACGATAAAGAAGAGCTGATACTTCCTTCCATCGAAGAACTCAGCTTTGCGGCGCATCCAAAAGATGAGCCTGTGCAGCGTCTTTACATATCGCCATTATCAAGCTCGCTCACTGCTTGTTCTGACGAGGGAGGCCAAACTCAAGACACATCATCACCAACACGAGCTCGTTCTGTATCGTCGTCCACTTCCTCTAATTTGTTGTGCGGCATCGAGCTATACGGGCAATCACAATCTCCTGTGCGACTCACCCATGAACAAGATATCGCTCAACTTCCACAGAGTCCCTCGAGCTCAGTGAGTTCCGATTCAGACCGGACTCACTACGAGTTCGCTGCCTCTTCTCCTTGTCCCAATCGAGAGGGAAATTTTGAATCCGACATGCGAACCTTCAGAGACACGACCAATTTCGTACCACAGGCAGCGGACCCATGCGGTAGAGCAGCACTTATAGCGTTACGGAGCTTGGAAAGAGACAAACCCCATCACTGGGATGAAGAAGAAAGAGAACTTCTAATTGTTCTCCATCGATGGTACCACGATGCGACCCCAACATCCATCTCGCAGGTTTTCAACGCGGTGACCGGTCTGCAGCTTTCACACCGTATCATCCGAAACCAATTTAAGAATTATATCTTGCTGTACGGCGGTCGCGCGTTTCCGGAGTACCAGCGGGTAATGGGAATCCCCTTCCATGACCCCAGGGGAGAATACAGAGATATTCGCGATATCATTGATAAAACAGCAATTGAGTTTGGTATCGACGTACCTCGGCGAATGTTTGAGACAAAGTATGATTCGGGGCAGGCAAGGTCTGCCAAGTCTCCGAAAACCCGGAAGCACTACAGGTATCTTGTCCGACGTGCTGCAGAGAAGGAGCGGGAAAAACTCCGCGCAATTAGACAACCGAGATTCAGAGCGCCAGAGCCAGAGCCAGAGCCAGAGCCAGAGTTAGATTTAGAGTCAGAGTCAGAGCATCTGGTACAGGCCTGTCTGTTAGGGGGAATCACCCTACCTATAAATTCTGACCGAGAAGATGAAGAGGTCTTTTCTGACGTAGAAGGATCTTTGGCTTCAATGAGCATTCCGCCTGGTACTCGTCACATCGGCTTCCGCGTCTGGGATGAAGATAGCAGGACCATTTTTTCAGAAGAAGCAGGCGTAAGTTTTTCTTCCAGATATCAGAAGTCGCTTCTCACAAGGGACGTCTCTAGTTCGTCAGCGAAGCCTTCGCACGATTTTGGAATGGGGACTGTCCACCGCCTTTCTCTCCAGAAGGACAAGGTCTTCAGGCTCTCAAGATCTTAACGAACCTGCACCTTTCTCTAAGTGGTGGTGCTTCGACATTTGTGTCTGTCTCTACTAGTCTCTTGCAGGCTTTGGTTAAAGCATCTACTATGAGAGAACCGAGAATCGCCATTAGTAAGTTTTTCTCTTTCGAGCCGTTTCCATGACTGGGAAGACCACTAACATTACGTCCGAATACAGTAGCGCTAGACCACCCTCTTCTCAACGAGCCGAATAAGACCATACACGCAGCTGAGATAATGCAGATGCTCAAGGGTGACGGCCTTGCATGGTGGGCAAAATATAAAGGCATCGCTGGTAGTTCGATAACACAGCGTTCTTCCTGGACTTTGGCTAACAAAGACTAGAACGAATGGTTTGGGCGGACGTAAAAGCAGCCGCTATCATCTCGCACTTCCCACTCGCAGATATTCAGTTACTTGCAGACCAGAATCAAATATGCAGCGAAATATTGAGCCTGCAATGCATTCAGCCCGGGAAGAGGACACGTTTTGCCGCGTCCCAAATGCGCGCACAAAACAAGACCCTCAATACTACAACTGCCAAAGCAATGGCCATTGTATCAAGAAGTTTTGGCATGCACCGCAAAAATGTAAGCCTGTCACATATCCAGGGCTTAGTCGCAAGTCTTGTGGATTCATTTAGCATTCAAGAAGACAGGACGACAGATGTGTACACCACAAGTAATATGGCCAGCGCCTTTGCTCTAGCCCTTCGTTCCAGAGTACATCTTCATCAGCAAGTCGTGGAGGCATTTCAAAATGGAATCAGCCAGGGCATGTATACCATCAACTACTATTCAGCACGGGGACAAGGATGGGGGCGTCGTCGCACTGCCCCGAGTACATGATTGAGCATTTACAGAGTTATGAGTAGGTGTATGTCTTGATAACCTTGATATATCTCTCTCTGTAATTACTTCTCAGGTATATCCCTTTGTAGCCAGCTGTTTTGGTCCGTGTATACCATATCCAGATATACATGTCGTAGCTTGGGAAAAGAATAATAAAAAGAAGATACTTCACCACGCTCATGATACGCCATGCCTTCAAATCCTCCATTCTCGTCGAAAGTCTTTGGACCATCATCCTACCCACGTTCCCGTACCAAATTGAAGAACAATCGCTTACATGGTATTGACGAGAGCTCCACCGAGCTTCTCTACTCTCACCTTAACGAGAATATCAGGCTACACAAACACACAAACACCGCCGCATACAAGCTATGCAGCCTAGGGAAACATGGTGTAAGATAATTTGATCATGTGTTTACATGTACTAACTACACAATGAATGAATACTAAAAACACGTACCTATCCCTCGCTCCATTCAACCACTCGTTTACAGTATCTTCACTCCATAAATACTCAAACTACTGAGACGCCACAACCCACCCTCGACTTCCAATTCCGCATCTTACCTCCATAATATCCGTATCCATACCCGTCTCTGGCCTCCGCATTACCCACCCACCCCCCGTATCCGTACCCGTACTCGTACCCATCTCAACGTCACCGACCCTATTTAGGTATGCGTAATAATCTGCATCTCGCGCCCCCAAACCCGCTACCTAGATCTCCAGCCGCACATCTTTGTCTCAACCTCGCCGTCTCTGCTGCTGCTACTACTGCTACTACTATTCCACCCACCCTGTTTCTTCGCATTTCCCCAGCGGCACGTGCGACAGTGGCGTCACGCGGTGTAGTTGGTAGTATCAGAACTAGCTGTGCTATCAACCAAGGTCGTATCCCCATCTTCTTCATTGTTCCGATTACTCGCTTCATTCCCCCGTCTTTGTCCTGCCCGGCCGTGTTCCCTATACTGTATACTCACGCTGCCGTCTAGGTTGATGGGTACTCTGAACTCTGGGTCTGCAAATGCTAGGCCCGAGGCTATGATGTGTTGGCCGAGGATAGTCTGGATTGCGCGGGCGCTGAGGGGAGGTGTGGTGCGGTGTAAGGTGTGAAGGAGGGGGGTGATTGGGGTGAGGGGGGAGAAGAAGATGCGGCGAGTGTGGATGTGCATGTGGGATCGGGGGCTGGGGTCGGGGTTAAAGGGTGGGTGGAGTGGAGAAGGTGTGCGTGCACGTGTACGTGTGCGTGTGCTTCTAGTACGACATGAAGTCGAAGAACGGGCTCGATTCGAATTACCATCTCCTACATGGCCATGCACACGACCGTTTACATGCACATTCTCCTCGTTCTCGCTATCGCTCCAGTGGATACTCGTCTTGCGTGTTATGTTTGGTCTCTGCTCCTGCTCGTGGTTCGCATCTTCACCGTTCCTCCCGGCGCTATTTCCGCTCTGTTCTTCGTTGGGTTCAGGCAATAGGTCACGCTCGCGTGATATATCGTCGGCTACACCTGCTAGTCTGTACATCCGCTCGAGCGTTGGGGTGTGTGGACGAGGGGTAAGGAGGTATATTGCTAGGGAGACACAGATGGCGAGGGTAGAGAGAAGGAGAGGAATGAGGGTGGTGTTGGCCATTTTTTCTGGTAGTTGGTTGTTATAGTGGTTTTTTATAACTAGGAGGGGTTAGATGGTAGAAGTGAGTTGCGGGAGTAGATGGTAGTGAGAAGTTGTTTTGTACGAAGGTTAGGGGAGAGAACGAAGATGGAGATGTTTTTTATGGACGTTAGAGAAAGAGGGACATTATGATATTAATGCTGTCATGTTTTTCGTCCTTGAAGTTTGGAGGTTGGATTTTGAATGCGCAGTATGTGCTGTCAAGTACAGCGTTCTGATGGAGTGCTATCATGCAAGAGTCACAGCGCCGTGTCGCGAAGTGCGCGTACTAGTAATCAAGTTCTTTTCTTCAATGCTCCCTTAGTTGATAGACACAGAGAAAGTATCACACACTTCAAAGCCTCTCATTCGCATGCACAAGTTATAATCATCATTCAGCTTACCGTAGCTTGACAGTACTCGAAGATTGACCCGAAAACCTGAAGGACAGACGACCCCGTAGCTTAACGTTAGTGTTCAGACAAATTTCCCTTGCATTGTGGAACCCAGTGAAGCATCAATACACAGTAGAAGACGGACATCAATTTTGACTGAAAAGTATTGTATGTACAATCAGATTCAGGAATAATATTTACATCAAACTGACACCAATTATAAGCGCTGCGCGTGCGGCGAGAAGCTTTCTAGTGATCGAAGACACCCCTCTGGTCAATATTGACGTAGGTGATGGGGTCTGATCTGACCGGGTAGCAGGTGGTGGGGCTAATAGCGTTGGGCTCGAATTTGAAGCAGTTGGTGGGGACAATAGCGTCGCCCCAGTATCCGGTACTATGATGTTGATTAGTCGTTGTTCCATCGTTAAGAACCAAGAGTAAAAACTCACTTGGTTTGGATTTTGACTTCACGGTATATCCGCTGGCCGTAGCGGCTTTCGTCACCATCGGTCGCATAGATGGAGAAGCTGTAAACGCTCGGGACGCCGTTGATCGGGTCGCAGGGAAACCTCTTTGAAAGGTCTTTGATTGCACCGCTTGCGCAGTTGAGGTTGGTAGCGTCTTTGCCAGTGAGGTTGAAACGGACATTGGTGATGTCACCAAGTTGGGTAGTGAGGGTATAGTTGGAGATGGCAATAACCTCATTATAAGTAGGATCGAGACTGAGGGGCTCAGGAGCGGGCGCCGCAATGGCAGCACTGAAGAGGGCAGCGAGAGCTAGGAACTGCATGTTGATGGTCGTGATGTTTGGTTTTCTGGTAGAGAAAATGTTCAAAGATCAGCAGATGAAGCTTGTGAATGGGAAACGAAAAGACAGGACGCTACTGTCGTACTTATATCAGCGTGGCTAATATTAGCTAATGCTGTCTTACTCGAAACCTTGTGATAAATGGCACGGATGCGGTCGTATTTCGTATTTCCCACCCAGCCTAGGTTGTATTCGAGGAATGATGTTCCCCCCCCCCAACGTATCCCGCCACGGCGAATTTGACATGGCGACAAGGGGAAACCCCCGAACCTAAACAGCCGGACAGTTGGCCGCTAGCGGCATCTGATGTAGATGGTAATGATCGCCGCGGCTGGTGATTTGAGACCAGATTTCGTATATGCTGGCTGCGCTGTGTGATCCTACCTTCATCAATGCAACCTTCTTTTCTTGTGTCTTGGCAGAACGACCTGGCGGAGTATGTACTTAGCTCAGGAATATGAGGATGGCGGAGGGACGGGAGGGAACGTGATGCTGGGCATAAGTCAAGGATTAGGGCATCCTTGTCGTCTTTTCAAAGGGCACTGCACTCGTGCTGGCAATCTTTGGACCAGCCCTTTGTGTCATCCTCTGAGGGTCTAACGGTCAAGTCTTTCATTGAACGAGCAAGAGACTCCAAGAAACCTCTAGAGCCGCACACCGCACATACTATGTAAGCTGCAAGCAACAAGAGCGGTCGGCCTAATAATAGCGCACCATGGCGAGTGTTGCGCCGGTTGGAAGACGTGCCAACTGCACCCGGGTGCGCTTACTGTTGGAGGAAGAGATCGGCCCTATGCAAGCAACTGGGCGTGAGTTCTGACAGAACATCAGCGGATGCCAAGTACTCCCCACAACACCAAGGTAAGAAAAGAATCAGCAAACCGAAGCTCCACGTCTTCATATCCCCAGGAAAAGGTTGGGATGAACGTACGTACGTCGTGTATGTAGGGCACGCCTACACCAATTCGGACAAGTGTTGCGGGCGCTATCGGCAGTTGGAACTAGGTACAAAAGTTACTCGGATCTCGGCATCAATGGATGGGTGAAAAGAGGCCGAAATCATTGCAAACCGCAAATCCGCTCACACCTGTGCTATTATTAGATACAGTGACAGCGGAGGGTGGTTGGATCTCTGAGTTATCACCGCGTTGTTCTACGAGTGAGATCCAAGCACAGGTACCACATGATGCCCCAAAATCCGAGTCTTGCAACGTGAATCGAGTTGTTATGTGCATCGTCCAGCTTGCGTCGTAGCGCAGTCGCGCCTTCATCATGGACCAGAACGCGAATGCGAACACAAACTCCAAGGCCTCTAGCAAAGTCGCAGAGGCGTCATCGCAGCCTCTCAGCAAAACAACAACTGCCGCCTATCCTGTCATAGCCGACTCTTTGACTGCATCACCGAAACTACTTTTCTATACAGTTACAACAAACATTTGTCAGATCCTCCTCTATACCCTTGAGTGGAATGTCATTAGCAATATGGACATCTACAACATCCATGTTGAGTCTTGTATGTCACAATAGCTGTGTCGGTGCTGCTTTTGTGGTAGCGTTTGGCACTTACTACATGACTGTTGTGCAGTCAGGGTACAGAATGAAGAACACAATGCTGCAAATAGATAGAAACCCAAAGGTTGGTAATGGTTATTTATTCTTCATCGAATCGTAAATATTTTTATTGGTACAAGAGAAGAAATACTCTGTAGCTAAGAGGGTATACAACATGTTTGTTTGAAAATTTTGTGAGCAAGGATGCGAGGAATGCGCATTGCTCAAATCGTATAAAAAGGATGCTCAAATTAGAAAGTACATGGCGACGAAAACGATTATCGTCGCCAAAAGGTGGACTTCCTCCGCTCACTCTTGAGGCTACGGTCTTCTTCTTCGCCTGGCTTGGAGAGGCGGAACGAAGGTACCTTGAAGACTGTAGGTAGTCTGGACATCGATGGCAGAGCAGAGCTCGCATTCGATGGCGACGGCGACCCAGCGTTTGATCTGGCCTTTTGTTGTGTAAGGGTAGCTCTATATTGCTCCCAATAGCCGCTTGGGGGTGAGCTAAAGGTCGAAGACCTTCCACGATCTTTCTTGGAACATGTGCTTCCTGAAGCCGATTCTATAGAAAGGCATTGGGAGGAGAGGAAAAGTTCCTCTTGTGAGATGAGCGATGGTGTTCCAAAAGGAGCAAAAGTGCACTGTCTCTCCAGAGCGAGTTGTACGCTAGACACAGGTGCAGATGGGGTGGACACGGCCATGCCGATGGTTGAGGTGGCATCGGTTGGTTCGTGTACGCTGTGGGTTCTCGTTGGTTCAGTGTCGAAACCAAACTGGAATTCGTGTTTTCGGGACTGCTGTCGCAATAAGGGATGTATGTGACTCTCTGCTGGGCTGGGCATAGTAGGTGAGCCACTGATCGTATCCATTGGTATTCCGACCGAGACAAGGCCGCCCAATAAGCCGCTTTCCTCTGCATCGCTGGCCTTGGGGGTAAGATGCTCTCCGTATGTGCTTGACTTTGACGAAACCGCACTTGCCCCTTCACTCCATACTGAGCTTCCTGTGGAACTAGTGCTATCCGATCGACAGGGAGGCTCCCCAGTACCTATGAATAAACTTTGGTTTGTGAGACCGGCATCGATACTGGCTATGGAGGCCTGCCTACTTCGTGACGCAGAAGGCGTTCGCGATCTGTACCACGACGTCTCAAGCTTATGCTCGTCGAATAGGATCGATGTGGGAGATTGCTGGGAGTAAACGGATGACGCCGGGCGTGGCTTTGCGAAAGACGGAGAATATGGCACAGAAAGGTGTAGCTCCTCACCGTATCCGTATAAAGTGGTTGGTGAGTGTTGGGCAGATGTAAGACTGTTCCTCCGCGAGCTCCGAGTGGACAGGGAACGAATCGCGGAGAACCGCACACATGATTCGCGCTGCGGCTGAGGAACTTTTAGTGGTGCCACCTCCAAGGACCCACGGCGACTTCGATTTGTTGGTGTAAAATAGTCTTCCCTTTGGCAATCGGGTTCTATTGAATAAGTACTGGAATGCGATTCGGAAAGGGCCTCGTCAATATTCTCAGGTACCTGGATGGGAGGAGTCGCCAAAGGGGTCGCGTCTTTACTATTTGTAGTTGATATTGCTGGTTCGGCAACATAGCACAGGGGGTATTCTGGAGTTTCGGCATCTCGAACCTCCTTCGGAGACTTGAGAGCAGATACGAGATACTGCAGGGTGCCGTAAATTAACAACCATCTCACTTTACGTGCATCCATTGCTGATATCTTCTCGCCACGCTGGCTGCTAGTCGCAGCATGAGCCTCCTCGAACTGCATATACGCCTGGACGATCTTGGATTCCGCCATGTGCCGACTTGGAGGGTTTGTCGCGGCTAGCAAAGCATCACTTATCGCGTGATGGGTATGCGTCTTGTTGTGCTGTGACGCGAGGGTCAACTGTCTCAACGCTTTGTATGAATCTGTTCTTTTGGGAGGTGGTAGGTATGTTGGTAGAAGCGGCAGTGGATGCGGTTGTGAGTTGAAATGGAGTCTTTGGTCAAATGTAACGACGTTCTGCAGAACGCATATGCCACCACTTGCCGGCTTTTGTGACGAAATATCAACAGTCGACTCGGTATCTACGAGGTAATCGTAAAGATTCTTGAAGTCGTAGTACATCGATTTGTAGAGGACTTTGGGGAAGCTAAGGCCCTGTGGCGGTGGCCAATAGCCGAATTTGTCGACGTAGAAGGTATGTAAGAATCGACGAAATCGGTCGAGATGGCTTCGAGTCGCGTCAGTCAGTCCAAGGTAGCTCGGCGAGAGATCTTCCTCAAGGAAATTGCTAAGTGCAGTCGACACGCGCCCAAGATGGGCACTGATCTCGACATGAGCTCTTGTGATCAAGGCCTTGGTGAGTCTCGATACCGCCTATGAGTTGATATTAGTATTACTTTCGGAGCAATGTGCAGGGTCCTCGTACCGCGAATTCTGGACTGAGAATCAGGCTGTCGTTCATGCCAACACAATGGGCAAACGCATCAACCCAGACGTCTCTAAGCTTGTAGTGCTCTGCATAGAAGAGACTCGCGAGCGCATAGTCAGTGCACTCGACTAAATCCCGATAACCTTGGTTTTCTATGTAATCGAGAAAATCTTCGCGGTTGTTGACATCGCTAGGCCGGAAGAGACTCAGCCTTTCCTGAAGATCCACGAAAGCTTGGCCCATGTGCTCACCCACTAATGGCTTTCCCAAGAGGAAAGCGAAGAAGTTGCGAGTTGTGATATGCCACCTGAAAGCATCCTGTCGGGTGATCTCATCGGGCGTAGGTATGAAGAGTTCGACCGAACTTGCTTGTCGATTTATATTTGTAAGTGAACTGGGCATTCGTCTTAGCGGTTGGAAAGCAGTCCCCGACGTAGATGCAATCTGAGCATCGCACTGACTCAGCATGGCGCTGCATTTTTTCTGTCGCAATACTGCGAAGGGAATACGAAAAGATGGACCGCGCCGCGAAGCACCCCTTGCGTGCAGATGGACGTAGCAGTCACCATCTTCGTACCACAACTCGGGATCCTGTCGCGTTGTTAGCAGAGTCTTTGAGCATGAGGGCCTCAACATACCCTTCTTAGGCCGTGGTCCCAGTCTTTGGCAGTACGCGTCAAACCCGACCATCGCTGGATCTTGGTGGGTTGCATTGGAGTGTGTGTTGTCGCAGAGCAACTCGAGGACCTTGGTCTCGCTGTGGGCGCAATCGCACTGGTCACAGTATCATGCCCAAGAAAGCCAGAGGACATACGACGGCCTACGACTAGGCTATGACGTGTTGTCGAAGATGTAAGTGATGGCTTTCGCGGAGGAAGCAGTCCGCCCAACGGAATCACGGAAAGTTCCTGATCCACGGACCTAGCTCTACCGATTAAAAGGCTTCGTGATCTCGATGGGGTGCGGCGGGGACTCAGAAGTTCGTGAGGCTCCTCAACGCTAGGCTTCCAGGACATGTCGGGCTAAATAAGAGGGTGCATGCGTGCCGCAGACTGAGATGCTCGACGAGCACAGACAGGGATTATCTAGCATCGATTTTCCTAGTTCCTCCGGTGAGGTCGGGACTAAGCAGAAAGTTGTCGCAGCCGCACGTGGGACAATAAGCAAATTTGTATGTCAATAGACCCTTGTCGCGCCTCCATCCTCCAGCTGTCTTGACTGCTAGGATGCGACGCCGGTTGAGCACACACGGGCGCTTTTGTTTGGTGTGGCAGCTTCTATAGAGGCCCGTAGAACGGATTTGCGCAATGATCTTCCTCGATGCGGGATCGGCAGTCAGTGGCGTGCGTTGGTCGCCTCCAAGTCGCCGGGCTTCCCAGCCGCCAGGGATTCGTCCTCGATCCGGATGGTGTAGTGGTAATAGTAGCGCGGGAGGAAACCATATCTTCTGAACGACCCGCGTCATAATGTCAATGGCCAGATATCGATGACAGACGTCGCAAACCGCAGCATGGCGCGATTTCTGTTGGCCAAAAGTGATGGTGGTTGTCGCGATGTGTGGCACGGCATTTGGCGTAGCTGGGCAATTTGGGGGGTGGCTACCTGAGGAGGGTCGCAAAGGTTTCACAGCTCCCAATTGTCGCAGCGACCTGCCAGCGCGGATGCGTAATGTTGACTTGCATGGCGATATCGCGTTCGAGGCTGTCGCCCGTGCTGTCGCCAGTGGGCGCGTGTCGCAACAAAGCAACGAATGGTGATGCGCATGTTCTTTTGAGAAGTCGGAGTGGGGAAGCCGTGGTGCCCGCCATGATCGTCGTTCTAGGCTCGTTGCAGGGCTCGGCTCTCCTCACTTCACCAGACCATGATCCCTTCAACCAGCCGCACATCAGCACACCAGCCATCTGGCCCAGCAACAACGCATCTATCGATACATGCACTGGCCCATCTCTTGCCAACGTTCGCTTGCTGTCGTGGTTGTGTGTTGTATGTTGTATGACCTGCTCGCCTCACAGCAAAGT
Source organism: Pyrenophora teres f. maculata (assembly GCA_014334815.1). Taxonomy (NCBI): domain Eukaryota; kingdom Fungi; phylum Ascomycota; class Dothideomycetes; order Pleosporales; family Pleosporaceae; genus Pyrenophora; species Pyrenophora teres. Next base: position 864,137 of record CP060576.1, on the reverse strand, counting down.
CTGTCTACCACAGGCATTCCAAACAATACTATCTGCCACGGACGTCCGAATTATGCATCTTCTGCCACGGGGCATGAAAACAGAAGATCTGAAGCACTGCACCGCCCGTTATGCCGGGTCTGGGTCTGGTTCATGCTCACAATATGTCAACATTCCTCTTGATGGGTGCGACTGGTGTCAGTCCTGTATGCCAAGTCCTTCCTGCTGCATGTACTGTATACATCTACTCGACGTCGTCGTCTACAAGTACACGGCCTGGCAACTATACCCAAAGTTCTGAGACAGCAATCTGATCATACGACGCTGTACAAGGCATACTACGCCTTGGACTTTTCCCGACGAGTACGTAGCCATCTGATAAGAGAAGACTAGTGCTGTGGCTAGAGAATATGCCTGCTCCAACATGCAGCACTGAATTACCAGAAACAGGTATCCCGCACTGCATATGCGACCAGCCAATTCTCCGACCCCAGATGATAGGTTGACCATGGACAGCCCGATGACAGCAAGACCAGATAGAGCATGCATGTGGCCCTTGTCAATGCATCCGCTTCTCCATCCACGCGTCCTTTTAATCACGACATCCGCGCACCACACCTTTTTCAATGACAGCGACTGTTCGCCCTAGAGTTGCAGTAGTAGGTAGTCTTGCAGTGAACTGATGGCTACCACAACCCTACCCAGACTTCAACGCAGCACACCATGTGCTTCATTACTCCAGAGCAACCCCGTCTGCATGTCGCTCCAATATCCAGCAAACCATACTTTCTTCATCAGTCAGTCATCCGACTGATGACATGGCTTTGTCAGGCCAAAGTCTTGGCGTTTCGTCACCTCCCAAAATTTCCCAGCTGCGTTGCGTTATACGAACAAAAGCAACATGTTTTCGTGTTTCCCTATTTAGTGAGCTTAATGCACTGTGTGCCCCTATCATTGCACCCCTATTGTTTGGTGTGGCTCCACGCGTTGTCTAATGCTTCTCTCAGGCATGGCTCAATGGGGAAAGCGCGCTAGCTGAGAGCCTTCACTTCCGGCCAATCGTTGTCGAGTAACTCAACTCACTCCCACGACGTGAGGGCCAGAAAAAACGAACTTCACGTGCAGCTGTGACCCCACCACTCGATAACGACTGGTTGACCTCCGCTCTGCTCTCTCAACCTCACTCTGCATCCGGACGGAACCAGCCGGCTCGCGACTCAAACAGGACCAGTCTTCGGCGATCACTAACAATGAGTGACATTGCTGATGATGAGGGCATCGCGCGAGATGTTGGCTACGATGGCCACAGTCGCTCGGACTCGCCAGAGCTTTGTGGCACGCAAACAGCAAATATCCACAAGCAATGTCAAGGTCCTGCACCCAGGAATAGCAGCATTGGCGCTAAGCGCGAAAATTGTACTACCATGTCCAAGCTTGGGAACAAGCCAGAGAAGTCTCAGACGACTAACGGCGCAACCGCTGCGTGCAGAAATCCCGTCGAGGAACAGAAGGGTTTTGCCCAAGAAGGGGCCGCCCCATCACTTAAATCTCTCTCGACCAAAGTAACTACCCCGTAGTTAGTCTGTGGTGTATAGAACTAACAATTTCTGGTAGGCTCAGCATCTCTGTCGCGTCGCAGATGACATTCTCGGTGGGCATGAAGAAGGTGGAAGAAGCCATGCTTCAGTTCAAGCAGTATATACAGTCCGAGAAGGATGGCAACAAGCCCCTCTACACATGGTCCAAGTTCGACGGCTACCGCGTTATCAGTCGCTCGATCGGTGATCTGGATGAAGCAGCGGCCAAACTCGAGCCGGTCGATCTCCCTCGTCCTCAAGTCAAGATATACCTTAGCAGAGCCACACAGATTTCTCTCGCTGTTAGCCAGATTGCTGTGTTTGCCATGGGCGTCATGAGTGAAAAATCCGCGAACTGCATTGATGAGATTGAAGAATCGTCTTTGAGTGCTGAGTGCAAGGGTACTGCGCAATCGCTGGTCACCAGCGAACTCAAGAAGCTTTTGAAGCACTGTGCTAGAGCAACCGACCGCGTATATGCAGCACTTGACCTGCTCCGAAAGTCACTCAACATTGATGAGTCCTATCAAAACCCTGATATGCCCCTCATCGAGGAGCTAATTGCCGAGAGAGAGGCTCGTCTGAACGCGTCACGCACAAGCTGGCTGTGGAATGCCGCTGGGATTATGCTCGGGGCTGCGACAAGTGCTGCCATCGGCCTCACAGCAGCACGTCTATATGGAGTTGGTGCTTTCGACATAGAGGGTGTGAATCCGAGCAGCAGCGTGCATGGACAAGTGATGAGTCTCGTTCATCGTACTCACGCAGTCACTAACCTTACAGGCGAGGTCTACAAGGTCAAGTTGGAGGATCTTGAACGGCGCTACAAGGATCTTGCAGAAGCCTCTGAGTCTCACAACCTACGTATCGACAACCTCGTGGAAGCACTGGGCGTCCCTAATGAGCAGGGTACCTACTTCTTGTCAGCGCCTTCGGGTTCTACTGCAAAGACAGACTTCCAAGTTCCCGAAGAGATCCGCGCATACATGAAAAAGCTCTCTACAGATACTGACCGCCAGCTTGAGCGTCTGCAAAGTGAGATGGAGCTCATGCGCAAGAACGTTCACCGCATGAATATCCGCCTTACGAAGCGTCTCGACAAGGTCGATCGCTATGGTTCCTGAGATGATGATGGTGATTGGTTTTCAACATCTGTTATGGCAAGGGAATTCTCAGACATTCGGAAGCAGAGAGTGCAGTTTGCCTACGAGGGTGGCACATATTTTGCCATATTTGTGTATTTTCGGAGTTTGAGTGGTGAATTTCACACCCTAGTGAAGGGTATACGACAGAGCACATGGAAGTACTCATGACGATTAGTCTAACGAATAGCAAAACGAAACGATATGTCTCTTTCTCAAGCATTGCAGTCTTCACAGACCGAGCCATCCGGATTTCTCTTCACCTCTACACCCTCATTCAATTCCTTCTGCCCTTGCTCTTCCTTCTTCTCCTCAACCTTGTCCTCTTTCTTCTTCCCATGCTTATCCGAATGTCCCAAGTCGCGGTTAGGATCAATATGATCCCTAACCCGCTGCTTCAGCACCTTGGTCTCTGCATCATGTAAGCCCTCATCCATGCCGCCACAGGACAATCATACGTACCTGGAAACCCTCCCTCGGTCTTCCTATCCCATAGTAGCACCTTCTTTGCCTCAACCTTCTCTCCATCCTCCACCGACACGGGTACATATGTCTTATCCAGCAGTCAACCTCCATCACCCATTAAACGAAAAGGTATTGCAAGATATACATACTAACTCCACACTAAACAGCCCCCCGGTAGCTGGTATCAACGCAATCTCACCAATCTGGTTGCCAAACGTAGACAGAAGTTCTTGGCCAAACTGCGGCTTAGGTATTAGCGTCGCTTGAACGATGCACATACTGTCGGGCGAGGTGAAATATTACGTAGCCTGCCCTTAACATCCAGCGACATTGTGTGCAATATGTGATTGCGACGCGGGGCAGATTAACTGGCGCGGTTTGTGTTGAAGTCATGGTTGGATATGTGGTGGATGGATGCTGGGTCGCTTTGCCGAATGTAGGTGAGGAGGAGCATTGGGGGGAAAGGTGGATGGCTTATCGATAGGGATGTGGCGTCATTGGGAGGTGGATATCCACCATATTACGGGGACTTGGGTGGGTTCGGTTTTGCACGGGGGTATGCGCCATGATACGGTGCGCGCTGTATAATCGTCGGCCGTTTGTTTGTGGAAACCTTGTTTGCTAGGATGGGGTAGTTTAGTTGACAACATCGTGCTGGCGGATAAGGCGCAGATCCAAGTACGTTGCATCATGTGATACGGGTTGCGCTACAATGCTCGACATTAGAGAAGTGAACAGAGCAAAGTCCCATCAATGGCATCAGCACAGAGGCAGGTATCCTCTAGATTGGTGCGTCTGAAGTGACGGGCGCGTGGTAGAGTAGCGATAGCCGCATGTTTACTATATGATGACTGATATTACTAGGCCAACGCCTACTCATGCAGCGGTTATTCACAGCGAAAGAGCTGAAGGCGGCTTTTTTATTTCTCAGACAGACGAGCCATTGCCGCACGCAAGACACGAGCGAATGGGCAGATGTAGTTCAGTGGAAGTCGGTATGTGCATAGGCAGGCGGCCTCGAACAATACGACAAGTGGAACGCGTGATCATTCTTACCAACATGCCACGGTTAATGTCCATGTGCTAGCTTGCGGCCAGACTGCTATAGTCTCGGCGGTGGAGGACCTAAGATACGGACGTCACGAGGAGTGAGGAGTCTAGGTTCTGTCTGTCGCGTGTCCTTGGGTTTTTAGGATCGGTATCGAATTATTGGGTCGTCGTTGCTAGAGAACTATAGGTACAATCCATAGTTATGCGTCTGGTGATAGGATAGGAGTAGAAAACAAGATGGGTATGCAGGTATGGAATAATGGATGCTGATCGCTAACTAGAGGGGAAATGCGGGTCACTGAAGGCCGTGCACACCAGGGTCCAGGTGCTGTAATTTGCGGAGATACTCCTAGATTTAAGAGAACAACTCTTGCGCCCAAACAACAGCTCAGTCTACAAGAAGTTTTGGTGCTTCGATTCCTCCTCCACACGCCATCGCCTAATTTACCGTGTCGTGCGATATTGCTGCAATCCTCAACGATTGCATTGAAACCGATTCCAGCCCCCCAACTCCTTTACCGACCGCCATCATGCCGAGCCCCATGAGCATTCTCTACTACGCTGTTCACCCCAGTGAACTGCGTTCTATCATCCAATGGTATGTGACATGGTTGACGCAGGGCTTTCGCATGTGTCTGAGTGTTTGCGCAAGTCAGGAATGCTGCTAACGCCGCCACAGGAAAGTATGGCACAACCCCGTACACGAGCGCAACGAGGCGAAAGAAAGCGAATCCCTGAAACGATGCTTCCACTTCCTCAACAAGACGAGCCGCAGTTTTGCTGCTGTCATCCTCGAACTGCACCCTGATCTTCTGGTGCCTGTCACACTATTTTACCTGATCTTGCGAGGTCTCGATACCGTGGAGGATGACATGACCATACCTCTGGCGAAGAAGGAGCCTATTCTGCGCAACTTCCAGGACCTCCTAGAGCAGGATGGATGGAACTTTACCGAAAACGGCCCCAACGAGAAGGACAGGCAGCTTCTGGTCGAGTTCAATGTGGTCATTGAGGAGTTCAAGAAGATCAAGCCAGCCTACCAGGACATCATCAAGGACATCACCAAGCGCATGGGTAACGGCATGGCTGACTACGCGAACAATGCCGAATTCAATGCTGGTGTAAACACCATCAAGGACTACGAACTATACTGCCATTACGTCGCAGGTCTCGTTGGCGAGGGCTGCACGCGCCTGTTTGTTGAGGCTGGGTTGGCAAATGCAGCGCTACTGAAGAGACCGGAGCTCATGGAATCCATGGGCCAATTCCTCCAGCAGGTCAACATCACCCGCGACATTAAAGAGGACCTCGACGATGGACGGCGATTTTGGCCGAGAGAGATTTGGTCCAAGCATGTCGACAAGTTTGAGGACCTGTTCAAGGAGGAGAACAAACAGAAGGCACTCAACTGCAGCTCAGAGATGATCCTCACTGCATTGACTCGGGCTGACGACTGCTTATACTATCTAGCTGGTCTCCGGGAGCAGAGCGTGTTCAACTTCTGTGCGATTCCACAGACCATGGCCATTGCGACGCTGGAGACGTGTTTCCAGAACTACGCCCTTTTCCAGAAGAATGTCAAGATTACCAAGGGCGAGGCGTGTCAGTTGATGGTAGAGTCAACACAGAACCTGCAGCTTGTCTGCGAGGTCTTCAGGCGATATGCTCGCAAGATCGCCAAGAGGAACAACCCACATGACCCCAGTTTCCTGAAGATAAGCATCACATTGGGAAAGGTAAGTGGCCACTGACCCCTTGAAGGATTCCTGCTAATGCATTCTAGATTGAGCAATTCATCGAGTCGATATTCCCGTCGCAACAACCACCAGTCGACAGGAAGTTGCCAGCCAGCATAGAGGAGGCAATCAAGAAACAAAAGGAAGACAACGAAGCCAAATGGGACCTGATCTACATCATCGCGGCTGTTTTCGGAACTGTGCTCTTTATGACCTTTATTATGGTATGTTCCAAATGTAAACTATTCTTGAACTCTGCTAACTTGTTTCAGCTTGGTATCGCCTGGCTCGCCGGTGCTCGTTTCGACATTGCCTATTCTCAATTCAAGACTGAGTTTGGCAAGCTCATGAGCCTCGCAGGCTTAGACAATGGCACTGCACAAGTAACAGAGGTGCATGAGACTCTGGTCAAGAGCGAACTATGAGCATCTATGTTTCTATACTGATGTCTATATGTATTATATGGGCGATGCAAAGGGCAATCTATGGCAAGTGTGTATCTAGTCATTACTAATTTTTATTCCTGCTTCAAGGTGGAGGTGCGGTTGTAAGCTCAGAGTGATGCCGTTAGCACTGATGTCAAATTCCGACACTGCTCTTCTATAGCGGTCGTTGGGCCGAAGATGTGCTTATATCGATACACGCCTTGCTCGGCGACGAGGCCGCTACCTGGACAGCTCACCAAGGGCTTTTCTGGAGTGGTGGTGTGGACACGTTTACCATGAAAAGTAATAGAAACTTTACCTTCGAGACAAAAAACATGACATGAATGACAACGAGGGTTACCGCCTTGGCGCTTTGCATGCTACACGCCTGAAACTTTGGGGCCGCCATTTAGCGTGCCAAGGCCAAAAGGTTCACGCGAATTGCACCTGGGCAACTCCAGGGCTGCATTGCATATTCTTCCACAAACACACCTGCCGCAAACAGCCACTTTGTCCTCGATCCTCCCTCCGCAACTCGAAGTCTAGGCAGAACATCCTCGCGACTGCTTCCGTGAAATCGCCCGGTGCGATCGCGACGACCCCGCCAATTTCCCTCATCCCACCCACCACTAACCCTCTTAAATTCCCCACGACCACCGACTTTGGCCTTTGTCCTTTTTGATATCTCGCCCCACCTTTACTCACTCCAATAAACCACACAAACCATTTCACAATGGCAGAAGTTGCAGCCGCACCAAAGGGCGATCAGCAGGTTCCGCTAGACACGATTCCCATTTCGCCTACGGAGAACTCTGGCGAGAGCAAGGAGGAATCGACCAACAACACGTCCTCTGAGGGCGAAATCCGCACCGTATTCCATGACCCAGAGAACTTCAATGTCAAGCACCCGCTCATGAACACTTGGACGCTGTGGTTCACCAAGCCTCCGAGTGGCAAGGTAGGCTACTGCTCTGTCTGCGTTGGGTTGTCATGTTTGCTAATAATCACAGGGTGACAACTGGGCTGAGCTACTGAAAGAGGTCATCTCGTTCGACTCAGTTGAGGAGTTCTGGGGCATCTACGTGAGTTGCTCTCCGCAGCAAGCGCAGCTGGTGAAGCTAACATTGCATCCAGAACAACATCACCCCCACATCCGACCTCGCGCTCAAGTCTGACTATCATCTGTTCAAGAAGGGTGTACGGCCCGAGTGGGAAGACTCTCAGAACAAGCACGGTGGCAAGTGGGCTTTCCAGTTCAAGGACAAGAAAGCCATCAATATCGATGCACTCTGGCTTCACGTCATGTTGGCCGCCATCGGCGAGAACCTCGAGGACGAGGACGACAACGAGGTCATGGGTGTTGTCGTCAACGTTAGGCGAGGCTTCTACCGTATCGGTCTCTGGACGCGCTCCGTCGGCCGTGCCATCTCCGGCGAGGGAGGCAAGGGCAGGACTCAAGAGCAGGGCAAGGAGGTTCTGCTGAAGATCGGTAGGCGATTCAAGCAGGCGCTTCAGCTCAAGGACAACGACGCGGTTGAGTTCTCTGGTCATACTGATGCAGCTCATGCTGGCAGCACTCGCGCAAAGGCCAAGTTCAGCGTCTAAGGATGCTGCGACAGGTTCAAGCATGCAACAGTGTGTTTAGCGCTTGCGATACCCCCGTCGTCCTCGGACATACGGCGCAGTCCACTCTGGACTGCATTTCCTCGATTTATTCCCTGTTTGGTCTAAAAGTATCTCACTTAACGGTTCATGATACGGACTGGGTTTCTAGCATGGCGTCTGCATGGGCGGCGAAGGGTGATATTGGCTTCTCTACATAAGCCCTACAGTCATGGTGGGTATACCTCGAACAGGTGGGGGGCTTTGAGCTTGAATAAACAGGCTCTCATATCGAACATATCTACGAATGAAAGCATATGCATGCGCCACATTTTTTGCTTGGGGACAAACCCCCTAAATGCGGCAGAAATTGGCCGTATAACGTCAGATGTACCTTGTTCACTGCCCAGGTGGGCTGAGGCCTTGTATGCGGAGCACTTAGCGTAGTGACGTCGGCTGTGGCGGTGCAGCGATTTTCACGCGGGCGGCTGCGGGCATTTGTAGCCTGCCACGCGCTCAAACACCAAAATCTCGCCGTTGAACCCACCACTCACCCCAAATTACCTCTACTCGCAATCATGGTTGTAGAAACCGCCTACTACGACGCCCTCGGCGTACCGCCCACAGCTTCAGAGCTGGAAATTAAGAAGGCGTACCGCAAGCTCGCCATCAAACTCCACCCAGGTACAGCGCATAACGACTTTCTCTCGCTGGACTCCAACTAACGCAAACTCAGACAAGAACCCCGGCGACGAGACGGCGCATGCAAAGTTCCAACAAGTACGTTTGTCCTGTGCGAGCCGGGCTTTTGGCGAGCCTGGCGGCTATTGTAAGAGGACTGCGGGGCTCACAGCAATATGACAGATCGGCGAGGCATACCAAATACTCAGCGACGAACAGCTGCGAGCAGCATACGACAAATATGGCAAGGAAGGTGCTATGCCCAGCAGCGGATTCGGTATGGCCATAGACTCGATTATTCGAGTCGCATGACGCTGACGAGTCACAGAGGATCCGTCCGAATTCTTCACCATGATCTTTGGCGGAGAGGCCTTTGTAGACTGGTACGACACCGCAACCAGGCTTAGTTCAGAATCTAAGAAGCTGACGTTTACAGGATTGGAGAGATTTCATTAATGAAGGACCTCACCAAGACCATGGAGATTTCCCAGCGGGAGATGGAAGAAGAAGCTGCAGCTCAAGCCGAAGCAGAAAAGGCCGATGCTTCGAAAGCCCCAGCGACTGGCGCGACTGGCGCGACCGAGGCCACTCCTCCAACTGGCGCCGCAGAAGCAACAGTTCCAAGTGCCGCTGCTCAAGCTAAGGAGGCCGAAGCAGCCGCTGAGCGCGTGGGAGCGCATGCAGCAGATGCGCCGCCAGCATATACCGAGCCACCACCTGTGTACGCAACGAACGCTGCTGAGTCATCTACGTCTCCCAGAGCGACTTCGCCGCCGTCCCGAACGAGCACACCGCAGTCTCAAGGTATACCGATCCGCATGGCTATTATGGACAAGTCAGAGGAAGATGCACGTATGGAGGCACAAGGTATGACCGACGCAGAGAAGGAACTACGAGAGAAGCAGAAGAAGAAGGCCGGGCTCACCAAGGAGCAACGAGAAGAGCTCGCGGCATATGAAATGGAGCGCAAGAAGATTCGTGATGAGCGTATCGCAACCCTCTCCAAGAAACTCGTCGATCGCATTTCAGTATGGACGGAGACCGACAAAGCTACCGACGTTACCGCTGCCTTCAAGGAGAAGATCCACCTTGAGATTGAGAACCTTAAGATGGAATCTTTCGGCCTCGAAATCCTCCATGCTATTGGTACAACATACGTTATGAAAGCATCGTCATTCCTCAAATCGCAGAAGTTCCTCGGCATATCAGGCTTCTTCTCCCGCATCAAGGACAAGGGTACGCTCGTTAAAGACACTTGGTCCACTATGTCTGCCGCGATAGATGCACAGCTCACTATGGAAGAGATGGCAAAATTAGAAGAGCAGGGTGGAGAGGCGTGGACAGACGAGAAGAAGGCCGAGTACGAGAAGAGGGTCACAGGCAAGATTCTCGCCGCCGCATGGAGAGGCAGCAAGTTTGAGATTCAGAGCGTGTTGCGAGACGTGTGTGACGCCGTTCTCAACGACAAGAAGATCAAACTCGAGAAGAGAGTGGAGAGGGCGCATGCGCTCATGATTATTGGCGAGATGTTCCAAAAGGTAAGCTCATCACTTTCGTCACAGGTCGCATAGATGCTAACAAAAACCAGGCTGAGCGCGACCCCGAAGAAGAAGGTGACTTTATGGCGTTCGAGCAGCTCATGGCCGAAGCTGCAGCCAAAAAGGACGCAAAGCACGACAAGCACGACAAGCACCACCACGACAAGAAGGAAAAGGAGAAGAAAGAGAAGAAAGAGAAGGCATGAGATTAGAAAGTCCCCAGCCTTTTGTTTTCGAATTCTCGTCTCCTCCCCTTTCTTTTCGTGATATCCATAGATTCTTTTATCCCCTGAGTCGGAGCAAGTTTTCTGGTGAAAATGGGTGAGCGCACTTTGCTGCGCCAATTTTTCGTGATGGTGGAAGTGTGCCGGAGGGCTGTTGAAATGTAGATGGGCTTTGAAAATGAGTAGTATTTCGGCGCTGGTTATTACAGATAGACAGACGTATAGTGCAAAGCTGATGATCGCGACGGAAATGCCATACTTTAGACAGAAGATGTCTTGACTAACTTGCTCCGCTGTGACGTCACGTTACTGCCGCCTAACTTTATCGATTAGGTAGCATAGGTAAGTAGCTTGCTCCACGATGCCGTCGTGATGTCTCCACACCACAAACATAAGTAAGTACGCAACACCATGTCCATAACTTGTAGTTCTAGAATTCAAGACACGGGAAGAGATTTTTTCATCGGTAACAAGTTTTAGGTAGCGCAGGTGACATCTTGCACACGTGTGACCGTCATTGGCAACATCACCTTTCCTTCCAGAACCTTCGGTCCGACGCGGCTTCTAGACACGACAAGACACAATACGAACCTGCCATGCTACCTGTCCAACTAAATAAGCTATTATTAGCTTTTTGTGCTAAATACCGCAGCGGTGGTACTTGGAATTATGATAAGCGCAAAGTCTTTCGCCCGCACGCCCGCGTCTTCTATTAATGGGATGTGTGTGTGTGTGTGTGTGTGTGAGTTTGACGCCCTACCAACTCCAGGCGTCCGCCTATGACGTCGATTGGCGGCGAAAAGAGAGCATTCTAGCAGCAAAGCACTAAGTTTCCAACATTTATCGTCCCAACAAAGACAAAGCGGGAAGCATCTAGATCTGGGGGAGGGGATGTACTATGATGTACCTATGAAGGGTTACGCGTGGCCTAATACCGTGCGTGTGCATGGGGCATGGGGGTTACCTCGGAGGGCGCGAGCGGAGGGGTTCTGGGAGGGTTATTGCGACCTGCGGCTCTGCGGCTCTTTCTACGTTTATCGCTTTGAGCTTTTCTTGGTCTGTTTCTGGCCTGTTTTCACTCGTTTGTTTGATTGACGTGTGTTCGCCTGACTTGACAAACGCTATTCCTTTTCTTGGTCAACAACGTCTGGCTAGGACTTCTACTGTGGTTTACTTATTGCTACACTCGCTTTACTTTACGTTGCATACGTACGAGGAGGGGCTTGAGCCCGTCTCATTTCAACATGGACACCGCGCGGCGGCGGCGGGACGAAAGCAGTATTGATAAATTTCTGGATTTGATAGCGGATCCGTTTCAAGCTGAGGTATGCTCCATTCGAAACATACCCAGAATCCCAATCTCCAATTTCATATACTAACTTTACATTGTGCAAACAGGTCCAAGAAAACTCCATTTACGCCGCCATCGTATACTCCTTCGTCGTCTCCGGTCTCCTAGTCATCGTATTCTGCTTCCTACGACCACGTATCTCACGAGTATATGCGCCCCGCGCCAGACATGCCGACGAGAGACACCGGCCGCGGCCGCTGGACGATAAGCCGTTTGCGTGGTTGAGCGCGGTCAAGGATGTCAAGGAGCAGGACCTTGTGGATACAATTGGCTTGGACGCGGTGGTGTTTCTGCGGTTTATGCGGATGACGCGGAATATCTTCGTGGTGCTCATGACCGTGGGCTGCCTGCTTTTGATACCGGTGACTGTTGCGGGAGGCGCGAGTTTCTACGACCAGTGGAGTAATATCCCGACGTTGATGAAGTTTACGCCGCAGTATATTTTTGGGAGAAAGTTCTGGGCATATGTCTTTTTTGCGTATGTGGTGCAGGGGACCGTGTGTTTCTTTTTGTGGAGGAATTATCTGGCAGTTGTGAAGTTGAGGAGGGCGTATTTCGATACTGAGGAGTATAAGAAGAGTTTGCATTCGAGGACTTTATTGGTAAGTTACTTGAAAGAGGTGTTTCTATGGAGATGTAGCTAACGCACCATAGCTCACTCATGTTCCTCTTTCGTCGCGAACTGATGCTGGGCTGGTGGAACTCGTCGAACAAGCGATGCCGACTGAGAGCATTCCTCGAACCGTGATAGGCCGCAATGTCAAGGACCTGCCAAAGTTGATCGAAGCACACGACGAAGCGGTCCGCGAGCTCGAAAAGCACTTGGCCAAATACCTACGCAATCCGAATAGGCTACCTCTGAAGCGACCTACGTGTAAGGTGGCCAAGGAAGATGAGGGGGTCTATGGCAAGAGAAAACAGGATGCCATCGATTATCTCACAAAACGAATTGCAAGACTGGAAGTCAGCATCAAGGAAGTTCGAGAAAGCGTGGACATGCGTAATCCAATGCCATACGGGTTCGCTTCTTACGACCACATCGAAGACGCCCATGCATGTGCATATGCAAGCAGGAAAAGGGGCCCCGCTGGCTGCGATGTATACCTGGCACCCAGACCGCACGATCTTCTATGGCAGAACCTGGCGATGACGCGGAATACCCGAAGGATACGCGCCTTTTGGGATGGTTTGTGGATAGTACTACTTACTGTTGCGTTTGTCGTTCCCAACATGCTCACATCGGTATTTCTGTCGGACTTCTCCCATCTGGGGCTTGTATGGCCAACTTTCCAGACGAATCTAGCGGCGCATCCAACAGGCTGGGCCATTGCGCAGGGTATCCTAGCCCCGTTGGTACAGACGCTCATGTACATGGGTATTCCCGTTGTCTTCAGAAGACTCTTCACGCACTCTGGCGACATCTCGAAGACGTCGAGAGAACGGCATGTGACGGCGCGACTCTACTCCTTCTTCGTCTTCAACAACCTCGTAGTATTCTCCGTCTTTGGTTCGGCATGGCGCTTTATTGCAGGTGTCATCGCAGCACACGACCGTGGTGTGTGGGAAGCCATGCGCGACGGTCATTTGTTTACCAAGGTCATGGTCGGCCTGTGTAACGTGTCAACCTTCTGGCTCACTTGGCAGATGCAGCGAAATCTAGGCGCTGCCATCGATCTCTCGCAAGCCTGGGTTCTGGGTTGGAGCTGGATTCAACGCAAATGCTTCTCACCAACACCAAGAGAGCTTATCGAGCTCTCCGCCCCGCAACCTTTCCCCTATGCGGACTACTACAACAACTACCTGTTCGTTGCAACAGTAGGCATTTGCATGGGCACCCTACAGCCGATCATATTACCGGTAACAGCCTTGTACCTGACCATGGATTGCGTGTTCAAAAAGTACCTGCTTCAGTACGTGTTCGTTACCAAGACAGAATCTGGTGGCCGTTTCTGGCGCATGGCTGCCAACCGCATGCTCTTCGCGGTCCTTTTTGGCAACGCAGTCATTGCCCTGATTGTCGGGGCACAAGGTGTTGGACCGATTGACTTCAACGTAGCCCAGGCGAGTGCTTGGAACATGCTCTTTGCCATGATTCCGCTTCCGTTCCTGCTCTTCGGCTTTAAGTGGTACTGCAAAAGGGCTTTTGACGATAAGTTGGTCTACTACTCCACAGTTCCCTTTTCAGATGTGGAAGGCGGGCAGCGGTCTTCCGAGCAGCAGCATCCCAAACAGAAGAAGAGCAGCAAAGTGTCCTCTCGATATGGTCATCCTGCACTGTATAAGAAACTTTTGACACCAATGGTACACGCAAAGTCGCAACACCTACTTCAAGAGGTGTACGCTCACCGCCCGGGCAACGACACCAACAGCCACAACATTTTCGACCAACCCGGCCGCCGTTCAACAGATCGCGCCATGCCCTCGACACCCGGCTACGACCGTTTCGGCGACTTCATCACGACCGAGTACGATGCCCATAGTGACGAAGGTGGAAAGCAGGATACCAGCACCGTGGGTCTGCCACGCATGGAGCTGGTCACAGAATCCGAACTCGACTTTTCCCACTTCAAAAAGCGAGCGGAGTTCCGCGAGCAATTTGGCGGTGAGGGCGAGATGTACGGACGGGCGGATGACTTTTCCTCGCGCCCGGGCACACCGTCCACGTTCACCACCCTGACCGAAATGGGTCCGTACGGGCGCGCGCGTGCTCCGTCGTCGTCAAGGGCCTCGAGCCGCACACATCTTGGTACCAAGGAAGATGTATTGGAGCTTGAGCAGCTGGACGAGCAAGGGACCTCGTATGCCAAAGGCTACCGAAGGCCAGATGACGGCTTCGACGAGGTGGGAATCGACGTGGTAGGTCCGGCGATGCCGTTGACTGCTGGCGCGCTTTCGCGCAGCAGCGAGGATAGTCGGCAGCGGTTAGTTTGCCACGCGGATGATGGCACTGGTGATTGTGGTGCGGGGTATAATGACGGCAATGTTTCTGATATGGATGCTGTCCGAGGAAGGAAATAATCGGTACGAAAGTTCCGTCTGCTCCACAAGTGATCAGGCCATTTTGATCCATCTCACCGAGAAAATTGTAGGAGAAAAAAGAGAAACTACTTGGTACAATAATGCCAAGATTAAGGTGACAGCCAACCTAAGAGCAGCCGTCGCTTTTAAACCCTGTGTGAACGAGTCATGGTTCATGTACCTCATCCTCCGACTCTCTTCCTCCGCATTTTCTTCTTTGCTTGTTGCGGGGCGAGAAAGCGGTCCGAAAAGGCTCCGATGTTATGGCTCGCCAAGGCAGGTATAGTTCTGGTCCTTGGGATTTTTGTTTGAGGTTTTTGTCCGATCGGGTAGATTGCTGGGGCCATGGCGCGTAAGCACTAGTGATCTAGATTTGGGCCTCTCCCAAGCCTATGGGTAGTTTAATTTGAAACATGGAAAATAGGACGAAATTATAGAAGGTACGAAACGATTGGCTTAGTGCTTAGAATGGATCTGGATGCTTTGCATTGGGGATTGTAGGCGAAATGTTGTGTAAAGACATGTCCAATCATACTGGAGATATATTGAATCCTTCTGTTGCCAAGCAGAACCCTTGCTCGCCCTTCTTCCCCGCCGTTCATGTGGGTTCATCTCAACGAGGCATTGATGTAGGAGAATTATCTCGGCGCCGGATATTTGTTAATCATCACGCGCTACACCAGGTCTTGCAGAGATGGAAGGTTCTCGGCGCAGATATGTTCCTCATTCAGAACATACTACCAAGAAGCTCAAGACACTACATGAGCTCAGTATGCGTACCAAGAACGGGATATTGCGACATGGGAAAACATGCAAAAAGGTGTAGAGACTAGAAAAAGGTATCTCTTGGGACTTGGGGCTTGGGTCTTGGGTCTTGGGGTCTTGGTAGGCAGACATCGCGTGATGAAGCAAGCTCTCTTGTTCCCGTTCATGTTCGTGGTGGTGTGACTTTTCCATGGTTGTGACTGAAATCTCCGCGGCCGTCTGTATGTAGGTGGGTAGCTAACATGATGGGTAGGAATAGGTACCTTGTCGTATGTGTGTGTGTGTGTGTGTGTGTGTGTGCAAAAACGTCGCTTTGCAGGTTGGTGGGAAGGACCAATACCACGGACGGACCAGTTGCCCAGATAGGCATACCCACCATTCCCCAAGACTACAGGGGGGAAGCGTACAGTATGTAAAGTACATAGGGCAGGCGGATAGGGTGATATAGCGGGCGAGGCGCAGCAAATCACGTAGATGTCACGTAAGCGGCGCGTGTTAGCTTAGCGTCGCAAGTTAGTATTCAGTGTAGAACGCCTTATAGTGCGAAAGAAGATAAAGGGAATGGTGTGCCAAGTACAAGGCGGTCGTGAGAACGATTTAGATTGCCAAGGACACGCTGGTGAAAGATGAAGATGCTGGGCGTCGTAGTGTTGATATGGAAAGCAGATAAAGGGGTGAACTAGTTAGTATGCTATTCTTAGGTTGAGGCGAGCTAGAAGACACGATGGTCCGCCGTTTGTTATGCAAGCCCCTCGAGGCGAACAGGAAAGAAGCTGGAATATTGTCAAGTGTGTTGCAGTAGGAAAATGCAAAGTGTGGACCCGCTTTTAGGACCTTCTTCTTCTTCTTCTTCTTCTTCTAGCCGTTTAGCTCTGAGGGCAGTGACATCTCCGGCGTCACTTGTTGCGATGCAGATGTGTTTTGTTAGGCTGCTCAGACCAAGCCCGCCAATCTACGACAGGTTTTCCGATACAGCTGACGTCTGTGAGCAATATTTCCTCGTCTCGGGAGCAGATTGATTGAGGGGGGGGCGCAGTGGCTGGTGTGAGCGCATTGCCGCAACGTGTCGGGGGAAAGCTCAGGCACCCGCCGTTGTGCATAGAATCCGGGTTGTTGGTGTCTACCAAGCTGTACTGGAATGTACCGTACTGGAATGTACCGTACTGTGGGTACTGTAGATACCGCATGTACACAGCCGCGGCCGCTCGTACCATCAACGACCACGACGCTAACGGCAGTCTGGCTTGGCCTGGTTCAATTGTCGGAGAGTTGTGTACGCCATTCCTGCCAAGAATGGTATTTTACGCAGGTAGCTACTAACTTTCACGACGCTTTTGCATGACCGCCTGCAGCGCTGTCAGCAACATGGCGAGCGAGAAGACACGTTTGTTGGTCATGATGATGACTGCTGCGCTGTCCATGACATGGATCCCGCGATACCTCCGTTTCGCACCTCCGATGCTCCTTCCTGCCCCCCCTTTCGCAGATCATCCCGTAACTAAGAGGAAGGAAGTTATGTGGGCGAACGATTCATGAGATGAGATAAGTACGATTACGACAGGATAACCATGGAAGGTTTGGGATTCGACCGGCCGGCGGTAAATGCCCTGCCAAGGTGACGACTACAAGCAACAGACATCTTGTCGCCAGCCGGGGGCGTCTGGGATAGGCCGGAAGGGATCGCATGCCTTGCAGCCGCCGGCGCCAGCCTCGTTAACATGCCTGAATTTGAGCATTTCCGGAAGCCGGTAGCGTGCATTGACTACGGTCGGAAGTATGCCAAGACCGTTGGACGGACGTTTTGGAGATCGAGAGCCTGGAGGCTGCAAGTTTCAAGACAGGGCAGGGGTGAAGAGGCGCATGCAACGGATATGTACACTGCTAGGTTTATGTGGCGACCGTGGGGAATTACGGGAAATCGGCGAGGTTGCTTGGTGAGGAAAAGGGAATCTGTGCTTCGGGCTTCGGTGGGAAGATTGACAATCATGTCGGTCTGGACTGATTGGTGAGTGGCTAACAAAAGGTAGATATTTTTCTTCCTTCGCCAAACATGTCCCGAGGTTACTGTCGTCATCACGATTTGGTTAGGGCGTAGGAAAGTCACCGACAAGGCTACCGAACTGTCGACGACATCATCCGTCCCAGCTCTCGCTGCCGTTCCCCACGTCTCACGTTACCAAGCAACTGTCACAAGTCTTGACCCTGCAAGCCCCCTCTTCATATCACCACACGACGGGTAAAGCTTAACTTGGCACCTACCTCCTATAAGATAGCCCGTTACGGAGCCCTTACGCATCAACCATGTGGCGCCTGTCAGGGTTCATCATCACCAACCTTGGAGATCTTGGCCATGGATGAAGCTAAGCAACATACACTAGAACAACGGAATGGCTTCGGCGAAGCTAAAGAGGTCTACGCATTGTAAATCTCATCATTTGATCCTTGGTTGCGCCTATTCCAAGCATTTTCACTATCCCTCCCGAGGTTTGCGATCTCTGGCTTGCCCATTTGCGGTCCTTTTCGCTATTTACTCGCTTCAGTTCTCTCCCAATCGTGCATTTCATTTGCTCTGCGTGGCTCAGCCTTGTCTAGGCACACCCAACGGGCTTATTCTTGTCTTGTGTATGAAACAATCGACTCTCGTTCTTCTTGGTTACTCGATTCGGCAAGGTTGATCCTGCGGGCATCTTGGGTTACCCACTCTCATTTACTTTACGCTTTCCATTGCTGGCTTGTCAGCGCTAATCTCGAAAATATCGCCCGTATCCGTCCGGCCTCCCAGGGCTTGTTGTACACAAGAGGACTGAGTCGAATACTTCTTAAGGGAACGAAGTACCCCGTCTTCGTACCAGGCATCTTAGGCAGTCAGGTTGCATCACTTTCTCACTTTGCCTACTTCCATTCACCTTACCAACTTTCATATTTTACCGATTCTTCAATCATGCTTTTCCAAACCCTTCTTCTGGCTTCGACGGCTTCGGCCACTTGCATGCACGGCTTGTCCTTTGCTAAGCGCGATACGAGTGATGAAGTCCAAGTCAGCACCTTTGGCTATGGTCCCCTTGACGGAGCCATGAACTGGGCCTCCCTCGACGTCGCAAACGAGGCATGCAAGATGGGCAAGAACCAGTCTCCAATCAACGTCGGTACGTTCCACTGCATCAGCTCTTCACTGTCATCTCCTAACCCTCCACACAGATGATAGCATCAGGCCTGCCACCTCGCGTCCGGTCATCTCCATCCCGGAAGTCGACTCAATGGACTTTTTAAACCTCGGTACCACTATTGAGGTTGTTGTAAACGGCACCACAAGCTACGCTGGTACAGACTTCCGTCTCAAGCAGTTCCACATGCATACGCCTTCTGAGCACCACATCCACGAGGAGTACTACCCACTCGAGATCCACATGGTGCACCAGGGCGTCAACGACCCCACCCAACTCGCCGTCATTGCCCTCATGTTTCAAGTCTCAGCCGGAAAGTCCAGTTCAATCGTCTCGTCGCTGTCGTCCTCGCTTCCCAAGATCGCAACACCCGGAACCAAGACCCCAATTGCAGGCGGCATCGACTTCTCTGACGTCGAATCCAAGCTCAAGAGTTCCGCAATCCTCCAGTACTCCGGCTCGCTTACCACCCCACCCTGCGCCGAGGGCGTCACCTTCCTCATCGTTGAGGACCCCCTCGACATCTCCGTCGCAGACTACAACGCCATCAAGAAGATTGTCAAGTTCAACTCGCGCTTCATCCAAAACAAGCTCGGCTACCCCAACTTGTTGGAAGTTGGTACCCTCTCTGGAACTCCCAATGCCTACTTGCCTGGCAACGCGACAGCGCCTAGCAATGCGACAGTGGCCAACGCCCCAGCGCCTGTCCTTTCCCCTACCCCATCCCCATCTCCTGGTAAGGTTACCCCTGTCGCTCTGTCGAGTAGCTGTGTTGACAAGTTGTTGACTGTAACAGAGCTTAACGGAAAACCTACATTCATCCCGACCATTAACGTTGGTGCGAAAATCCCAAAGAAGTACTAAGGCGCTCTACTGCGCTGGAGTTACTATGAAAATCGATTCCCTTTCTTGTTTTGATTTTCTTTATTCCCTAGTGTACCATATCTATATGTGGAGCAGAGCGGAGTAGAGTTCCTTTTTTCTTTTCTAAAGTTTTGCAACGGCAAGGTGTGTGGAGACAAGAAGGTGGGGGATGATACCACATTGTGTCTTGTTTTTCCTTTGTGTCTTCTAGTAAATGTTTATATATATTCAAACTCACAAATATGTTCCAATGGCTCTCCTTCATTCTACCTTCCCATGTTCTTGCCCCCCCCCCCCCCCAACAGTTTTCTTCTCACCTCACCACTCGTCTTCACAGGCATAACACACAACACATAACCCACAACCGCATCAGCCTCTATAGGAAATCATGACACGCAAGCCCTCCTCCTGTCAGCAACGCTCAGCACCGTCTTACGGCCCTCTGCCCCCTTCCCCCTACCCCCTGTCGGCAACTGCCATGAGCCATGACCGTCAGCAACCACCATGGCCGTCAGACACCCGTCAGCACCGTCAAACCTGTCACACAGCCGCGCCAAGTGGGGTCTCAGCGCCTCCCAAACAGCCTCAGGATGCGGCAAAAGTGGAGCCAGCGTTCATCAGGTTACATCGGACACGCTCGTGAAGCGCACTATTTGGAATCCTTCAGGCTGGACCAAATTAATTTCTGCAACTCTGTTGCCACGCAAAACTTTCATGCCCAGAGTGTGGGTGAAACACAAAAAGATGAGAGTGTCTTTCTTCTCTCGCACTGTGGGTTTGGGCGACTTTTAGGCGCTGTGTATCTGTGGGTTGGTTGGGGTTGGGGTTAATGGCGCAGAGTGCAGAGGGGAGTAATACGAATGCATGCACATATGTGAAGATGTACAAAAGAAAACAGCGAGTACGTCGAACAAGTAAGGAACCCTTGTATTCATCGAGTATTGTAAAATACCATGTCCATTGATGTTTGGTTCTTAGCCGAAAAATATATAACTCCATGAACAATGCATGCAAGCAAAGCCAGCGTCCAATTCCCATGCTTTACCAGGTCAGTCTTTTGTGCATATGCAGTCCTGACATACGCACTGTCCCTTTCTATCACTGCGCGACCAAAGTATAATGAAATGCGCAAATTACTCTTACACACGCAAACCACTTTCCCATCCAAATATCTCTACCTCTACTAGACTCTAGTCATACCCTGGATCGCCGCTGGGGGCTGGCGTCGCAACGTCCCAAGCACCAGGCGTTGGAGCGGCAGTATACCTACCACCAGACGTATCCCCAGGCGTAGTCGCGGTGTAGTTGCCAGGCGTAGGAGCATCCATTGGGGGACCACCAGGTGTAGGAGCAGAGTATGCGCCGTAGCCACCTGGGGTAGGTGCAGCATAGGCGCCTGGAGTGGGAGCGTTGTAAGCACCAGGCGTGGGAGCAGATAGGCCACCAGACTTTGAAGTCGTGGTTCCTGATGCGCCACCGCCGCCGCCCCAGCCAGGTGTGCGGCCGCCAGAGTTGAAGCCACCGTAGGAGGTGCGGTTTCCGTCGTTTCCACCGTATGCAGTTCCTCCGCCATAGGAGGTTGCGCCACCGTACGCGGTAGCCCCGCCATAGGCTGTTCGCGAGCCATCGCCGCCCCCGTAGGCGGTCCGTGATCCGTCGCCTCCACCGTAGGCTGTGCGTCCACCGTCTCCACCCCAGCCAGGTGTCCGTCCTCCAGCAGCGGCACCAGCACCTCCCCATCCTGGTGTACGACCGCCACCCCCACCGCCCCAACCAGGTGTACGCCCACCCCCACCAGAATTACCCCAGCCTGGTGTACGCCCACCTGCTGCACCACCGTAGCTCGTCTGGCCACCTCCACCAGAGTAGCCGCCTCCGCCTCCGCCCCCGCCACGTGAGCGGTTGGGGAACTTGCCTCCAATGTCCATGCTGGCACCGGTGATGGGATCCTTGATAGTGAGAAGCTCCTTCTTTACGGAGACCTGCTTGTTCTTGGTATGAAGCTCGATACGAGCCTCGTCGTTCATGGTGTCCTTGACAATACCCAATAGACCCTTGTAAGCACCCTTTCGAATGACGACAGTCTTACCGATCAGCCTATCGCGCCCGGTATGGGCACGAGGTGGAGGCATACCGGTGTTGTTCGCACCTGCGTTGAGGGCGGGATTGATGCCGCTAAGATCTGGGCCTTGTGCTTGGGCCCGGCCGCTCTTGGCTGCCATGGTGACGACGTTGTTGCTGCGTACGACGAATATGCCTTGGTTTTCGACTAGTTCGCGGTTGCGGACAAAGAGGACACCTCTGTGAATATACAGGACTTTGCCTTGCCGATTTTCACCCCCGTACTCCTTGACGTCGTCCTCGTGTCGGATCTCATGGCCGTCGCGGTCGGTTGCTACAGCATGCTTGTTCCTACCGACAATCTGCGAGACCTGGGTGTGAAGTAGTGTACGAACATCGCCTTGTTGGTCAACTATCCGTAGTACTTCACGGTCGACTCGAACTACACAACCAATGGTTGAGGCACTGTGGATTGTTAGTGGGTTATCGCATGTAGTAGGGACCAACTTACTCAATCTGCACAAAATCATATAGGTCGAAGTTGGAGTCGGCACCAACATTTGCCGAATCAGCAGCGCGCTTTAGGTCCTTGCTAAATACTGTAATTTCCTGCTGGGTTGAGTCGCAGAGCAGAGTAATCTTATCGTCCCTGATCCTAGTAACTAGACCGACCTCATCCACGTACTTACTTCCACCAATGACCTTGACGTGGTCACCGTCGCGGAAGAGCTTGCGGAGGGTCTTGACAGGTGCATCGATCCTCCTCCCCCTAAGATCACCCTCGCTGACTCGGAGAGTAAGAATGTCGCCCGTTACTGTCACAGTAGTACCGCGAATGCCCTTCTGTTCACCAGTGTAGATCTCGACATTTTCTCCAGCGGCAAAGGCAGAGCCCGAGTCGGCAGCTTTTTGCGCAGCCTGAACAGCCATGAGATCCATGGTCTCGGTGCCATCAGCGTTCTGAATGGAAAAGAACTGCAACTCTTCCATCTTGGGATTGACCTTTTCAGTGCTGACCCAGTTGACCTTGACCTCCTTGATCAAGAAGCCGTTTTGGTAATCTTCCCCCTTGTACGTGTATGCCCTCTGGTTACCAGAACCAGTCATGCTGAGATGCTTCATGTGTCGTTTCTTCGCTTCGGCTTCGTTGAAGAGTTTCGCGGGTGGGCGCTCGGTCTGCTTTCCAAAGAAGCCTCGCTTGCGCTTGTTGTCTACGGCGGCGTTGGCGTCGTCGTTCAGTCCATAGTCCAGACGTGGCACCAGTTGCACGACACAGTCAAGACCATTGGTTGAAACCTCGACAACCTTTGCAAGATCGCCCTTGTATGTAGGTGGCCGCTGCATGCGCACAAATTTGCCGACTTCCAGGGGTGCGCGCTTCTTCTTTCGGAGCAGATCTGGACGCTCCTTCGGGGGAATAGAGAACTGTCCGGAGCCCATGAAGACATTCTGAATGCCCTCAATCAGCTCCACAACGGCCTGCTTTGAGTCGGCTTCGACGTAGAGGAAACCGGATTGTGGTCCTGAAGGGCCTCGCTCGAAGGCTGAGTAGACCTGCACTCCCATACCAGCGCGCAGCTTCTCGTCGATTCGCTTCTGGATGGCCATGATGATCTCGCGCTCCTTTCCAGGACGGCACTTGCAACCCCAAATGGATGGATCGTCGACCGTGGGTAGGGCCAGAGGAACAGCGCCAGCACCACCGCGGCGGGTGCTCTGCATCTGTCTCCGCCTGTACTTCTCATCAAACTCCTTTGCGATTTCTTCGACATCTCGTTGAGCATTGACTTCGCGGCGCATGTCAAGCTCGCGGTGGTGGCGGTCGTCGAGGTCGGCACCCGTGGGCTCCAAAAGGTCATCGGGGTGGACTTCGTCGATGCCCTCGTCGTCACCCTCCTCTTCCTCCTCCTCGTCTTCGTCGACTTCGGCTTCGACATCGATGAACATGTTACGCTTTGCCTTCTTTCTCCGCTTCGAGGGTCGGGCCTGGTCCAAGTTAGCAAGCAAGGCTCACAAATGTTAGTCTTTTGGTAGAGACATACCACCACGTCCTCGTCGTCTTCATCTTCTTCATCTTCCTCGTCGTCATCGTCATCATCATTGTCGATGTCTATACCTCCGCCTTCTTCATCTTCATCGTCGTTGCCGGTCATGGTAGGCGCATCGACCTCATCCTCGTCATCCTCGGCGGCTGGCCTGCGCGAGGCACTTTTGCTCGGAGCGACGTCGTCCTCGTCAATTTCAGGCGCGGGGTTGAAATCTTCCTCGTCGTCCTCGACATCGCTTCCATAGGATGCCATGGTGGTGAAAAGAAGGTGACCTGATAGGTGAGCTTAGTGGTGCTGGGGGCTGTCTCGAAGCTGGGCAATGGAGCCACAGCAGGTATAGGCGTGCGGCTGAGATGCGCGGCAAGGTCTAGTTGTCGCGTAGTCGCGCAGTTGAGGTTGAGGAAGAGAAATGCAAGAGCACACGTCGAGCGGCGATGGTAATGGTCTTTGTTTGAACCTTTGGCAACGTCGGTCGAGCCTGGTCCAAACCGCGCTAGCTACAGTAACGCGCCTCCGAGTCCGTGCGCACAGCCGCAGTTTGAACTCAACCTTGGCGCCTTTCTCTCGCTCATCCTCACCAACAGCCCTGGTGATTGGCGAACCGGCTGGTAATCGCAATAGATACAGCTGATTAAGCCAAGGGCTCGATAATGCGGAATTGCTGTTGGCTTGTTTCTGATAGTATAATCCAACTCCACCCGACTATCACGGAGGCCTCGTAATGCGATTTCACACTAACAATATCAACTCCAATATCAACTCGACTACATCCACCATAATCACGAGTACAATCTATTTGTTTATCGATCAAGGCTGTTTCAAAATATTCCGGCGTTAGATTTGTTGTTGAGTCCACAAGGCCTGGAGTTATATCGAGCCGCCTGCACGCTAATATACATGATGAATAACACTATATTTAGAATATTCGTTACCCGAAGCTCTCAAAGCTGTACTGAAAGATATCTCCATATCTACAAAGTGGCAAGTTGAGTTTCCCGCGTCCTAAGCAAATGTCGTCACAGCCTTGCTTTGCGTCCATCACCGACTTCTTCATCCTCGCATATCCTCACCACCGACCTCCCCCATGCCTTCCGCGCCTTGACATCTCCCAGCGCCTTACTGACCGCCTTCAAACCTCGATAGTCCTCTTTGTACATGACAGGCCGTATGGTGCCAGCTTCCACAAGCTTCATGAAGCCGTTCCAGACGTCCTTTGTTCTCTGTGGATCCCTTCTACCGTCTTCTCCGAACCGCTGCATCGCATCAGTCATCAAATTTGGATGGAGAGAGACAAACTACCCAAACACTTACATATCCAAGCACCGCCACCGATTTAAGGAGGATTCTGTTGGCGCGAACGTTTTCCATATCCCCGTTCCTCGCCGCAAATCCCACAATAACCAGACGACCGCGATACTTCAAGCACTTGATTCCACTTTCCACGGCGCCGATAGCGTCATACACCACATCTACACCCTCGCACCTTTCCGTCAAATCTTTCACTCTATCCTCCCACTTCTTATCATGGTAATCAACTACAGCATCTGCGCCGATCTTTCGCACCATCTTACCCTTTTCTTCATCACCTACAACAGCAATGACTCTCGCACCAACTGCCTTTGCAATCTGCACTGCCATGACACCTAGACCGCCGCTCGCACCAAGGACCAGTACAGTCTCGCCTCTCTTGAGTGAGGCAACATCTAGCAGTGCGCCATAGCTAACAGCTCCACTTGCTCCAACCGCACATGCCTCAGCATTCGTCCACTGCTCAGGTATACCACGTATCAATTCCTCAGTCGCGCAGATTTCCTCGGCATAAGCGCCCAGTCCGCCGCCAAAGACACGCGTGCCGGGCTGGAACGTCGAGTGGGTCGGGCTGGAGATGACAATGCCAGAAAATTCAGTACCGGGGATAAAGGGAGGTTGTACGTGGCGTCGATTATTTTGGTGCTGGCCTTGGGCGTATAAGACATCGACGTACGTCACTGCTGCATGTGTAATCTTGATACGAAGATCTTGCGGTGATTTGCATGCTGCCTTAGGGACTGTCCAGGGTTGAAGGTCTGTGAGATTCTGGATCTCATCAGCAGGGAGCTAGTATTGAAACTTCATATCAACTGAACTTACTGTGACAAACTTGTCAATACGAATGGCTTCCATGCCGGCAATTGTTATTTGTGTTGTGATTTGGAGGATCCTAGGCGCTTCGTAGGGATATGATGCACTACGGGAGATTGACGTGTGGGGTACTTGGACTTGCCGAGGTTTGACGGAAAAGTGTACCACACCTTATCTTCAAGGTGCGCTGGATTGACTTGAAAGTCAGTCGCACTAGAACGCGTTGTCTACCTTCGTGGTACATCCTAGTACATGGTAAAACCAAGTAGAATGGATGCTTATGACACATTGGCCCGCCATGCGAGTATAGGGTCCTTCTCTTCCTCGTTCTCCTGGTTCGCGTTACTCTCACGCACCCTCTGACGGCCCCTATGCCACCTCTCGTGATCCTGTATTGACTCCATCTCATGATTCTGTGATGGATTCACCCCATGATCCTGTATTGAATCCCTCCCGTGATCATGTGACGGATGTCCCGCATGACTATGTATTGACTCCCTTTCATGATCTTGTGGTGGGTTTTCCTCACGATCCTGGATTGAATCCTCATCGTCACCCTGTATTGAGTCATCATCATCCCGTTGTGGCTTCTCCTCGTCATCGTCTGATATTGGATCTTCGTCATCCCGTAGTGAATTCCTCTCGTCATCGTCTGATATTGACTCCTCATACTCAGTTTGTATTATTGGATCCTCATCAAAGTTTATCGACATTGACTCCATCTCATCCATCATTTGTCCGTGTTCACTTTTTGCATATATGTAGGTATAGGTCGCAAGGACTGACAAGATATATACGATGGTGCCTAGCGAAGTGAAAAAGGCCCTTTGGGGGAACCAAGGCGAACGAGGGAAGGTCGGTGGTCGCACGTGTGGTATTGGTGGCGTCGATGTTGTCGACGCGGGAAAGTTTTCGGGCTCTATAGGCGGCGCCAGGAGCAAATTGGAAATCGGAGCTTGGTAAGTGAGCAAACTGAGGAAATCGGCCATGGAAATGTTTAGGCCGTGGATCAAGGCTTCGAGTACGATCTTGTGGCTGTCGGGGTTGGGACACATGGTATCGGTGGTAAACGTGGGATTGTTGCTATGTGTCGGGTGGTGTTTTTGTCGGCGTCTCACGTTGGAAGAGTAACCATGTGTCAACATTTGTGATATTGTCTTTGGTGCGGATATATAACATGGTTATGGATGGATAGTGGGCGAGGCAGTATCTGTACACGGAGGGGCGCGTCATCGAGGGAGGAAGCAACGGGGTCATGCACAATAGTGACAGGAGCGATACCTAATGGATGGGGTAAGAGCCACCATGTTGGCGAACCCTGGCCAACGATGTGGTGAAAAGCTCTTGACTTAATTCCGCCCTCATAAGAATGATTCTTGTGAAATCGTTAGGACCAGGACAGCGACATCAAGTTGTACATGGCCCAAATTACGTACTATATGTCCCGCCGAATGTGAGCAGATGACTGTGCACGCGATTAATGATATCCTTGGGTCTCTCTGCAAATCTCGAAACCAAGACAAAGCAGAGCCGGATCCATGTGCCTAGGCGCGGTAGATACACCATACTTGATACGGACTAGGAACTTAGGCTCAATATACGAGTGTTAGATCTCAGCTCACCGATCTGGACTAGTAGAAGCCTGGCTATATGTATGTATGGCGAACATGGCGGTAATGATAATATGCATGCGCACATTTTGGTGATGTGGACATTCGACAGCAGCTGGAAGGTGAGCACTAGAGATGCATGCTGGAGACTGTTGACTGTTGAGGAAACAAGCATACTATAGTAGCTCCATGCGGCACGCTCCCCTGGATCGTGGATGCTTACTGTTTGATCGCATATAGTGGGGAACCAACGAAGAGATGGGCCTTTGTGCGCTGACACGAATGACGCACATTGCGTAATTTGGAAAGAGAATGAAGAGAGGCCAACAGGTTGGTGGAGGCTTAAAGGGATGCTTTAAGACATGTACTGTGCCGGTCGTTGGCATCGCCATAGGTATCCAATATCCGCATCGGCTTTGTCTCTGTACCTAGAGTAGTAGAAGGACGTCGAGGAATGGAAACTGCCTAGGGGCGTGGCTTATTGGCTTGGCGATATCGGAAGGGTGGGGAGCTGAGGGCGAGTTGTGAGATTACGTCCGGCAGCAATCAGGCGACGGACAACTCAGCCCTCCTATACCTGACGCCTCTATATCGCAGCCCTGAAATGACCAAACGGAGGTCGATGACTGGGTTGAGTAACTAGTGGTCGCGCCGCCAATGCATCGCCATGGCAGCACCACCCCTCGCAGCGCCGTGCTGTCGCGATTGCGTACCTCACAGGAGCTGACAGATCGAGCCTTGTCGCCGGGCAGGGAGCAGTATGGGTAGGGCTAGTGGGTTTGGCATCGCCGCCTGAAAGGCTCGAGTCCCGGTTTTTTTCTGGCCAGAACATGGCCGGATCTGGTTGCGATTATATTGCATGGCACGAACCAATGCATCGTGAACCTATCAACGCCCCCCGACGCACGAGCCGCGACCTTTGTCCATAGCTCCCATTACCCGAAATCGCAATACAGTCTCCAACAGCGAGTCTGGCTGCTGTCTCCATGGGGGCCGTCTCGTGGCTTACTATATTAGCATTAGCATACCGGGAACCGCGGTGGATTGCAGGATTTGCAACTTCCATGACATTCATGTCCAGGGCCGGCCGTGCTCCCATGCGTTGGCATCTTGTGGACGCTACTTAATCAAATCGACGAAACTCTGTTCCACTCTTCCAAACGACTTTCTAGTGGCGATCGTCGTCGAACAGGCCTTTCTTTTTCCTCACTGCCGCTACCGCTACCGCTACCGCTACCGTTATCTCCCCCTGGCGGCCCGCACAAGACTTGCGACATTGCGCAGTTGCTGCAGGTACCCGGAATTCAGACCTTGGACCACCACGTACCTGTCACTTGTCTGGCTGTCACCAGCAGACGGCTTGTCGCAAACGCATCGTCATGGGCTGCAAGACTTGGACGCAACCCTAAGGATAATAATAGCACCTTCGCCAACGTTTACTGAGATGGGTACACAATGTTTCGACAAGTGCCCGTCGGTAGCCATCTTGTCGCACCATCATCCCCTGCCAACACGGAAAAGGCACCACGAAAACTGCTGCTGCCGTGTGCCCGTATATCTTCGCGTGTCACCACACTTTGGTTTCAACTCCCGCGCTTTGTTTTTCTTTCTAATTGTATTTCTATCCACCGCTTCCCTAGCTGCTCCCCTACTGGAAACAGACACACATGGTCATCGACCAGCCTTGCGCGCGGCAGACGACGACGACCTTGCCTGGAGAGAAGCGCCATTGTACCTGGACACAACAAGCCCGCCACCGCTATTAATGCCTCCCCTACACGTCGACGACGATGCCACCGAAACCGACCCTTCATTACCCTCGAAGCGAAGCCTTAAACTTCTCAAAACCGCGCCCGTGACCACTGGCTCCGATTTCACTGTCCCAAGAGCCTTCGATACCGGCCTTTCTAGCAACTTCTCAAGCTCATGCGCCAGTTTCTTAAACCGTCTCCGTCAAAGCCAGGAATTCAACAGCTGCGATCCGTTTTCCTTATTACTGCAGGTTTGTTCGGCCATTTTCTTGAGCGTGTCCACTTGTACTAACAAGCCGCAGACGTCAAGCGGTTTCTTTGACGCATCCAAGTCCACCCTTCGCATCACACAGACCCTCGACGCGACTTGCGGGGTAGATTCGACACAATGTAAAACCGTCATGGATAGCTTTGCTGTACAACTACTACAGGACAATGCATGCAAGTCCGACTACAGGAGCGATAATCCAATAGTGCTGCAAGCCTATAATGGCCTTATTGCCTACCAACCAGCATACAAGGCAAGCTGCTTGCACGACGTTGAGGGAAACTATTGCTTTGCAAACGCTGTCAGTAACACGTCATCGCCGGGAGACGCATATCCATACTACCTACCCATCGGTCAGCAACTTCCGGGAGGATCGAGACCGACGTGCAATTCCTGCTTGCAACAAGTAATGGGTGTGTTTGCCTTCTACAGCACTAATGCGACACAACCCATTTCCAAAACCTACACCTCGGCCGCCCAGCAAATCTCCATAGCATGCGGCTCCAAATTCGTAAACGTCACCGCCCCCCCGCTCAAGGGTGCTGCGCCAACAACAAGCGCAACCTTTGCGCCTACCATAACTCTTATTTTAATGTTTGTGCTCTTCTTCTTCCAATAATGGAGCGATACCCCTACTCGGATTTTCTTG
Source organism: Pyrenophora teres f. maculata (assembly GCA_014334815.1). Classification (NCBI taxonomy): domain Eukaryota; kingdom Fungi; phylum Ascomycota; class Dothideomycetes; order Pleosporales; family Pleosporaceae; genus Pyrenophora; species Pyrenophora teres. The sequence goes on along the minus strand of CP060576.1, from coordinate 834,048 downwards.
TATGTACTTTAGTTTACCCCACTTTCCATCGACGTTTGCGGACGGTCGATCATTAGCGATGGCGCACCGGATATTTTTTTAGAGTTTGTAACCAGACTGTATAGCTGGGGCAAGATACCCATGGGCACGGTGGGTCCAGGACACTGGCTTTCATCACAGAGGAAGTCTATTTAGGATCTAAGGAGAGATGTGGATCTATACAAGGATGAGGTCAGAAAAAGCACCTTCTTGAATCCAGGGCGATACACGGGCTATAGCATCGAAAGAAGGCAAGCCAAACAAACAAAAAGCAATCTTAAAAATGTTTCACGAACACCTGTACGCATGTTCTGTAGAGTGATTGGGTATCCATGAGTGACCAGAGTATGAAGGGTCATGACACGAGGCACCACCCATGGACCCGGGACGCTCAACGTCCAAGCCACACAATCTATCCGCAGCGGTCGTGCATGTCAGCTCGCTACCGATATAGGTTTGCGCGCACCTTGCATACACGGTTGTTTATTTCGTTTGTAACCAAGGTACTGTACGTGTTTCCAAGGAGATAATTGCAACAGCGCAAAATCCAGAGAGTAGTTAGTGTAGCCGTCCATGTTCAGGCCGGCAACTATGCACCTACAACATGTGGAGCCGAGAACGTCACACACGTCAACAACGCATTTGCACCACGTGTCGGACTACGAACACGGCATTTCCTTTGAATATGCTCCGGATCGCCGTGTTCGGCTTTCTGAAACGTCATGGAAGCTGATCACGTGCGCAGCTCACCTGTGGGGTTCTGTGATTTGACGGAGATGGACCCCCTGATTGTCAGACAACATGACGGTGCCTCATCTTCCGTTCATGCCCGCTTCCTGACCTGATACTTTCCTGCCACTTGACATGTGCAGACATTGCTAACAACAGCATCACATCAGATACAACACAACCCTAAATTGAAGACGGCCCTAGTGTGCCAATACCATTGAGCTATCGATATGGTCCCGCATCACAGTGGAGTAGGCCCATCATCCTGTCATCTCCAGAGCCTCTATCCCTGCAATGGCGATCCTCGTCATCGCTGGCGTCACCCTGTGACAGGCCAGCTTCTGCCTCACCCGATGTCAAACGCTTCATGCGTTTGAAAGGCCCGACCACACGTCTGCCAGCCGTGTCCCATGTTCTTTCTTGTATCTGAGACAACGAGCTTCTCCACCACACTTCGCCACACGCGTCCCTCTTCTCCCTCTTCATTCCTTCATTTATCCTACCATTCGTGCTCCTTGACAAAGTTGATATTAATTGGGCTGGGACCCGTCTCTACCATATTATTCCGCTTCGTGGCATAGTCGCTCTCTTCGTTGCCTCGTCGCTCCTTACAATCACTACCACGGGTCTTTTTAGACACCTTACACTCGTTCTTACAATCTCTCCATATCTAGGTATTATACTTTAGCCACAACACACGCATCCGCGACAACCCACCTTCATTACTACTTTCACAATGGCCGACGTCATGTCTCAACAGGGCCTATCTGCTCCTACCTCTAGACAAGACATCATCAGCGCACTACTCAACGATTATGCCACTTCATTTGGTCGCGGCGATGCATGCACTTCAGTATATTCGCCTGTACAGGAGCTCAAGTCGCTTCCCCCAACTCCAAATGACATCCCACGCAAACAACTACCACCCGGTGTACAAGCGATGCACGCAAAGTTCCAACTGCGAGGTAAGCAAACTGTTTTGTTTTTATACAGTGGAAGTCTGTCCATGTGGATACAATTTCCACATATTTGCTTTTGTGGATCTTGCAAGGTTCCAAGACTGTTTATATCAACATTGGTCGCGACCTGGCTTCACGCGATGCGCTGTGCTCGTGCGCAACCCTCAACAGGGCTTTATTTGACTTGTTTCCGTGAAACTTCATCGAGGACACAAAACCATCAACTGGGCGGACTGAATTAACATGCGACAGATGATCAAGACGCACCTTTGTCACCCACTAGCCCGCTCCAAGACTCTCCACGATCAAGGAAGAGGATTGTGTCCCGCAGTCTATCTCGTGGATCCAAACCACCTTCGCTGAATCTGACTGTTAGCAACGGATCCACGGCGACGATTCCACCTACACCCGCACTTCCTCCGCAAAAGCAGTCTGTACCGAATAAGGATCTTCCCCCTCCACCGCCAGACAAGTCTGAAAGGCGGCAGTCACTTAGGCAGGGTGATATGGGAAGCAAAATGTCAAAGACACGAGAGTCGGCCAAACGCGATTCCCTTTTGTCCCAGGGCGAACCTGCAGAAGTCTCGCCACAAGTTGTCAAGCGCAAAGCCGTTCCTGAAGCAATGAAGAAGTTCAAGAGCCTTGCAGAGCTGGGTAACGGTCCACGAGGAAGGAAGGGCGCCCCAACTTCTCGCACATCCGTACAGAGGGATGAGAGCGTCGACAGCCAACGATCAAATTCTACTGCTAGGAACGCCAGTGTGGAAAGCAAGCGGGACATGCGCATACCCAGCGAGCCCCAACCCAACGAGCAGCCACGTAACATGCGAGCAGAGCTCCCACCAACACCAGATGAAGAGAAAGATGAAGCAAAGCCTCCGGCACCACCCAAGAAGGTCTTCACCGGCCTCCCATCCAACCCACGCGGCAAAGCACCAGCCTCGCCGCTGCACATGCGTGGGAAGAGCAGTACCGGCTTCAACGTCTTGAAGGTATATATCCGTCTCCCCTTCCCCGCACCAGTGCTCGTGCGATAGAAAGAACAATCCAGAGAGTCCTCGTACCGCATTGCGAATCCACAGCAGGGTACTTGAAACTCAACCCCAGCCCCACACATTGTGCGTCTTTGCTAATGCTCATGAACAGGCGATGAGACCAGCTCCTCCTCCCCCAAATGTGCCTGATATGCGTACCATGACGCCTGAGATGACACCTTCACCACCAAGTTTGAAGCCCGGCGCCACAAACAATGATTCAATGATTTCTCCTCTATCACTTTTGCCTGCGCCGACGGATCAGAGGCGTCCGTTTAGCTATGAGCCGGCTCCTGCTGTCCAGCCAATGCCTGTAGAACAGAAGCCAGTGACAGTGACCGCCGCTCCAGTTGCACCAGCTTCAAAATCGCCAACAGCAGAACTCAGAGTACAGCTTTCTAGACCCTCTCTCCAGACACCGGAACCTACCAGCGCAGGTTTCCACCCGAGATCCTCTGACCTCGAGGACTTTCCCCTCTCCCCTGAGCCCGGCCCATCTGTCCCTTCTTCTCCCGTCCAGTCTGTACCAGCCGTTCAAGACGCAGCAGTAGCGCCTGTAAAATCGCTGCCTGCGCCACTACCACTACCGCCGCCAGTTGAAGTTTCGCCCCCACCGCCCAGCAAGGTACAACCCGTACCACCCGTCCAAGCCGTTGCAACCCCCAAATCTCTCCCCACACCACCCCTCCAACAACAAAAAACAATCTCGCCAACCCTCCCCTCACCCCCAGTTCAAACCATCTACCAACAGCCCCAACAACCTCAACAATCTGAACCCCAAAAGCCCCTCCCCCAAGAACCCAAAACACCACCCCCTTTCTCCCCCCTAACCCGCCATCCCGTCCCCCTCCCCATCGTCCCGGCAATCACGCCCGCGCACCTAAACTGCTACTCCGCCCACCGCCACAACATCTGGAGCAACAACACCTTCCAGCCCATGGCGTGCATGGTGTGTCGCGAGAACAACCGCGAGCGCAAGTGGACATGTACGTGGTGTCAGTTAAGGATTTGCGGGAACTGTAGTGAGGAGTTGAAGGCTGTTCCCGGAAGGGATTTGGGCGAGGATGATGGAGATTAGGGAGGATAGGGCGAGAAGGGCGCTGGGGGTTGTTGTGGAGGAGTAGGGAGAAGGGAAATGGGGTAATGTTGTAGTGTGTATGTAGGAGATTTCTAGGCAGTAGTTTCGTCGTATTGTTGTGTATCGTCTTAGAGAGTGTGAGTGCCATGAGTCGATGTAATTTCCCATCATCGCCAAAATAACACTCATACTTTCTAAGACGAGAGGAATTAAGGATACAGCCGATATGTGTCAACACCGTAGCTTATTCTAAATTTCTAAAGTTTGTCTAATCTACTTACTCCATCTACATTTACATTTACATTGACTACATACATCTACACACCCGCTTTCCCCTTCTTCATGCCCTCCAAAATCCCCACAACCTCCGGCAACACCGTCTCCGCACTCTCACTCAGTCTAACCGCCCTCGCCCCATCATCTCCCTCCCCAACATCCCCGAAAAACGTCTCTTCGCCCCTGACACCCCCAATATTCAGCACGCCTATCGGAAGCCCCATTTCCTTTGCCTTCTTCACAAGCCGCCACGCAGAATACGTAGCAAGACTACTCCCAATCACGAGCACCCTCCCCGCCTCATCGACTGCTGTCTCTGCCGCAACCTTCGTCTTCACCGGTATCGACTCCCCAAACATGATGACCGCGGGTTTCAATACACCGCCGTCACTCCCCGGATCCCACGCCCCATCTGCATCAACCCTCACCTTAACTGGCGAGCCATCTGCCTTCATTGGCGGCTTCTTCAAGCACGTCGGGCAGGCCGGGTAGCGAAACGTGGTATACGGCGCATTAGGCACGTCGACATCGCCGTCTGGGTTAGCTTTCAACCCGCGTTTGCGGCGCTCGACGGGGTTTTCAGTGTCCAGAGCGCCCGACTCGAGCATTTCGGCGAGGAAGGCGGACCACGAGGGGTTGAGAGCGGAGAGCTGAGTTTGGAATGTGCGGCGGGGGTATTCTGAGCGGCAGGTTAGGCAGACGAGGTTGCGAAGGTAGCCGTGGAGTTCGGTTGTGGGGAGGGAGGGGTGGGCGATGGGGTGGAAGGAATCTACGTCTGTTTTGGGGGGTTTGTGTTAGCTATTTGTTCTGGTTTCATGGTCAAGATACTATTCACGTATATTTTTCATCTGATATGAGACGAATTGGAAAGTGTAAAAGGATAGACGTACTCTGCGTAACCACACCCCCAACAACGCCCAACTTCCCCAACTCCCCACAAGCAACATGCGCCCTATTCGGCCCCGCCCTCTCCAGTGTCGTCCAGCCTAGAAAACTTCTCGCCCAATACCTCTTCCTCGCCTCATGACTGTCACAAAACTCGTGAAAGTACACGGGTTTATACCCTTTGTTCAGCGTATACGTCCCCTTTGTACCCCGATAGTCTGCTAAACCCGATGCCACGGATATCCCAGCACCAGTAAGCAGCAACGTCTTTCCTGTTCCGCGATCGAGTTTGCCAGCCAGCGAAGACCGAGGCGCAGCACCTGTTGTAGACGTCGTGGCAGCGAACAAAGACGGTGCCAAGAAATCTACTAGAGCTGCGACGGCACTGCTGGTCGTGGTCGCGTGGGCGGGTATTATCCGCGGCGCGGGGAAAGGGTCGGTGTAAGGGACGCGGAGGAGGGGCGCTCGTGCCATTGCTCAATGCCTCCAAAATTATGCATCGTGAGGGAGACGCGTTGCGAGAAACTTTGGGTTGTTGTGGAGGGCCGGTGCCTGTGGCTGGCGCGCAACCCGAACGAGGTGGTTATGTCATGATGCTCCTCTAGCGTGGGCCCACGGCGTCTGTGTGGTGTGGGTGTGTGTTAGGTGAGCCTCATGCTGGCCAACGGCTATCTATCATGACCCGCTGCAGGAAGACGTATTTTTAGGGCTGAGATGCAGGGTGTGGTGAGGTCATTGTTTCTGCTTATGTTGAAGCGTTCGTGGGGTTGTCTGGTGGTGTGGTGGAAATGTGTGCATTTAGGGTGGGCTGTGTGCGGCGTGGGGGCTGTGCTACAAGAAAGGGAGCCTCAGCCTTACCTCGTAGGCGGTTGCAGAACTAGAGGGTGGTCGGAAAGGCGGCCTGTTGGTTTCAGGGGTGGTGCTTATTGAGAGGGACGAAATCGCATTCTAGGCTCTACGCAATCAAATATGTACCGTATTTTGTTGCATGATATGTACCTGTGATATCTTTGGCACGGGAATCTTGATAGAGGAAATAGTATACTAAAATTGACAGAGAAGCGTATGGCTACAGAAACTCTAAAAAAATGCATAACATAAAAACCAAAATACAGGATATGTGAACACAAATACATCTAAATGTGCACAAAAGAATCAACACCGCCAAACACCACAGTGCTCCAGACCAGGTGGAAGCGAGTGTCCTGTCCTATTCCTATCCCGATTACAGTCCTCCACGTCTTGTAGTAAAATTTCGGGGTCAAATGAAGACTGCCTTGAGAGGCGGGTCTAAGAGCACCATGCGAGGTGTGTGTAGTGAAAAAAAAGACTGCCGGATGGCAGGAGTCATATCGGTTGAGTGCCGACGGGGTATTGAGATGGGTATAGGAATGAGATAGCTTGCCTGTAGAGGCAAGCCAGAAGAGCCGTAGCGATCGTGATAAGGAGATATGGAATGAACAAAGAAGTATTGGAGAAAGACCGACGGAGCATAGTTAGCATTGTGCGCCTATTGCTGGTGCGGGAGGTGATGTGGTGGGTATTGCATCGGCTGTTGATGCATAGGTTGCTGCATTGTTTGTTGTTGCAAAGACTGTTGCATCGATTGCTGCTGTAAAGGCTGTTGTTGCATCGCTTGCTGCTGTAAAGGCTGTTGTTGCATCGCTTGCTGCTGTAAAGGCTGTTGCTGCATCGATTGTTGCATCGGCTGTTGTTGCAAAGACTGCTGCATGGGGTGTGGGTGTTGCATCGGATGCAGCATGGACTGGATGCTCGGTACCCGCGGTTGGTGCGAATGGGTGGGGTAGCTCGGATATGTATTGTAATGAGCTTCGGGGATTGTGGGCATGCTGGACATGCTGGACATGTCCACATGATGATCCTCTTGTTCTTCTTCGAGGTCAGAAACGCCTACTCCGCTGTCTTCATGGTCGTGGTAGGTACCATTTTCGAGCTTCTTCTGTGCCGACCTGTAGGCCTGAGTGAGGTTCTTCAATCCCTTCTCCATGCACTAAGTTGAATGAGTAAAGGTATCAGAGACGGGGTGATTTGAATTACGTACCTTTGTCTCAACCAGTTGCCACTTCTCACCAACACGGGCAGCAAGTATGCTCCACATGTCTCGTCGGACTTCCATGTAGGCCTGTGCCAATACATCTAGCTTGACACCATCCCACTGCTCGGCATTTTGCCTCTCCATCAAACGTTCATGTCGTTTGCGGCAGGCATTTGGGGTCTTGTTAGGAAAGTGTTTTGGTCCAATCTGGTTCCAGTTGAGACCCTGGGCTCTGGCCTGGATGAGTGTTTCGTCATCTCTTGTGGACCAGGAGGAGCTCCGTGATCCGCCTGCGGCTGAGGCCGTTGACACGGAGAGGCGATGTGAGGGACCCTTTTCAATCTTAGGCATGTTGACCAAGGGAATGAAGACGAGTAGTAGAAGATGGTGATGATGGAAATAGAGATATGGAATGAGACGGTGATGATAAAGATGAGACGGATGGAAGCGGTCGAGTAGCGTATTATGATTACGGTAGAGCGGACGTGGCAGAATGAGAGTGATTGATGGAGAGCGAAAGGTAAGAGATATCCTCACACTGGAAAACGAAAGAACTGTGGGCCGTACCTTTGAGTCTGTGTGATGTGAAGTTGAGTCTAGGGGCAAAGCCAACATCTTTATACACTGAGCCGCATACTGAGCCTCGATGCATAACAAAGGCCAGTAGGCCGATCGGAGAATTGTTTTGAAACCAGGACATGTTTCTGTAATCGCCGGATCGATCTCATATCTACCGAGAATGGATGTGCGACTAGGCAAAGAGGAGGCTGTTCACTGGGTCGTGGGCGCAAGCGCCATCAGAAAGGGCTAGGAGAGGCCAAAATTGGGCCTGTGAGTGGCCGGACCACCAAACGTGAGCGGTTCGTCCGCTCGAACAAGGGAGCATGTGTGCAGCAGAAGCGCCTGTTTGAGAGTGCCTACTGTGTTCCCTATGCGGCTATGTCTAAGAATAATACCGTTGCCGACGAGGGCCAGCGGCAGGCGGTTGAGGGGGAAGGGCGGCTAGCCTGGTGTTGATTCGACGAGCAGCCACGGCCCAAATAAAGACCTTGGCAAGCGACAAGCGGGCACCTGGGCAAGGGGTGCCTCATGTGGTCGAAGGCCTGCAAGTAGGACGCTGAAGTCATCAATACCCACCTGGTGGGAGTAGGGCTGAGCTCGGGGACCTGCAGTAGGATGCACATGTAGAAACGTCAATGGCGGAAGGGAAGGTCAGCAAGCCGAAGGCGCACGGAGCTCCCAGAGTCCCCAAGGAGCGATTGAGAATAGCATGTCGAATACATGGACATGGACACAAAAAGGCACGATGCGGCCGGTTGACAGCCCGCGAGGCGCTCACGATAGGCGCGGTCACTGGATGGGCGAGTGTGAGTGATGTGATGAAGCGTTTCAACCCACAACCCACAACCCGCAATATCGCAGCGGGAAGAGCCGAGTTCCGGCCGTCAAGGCTCCCGTGAGAAGCGCCCGCTGAACTGCTGCCGGCCAAGTCTGTGCCTCTGAGGAACTGTGGAGACGCATCTTTTTCTTGCTTAGCAGGCCTCTGCAGCCCTTGGACATGGCCGAAAAGCATCACCTTCTGTCAAATGAGGACCTAACCGCTGCCGCGGACCCACTACTAGCAGCGCGGGCACACGGGCGATGCCCGCGCTTCTCTATTCTAAGCCTGCAGGCATGCGGGCATAGCCGACAAGACAGATGGCCAGGTCCTGTAGCAAACTTGTGCGTTTGGCATATGGCCATGTTGCGCACGAGACCCGTTCCGCTGTGTGAGGGCGAGGGCCGTCCCCGCATAGCCTCGTTTCTCAGCCTCAACCTCGGCATCCGAACTAGCAGAATCGATAAACACCATGCACTAAGCCACCTTGAACAAGAATATCCACATGATGCATCTAGAGCCTATGGGTAGAATACAAAGGCCTGTGTATGCCACAGGTAGGCAACAGTCGGGTGTCCATAGACATCATGCTGAGCACGTCATCTCGGGAGGTCCTCTAGGATTAAGTTGCCGTAGGTGGCGGTGAAACATCAGAATGCTGTCGTTATGCTGTTTCCATAGAAGCCCCTCTTAGCTTTCTTCTGTGCATGAATCAAACTTGAAAAGTCACAACAAAACAAAACTTGTACAGTGTGCATGCACCGCTTTACCGCAGCGGCTCCCCACAAGGCTATGTACATACAGAACGGCTGCATCTGCAACTAACATAGATACTCACCATCGTCCACCGTTACTTTGAGAATTTACTTTTGAACAAGTAAAAACGTCGATAAAAGTATATTATTCAGTTTGTTAAGCATGTAGGTCATCACCTGGGCATCTTTGGCAATGCTAAAACAATACGTCTTGCCGCTGCTGACATGGCCAGCCCATCACACACTGGCTGCAACCACAGGTGTTAGCGACTTCATACACCAGGCCATGGATCTATCTGCTCTACGGGTTTACCACCCCCTTGTAACCTTCTCGTTTTCATGAGCCTAACGAAAAGAAGATGTACCCTTTCGGAGACACCAACACACTATGGAAGCAAATCCAGCATGAAGCCTATATCGACGGCATCGACCTGACAGTACTCCCCTTTGCAAAAGAAGCTCTTGAGAGCATCACTGCCTTGGCTACGAACACTGTGGACGCGTCAGCTTTTGACTTTTCAGACTCAAAGAGGATTGATACGCACACACAGTAAGCTCGCACCCTCGAAGAAAACGCTCGCCATTCGAATTATTAGAGTAGAAAATTTTGCTAATCATGTCACATCAGCCCCATACCAGACTGGTTCCGTGCCCTTGAGCTGAATGCTGCAGGCCGTGCAACACCCTCATGGAGCGTACAAGGCCATCTCGAGTTCATGAGCGAGCATAATATCGCTCATTCTGTACTCTGCATCTCCACTCCACAGGCGAATGCTTTTCTTGGAGAAACGAACCAGAATCTGCGTAAGAAGAAGACGCTTGCTCTCGCTCGGCTGCTCAACTACTTCGCTGCTGAGCTGTGCAAGATCTACTCTGAGCGGTTGAGTTGGTTGGCTATCCTTCCGTTACCGTATGTACCGGAATCTGTAACCGAGTTGAAGAGGATGCTCGACATGGGACCAGTGGGCGTGGGCGTGCTGACCAATCACGAGGGTATGTATCCTGGAGATGCAGCTTTCGACCCCATATGGCAGTTTTTGCAAGAAAGAGCAACGAGTGAAGTGGGAGATGGGAGGGAGATTGTGTTTGTGCATCCCACGGAACCCATCATCAAGCTCGATGATGGACGACTGATCAACTCGCGACCATGTAAGTGTCTCTCTCTAACCTCCTGGACCGATTGAGAACAGACTAACTGACCAAACATGAACCAAAACAGCACCCTTACGTTCTGGCCTAGGAGAGTTTTACTTTGAGACTGCAAGAGCAGTGTCCAGTCTCACCGCCGAAAACACCATTACCAAATTCCCAAATCTGCATTACCGCATCTCTCATGGTGCGGGTGCCTTTCCAGACATCTCAGAGCGCTTTCTGCTCGGCTTCCCAAACTCATCAGATGCCGCTCGCGAGGCGTACAAGACGCGCTTTTGGTACGATAGTGCGGGACCTGTGTGGCCGAAGCAGATCAAGGGCTTGACCGAGGGAATGGGCGTCCCGGTTAGTCAGATGGTGTTTGGTACGGATTATCCTTATGGGATTGGATTCTGGGATGTGGATGCTAATATCCGGGGATTGGCCGAGGTTCAGTGGTTGGGAGACGGGGAGAGAGATGGAGTGTTTTGGAGGAATGCAAGGGAGCTGTTGAGGGGGAAGATTGCAATGTTGGAGGGGCTGGATCGTGCGATGTGAAGAATGTGGACATGAAAGGATTACACGCCGGTAATCTGGGAGAAATGTAACATGAGATGGATTAGAATACCCTTGAGTGAGTACCACGTATAGTGTTGAGACCATGAACTACGCTCGTATTTCTCCATCCAATCGATGCGAAGCTGGAGACCACCTGGGCCGGTTAGCCGCGGCTAGATTAGTGCGAGGAGGCGAGGATTGTTAAGACCACCTCAATGACCCCGCTGTGGTGACATCCGCCACGTTCACAACAGCAACATGCCATGAAAGAGAGTAACAGAAGTCGCATCGCTTGCTACTCGGACGCAGACGGTGGCGAGTAGCCTCGGAGTTAAGATGAATGCGCAGGGCAGGTCTTTCCCCACGGTGGCACCGCAGACATCATGTCGTGGAGAAGGCTAAGTGGCCGTTGATATTGAAGCGCGGAGAGATCCAGGTAAAATATCTCGCAACTCCACATTCACAATGGTTACTAACCGATGGCTTCTTAGGGTAACGCGATGCGTGTCGCAAGTCGTCTCAGCGAAGCGCCCGAAGCGATCGCCCGGGCCTTGTCCGATGAGCCGAACCAATATGGCGAAATCGTCTTGTCAGCCTCAACGGACCAGCAAACATCAAGAGAAGGTCATAATGGGGACAAGGAAACAAGCATCTCATGAGCTATCCTCGTTTGAACGTCTTTTCGCCTGCAAGATGATTTCAATATTTCGCAAAGTCCGACAAACATCGACCGTATGACGTTGGATGACAAACTCGCAAGCCATCGGGCGATGAACAACCAACGCACACCGCGGAATGCACAAGCATGGACGTCTTTGCAGCCTCAGATCTGAGAGACCTTCACTGCCGCCGACTGATTGGTGAAGCCAACTTACATAAGTCTGGCAAGAAGAGTTTTGCTCCACCATGTACTAGCGCGAATTGCGTGATCGCACGTCTTCACCCCCAGCTATCGCACCTTGCGGAGATGGGTTACAAATCCAGTGCGATGGCGGCGCCCAATATATACTCTGGACCGTGGACCTCTTCCCTCTTTCTACCTCCAGAACGCAACGCTTGATAATAGAATCTTCTTTCGGGAAGCCTTTGTTAAAACACCAATCACTAAGACCATCTTTTGGCTCCTCTGCACGTGTTGTTACCACGGTTTCGCCACACCCCTTAAACATGTCGTCACCACTGTTCTCCGCAGTCGACTCGTACAAACAACCCACAATGCGTGAGGAATCAGGCTATGCTTCTGCTGCATCGAGTCAGGAAAGTCTGACTGAGGTCTACTTCACAAAGCCGCACTTGAAGTTTATCAACTCCCAGCTTCAGAAGCTCGAGCCACAGGGTTAGTGGTAGCGATACCTTCTCATAGGAATGTTCGACTGACATTCTGTAGACATCCTTCGATGGTGCATCACATCTTTGCCAGGACTTTTCCAGACCACAGCCTTTGGTCTTACTGGGCTAGTCACCGTGGATATGCTTTCGAAACTCGAAGGACCCCTCAAACACAACATCGATCTGATCTTCCTGGACACTCTGTACCACTTCGATGAAACATACGCTCTTGTTGACCGAATAAGGAGGCGATACGGAACTCCCGTCCACGTCTACAAGCCTGCTGGCTGTGACAGTGTCAACGACTTCACCACCAGGCACGGCGATAAGCTCTGGGAAACAAACGATGAGCTCTACGACTATGTTGCCAAGGTCGAGCCTGCGGAGCGAGCATACTCTGAGCTTCAAGTCAAGGCTGTCCTGACTGGTCGACGACGTAGCCAAGGTGGAAAGCGTGGCGACCTAGACATAGTTGAGGTTGACGAGGCTGGTCTCATTAAGATCAATCCACTGGCCAACTGGAGCTTTGCTCAGGTCAAGGAGTACGTGGATGCCAACGACGTCCCGTACAACGATCTTCTCAACAGGGGCTACAAGAGCGTTGGCGATTGGCATTCGACCCAGCCAGTAGCTGCTGGAGAGGATGAGCGATCAGGACGATGGAAGGGCAAGAACAAGACAGAGTGCGGTATCCACAACCCCAAGTCGCGATACGCTCAGTTCCTCCAAGAGCAAGAAAGTAAGCGACAAGAAGAAGAGGTAAAGCGACAAAACCAAGAACTTGAGAACAAGTTGCAGCAAATTTCTTTGAACGCATAGTCTATTGCGTGGCGCAGTAGTTGTCTTTTCTTGTATTCGAATTAGCACGGCGTTTGGGTTTTTCCTGGGATATGGCATCATAGCATGTGGGTTGGACTGCTCTAGGACAACACATGGGGTAAACGGAAGTCACAGCCGGCATTGTACCGTAAGTACATGTATGCGGGGCCGAGATACGACCGAAATACGAGCCCAATGAAGCTCGCAAATGAATCAGACATTTAATGATCCACATGCCAGGCCTGTCTTTTGGTGAAGTGCTTCCGATATGCCGCTAAAACGGTACCTTGGCCTACTACCTAGATGTGATCCTCTTGGACTCCGTTCCGCTCACGTCACTTTGTTATTTTTTGTCCAACGGAAAGCTGCGGGCGATACAGGCTCTAAAATATCGCGTGCAATTGCGCAATCGCTCCATAGATCTGCCGACCCATACAAACACCCGCTTTGTACTCTAGGCGCTGCGGCAGTGAAAAACCAGAATAACACGGTCAACAATCGGAAAGGATGGAACCTGTAGTCTCCATAGAATAAAAAGGGCTTGCGCCGTGCCCCGGTTTCTGTTCTTCAGTCGCAATTTTTTTTCCAAATTTCAAGTGACCCAAAGACCTCTTCGCGAAGAAGCTTTGTACCGCCAGACATAACTTGAAGTCTTCGCATTTAGTCCAGAGACTTTTTATATCCCTCATTCTTTATACCTCGCAAAATGGCGAACGCACCCCACGGTTAGTTTCTTTTACAGAATTAGTGGTACACGGAAAGTGGTCACTGACAAACTTGAAATACAGGCGGCGTCCTCAAGGACCTGATTGCGCGCGATGCGCCCCGTCGCAGGGAACTCTTCGACGAGGCAGAGAAGCTTCCCGCAATTGTTCTGTCTGAGAGGCAGCTTTGCGACTTGGAACTCATCCTCAACGGAGGTTTTTCACCCTTGGAGGGTAAGTCGTCATCCCGCCGCGCTAGGCGAGGGGCAGCAAAAAACGCCCCTCGTGTTTGCCGTGTTTGCACCGAGATGGTACCTGACAGTAGCATGCAGGTTTCATGAACCAGAAAGACTACGATGGTGTAGTTGCCGAGAACCGTCTTGCCGACGGCAACCTCTTCTCGATTCCCATCACGCTCGATGTCTCACAACAGACCATCGATGAAGTTGGCGTCAAGCAGGGTGCCCGCATCGCCCTTCGCGATTTCCGTGACGACCGTAACCTTGCCATCATTACCGTCGACGATGTATACCAGCCAGACAAGGAGAAGGAGGCGCGCGAGGTATTCGACAAGGACGGTGACGTGGCACACCCTGCCATCAAGTACCTGTACGAGACCGTGAAGGACTTCTACGTTGGTGGTAAGCTCGAGGCCATCGACCGTCTGGAGCACTACGACTATGTCGGTCTCCGATACACACCTGCGGAACTGCGTCTGCACTTTGACAAGCTTGGCTGGTCCAAGGTTGTCGCTTTCCAGACGAGGAACCCCATGCACCGCGCTCATCGTGAGCTGACGGTCCGCGCTGCCCGCGCTCGTCAGGCCAACGTCCTCATCCACCCCGTTGTTGGTCTTACCAAGCCCGGTGACATTGACCACTTCACCCGTGTCCGTGTCTACCAGGCGCTGATGCCGCGCTACCCCAACGGCATGGCCGTTCTCGCTCTTTTGCCTCTTGCTATGCGTATGGCTGGTCCCCGTGAGGCTATCTGGCACGCCATCATCCGCAAGAATCATGGTGCCACTCACTTCATTGTTGGCCGTGACCACGCTGGCCCAGGCAAGAACTCCAAGGGTGTTGACTTCTACGGTCCATATGATGCCCAGGATGCTGTCGAGAAGTACAGGAGTGAGCTTGGCATTGAGGTTGTGCCCTTCCTGCAAATGACCTACCTCCCCGACTCCGACGAGTACAAGCCCAAGAACGAGGTTGAGCAGGGTATCAAGACTCTCGACATCTCTGGAACCGGTATGATATCCCACCTTTGACACATGTAAACACCAAATGCTAACTGACCGGGTAGAACTCCGCAAGCGTCTCCGAACAGGCCAAGAGATCCCCGAATGGTTCTCCTATCCCGAGGTCGTCCGCGTACTCCGCGAATCCCACCCTCCCCGCAACCAGCAGGGTTTCACCGTCTTCTTGACGGGTTACCAAAACTCTGGCAAAGACTCCATCGCACGCGCCCTGAACGTCACTCTTAACCAACAAGGTGGCCGCTCCGTCTCCCTCCTCCTCGGCGACACCATCCGCAGCGAACTCTCCAGCGAGCTGGGCTTCAGCCGCTCCGACCGCGACAAGAACATTGCTCGTATCGCCTTTGTAGCTTCTGAGCTCACCAAGGCTGGTGCCGCAGCCATCGTCGCGCCCATTGCTCCCTTTGAAGACTCAAGAAAGGCTGCCCGCCAGACCGTCGAGAGGTACGGATCCTTCTACCTCGTCCACGTTGCAACTCCCCTCGAGCACGCGGAGAAGACCGACAAGCGCGGTGTCTACGCCAAGGCGCGCGCCGGTGAGATTAAGGGCTTCACCGGTGTCGATGACCCGTACGAGGTTCCCGAGAAGGCCGACCTGACTGTTGATCTCTCAACAAGCAACGTCAGGACAGCCGTGCACCAGATTGTGCTGCTGTTGGAGAGCGAGGGTCTCTTGACGCAGTTGTAAGCGATTGCACTGTCATGGATCTTTGACATGATTGATTTTACGCATTATGACCACATAGGCACATGTATGCCTTGGATTTTCCTTTCTTTCCTTTGTTTGCTCTGGGTTCCAGCAGGGTGTCAAGATGGATGCTCTGTTATAGATGATTTGGATGCGTGCAGATGGACAGCGTGTCCAGTTTAGACGATGAAGAGAAATAAGAAAATTATGAACTGATGATTGTCTTATCCAGCCAATTTTTGAATCTCAGTGCTTGTGGTGATAAAGGTGGGATGTTTGGCTGGAGTTCCAGAGCAGGAAATTGAAGTTGCGTGTAGGGAATGGTGGTACACATGGTGGGTGGCGCCATGTTTTAACCTTGGGAGTCGGCAGTCGGTCCTGCACGGGTGCGTATCTGCCTTTTGACCCTATTCGTCTTGTTTATCTCTTCCAAATCTGCATCTGCTCTTTGCTTGGGCCTTTTTATTATATGCTAGACCACCATGCTGACTCTTGACCCCCGCTACACGTGCGCATTGCAACAGCAGAGAAGGCAGCCAATGTGAGTGCCTACGTCGGTTTTGGGTACAAGGCTGAATTGGCCCCCAGTGGCGTCATGGCTGAGTGGTTGGCGTGGCACCTGAATGGGTATACCGGGTATGCAGTCTGGCGGGCTGTGGGCTGTGGGCTGTGCCACTTCGCGCTGGGGCAGTTCATCATTGCATTGCTCTTCACTCTCTTCATTTTTTCTCTTTATTCTTTCGTCCGTTTCTATTCTGTTGCTGAGCGCATTCTGCTCTTGCCATATCCAAAAAAAAATCACTTTCTAAGCAATGGGCCGTCTGAGTCGTCGACGAGAGGTGGTCGGTGTCGAATCGGACAGTGGGATTGAACGACACTCTGATTCCCCAGGAGCGGACACTCGAGATTTGCATTGGGCTGTCGCCAACCACCCCGACGACTTCATAAGTGACAAAACGGCGCGTGAAGCTCGCCAAACAGTCTTGGCAAGCACTAGGAAGATGAGACCCTGGAGTACTTCTTCTAGGAGGAGGGAGGCCTTGGACGGGACACGATTGAGCCCTGATCGATCTGATTCGACAATCGGACTGGATCGTAACATTACGGAAGCATCACCACTTGATTCCTTGAGTAGAAACTTGAAATCCGACCATGACTCACATTCGGTGATTTCAGCGCAGATGCTTCATGGTACTGAGCCCAGAGAAGAGATCCAACAAGAACACGCGAGTCTGGCGGGAGGATCTGAAAATGACTATTCGGAGCCAAATTCCAAAGGCAATAGGACAGTAAAACCTTCGATGATGACCATTGGACCTCCTACCGGGGTTTCAAGAGTTGAAAGAGTGGAGGGTGAGATCGGAAATGTCGGTCTCTACCTAGTTCCAAGAAATTTTGTGCAAATCCACCAAGATATGGGCCTTATTTCTTCAGGAGATTCTGATACTGCATCGGATATTACAGCTGATGACCTAGAGGATGCAAAACCTCTGATCGACTATGGTAATAAGGATAGTCGGCTTCGTGTAGAGGCGAGTGCTCCGTCATCACTTCAATCTAACGGCGATGTGGAGGGCCGACCACTAAGAATGATTCCCAGCGAGGATGGTATGACGGATCTTATAATTGAGTCACCTAATTCCATGAGACGATCACGGTATCAGAGCTGGAACAAAGCGTATAGGAGGGAGATTCATATTGGTCAGAACAGGAAGGATGATGATACGCTCAGGCCTCTCCGTTGGCGAGCCCGTTCAGAAATCTATCAACCAGCAAGCAAACAGGCTTGCCACAACGAAGGCGAAATCGATAAAAACCATTCGTCGACTGATAAGACATCATACTATGACCGCAAAAAACCCCGATCTGCGGCAAAGTTTATGTTCCCACAACAAAGCATTACGGCTTCCAATCCTGAGGCTTCTGATTCTGAAACTTCTGATTCTGAGGATGAAGAATTTGAAGATATCAACAGACGAGAGGTTGCTGGTAGCTTGAGGTCGGTGGCCAGCTATATGCAAATACACCGGATGGAGGATGCCTCCATACGCACAGAGGACCAACGAAGAACATCCCAGTCTGCGTCTATGGTCGATGCAAATGCAACCAAAAACAATCTCATTGGCATTCTTAGCGATTGTAATTTGGAAAAAAAGGTTGACATGGTACAATGCTGGAAGTGTCGCCGCCTAATCCTCCGCGCATTCACTGCGACACATGATCGTGAATGTCTAAACAAGAAGCAAAGAAAATTGAAGGAGATTAGGGAAGCAAAGGAAGAAAAGGAGAATAAAGCATATAATCAGTCTGCTAAAGCGATGGTAAATAAACTAGGTTTAGAAATGAGAGAGACAATGAATATGGAAATGGTAACAGAGGAGATGAAAATGGAGAAAGCAGATAGACCCGAGGACGAAGAATTAGAAATATTCAGAGTAGCACGTAAATGGGAAGGAAAATGGGTAGAAGGATTCATAAGAGCAGGAGATGCGAAAAAACAAATGGAAGTATTGGGAGACATGGAAGGGTTACAAGAGAGAGGACAGGAAGAAACGGATCACGCCGCTGCTAGCAGAGACAAAGCTACAAACGAGTCTGTCGAAGATCATTCTCAAATTAGCTTCGAGTGGGGTTTTGCTGATACTACTACATCAGCACCATCATCATATGCAAATTCGGTTGCTTCGATTTTCACCACAGAATCTTTAACATCATCAGCGTCATACCTATCAAGAGACAGTGGATACTCGGCAGTACAAGTACTCACAGCTACCAAGGAGCTACTCTCGATCGTCCTTGAAGACCGTGTGCTACTACCAATCTACCAATCTGCCATTAAAGACCCGAATATAGGTCCAGAGAGACTTCAAAGAAACCTACGCCGAATGTTTAAAGTATACGCAAATCTCCTGGAAGAAGAAGCGACAGAGAGACTGGAGTATCTAGCTTCGCAGCTTGTCCTCTTAAAGTCGGGATTTCTAGCTCACTCTATCATTGAGAAATTGCGAAATGGCTCAGCATACCCTGATACGGAGCGTCATGACAACAGCTCCGATGATGACGGCGATGGTGATGATAATAAACTATCCGATGTCCAAACTGTGAATGAGGACGCTTTTGAAGATCTCGCTGTCTTTCGCGAATTCCTAGTTGGAAGCGAGGCATTCAAGTCTCTGCGGGCCAATGTGCAAGCCTTCGTAACACCAAAGCCACCCCAAATACCTTTACCGGACAATTCGTTCCGGAAAGAATCGGATGTTGACAAGACGGTCATCGAGCAGAAACTCGCGAAGCCACCAATGCGACTAGCGACTCGTCTTACGTTGGAGAAATGGCTCAAGGATGCAAGAAACAGCGTAGATATGCTTTTTGGCGAGACAAACATATCATTCATTGTAGATGTCGTTCTCAGTCTCGCTATAGATGCAATATTTCTAGCGACCGACGAGTTCTTCATTACCATGGGACTCCTGGAACCGATCTTGAAGCGAAACATGACACGTCTTCGATGGCATTGCGTACGTACTCCACCACGAGTGTTATTCTCTAACATTCGGTACTGATTACATGCAGAATTGCGGTGAACAGCTCTATAGCGACGTTACGGAGCTACGAGCAGGCGGCATAGACGAGCTCGCGAATCACATGCAGCGCACATCTAGCGTCAAAGTACAGACAGCACCCTACAACCAGCACTCGAACAACCAAAGATACATCGCACCGCGTCCCCGTCAGTGGGTTCAGAATGCGGTGACGAAGATAAGTTCAGCATTTACAGGACCGCCTAAACTGCCAGCAGGCCTTCCACAACATAACCCGCCACAATCTATAACCGCTTGCTCTGCCACCTCCAATACATCTCCTCGACAAAGGGATCTTCGTCTTCTGACATGTATGCACCGCGACCGATTTAGAAAGGTGCTCCACCAGGACGTCATGGAGAAGGTTACAACAGACCGTACGCTACTATGCTTCCTACAGAAGCAATATCTGCGTCACCGCGGCCGCTTCCTCCACATGCTCTCCCTCAAACGCGTCAAGGGGATTTTCTTCGTAAAGCTCCGCCTCCCAATCGGAGGCAGCGTAGATGTACGCCACCACAACCCGTGTTGCGTTGTTGGCTCTACAGGATCGATAAGGTGCGAATGCATCCCGCCTCCACCTAAAGTCGAACCTTCGCCTGGTGCAGAGTATGTTTGCATCCCTGGCCCACCCCCGACATACCCACTCATACCACCGGAATATCTGGCAAGCTTGTTCACCTGTCCAGCCGATGTTCACGAACAAGACACTTGGATCCTAGACCAACTGCCAAAACGAACACGTGACGAGCTCCGAGGCCAGATAGGGCAACCAGCTGAGGGATGGGGCATCTACTACGAAGAGGGCTTGGATCGCGATGTCATCACCCTGGCTATTCTTGTGATATTCGTCTTAGCGAGTGTGCTTTTTGGGGTTCTTTGGTCAACATTTCATTTCGACGTTCAAGGGGCGTTTGGTGTTAGTTCGTACATGATTGCGTGTTGCGCGGTTTTTATGTCCTTTTTCGCTACACGAGCAGAGAAGCTGGGATAGTTGTTCCTTCATATTTATGTTGGCGTAAACGCAGCCTTGTAAATTTCCCAATACGGAGTTCCTTTTTTTATAGTCATAAACCCCCACAGAAGACCGAAAAAACCCCTAGATGATCTGTGGAATGCTGAGTCTAGTAAGGGACCGGAATCAGTAACCCGAGAGGATATGTATCACTCAAATCACGAAGACAAGGGGATTGTCAAGAACCAGGCTCAGCTTAGTCGTGCCCGCTCACTCGAGACCAGAACGCGCTACCATGGCTCGGTAGCGATTCGCCTATCCCTAGTAGACTATACAATAAACCTTACTGGAATTCCAACTGATCTCGTGCTCTGCGATGCAAGAAGAAGATGGGATAGTCTGACATTGACTGGTCCCACAGGAGCGTGTTTTCAAGATCTCAAACGTGCAATGACGAATGCAGCGATGAGATATATACACTGCGAGAACGATTAGCTCTTTTCTCCATCTTCAATACTATGACTACTCACAGCAGACACAAAGTATGGCAATCCTAACCCCACTCCCCCAATTTTGATCGCCTGAACCCACAGGACAGCCATCAAGGGAGCACCAACCAGAGACCCGAGCGTTTTGGTCAACATGACGATGCTGAAGTCCTGTATATCTGAGTGCGCCAGCGCTATAAGCGGAGACTTGACTAGCGACATAGTAAACACTGGCAGTGCAGACCCCAAGGCATAGATGATAAGTGCTAACAGTGTTAGATGCCGTCAAGTCAAGCTCCACAATACCAACTTACCAGTAAGCATCATCCAAAACTTCGCAGCCATTGCAACACATAACACGCCAAGCACAGAAACTATGATACTAACCTCCGCTCCAAGAATATTAAGACGAATCTCGGAGCCATGCACAGTCTTTGTGGCCATTGACGCGCGGATGATACGCGGTACCACGATAGCCAGCAACGTAAAGTTTACCAGCGCTTTGGCTGAGAGCATGTAACCCGCCTACAATAAAAATAAAACGTTAGCTGAACTGCGAAAAATCTATGCAGGCTGGTCAAAGGAAATCCATCGCTTACCTCTGCAAAAGTCCACTCATACCGCTTCGAAATATACTGCACTAGAAGCTTTGTATCCGAACTCGCCAGCGCCGTGAGAAAGAAGGAGCAAAGCAGAATCTGGAATTTCTGCCGCCCAATTACCAAACGCCATAGTTTACGTACAGAGTGCGTTATACTCTGGACGATGCTGGTGTGCGTTTCGAATGCTGTGGTGTAGCGGTCTGGACTGGGGTTTGTGGTTTCGAGAAGAGGACCGGATTCCTCTTCTAGGTGGGCGTTGGATATGATGCCGTGTGGGGTTGAGAGTATAGCTGGGGTCTGTTTGGTGACGGGAAGGAGGAGGACGGTGGGTATTGCGCAGGTTAGCAAGAGGATGTTGAGCCAGAAGGGGAGCCAGAGATTTGTGCTCATTGTGAACGAAGCTAGAGTTGGGCCCATGAAAGAGACGACGTAGGATGTTGAGCTGATGTAGGAAAAGTAGGATGCACTGAGGTGTGTCGTTAGATTTTGAGAAAGATGGCTCTGGGCGTGTTTCTTACCGCTGCACATATTCGCTTGTCAGCGCGGAGGTTAGGGTAAAAATTGTAGACTGGAAGACACATTCACCACCTAGGACATTTAGAAAGGGACCTGCGATGATGGCTTTCGTTGGTAGGACGTGCGAATAATGGCCTAGTTACGAGAATCAGGACATATTTCCCATGGTGATCATAGGGCGGGAACACATACCAACCACAACCGCCCAGGCACTCATGAAAACCCTCGGAATGAGATTGCACCAGAGTACAACTCGGATACCGCAACGCTGAGCGACAAAGCTAAATGGTATTGTCATGATAAAGTCTAGTAGTCGTGTTAGCCGATCTTGCACACCGATTATCACGTCTCACAGTCACAGGCTAGGGGTTTCTCTGCCATCACAGATTTACTGCAGTCACTATCACATACCACACACAACAAGCGTTGTTTCCATAATCCCCTGTAACCAAGCCAAACGCCGCTGCACATCATCAATCTTGCACAACTTCTCTGGTATCGATCCGTCTGGCCGAATGAGCGTCGGGTCGTTGCGTTCATAGTGCTCCTGGCACAACCGTAGCTCTATGACTCTGTTGAGAGGCAGTGTGTACAAAACTGCCGATAGATGGACTAGCACGAGAAGTAGGACTAGTGGCCATATTGCGCGTTTGCTTGATGCGGGAGGCATGGGGGAACCTGATGGCCGGGAAGAAGGGAGCAGCGGCTTCCTGCTATCGATATCAGACATTGGTGATGGGAGCTATCATCTCACGGTTGGGCGGACTTGGTAACCATTTATTAATTATCTTAAATATGAGTCTGTTTCATAGTCTACTGGTTGAGTTGTTGCACTTTCAAGCTACAGTATCGCAAACTCGCGATAAGACAAGTAGCACGTGATGACGATAATGAACCTCAAGACACGACACGACATCACGTGTTCAGAACGAAGCCTATAAATCACGTGAACAAGCACTTTGCGGGGTTAATCCGCCCATTTTCTGAGCATCTCATCCATCATCGATTCAGCACTAGTTGAAACGCGTCGCGGGCATAATCCGAGCAAACAGGGACGCGTAACTTGACCCCGTATTCGTAACGCAAGCCACGCCGTCAGAACGGGCTATCCCAGCCTTGCGCGCCAACGCAACCATGAAGATCAGACGATATCGTAGGTATATCACCGGCAGCGTGGCCAACCCTCGTACCTTACACAGCCAAGATATTTTTACAGTGATGATCCCTTTCCTTGTAGAGTGTCGTTTGTCTGACCACCATCCAACGCGTCGTCCTTTGCCTCTCGCGCTCTCCTCGCTCACTCGCCCCGCAGAACACCGGTGACATTGTGGCTGGCTTAAGTTGGGCTCAGCTGGCCAAAAGGGATGTTCCTTGCAAGGGGTCTTGACCTCGGGCATTCCGGACCCCGCCGCGCCACTACGTGTTTGTGCCTGTCATTCTTTTCCTTTGCTGAGGGTGAGGGGCCTTGGGACGAAAACCTGGGAAGCTGAGGCTTACAGTCGACACGTGATGGAGATGCCGAAACTCAAAAATCAACACTTGCAAGGAGACTACGTGCCTGGCGACCAGTCCCATTTGGCGGCACCCACCTACATGCCCAAACCCTCGTTGGAAAGCGCGCACCATGATGCGCTGATTTTGTCATATGCTAGGGAAAGACCGTGTTGTCTGTGCGTTCAATTGTTGCTTTTCGAAGCCTTGTTGACGGCTAGATGGTATCCGCCCAAGATACAGCCGGCTACAGCAAGTGCTACGAGGAAAAGCATGGCAATGGCGCGGAGTTTGTTCCTCATCCAGCGCCCTGATAGTGTGGTGCTGCCGCGCCTTGCAGGCGTGTCTAGTGAGATGTAGCCCCTCCGCCATGGTATGCTGTCCAAGATTTCAAACGACTCGATGGATGCAGGCGACGGTGGCGCGGATGTAGGGTCGGACTCGGCATATCGCGGACAAAGCGTGTTATGGGCAAAGGCTGTGTCATCGTCGCTATAGGGTGAGAGGAGGCTGTAAGCCCCTAGGGATGGTCCGGTGGTGGTGATGGAGAGCTTGAGCGGTTAGTGTCTTGGAATCGCTGATAGGACCGCACTGCCGCCTTGTACTCACTAGAGGCATAATCGCCGGCGTCTGCAAATGGAGAACATGCAATAACTGCTCCTTGAGCGTGAGGCAGAGCGAAGCAATCTTAAGCAAGTCGCGATGGCATTACTTATTTTGAAACGCGCGGCGAGTTGGCCTACCCTGCGGCGCATGGTATAGAATCCATTCGCCAATTCCAGGTCATGTCGCTGGGAAGACACGGCGCGCTGAAACAGAGATACAGGAACAAAGCGTTCGTAGAAGACCAATTCATTGATTGTAGTCGAACCACTTCTATAACTAAGAATACTCTTCTCGTAGCCCTGTCAGCCCTGCCGTCCAGTACAATCTGATGGAGCCCTGCCAATCTAAACATCACCCATGCCTATAGCATGAACACGCACCTTTTTCACCTTTCCACCTCAACATGTGCAAAAAGGAGATGGGGAAAGGACATCAAACAATCAAAACAAGTAGCCAGACAAAAAGTTTGGAATTGGAGAAAGGAAGGGTATCTCTGCTCGCTTAAGCAAACAACAATTGCGAGTGAGCCTAGTTGTGCTTGCTTGTACCAATTTCAGCCTGAAAAGCCGCGTGTTTCCTCCCCTCGTGCCCAGGGGCCCAGGAACCAAACAACCCGTATTAGATGGATGTTATATCCAGAAAGGAAGGTTGTCGGACCTGACCTGGGCTCCACCAGCCGAAGCTTACACCGACGGTACAAGTCGAGTAAGACATTGGGTAGTGGTGGAATGACCGTGTAATTTTTTTGGTCGGGACCTAGACAAAAGAAAATTGCTCGAAAGAAAAGGGGCGTCTTGAAAATGGCAAATATGACAAAAACAGACGCTTGTAAATGCTGGAGAAATAAGGCCAACGCTATGACGCTCTCACACGAGATGTTTTTGGTACAACGGAACGCACAATGACTTGTCAAAGTGGTCCACCACAGTTGAGTTTTTTCGACAGTGAAGGATATACAGCCACTTCCCAGCGGGGGTGACAGTTTACATGTGCTGGGGGTGGAGATATTGGCTTTGGTAGTATTGCCCATTGTGTTGCCCGTTAGATGCATGATCTGGCGTGGGTGTCGTGGGGTACAGAGAAGCAGGCTGCGACTTTACAACATGACCGTAGGTGAATTGCTCAGACTCGGGGGTGATTGGCGGGGTAAGACATCCATTGTGCATGACAGACCCATAGGGGTTCTTATTGGGGGTCTGGGGCACGTACGCACCCGACGCAGGCTTTGGCTCATCGATGGTGACCGTCGGTGGGGGT
Source organism: Pyrenophora teres f. maculata (assembly GCA_014334815.1). Lineage (NCBI taxonomy): Eukaryota > Fungi > Ascomycota > Dothideomycetes > Pleosporales > Pleosporaceae > Pyrenophora > Pyrenophora teres. The sequence goes on along the minus strand of CP060576.1, from coordinate 808,897 downwards.
GTCGGTGGGGCGGGTCCTCGTCGTGCAATTTGTGCCTGTCGCTGTAGAAACTCTTCGACGGTAGCGGAGACGGCTGAGAGGTGGATCGAGGCGTACTTGCGGGCAAGTACGGGAGACGGCTGGTAGAGATGGTTGGAAAGAGCAATGACCGTCTGGGGATCGTAAGCACCAGCCCATTCACTGTTTCGTGCTTGGGGTCGAGACAGGACACATCTCGCAAGGGCAAGAGCAGAGCGGGCGAGAACCGATGGCCGCGTGGATACAAATTCCTTGTGGAAGAGAGCAATTTCAGCAATGTAAAGCGTCATGTGTTCAACTTCAGCATCGTACGGAGCCTCTAACAAAGCAATCTGGAGAAACGCATCAACAGTGGTGTGGCCGATGACCCAGTTGAGGGTTTGCAGAACATGCCACTCCATCTGGGTGAACATTTCATCATCGTAGAGAGAGCAGCACATAGACTTCAGCTCCCGCACGGTAGGTACACGGTCTTTCTTGTCACCGTACTTGGCAGCAATGAGAAGAGCAGCGCATCCAACAAGCTGGTAGTGACGCTTGTAGACGACACGACGCGAGCAGTAGCGGTCGAGCAGGTTGACGGCGAGGAAGAGAGTCTCAGGCAACAGCTGGAAGGCGGCGTGAGCTTCTACCAAGAAGTCAAGGAGGTAGGGGCGCATGAACCACTGGATCTCGGTCTGAATGTCAATCGAGTTGACATCGGGCAAGGTTTGTGACTGGGCTTGGTTAGCGGTGCAATTAGGCATCTTCTTCCTCCAATCACTGACCTCCATGTGCATCATGTGCTGCATTATGTCCTCTTGGTATTCATCAGCCGTTAGTTTCGAAAGCTCGTCAGCTATGGCCCGTTGCTGCATCTTTGATACCGCTCGGTGACGTTCCCTGGCCTCGGCTCGCATGGCATAAATGCCATCATCATTTGACTCTACAAAGTACGAGTCGCATTGGCCGTAGCGGCTTTGGGATTGTTGGTTGTACGCCATCTTGTTGATGTGGTGTCGAAATAGTAATCGTCAGGTCTCCGGGATAGACGTGGTTAGTGATTGGCCGATCGATGTGTTGATACGTTCGGTGTGAGCGAGTGGATGGCGTCAAACAATGAGCCGGTCTAGAGAGTGGCAGCCTAGAAGGCAACTGGTATAAAGAGGGTGATTAGTTGATATGTAAAGCAAGGTCCGTGGTTTGCGTTCTCGATGGCTTGAGGGGCGAGTATAAGGTTGACAGGCCTGGAACAGGTGCATTAGCGTGCGTCCAAGTTGGGGACCTCTAACCTCGCGTTAAGCGAGGCCGTGAATGTTAGGACGTACCTTTGCAGGATTAATACAATTATGGTAAAGAGTGAACGGCGTGTAAAAACACTAAAGAGACAGCTGAAGAAGTCGGAGAAAAAGAGTCCCTTGCTAATGGCATCCAGAAAACAGGGTGATGTATGCGGTCTCGTATTGTTCCCAAGGTGAGAAGGGAGGAGGTCGTAGGGGCAGAGCACGAGCTAACGAGTCCGCCGGGTAGGGGTAAATCGCCAAGAGATGGAATGCAAAGATTCCAGTGCAGGCGATAGTATCTAGGCGGTTGTGAGCAAATTGTCAGTCGAAGTGAAGGCGGCGACTACTGACTCACGACCTATGCGGCGCTAGTTGCGGAGACAGGTGCAGCTGGTGGTGGACGATCTATGTCAAGATGTGGTCAGCAGTTGTTCGTATATAAGAGCGGAGCTCCGATGGTAAAAGGGCGGCTTGCTAGCGGTCCGACCAGTGAATCGAAATGACGGTAGTCAGCACTACTCGTGTTGGAATGGGGCGGAAGAATCCGGGGTGGAGGCGGCGTTGCGTTTGTAGGCACGCCCCTGGTGGCGATATGACCTTGTCGATGGGCCAAAGTATGAGCGGTGAAAGAGTCGGCGAGGCGCAATTGACACACTACAGCCGTTTGACCAAATCTTCTGTCGCGCAGGAGCCAACTGCCAGCTGGCAGTCGAGGTGAAGCCGTGGCGTGGGGCATGATGAGAGACGTGGGTGTGGTATGCAATCTTGGGTGAAGCGAAGTGTGGTGGTATTGGCGAGACGGTTTCTTATCGATGTCGTAGAAGGAAGGTGCAATCCGATGGTCTGGCATGCAGCCAATAGCCCAAGACCATTCCCCGAGACTCATGGCCAAATTCCTCACCCTTGGTTCGCCCTATCCTCATCCTCACCCATGACATGCCATTGCTGCGATATTTTGCACTGCCAGACAGACAATCTCCTGGATCCAGATCGGGGTCGGGCCATGAAATTGGACACTTGTTGCAAACGGGATCCAGGCACCGGCGGAAGCATGCGGAGTTAAAACAGGGGAGAAGTAAGCACCTACCGAGGGAATGTCACACACGAGGCTGGTAGCACAGAAGTCTGGGTCGACGACGACTGTAGAGGCAGCAAGAGACTAGAGTACAGCGAGGGCTTGTTCTCAGCTATCTCTACGTCCAGCGAGAGACGAGGTAGGCGGGTTGCGGATGAATGAGGCTGGAAGGTAAGGTACAGAGAGTCTATTACGCTTCACGGTCCTATTCGAGGGAGAGACGGCGGCCGGGTGTTTGGGGACCGAGAGCAGGAGATGGGAGTTTTATGGAAAGAGAGGAGCCGAAATCGTCAGCACCACATCAGATCCAAGAATTCTCCGTGCTCGACCGTAGTTTAAAGAGAGAGGTATGAGAAGGAGGGTGAGGAGGTGAGAGGAGAGCACGATACAGACGGACGCAGCTTGGAGAAAACGAGTGGGCGAGCAAGGCCTAGGAGGTTGAGCTAACCTGATCCTGATACACGGCAACATGTACAGCTGGGAACAGGGAACGTCCTACGCCCACAGCGCCCAGCCAACCGATGCGTGTTCCGCCGCCGTCGTGCCCCATTGTGGATCATCCATGGCGTTTTTTGCGTCTGGGAAGCTTCGTCCAGGAGACAGGCTCATTGAACGCGTTCTAGTCCCGTCCGCATCTTCCGCAAATATCACCAGAATGGTTGCTCCCGCTCGCTGTTGCGCGCACCCGCTGCTGTGCACGCGCCAGGCCTTGAGACGCTTGAGCAACACCCAGTCTCGGCCTTACTGCAGCGTACGACTGAGCCCACGGCGCGCGCGCGCACAAATAGTCGCCGCTGCAGTTGCTGAGGAGGGAGGGTGCACTCGTCGACGCGGCTTGGGCAGCGCGGGTGAGTGACGGCCTGACCAGCGTCGTGGTGGCCATGGTGGCTGTTCTCCTCGCCTGTCCCCGCTCGAATCAGGGCCTTGTCCAGCTCCGGTGAGGCCGCTCATGCAGAGCTATACAAGGTTGCAGGATAGGCCTACGATCGCTGTCCAATGTGTCTTCTCTCTCTCCCTCTCCCTCTCTCTCTCTCGCCGACTGGTACTGGCTGCACTGACTGCACTTGACCCCCATGTCTGCAGCAGAGTCGTGGTTCCCCTGACATAGCGACAGACAGCTGAGTTTAGTAGACTCGCGCCAAGCATAGTCCTGGGGTCCCATATCGTCATAATTTCACTATTGATGAGAGTTGCAAGGCTCCTCCTTTTAACACATGAAAAAGAAGCTTGCCGGCACGCTGCATCCCTGTCACGCGTCGCACCGCGAACACTGCCCGCGTACACGTTTGTGGTCGACTTCGGTGACCGGGCCGTGTTGGGGGTTGTCAATACTCTGTACAGTCAGGAGGAGATTTTGGTGGACTCATCCCCAGCGGCCACGGTCGACTCCACGGCTTTTGCTCATGTTGGTCGACATGGTTGGTCTGCTGAATAGGGGACTTGTGCGCAACGTCGGTACCGCATGTCAATTGCCCGCGTACCACATCCAAGACGGTCCCTTGCTGGACTGGAAGTGGAGGCAAACGATCCGACCGTTTGAGAGTTCCATGGTTTGGTGAGACTCTGCAGTTGGTAATCCGAGGCTGCTCGATAGTAGGCTCTAGCGCCCCGTAATCTGCTTATATGCACGCGTTCTGATAGCTTTTACTAGCAACGCGTCTCGGAAGCTAACTTGGTTTCGCACAGATTGGGCGAGTCGGTGGGTTTCTGGCAAGCCTCGCCTGCGAAGTTTCCAGAAATCAGCCGTAGACCTTCCCTTGCTGGACAGTGGCGGGGGGTTGGCTGATACGACCGGGTCATCTATTACGAGGGCTTTGTTGCGCCGCATGCAAACACATCACCTGTGCCTGCGCCTTGCCCCCATTGACAAGAAGCAACGATTGACTACTGTAGACGCCGTGATGGTGCGGGCAGCGTGGACTCTCTCTCTTTTTTTTTGATTATGCATGAGGCGTCTTGAGTAAGGAAGCATGCGGATTTGCGGCTCCCTAAGATTAGGCGAGCCTCAGCTTTCTCCCCGGGTGCATTGCCCTCAAGACTCACCAACCGTGTCGAGGTGGTGCAAGCATATGCGGCCGCATCCCCACATATAACTCGTACCTGTTGCTTGTTGCCTGTTACATGTTACCTGTTACCTGTTGCCCTTATGCTGTCGCCCACACACACACACGCACACATACACACACACAGGTGTTGCATCTTGACAGGGCGTTACCCTGTCCGCAAACACGTGATGTCACTTCTAGTCCCTATCAGCCTATGCTGCCCATCTACCGCGTTTCGCAACCCGTCTGGCAAATAATTACGATGAGATGCGGCCTCGGATATCGACATGCGCCTTGGCCCATCATCTCGCAGCCATTGCATCTTAGCGCAATCTTCCGTGTTCATCATCTGAGTAAAAAAGCACCTGTGCCAACACGGCCACTCGGCCATGTTGATCCTCCAACCGTCTTGCTTCAGCCTGTCGCTGCAGCTAGCAGCCCTCCCGACCTCCGTAATTGTGTCGTCCCCCAGCCACCACTGCACCTCAGCACGGCTAGGACCCAGCGATTATGTCACTCGTCACGAAGAAAACGCGTCTTAAAGTGCTTGAGCTGTGCGCACGCGACGAAACCTTGGAAATGCAGCCTATTTTCTCATCTTACTCCGTGCTCGCCTGTCTCGGGCGGACCACCTCACGGCGCAGCGCCCTCTTCATGTGGGCCCATGTTGACCGTCAGCTCCATTACTTGTACGTACTGGTACGCAAATTTGCTCACACTTGTTTCCTCCAATTCCTCAAGAAGCGGATCGGGGGCAGAAAAAAAAACCTTTGTCGCTATGACAAGACGTCAACTGCTGCCGCTGCCTCGGTACTACGTACGAGTCGTCATGGAAGGATGCCCATCCTCCACCTCCATCGCTTAGGCGCGTTACCTGGACACTGCATGCACTTGTCAGAAGATCTGTGCATGCTTGCACCACCGAGGATGAGCAAACTTTTCAACTGCCTGTCCAAATGGCTGCGGGAAGCATGCTGCATGTTTCAATACTTCAACATCCGCTCTGCTGCATCAATCAACCTGAGGGGACGTGGCTCCCGCCCCTCGCCACCACAATGTTCCGACGCCTTCACGGCTGACTGACTGTCGCACCCATCATGAGGCCCGCCGTGATAACGCTTACTTACGACATACCCCGCTCGACGGTCCAAGCGTTTGACTTGACATTGGCAAGGTTCGACCTTTGCTTCATCGCGACATCATCACCACAATTGCTTCCAGACACATCTTGGGCATTGTAGGCCTGACGAGAAGCCCCTGAAACAAGGCCTTGGACGCGTACTGCATACGCGCAACCTTATACTTCACACCACCCCAAGGTACCATGACACACATGTGGGTGTGCTAAGTATGATCATCATTAGCCCTCATCTCGACTGACGGCAGCCTCCCATGTTGACTGGCCGTGTGCCCTTGAAATCATTATTACCCACGGCAACCCCTTAGTGCTCCCGTGTTGCTTTTTTAGCTCTGCAAACTTAGCCAAGCTCGACTGAATTAGAGCTCGCGGAATTTGGTAGCGAAGGCATGCCCAAAATTGACGCTTCACAACACCATCAACGGAAGCCCCGGCATGCGCACCCGTAGGCGGTGCACCCACGTGCTTTCAGCCACCAACGCTTCTAGAGCAACGGTTTTGTCATGACGATGTTCTTGAAACAATGATTTCGGTCCGCCCATGGGCGCCAAAGCTAGCCTTGACTCGCGCTATATTGCCCTCGCTATTCTCAACAGGTAGCCCGTCGCAGGACCTTTTGCCGACGCCGTGCTGGGCTATTGAAAAATTACATCAACGCCCCTCCGACGTCAGTTATCGAGGTGCAATAATTATAATTATTACCACAAGGCCAGAACCATCGCGAACCCATGTGCTAGTATCTACCATGTCTGCAGCATGATTATCTGCCCAGAACTCTAGAGCGCATTATGCTTATGAGGGCAATGCGCTTGTCCAACTTTCAATGCCATGATGTATTTTTTTTTCTTGCATGATATGCTCTAAATTAGAGCCACAGCAGTTGCGTGTAACAACTACAAATGCACCTTGCTGCAAAAACCAGTCATGCAGTATTTGGCACAGCGTGGGATGCCCATCCACTCCTTTGCTCCCTTGCCGTCCAAGTGGAACACCCAGATCATAGCAAACCCTCCCACATGTTTATGAGGTGTGGTTCGTTATCTTATAGCGCTCACTGTGTCGGAAGCCAGCGTGATGGCTCTCGGGTATGCTCGTCGAGGGCGGAGTCAGGTTATAGCACAAGGCCGCAGTACAGGGACTCAACAGTGCGAGTAGATGTTTAGAAGCATAGTATGAAGCAATTGAGATAACAGCTGAATGTCCAGCTGGCTCCGTTGCGGTGTATTTGCCATTACAGTGAACGATATCGTAAGGCTGCTGCGGAGGAGATGCGGAGGTCGTCGATAACTCGGAAAAACTGTGGCCGAGCTCCGGCCAGACCCACCGAAAAGTCGTCTCGCCAAGAGTTCGAGAGAACTTCATGATCAAGCTTCGCCGTCGCAATGTCTGTATCACCTTGATGTCAGCGCTCAGCCTCTAGACGTGCGCGTAGAATAATATATACCGAGGCGCATCAAATCTCCCAGCGCCAATCATGGACATCCACCGCTCTCGTTTCGTGCCATATCCGCCTTCTGCGATCAACGCGCTCGCCTTTTCTCACCCGGAAGCCGAACACGGTCAGCAAGAACAAGATTCTCTGCGGCTCGCGATCGGACGCGCAAATGGAAACATTGAGATATGGAACCCAGCAAAGGGTTCTTGGTTGCAAGAGAAGGTCTTTTATGGGGGTAAAGACAGGAGCGTCGAAGGGCTTGCCTGGACTCAAGAGCCGGATGAGCGCAATGCGCATGGCAAGATTGTGCCCGGGCGCCTGAGGCTCTTCAGTATCGGCTACTCCAGTAGCGTCACAGAATGGGATTTGATCACCGGCCTTCCTGTGCGCCATTCAGACGGTAACCACAGCGAAGTCTGGTGCTTCGCTGCTCAGCCTAGGCAGAAGAACACGACGAAAAGCACTTCAAAAGAACTCCATGTGCGCCAGAAACTAGTCGCTGGCTGCGCAGATGGAACCATCGTTTTACTGTCTACCGAAGACGACAACCTCACCTTCGAGCGCTTCATCTCTCGCGCCACGAACAAGAAGGCGCGCGCACTGAGTATCACATACAAGGATCAGAACACTGTGTTGGCCGGATTTGCGGACAGCATGATCCGAGTGTTCGATACGAGGAATGGCAATGTCATCAGAAGCATATCCTTAGGCAGCGGACCCAGTGGCGGACCAAAGGAAATCTTGGTCTGGAAGGTCAAGTGCCTTCCAAACGGCGATTTCGTATCTGGCGACTCGACTGGTGACATTCGGATCTACAGTGGCAAGAACTACAGTCAGTTGCAGAGGATATCTGGACACGAGGCGGATGTACTTGATCTCGCTGTAACGCGTGACGGGTGCAGCATCTTCAGCGCTGGCATGGATCGCCGCACCTGCCTCTACACGAGCAAGAAAGGACAAGCTGGTCAGAACGGAAAATGGCGAAAGGTGTCACACCAGAGGCATCACGAACATGATGTCAAAACCATGGCGACATACGAAGGCAACAAGCTCAGCGTCGTGGTCACCGGAGGTATGGCAAATCCTTCACTTTTGAAATTTGCTAAACTAACACTAAAAAGGTATCGACACCCAGCCAATTGTTGTACCGATCCGTCAATTCGGAAGGGAACTCAGCCGTGGTCTTCCAGCTTTGCCTCCTACCCCCCCTCTGACGAGCGCCCCCGATGCAAGGTTGTTGGTCAGCTGGTGGAATACAGAAGTGCGGATATGGCGTGTCAAACCCCAGGATGACGGTACGGAGAAGCCCAAGGTGGTTGCACGCCTGGCTCTACAAGGGGAGGAGAACATCATATCGGTATCAATTTCCCGAGATGGTGGACTTTTGGCTGTTGCAACAGCCAGTATGGTCAAGCTGTTCCAGCTACTACATCCACAGGCAGGAGCTGGTGCCGGTCTACGTATACGAAAGCTGGATATGCCCTCAATCGCGGGTGCAAAATTGCTAAAGATGTCCGCAGCCGGCACATGGCTTGCAGCAACCCTAGCAACCGACGAGGTACGGCTGGTTAGGATAGTGCGGACAGATGATCCCACAGATATGCCTCGGGCATTGGAGAAAGTACAACCTCTCTATCGACTCGATCGCGATGTGACTACCCAAAATTCACTGAGCGGTCCCTCGGGTTCTTACGAACGATCTATCGCACATGCCGACTTTTCCAAAGATGGCAACGTCTTCGCAGTCGTTGATCTGGCTGGCTACGTAGATACATGGGTCATTGAAGGGCACGAAGACGCTACTGCGCCAGAGATTGACGTCGATGATTTAACCCCAGCCATGGAAAACACCGACGGTTCAGACGATGAGGAAGAGTCGTATGAGCAAATAACATACCTCGGCCAGCACTGGATAAGAAATCCCTCTGGTCACCTCCTCCCTCGTCTCGACTCAACGCCCGTTTTGCTCTCTTTCCAACCCACCCCGGACGTCTCGAGTCAACCAGTACCCAACGGCAACCCTGCTGTGCACCCCACGAGACAAAACCCGCACCCTCACTCGCACGAGCTACCCACCGGCGACTACCACCTTCTCCTCGTCTCCGCAGAACACCAACTTTACCTCTTCGACGTAATGTCCGGCCGTCTATCCGACTGGTCGCGAAGAAACCCGCCTTCCAGCTACCCACGCGAATACAAGCAACTCGACCTCCCCGCCAAAGGCTGCATCTGGGACATGTCGGCCACCTCGCAACGCCGCGTCTGGCTCTATGGCGAAAAATGGCTCTTCATGTTTGACCTCGGAAAAGACCTCGCTGTCTCAGACGCCGAGCATGCGGGTAAGAAGCGTAAGCGCGACGTTATCAGCAAACATAACAGTGGCGCGGGTGACGCGGTGCCGCCCAAAGAAGCCCCAGTGACGAAAATGCGCAAGTTCGCGACCGACGAAAACGACAAGGCACACGAAAAGTGGATCGATATAAACGCTCCGTTGCGTAAATCAGAGGCTGAGGACGATGACGACGCCGACGACGTTATGGCCGATGGCGACGCGAATCCCTTGGCTAGTCTACGTAGGGCAAACACGCAAGACGGTGAGGACCAACAGCAAAATGGCGATGAGGAGGCCCCCACTGCGGTAGTTAGTACCGGCGGCGGTGAAGTCGGCGACGTGGATCAGCAGAGTAAGCCGTGGTGGCATACGCTCAAGTACCGCCCTATACTCGGTGTCGTGCCCATTGGTGCAGACGATGGGGTTCATGCGCCGGAGGTGGTGCTGGTGGAGCGACCGAGTTGGGATCTGGATCTTCCGCCGAGGTTTGTGGGAAGCCACGAACAACAGTGAGGGGGTTTTGCTTGCTTGCTATGTATGTATGTATGCATGTTAGGTTAGAGAAATAACCTGATGGGTTCCATGGGATTTGGGTTGCATATTTTGATCTTGTATAAGTCGGGGTTGAACATGTGAATCACAGCGAGCCTGGGTTATGTGACATGGACGTGGACATGGACGTGGATATGGACGTGGATATGATGTTGTTTTGTTGATTTCAGTTCTGCTAATCCATAATCTGCTGGGGTATGGTTGGCGACGATAACTTCGCCATGTAAAGATGCAAACACCCGCCCGCAAACCGAAAGTTTGCCCAAAATGAAAAAGCGCCATTCGGGGTATACCGACCCAGCTCCTCGAACCCTTGCACAGAAACGAAAAATCCAAAAAAAAAAATAGTCTCCAAATGGTCATGCAAGTCGTTAACACTAGTCCCCTCACACATGCCCTCTCGCTCATCTTCCTTGTCACGTCCTTTCAAGCAACGTCACGCCCATCTAAACCCTCGACCTAAACGGCTCATACGCCGTCGGACCAGCGGGACCCTTGTTCTGATGCGACCCAGGCCACTCCTGCATCTGATGACCCTGCTGGCCACCAAGGGCGGGGCTAGCAACCCTCTCATACGTATACGGCGTCTTCTCGACGGCAATCTTCTTGTGGGGGCTCTTTCCACTGCAGCAGCAGACACTGATAAGCCAGAAGAAGCCGGAAGCGACGCTGAAAGCAACGGCGAGCCAGAGGGTAGACAGCATGCGCGAGCCCATTGAAGCGTCGATGTTGTAGGGTTCGAGAACGGTTTTGAAGACGCCGGTTACGGTGCCGTAGACTGCTGTAGCGGTTGCGGCGGCGGCGAGAGCGAAGAGTGTTTGCGCCTGTTTGTCATCAAAGTTAGAAAAAAAAACTCTCTCTCTCTTGGGTTCTTGTCATGTTTTGAAAAGGGGAGAGAAGACATACGGTGGAAATAATGGTGGTAACCAGACTTCCCCAGCGACTGAAAATCGCAAAGAAGCCAACCACAAACTCGACAATTGTCAAGACCAGTGTAATGACAAACGCCCAGTTCATCCATCCTGCTACCTTTGCATACAAATTCATGCCCTTGTCGTACTTGTCGCCGAGGAGCGTCTGCACGCTTGTGTTGTTGAGCTGCCAGACAGCCAGGGGATCAAAGTGGAACTGGAACTTGCGAGAGGAGCAAAACGTAATCTTCTCCTCGCCCGTCTTGTTGTTTACGATATCGCCTTCGCAGTAGGAGAAGAGGCCGACTTGGTAAAAGTCCTTGAGTTCCTTTGAGTTTGCTTTTGCGCCGATGGCGTTGAGGAAGTCGTTGTTGATTTTGACGCCCGCGGGAAGTCTGTCCGTGACGACATCGGGGTCGAGGGTTATGTTTGCTGTGTTGGCCTGGTGTCATGTTAGACAAGGGAAACGTGGTGTAATGGTGTGGCGGGTAGAGAACATACCCTGAAGAAGTATAAATCTTGTCCTAGAGCGGTGGCGGGCGCATTGTTACCCTTCCATGGTGTTTGGCCGAGCATGACGATGACAAAACATATTAAAGATGCGAGGGTAAGGCACATGGGCGTGAGAATACACGCGAAGCGACCGACTTTGCCCATGATTGCGCTGCTGTACTGTTTTGGGTAGAGCTGCTTGCTGGTAGGGGATGCGAAGACTGATGTCACTCAGTAGGGGAGGGGGGGAGTGCGATAGAAGAGATGCTAGTTGTAGCGATCGTAGAGGCCGCGCGGTTTTCGTGGTCAGAATCACCGGCACGGTTGGGTGAGTGCAAATACGCAAAAAAAGGGAGCTAAAACGGCAAACGACTGGAGATGAGGTGTGTGTGACAGTCCAAGCGGGCAAACCTGAGCCTTTGTACACTCGTCACTCTCACTCAAACGCAAAGCTGAAATGCGCAAGGCTAGTTGCCCAGGCTGGAGGGGGGCTGAGCGGCCACACAGCTGATGGGTTGAGGGACCGTGCGAGCGGGATCTAGGTGGCTTATCCTGGTAGCCGGGCTTACTTGGCCTTCACCAGCCTCAATGTGCTTGCGACAGTTGTGGCATGCGGTGGTGGGCTTAGAGTGCTGACCCCAGATGATGACACAGCATCTATGCTGTGAAGGAAGTAGTGCACAGGTATAGTGTTTGCTCGACGACACAAAGCGCCGGTGAGGGTACGTGTTACCAAGGCTGGTGTTTTGCAAGTACGACGACGACGACGAGCAAGCTTATGCGACGTGATTAAACCTGCTTTTGCATCGTCAAAGGGTTGTAAGGGATTGAGGCTGGACCTCAGGCTGATACTCGTCCTATATGGAGCCCATGATGCGCACTGCGCAGCTTGGTTCCGTGTAAAGAAGGCGTTTCATCGCTCGGCTCTAAAAACACCGGCATTCAACATGCACTTTCTGACCCTTGCCTGGTCAGAAATGGCATTGGCATCTTTTCTACGTACCAAGCTTTCCAAAAGATACCCACTTCCGATGGCACCCAAGATGGCACTAGGAAGAAGGAAAGGACAAATCTCGGAGGCAAAAAAAAAAGAGTGGCAGAGCCTCAAAGTTCCTCGTCACCCCTCGGCCGCTGACGAAACACCAAGTGTTGCTTGGCGGGGTCTAACAGTCATCCTCTCCCTTAGGTGGTTATTTATAGGGTCAATACGTCCCCTGGGCAGCACGTGTTAACCGGATTGGGCAAGGATTAGCGAGACGAACGGCCCGCCTGTCACAGTGCTGGAGTGCTGAGTGCTGATCTTACATGATGAGTGCTATCGTTCACTCTTGATCCATCACGCGCGGCGTCCCACACGCACTCGGCCGAGTTTGAACAGAGGGCCATGTTGCTTTATCTACTCCGTCATGGACGACATGCCTTGACCATAGTGGCGAGGTAGGACGTTTGAGAAATGGACGGGTAGACCCTGGAGATCACATCCCGTGTCTCTGCTGTAGTAATCAACTTGTGCGCTTAACGCGCGTCCCCGCAAATCTTTCGCCCACCGACTTTGATCATCATTGTCACCCATGTCTCACGAGATTGCGCCAGTAGTTCAACGTGCTTTGCAGAAACATTGCCAATCAAGGCTTTGATTTTCCTGGTTGCATCTCCTCGACTGATCTTGCAGCCTGGCCTGCATCTTGGGCGCTGCCGTCACCCAGAGAGACGCGCGTCGACCCCTCTTACACACAACTCAGCTCCCTTGCAGCCGCGGCTCCCCACACGACAATTGTACAACACATCCAACTCTTGGAGGTGCCAATATTGCAGTGAATGCCTAGAAACATGAAAACCCGTACCTCGTGCGTACAAATGACCAAAAATGCTCGTAACATACGAAAAAGACGTGAGATATCGCAAATCGTGAACAGAAGTTGCAAAATGGTGTATAAACAGTGCCGCCAAAACCCTGCGTGCACACAAAAAGAAGCTGAAATGAACAATGCAGTTTTGCAAAGAAACTCAGGCGCCGATGGGGCGGGAAACAGTAGGAAATGCCTCTGTCGAGGTGGGTGCAGACATTAGAGGTTACCGGAAAAGTCTCTTGGGTGTTGCTCCTAGAACGCCGGCGCAAATAAGTCGAAGTGGTGATGAATCCCAGTTCTATGTTTTACAGGCGGGACTTTCGTCCGCGTAATGAGTGGCGCGGGGGAGGAGGATGGGGGGGGGATATCAAAAGGGTATCTTGGTTTCTATCGGGGTCTACATGCTCGAGCGGTGCACTATCGTGTCGCTCGGCGTACGTTGTAGGCATGAAGCGATGGAAAGGTACCGGGGCATGGTGAAGTGAAGGTAGAGCGGGGCCGCAAGGGCTTTCAACGCTGGTGTTGGTTTCGAGGGTCTTGCTGGTTCTGTTGCTGTCCACCTTCGTTGCGCGCTCGTATCCATTGGGCGTTGCCGCTCATGCGACCTTCCAAAGCCTTTTGGGCATCTGGGTCGAGGCGGCGGGTGACTTGGCCGTTGATAATGTCCTCTGGGGACAATTGCTGACGGCATGTACAATGGACGAGATGACATTGGCGCGTAGCTCCTTGGCTTCGCGGATGTCCTCGCCCTCGAGGCGGAACTTGTCCTGCTTGGACATGTTGCTTCGTCGTGTTGCTCGGATCTCATCCATGATGTGGAGCAGAACAGCCTCTGGGGCGCGGTTGCGCTCAGCAGCGTGCTTGGCGTCACGGACGTAGCGGCGAGTGACATCCATGGCACCGTCAGCTGAAAAGGCGATGCAGTAGGAGAGCTTCTTGCCCCAGCCTGGAAACGTGTTAGTAGGTGCAGAAGCGAGGGCTTGAAAACAAACGTACCTTCAGTGTATAACCGGGGCTTGTCCCAGGCCTCTTCACAGGCATCTACGTGGATCCATCGCTTGCGGTGCACAGAGTAAACCTCGGTCCAGACGTGGTCCTCTGCGTTCCATACCCAACGAACTCTTGATCCAACGGCGCGGCAGAGCATGCTGAAGCAATTGGCCCACTCGCCGCATCGGCCTTTTCGCGTCTGGAGGAGGACAAATGCGTCGTTGTATCGTGGAAAGCGCTCGTAGTTTTTGCAGCCTTCGTGCGAACAGCGGTAGGCCTCGACCTGGTTGGCGCCACGTGCTTGCTCGTCAGGGAGAGGTGGAGTGATGCCAACGGCCACTGTTGGTGAGTAGCATCGCGAGCAGGGCGGGTTGTTGACCCATGAGAAGAAGGATCGCTTGAACCATCGGAGGAGTGCGCGAACGACGCAGTCCTGGTAGCCCCACGCAGCCTTCTTTCCGGCGGCCATGCTCTCGGCCTCGGCCTGCAGAATTTGGCTCTCTTCCTCGGCCTCGTCGTAGATCTTCTCGAGCGGAATGACGCGTAGTGCCTCGTCGAGCAGTCCCGGGTTTTCCCAGCGGAGGGGCATGTTGGAGAGCGAGTGCAGCATGTTCTTGAATCGCAGTGATCGTGCATCGCGCGGCGCCTCAGGGACGAGCGGAATGTTCTTGAGCGATGCGTACGTGGGCGGGGCGGCGGCGTGCGACGAGGGCGGCTGGGGGGTTCCAAAGTCTCGCGGAGCGGGTGATGACGAGCGTGATTGCGATGTCCGCGATGTGAGGTCGTTCATCCGCTTTGTGCTGAGGACGTGGCGAAACTGCTCCGTCATGTCGGCGGCTAATCTGTCAGTGTCCATTTTGTGGTGTGCGGAGCGCTGGGCGCTGTTGTTGTGATCCATGACGGGCAGGTGCGAGCTGCTAGTCGCAGTGTGGTTGTGCGCGGTAGTGGTGGTGGTGATGGTGGTGGTGTGCTTAGGCAGTGGTCGAGGTCGAGGTTGCTGGTGTCGGGGAGTGTTCGGTGTATAGCGTGGGTGCAAGACAGGCAGGCGACAGGCTGCGGAATGGCAGTGCACAGCCCGATGATGCAGCGGCGCAGCAAGGAAACAGCCACGGAGCAGGTATTCTAGGAAACACTGCTGTTGTCGAGGGTCGCAGAGAGGAGCTGCTGCTGCTGCAGGCGTGGATCCGGCGCTGGAAGACACACACACACAAATGTCGTCTGGATGATTTCCTCGAGTCGGAGTCGTGCGTCGTGCGTGTGGACGGGTGCGAACGAGGGTAATTGATTGAGGGACGGGGCAAGAGGGCGACGACGAGCGCTAGCCGCCTTGGGCTGTGTTGACGCGGCCCTGTCGCGGCTTCCTCACGTCTAGAACCCACAACACCGACCAGCCGTGGCCGTGACCTGCAACCACGTAACGACGGTCAGATCGGCGTGGCCCTGAGCCGCCGCCAGCTGCGACATGGACGAGCGCTTGCGCACACCCACCGATGCGATGATACTGTCCGTCCGCCTGTCTTCTGTCTATCTTCTGTCTTCTGTCTGTCGGTCTGTCTGATCCTCTCAACGCAGGGGCAGGCGCCCGTTCGCTAAGCGTACAAGCACTGGCAGCTACCCTACCTACCTACCTACTACCTACCTACGCACTCCGCACTACCTACGCACTGCAGCTTGCGCAATCTTTGGTGAACCACTCTCATTCACCACCGCCCTCTCGACTCGCTGGTCTTGGCATCCGGCGTGCGCAATCAGGACCGAACTTTACATCACCAATCGTTTCGTGGCCGACGCCCAGCCTTCCCTGACCCCGTCTCGCAACTAGGTATACCTACATACTAAGTACCACTACAGACAGGCTTTGCGACCGACCCGCCTTTGCACCCTCCCAACTGCCCTTTCTGCCTCTTTACCCATACTTCCTAATACTAATCCACTTTGTTTTTCGCCCGCCACACGTCGCCATGACGAGCTCTTTCCCCATATTACCTTAGCACCCACCCTCAGTACCTACACACGCCTTCTCACAGACGGCCTGCCTTGGCGCACCGCTCCTTTGCTAGTCCAAACGTTTGCAATATTTGTCGGTTGGCTTCTCGACCGCCACCGCCTTCCACCCACGCCATATGCTCATCTCACTTGGCCCTCAGTTTTCATCTAGCGTTACCGATGCGGCACGCCTAAGTGGTGGGCATGTTGATCGTTCGCTAGCCACGCGTCCGTCCAAGCCCACTGAAGCCCCACTAATCCTGCCCACCGCACACTGACCACCGCGTTCCGACATCAAACTCTTCAAGACTGTCTCCCCAACATGGCCAAATCTAAATGCCCTGTTCTGCTTCCATCGCCTTCCCTTCTTCCTCGTTGCTTTTTGGCCCGTTTCTATCCACCTTCCCTTTGCTGTCACCGCGACTCCAGTCCAACGCTGCATGCGTGCGTGCGCGGCCCGGTGTCTTTCGGTCGTGCATCTCTCCGATCAGCTGCAAGTCATAACCCGATTACGACGTGTGTGCGACCAAAATGTTACCTACCTCGTCGTTCGGTTCCGTGCTTGGCGCGCATGACATCTTCTAGAACAAGCACCACCAATGCTTTGCAAGGCTGAGCAAACATGAGCAAGCAACACACGACATATTTCAATGTTGCAATCCACGACATGCTGTGGCGCCACAGTGTTTGCCTTTACCGCCCACCTCGTGACATAATACCGCTTGAAAATAAAACCCCTTCTTCGAACCTAGGTACACCGCAACCGGGGCCGGCCATGATCTGGAACAATATAGACAGCTGATAACGGTTGATGCACAACTCATCGGCCAATTATCCAAACCGGGATGTCCCGTTCCACTGCGCCAATACCCGTCCCTCTCGTCCACTGCCTCCGACATCCTGCGCCTCGTTGCACCACACCATCCATACCCACTCGCAAGAAGCTGCCAGACAAACTATCGGCACTTGATGATTGTCCGCAAGGATAACCAAAACCGCCAATCCGCATGATGCTCATTTCCCACAGAAACCGTGATTCACTTTCTAGGGTTACGAGTCCACACACAGACACGCAGCACGACCGGGGAAAGGCTGACGTAGACCTAGTTCAGACACGGACCCCACGTAACATCGAGTACGTACTCCAACCATTCCTCTTCCGGCACCTGTACCTGTACGTGGACACATCTGGGGAGGGATGCTCGTGTATCGGGGGGGGAGTATTAGGTCCGAACTTCTTCCTAGCCCTGGAGCGGCGGCCCCGGGCCAAGCGGTCCAACAAGGTTACGTACACGTTACTAGTCAATGATCCCGGTAGGCACGTGTGTGTGTGCCGTTGATTGTGGACTTGGCTTCTTACGCTCGTATACGTATGTTGCTGAGCTTGACTCTTGTGATGACTGGTGGCTTGGCCGCGCACCCGAAAAGAACAAAGGGCGAAGAGAACCGCTTTTTCTTCGAGCGGGGCGACCCGGTCAAGGAGAGCTCAAGCCAGGATAGGCGGAGTGGAGTGAGATGCTCATGAAACAAGTCAATAAACGACCAAAACCACTCCCTTGTCGCTAATCGCCGAGGATTATAACTACAGGGGGTTAGGTTGGGTGTTCAGTCCTGTTCATCCAAAGCATCGGTAAGTATGCTCACCGGTTGTTGCACAATCAACTCCTGCATGTCACTCTTTTACTCCATGGAACAATTCCATGAGACACTTGCTCCAACAAGTATATTCAAAACACACACAAGTCATACTTCAAACCTTGCCATCAATATTTCACCACACCCCGCTTGGTCCTACCCCGTATTCCTTTCATTGGCAAACACACAAAAGGGAAGCGTCGGTGAAAAGCAGTCATCAATTTGTCTGTCTGGGGTACCATACGAGGTGGGTAGTGTGAGCCACCGCCACCAACCGTTGGACCATGCCCGCCAACCGAAC
This sequence comes from Pyrenophora teres f. maculata, assembly GCA_014334815.1. Classification (NCBI taxonomy): domain Eukaryota; kingdom Fungi; phylum Ascomycota; class Dothideomycetes; order Pleosporales; family Pleosporaceae; genus Pyrenophora; species Pyrenophora teres. The sequence continues at coordinate 790,875 of CP060576.1, read as the reverse complement.
CGAACCCTTCTAGACTATCACATCTCACATCTCACATCACATTCATCACATTTACAACCCCGCCTTAACAACCAACACACTAGCCCCCAGCCTGCCCTCCCACACACGCTCCGCAAGCACACCCAACGTAGCCGCCGCACTGGTACTCGAACTACTCCGTATTTCATCGGCACCCCCACCGGTGCCGCCCTGGTTACCCGTACCAACGTCTTCCCTCTCCAGGACCGCGTTCCGCCCTACGTTCCTCCCTAGCACGATGAGATCGCCGGCGTTTCTGGGCGCCTGTCCTACTTCTATACTCGCCCTTGCGATGACGTCCTTGACTGGCGACGTCGAAGTCACAGTCTCAAAGACTACACGGGGCGCAATGTCCATGGGCAGAGAAGCGCGGAGAGAAGCGAAGAAGGCTGCGTCTTGTTCGTGTGAACATGTCTTTTTCGTTGAAGTAGTAGTGATTTCGTGACCTTTCTCTCCCGTTGCAGTGATTGTAGTAGTCTCATCGACGGATCCCTCGCGAGGTACGTCGAAATGCACAATAGTAGCTGTGACGTGTGGATTGCGGACTAATTGCAACACCAATCTCAACGCGGTCCAGTCGTCGTTGCCGCCAAAGTAAGGGAGGAAGATGTGGTGGCTTGGGTCTGCGATGGGTGCTGTGACGGCTTTGTCGCGGGTGCTTGATAGGCTGACGTTGCTGTATGTGCGGGTGAGTCTGAGACGTTGCTTTGTGTCTTTGTGTCTGCTGCTGCTGCCGCCAAAGTTTTTGTTGATGAGGATGGCAACGGGCGTGGTGGCTTGGGCGAGGGTTTGTTGGACAAAGGATGTGTAGCTCGAGGCTTCGAGCTTGTTGCGCGCCATCTTGTTGGAGTCTTCGATGATGGTTTGTTCCGACATGCCACCGGTTTCGCTCCAGGGTAGGACGAGTAGGTTGGAATCTGAGGCCCGCGTGGTAAGAGTCTCGGCGAAGGAGGCTTCGGGTACGACGAGGACTTCGCCGCTGACGGCCAGGTTGTGAAGGCGGCCAAAGGTACGGAAGGTGTTTACGACGGGGTCGTGGGCTGTGTAGGATTCTATCTCTGATACTTGCATGACCGAGGAGCCACGATCGGTGAGGTTGAGTAGACGGAGACCGTACGCTTCTACGGGGCGTTGAGGTGGTGTTTGTTCGGCTAGGGATGTAGACGTAGTTTCCTTGCTTTCGCTGATGGCCTTTGAGGGATGCTGCTTTGCGGCTAGGAGGTCCGGAGTGCCGCTGAAGAGAGAGGTAAAAGCTAGCAGGTTGGGCATGCTGTCCAGACGGAGGTATACTGTCATGCGTTGGATCTTCTCTGCAGCCATCTTTTCGTACTGGATCACGTCGCCAGCGCCATCAGCGCCGTCTAGAGGCTTGCCCGTGTCCCAGTCGATTTCACCACGACGCCATGCTTCTACCTTCTTCTGGTACCAGACAGGGTAGAAGAACATGGTCAGCGGGGAGGACGCGAATGTGGTTACAAGGGCCATCACAACGAAAATGGTGAACGTCCTAGTACTCAGAATTCTGGCTTCTAGCCCAATGTTCTACAACTGTTAGTGCTGAAGTTCAAAATCATGGGATAACTCGTGTGCTTACCAGGACAATGAGTTCTACCAATCCCTTGCAACTCATCAGAGAGCCCACGGTGAAGCACTCCCGCCATAGCATCTTACTGCCACGAGCCGCAAGAGCAGCACTAATGAACTTGGAGAAGAAGGCCACTACAATGACGCCGATGACATAGGCCCAGACGATACCGGAATCCAAGAGGCCAATGTTTGTGTTGAGTCCAGAGAGGGTAAAGTACAGCGGTAGCAAGAGTGCACCGATCAAATCCTCAATCTTCTCAGCCACCTTGATAGCGAAACCACCTTCGTGGGGGCAGATCAGGCCAGCCATGAAAGCTCCGAAGATGGGATGGACACCGATAATGCCGGTGAAGAAGGCCGAACCCAGAGCGATGAGTAGGGTAAGGCTGATGATGACTTGACTGGGGCCGTCTTGAAGCGCACGTGATCGGCGTAGCACGTAGATGAACGCTGGCCGGACGGCATAGACTAGGAATAACATGTAGGCTGCACATGTGAGAAGAACCCACAACGCTGTTAGTCCTGATCCAGCATTGACGAGCGCAACGCAAAGCGCGAGAAGAATCCAGCCTGAACCTTGTCGTTAGTAATCTGTGCCTCAAAAACGGGGGGATTCTTTTGCAATACATACCAACAACATCATTCCCGACACCAGCCGATAGCACAATAACACCAACCGGTGTCATAAGCAGCTTCAATTCTGTCAAAATACGGCAAAGCACCGGAAAAGCCTACTCAGTCAGCAAAGCCAGCAAATCGTAAAGTATTGCAAAACACGTACCGTAATCGCCATGGCCACACCAATAAACAGCATATAGATGGAAAAGTCAATCTTCACCATGCCGGGCTCATCTTTAAACTCATTATACAATCCCACCGCGATAGCGCAACCCAATCCAAATGGGATAGCCATACTCGCAATGCCCACATTAAGCGCAATCTTCCAATTGCTGAGCAAGAAGCGCAAATCCACCTCCAAACCGATGATGAACAGGAACAAAGTAAGACCCAGATTGGCTACTAGGTTCAGATTCGTCATTGATGCCGAGGGGAAAATGGAGTCTTTGAAACCTGGGATCCGGCCCATGACGGAAGGTCCGAGGATGATGCCGCCCAGGATCTCAGATATTACTCGGGGTTGGCGGATTTTGGAGAGGGGGAAGTTTATCATGTGGCAGACGATTATTATGATGCCGGCCTAGGTGGTGGTTAGCTGGTTGTCCTTTTTCTTCTTCTTGCTTTTCAGACGTTTTTGGCGAGTTGGGGGGTTGGGGGGTTTGTATGGGGTAAAGATGCGCTACAGATTCTCCGAGTCGTTGTGTATAGCGACATCTTGAGGGTCTGGTAACTTGGTGAAGACTTACCTGTATAATGAACAAGGTAATAGGGTTCTTAGCATCGAAATGCACAGGATTCATGCCCTCCAGTACACCGGCTTGCGGCGCGACCTTGGGCGGACTCGTAGGCGTCGGACTCGCCATGGTCACAATATGCGAACTATCCTCCAATATCGAGGTGTGTAGCAGCGTGGTCGTATCACCTCAGCTTTCGTTCGTTCTAAAAAGCGTTCAATTAAATGAGAACAAAGAATACAGCAGCAACAGTCGTTCAAGCGAACCCCATACTTTTTAATCCCCGACTACCAAGCTTAGAAAGGCCGAGACCAGTCAAGACTTCAGAAGAAAAAGGCGGGCGTCAGCCCAGAGATTAGGCTAGGCAAGCATCAACATCCTTTCGATGCAGTTCTAACAAACGTTTGCTTACTGCCCTCCCCCCACAAGCGACGGAAGCTAAGAGAAGTCCCAAGGACCCGCCACCGAAGAGAACCGCGGTGTGACCGGGGTGGTGGCTGATAATCCATCACATGAGAGATGCTCGTGCAGCAAGTCGTGCAAGGGCCTACTGCTGGGTGGCTTGCTTGACTTGCTCGACTGATTGCATGCTCACTGCGCCGCGTGGGGGGGGGGAGGGGAGCTGAGAGTGAAGGAAAGTAGTGCGCGCGCGTGCATGTGTGTGGGTAGATGGCGGGTTGGGCGGGCATGGGCGGCAGGGAAGTTGGCGGCGCATGCGTGAGAGAAATACCGCATGTTGGCACATACGACGGAACATGCAGGGGTGCGAGCAGGGGTGCTATAGAGGGTTTTGGCAGTATTTCTCGGAATATCTAGTCCAAATTTAGCGCGTTTTGTTAGCAAAACGCGGTGTTTTTGGACCATTTGTAGACAAGCGCTTCTGGCATAATACCTTGGCGAATTTTGGGCCACCTGGGCAAGCTGGAGTGCTGTAGATGATTGTAAGCTGTAGATTTCAAAAATGAGGCTCGCGATAGTAAGTTTTATGTCAAATTTGGAGTTGTAGTTGCAAACGAGTGGCGATTGTTCGAGTAAGGTACAAAAAACGAGCAGAAAACGAGCGTAACAGCCCAAAATTGGGCTCAAAACAACCCAAAAACAACCCAAAAACAGCCTAAAAACGGGCTCAAAGACGGGCGCGATAGCCCATCCACAGGGCGCTGTATCGCGCGCTGACAAGCACCTAGGTGCTGCCAGACTAACAGGATGCAAAAATACCTGTTTTACCACCTTGTATTGCCTCCTTCTGCATTTATGACGTCCTGGATTCGGCGTGGCATTGTCTCGATCAACTCCGCAAGGTCGTCTTGGGTGATGGCGTCCCACTCCTCGGCCACAGCGTCGGCCATGGCTTGTGCTCCCCACGGGCGAGGGACGCGCTCGTCAATCCGGTCCTTCATGACACGCCACAGGTCTTCGATGAGGTTGAGATCCGGGCTGTTCGACGGCCATCTGAGTGTCATGATGCTGTCAGCTTCAAGCTGTTGTTGTACTGCGCGGGCGGCATGGGCGGGCGCGTTGTCCTGTTGAAAGATCGCGGCGTTGTCGCTGTAGTTGAGCTCCTCGTGCGTGAAAATTTCGTACAAGCGACGACAGTAAATGTCGTAAAACTCGTGTAAAACTGGGTAAATCCGCTCTAAAAATGAGGTTTTGTTGATAGTTCCCCAGTTTGGGCGGTCCCAAAACACCAAGGGAGCTTTGTAAACGCCACCAAAGCTGCCCCAAACCATTATATAAGGTAGCTTTTTGAATTTGGGCAGCACGCAATCTGGATGAAAGCGCTCGTTTGGACGACGAGTGACGAACTGGCGTTGATGGCCGCCACGATGGAAGGCGCTCTCGTCACTCCAGACAATCTTGTACCAATCTCGGACGGTCCAGTGTTCAACAGCGCGCGCAAAGGTGAGTCGCGACTCTCGCTGGGCTGGCGACAACGGCGGCTTCGAAGCTGCGACGCAACGGGAGTAACCATAGCGAGCAAGAAGTCTCCTCACGGTGCTGTCACTGATCGGGGTGATGTCAGCTTCGTACGCAAGCTCGCTGTAAGTCAAACGACGAGCTTTATGTCCTCCACGCTCTAACAAATCAATCAGACGAACAGCTTCTGGCGTCCCGTACATGCGGCGGCCACGACGGCGACGAGAAGGTGTCACCGGCTCGTTGGTGACCCGCCAGATCGATGACAATGACACCCGGCAGCGGGCGGCGATGTCTCTCAGCGGTTGAAGTTTTTCAAAGCGCAAGTACCGGGCAACTGAGCGCAATGAGCTTGAGATCCAGCGACTGCCGTCAACGTTTAGGCGTATAAGACGCTCTCGAAAATTCTATTGTTGCTGTTGAAACCTAGCTAACGACTCTAGCCGGCGACGGCGAGCTTCATGTCGCTCGCGCATAACAGCAACCCGGCGACGGGCTTCAACTTAAGCTCCAGCTTGGCCTCCACGGCGCTGTTGATGTCCCACGACTGGCGAGGATGGCGACAATCCACGGGCAAAACGACGGCGAGCTGGCTCGCCTGGCGACGGCGGTGGCGACGGCGTGGCCGCGACAGTGCTGCCATCATTGATCTCGTAGTCCTGCTGTTGGACAGCGTCTCCGCCATTTACAGTGTACTCCTCGTCCGTCTCGTAGACACCGTCATCGTCGGAGGGCTCGCGCGCGCGCAACGGGCCACTATCGAGCTGGGTAGCGTAAGCAGAGTCCTCAGAAGCCATGGCTGCGATACTGACCAAAAACAGAGGTTTTCCAGCTTATTTGAGCCATTCTAGTCGTCGCGATAGCATCCAGCTCTCGTGGGCGCGCTCAAAAACGGCAGATACAGGTCGTTTTTTGACGGCAAAACGGATATATTGGAGCCGCCAAGCTACGCAGCACCCATGTCGTTTTTTTCAAAGAAACACCAAAAACACAGCTCGCGATAGTCTTTGACAGTCAACTACGCAGCCTCAAAAAATGACAGGATCTCACGGAAAAAACGACGATGTGAAGCGTAATACTGGCTTTCGAATGATGGTATGTAGCACGGACGTTTTTTGGCTGTATTTTTCACTAAAACGGCATAGACAACTTCATGCAGACCCCTGTTATGTTCCGTCGTATGTGAAAACATGCGGTACACCAGCGCCCTGGGTTGACATGTGTTGTGGTGCCAAGGGTGCCAATTCCGATGAGCTGGACGCAGGACGTGCTCAGATGATACGGGAACTGGGGTTTATATCGCGCATATCGAGCATCGCGGTGCTAGGGATGGAGGGATGGCAATTGTGTGCGCTTGATACGGCAGTACGTACACACCAGCAACGAGCGTGTGAGAGAAAGGCCTACGGATGCGAGAAGCTTCTTCCCTCGACAAAATTCATGGATGCGTCGTTCGATGTGGTACGACATATTACAGTACATTGAACAGCTTATCAATTACAAAAGCACTACGTCGTTGCACGTTGATAAATCTCATGAGATGTGAAGGAAGTACAGGATATGACGTTATCGCAACGGCGTAGAATACCAGAGAAGGACCGAACTGCATACCCCCGAGAAGGTCCCTATGAGGTTGCCGCCGTATGCCTTACAATGTCGATCAGGAAAATGTACAAACGGAACAAGCCGATGCTATAGGTTGCTGTTGTCTTCACCTCGATAGCATGCTGGCTCAAACATTCTTCATGGTCATGAGGAGTGTCGGTGTGAGACCCAAGCTTGGTTCCGCCTCTGGGCGTCTTGGAATCGGGCGGCACAATTGGCATTCGCAAACGCCAATCCATGTATATCATAACGTCTATAGGGGTATCATAGCCTAATCCATGTCCTCGAGACCACCGGTACCGGCACCATCAGCAGCCTGTGGTAACTGCTCTTCACTCACCATAATCCCCACCATACATTCTCCTAGCATATTTTCCCAATTCACCCACGGATGCACTTCCATGAACAACTTGGTCCCGTCCTTACCTGCCGCTCTCCGTAGCTCACCCTCTCCGCCTGGATGAAAGGGTAGATATGGTGATATGTTGTATACCTTCCCCTGGTAGCTCGACCATGCGGGTTTGCCCTTGCGCCCGTTCTTCTCCTTTAACATGGTGGGTGTAACACGTATCATAGAATCAACGCCAGACAGATTCTTGCCAGACTTTTGCAAATGTGCCCAGTCAAGTGGAGAGTGACCTGGGGACAAAAGTACTTTTCCTCCTCGCGCGTTTGGTGTCTTGAGTGTCTGGCCCGCACTGGGTGGCAATCCTAGACTGCCGTTTGAAGTGGGTGGGCCGCGATTCGGCAGTGGGCCACGATTGGGAAGAGGCCCAGTCGTGGGCACGCGCATCGATGGAGAGGACGAGGTGGGAAGAGCGCGCAGGTTTGAAGCTGCGACTCGCGGTGGTGGCATGAGCGAAGTTGTAGGTCTGGGTGGAGGCGCCATGAGGGTTGGCTTGCTAGGCTGCGGTGGCGGCGCCATGCCTGACAATGATGGCGCTTTGGAAGCCCGTTGCGCCGAGTTCATGGCGGGAAAGGAGGGCGGCGGCAGGTCATCATCTTCTTCTTCCTCGTCTGAACTTTCGTGCTCGTTGAGTGTAAAAGTCGGTACTGCAGGAGCGTCGCCTTCGGATACCGGCGTCGCCTTTGGTGTCGACTCTCGTGACAGGCTCATCGGGGTCCCGCCATTGTCTTCATGCTTTGTGGAAGACTGCAGCTCTATGCTCTGCTCCTCAGTGGGGGCGCTGTCTTGTTTCTGGCCATGCTGCGACTTCTCTGCGACAGTCTGCAAAGGTGCCTGTGTGACACGCGTAATGAAGGCAAGCCATGTGGACGGTGGGCGTTTATAGACCAGAAAGGAAAGCGAAAGTGCAAAGATGGAGAGAGCGACGAGCATCGCTTGAAGACAAAGAAATGGGAATGATTGAACCCTTCAGGGTTGCGAAGAGCGGAACCACCAAAGCCTACGCCTCATGCACATGCCAGGGCCCGTACTGTAGGGCTGAAGGGGGATCGCGCTAACCTACGTATGATGACTCCACGCGCTGCATGCCGTCATCTTCAGGGCTCCCGTAACATTTCACGTCTGGGTGTATACAAAGGTTTAGGCGTCTTCATTCGAGGTGACTTCATGGTCTTCTGAGAAGTACATATAAGAACCTTTTCTTGCGCATCCACGGCTACAGGTCCCACAATTGTGCGCCGCCCTCTACATAGACTCGCGCCTGCCCCACCACCCCTCCAACACCGCCATCGGATACTGCGACCCGCGATTGTACTTTGCCAAAGCACAGTACCTAGGACAGACAGCATCATGGCGGCGCCGGCGAACTTGCCTGAGGGCGTCATTTCTCTCTTGGATACCGATTTGTACAAATTGACTATGCAATGCTGCATATTAAAGTTCTTCCCAGATGTGTCCGTCACATACAGCTTCACGAACCGCACTCCCGATAAGAAGCTCAGTCGCGCCGCCTTCAAGTGGCTCCAAGCCCAAGTAGATAGTCAGTGCATATGTTTCTGTGGTGATAGTCTCACTAACCTTGGTCAGAACTTGAGAACATAGCTGTCTCGGACGAGGAACTCAAATTCCTCAAAGACAACTGCCCCTATCTAAATGCGCAATACCTACACTTTCTCTCTACGTTTCGCCTCAAGCCCTCGAAACAACTCAAACTGTCCTTTGAGCCTGCAAACGACACCGGCTCGGACAGCGATCAAGGCGACTTCCACATCCATACAGAAGGACTATGGCTAGATACCATCTTGTACGAGATTCCCTTACTGGCGCTTGTCAGCGAGGCCTACTTCAAGTTTGTCGAGACAGATTGGAGTCACGCAGGACAAGTCGAGAAGGCCTACGAGAAAGGGAGGGCACTATTGGAAGAAGGCTGCATCTTCTCCGAGTTTGGCTCGAGAAGACGGCGTGATTACCACACTCAAGATCTTGTCATACAGGGCTTGCGCCGGGCTGTGGATGAGGGGGCAAAAGCAGGATGGAAAGGCAAACTCTCGGGGACGAGTAACGTTCACTTTGCCATGAAGCATGGACTTGTCCCCATCGGCACGGTTGCGCATGAATGGTTCATGGGCGTAGCTGCAATCACGAACAGCTACGAGAATGCAAATGAGATTGCGCTAGAGTACTGGACAGCTACATTTGGTGCAGGAGTCTTGAGCATCGCACTTACAGACACTTTTGGTACACCGGCATTCCTCCGGGCGTTCAAAAAGCAGATTCCTCATATTACCACCGCTATCCCGGGAGGCGGTACAACGTTCGCTTCAGCTGGAAACACGACAACCAGTGACGCCGTGGAATCTCTGTCGTCGACAAAGGCGCCTATCAAGGCACCATACGATGGAGACAATGGGCCACAGCAGACGTATGCCCAAGTCTTCGCAGGCGTGCGCCAAGACTCGGGTGATCCATTAGAGTTTATCAGGATGATGCGCCAGTTCTACGACCAGGAAGGCATCAATGAAAAGAAGACGATTGTATTTTCCGATTCACTAAACATTGAGCTCTGCTTCAAGTATAAGAAGGCAGCGGAAGAGCAGGGATTCCAGCCTACGTTTGGTGTCGGGACTTTTTTGACTAGTAAGCATTCACGTGCATATGGGGGTGGAAGTGGCTGACACGCACAGATGATTTCGTCAAGACGTCAACGGGAAGCAAGTCGGTACCCCTCAACATTGTCATCAAGATTGCTTCTGCTGCCGGGCGCCACGCCGTTAAGATTAGCGATAATGTTGGCAAGAACACGGGAGACGTCGCAACGGTCAACGAAGTCAAGCAGCGACTTGGATATCAGGAGAAGTCGTGGGCTGGTGGCGACGAGAAGACTCGCTGGGGCAGTGCAGGCCAGACAGCCACATAGAGGTGCGTATAGAGATGCGTAGTAGAGATCGTATGCTACCCGTTTACATGACGGGTACGGGTTCGCGTACGATGACCACAGCAGTTGCGGGAGTGCGTCTTCAGCTGCAAGGCTGAGTCTAGTGCAGACCCACTGAGACTGCAAACCTTGGTAAGACCGCCACCGGGTGCGTAAGCTCCCATACGCCACTTGCGAGCATGGTGGAGAATACAGTACCGGTATGGTACTAGGACAGTAGATGGGTGGGTGAGATGGGGTATATTAGAGACTGTAGCGCAAGTTGCAAGTACTGTAAGGGCTCCATGGTTCCCTGCAGAGGCCAAACAAGTTGCACAATGCCATATTTAGACTTGTGTCAGAGGGAATCGCGGGCCAAGGATGCGCCGCTGCTGACGAGCGGAGCCCCAGTCCCCATCGGGCCTAGCGCAGGCGTTACCTGCAGCTACAAGCCCGGGCCAGGTCTGCGCAAGTGAAGCCTCAGCCCCAGGAATGACTTCGCACGCTTGTTGCTGAAACACAAATATCTTCTGTTTGCAGCCTTCTACTAGCATTGATTCGACCTCGACTCGATCTCGCATTGATTCACGTTACCCCCGTACAAACCTTCCGCTTTCAGACTGGGTGCTGCTTTGCGCGTTTGCGATCACTTGTCTCAGGAGTAATTCACGTCCACTTGCACCATACACGGCCCGTTTCAGAAATGAGCGTAAGTGCAGTCAAAGTCATACAACTCGGTCCCGCGCGCCCTCTTACACGACACTTCCCGTAAACTCAATTACCACTTTTGCTAACCATGGCTGCCACCGACGAACAGTACGGAAACAGGGGATATGGCCAGATTGGCTCTTCTGGAGGCAACCCCTATGATGCACGCGAGAACTACGCACAGGGCGGTGGATACGACGACCGTATGTTCTCCTACACACTACACCTCTGACATCTGTCTAACACCCGGCCCAGGCGACGTAGAGATGCAAGCTTACAACGGCGGTGCTGCCGCAAACCCCAACGCCATCCTCGATGAGTGTCGCGAGGTTGACCGCGCCCTCGACGACCTCGACGGCCAGCTCGCCAACCTCGACCGCGTCTTCAGGCAGTCACTGGCTCGCCCTGACATGCCTTCGGGCGAGATCAACAACCTCAGCTCCCAAATCATGAGCAACTACCGCGGACTCGTCACACGCGTCAAGAACATCAAATCCAAGCCCGACTCTGGCCACCCTAGAAACGCTCCCCAAGTCGGCAAGGTCGACCGTAGGCTCAAGGCCACCATCAACAAATACCAAACACTCGAGTCGGACTTCAGGCGGGATTCACAGGCTGCCGCTGAGCGTCAATACCGCATTGTACGCCCGGATGCTACCGAGCAAGAAGTTCGCGACGCTGTTGCGGACCCTGATGCGCCAATCTTCCAGCAGGCTGTAAGCACCCTCGTTTGCCACATGCCATTTATAACAATAGCTCACCCTTTTCTAGCTCCTCAACTCTGACCGCCGTGGCCAAGCCTCATCCACCCTGCGCAACGTCAAGGAGCGACACGAAGCCATTCAAAACATAGAACGTCAGATGGTGGAGCTTGCCCAACTATTCCAGGACCTCGATCAGATTGTCCAGGAGCAGGAGCCGCTTGTCGCCAACATCGAGCAAAAGGGCGAAGAGATTCAAGACAACGTCAAGGCTGCCAACGTGGAAATCGATGGTGCCATTGTCAAGGCTCGCAGCCGCAACCGCAAGAAGTGGTGGTGCCTCCTCGTCTTGCTGCTCATTATCATTGTTGTTGTCATTATTGCTGTTGTTGTCACACAGGTCAACAAGGCGGCAGCAAACACAGTCGCATAAACGGTGAGAAGCGCTTTTCGCTCTTCTTCTGCAAAACTCTGCAGTACATTTTCGTGCCGGACCGTCATACCCACATCCACCATTTTTCTTCTCTCTTAACTCTCTCACAAAGGCCGGTCCATTACAATATGTAATACAGTCCATGGTGGATACACATACCCCCATTCTCTTTGCATTTGTTTCGTTGCCTAGGAAAGCCGGTCTACCGCAGTTTTCTTTTTGATCCTTCATGGCGTCTTCCTATTCTCAGCGACTTTTTGATTTATAGAGAGCAAGGCCGAGTTACAGTACCGGCTGATTGGTAGTATCACGTGTTTCCCAACAACATGAGCTTGCGTAGTCATATATCAAAAAATAAAGAGAAGTTCCCAAGATATAGTGCTTACTTGCGTTAGTGGGGTACTCGGTCATCTAAAGACCCGATATCGACCCCGACCCCGACACGACAACCACCTCAAACTCTGGTTCGGTGCAATCTGCACACTTAGCTGCGAACAATCAGCCCTTGTGGGAAGTTTGTGGCTGATCTTTCTTCTCATGTGACGTTCTGCAATATAATTGTGTACCACGCTAAATCTCAAAGCAATCTAACTGGTACAAGGTTAAACGGAGCGAGAACCCGGGGACAACCAGGTACATGGCGACCACTGTAGGAACGAATCGGTTGCCACCCCATCATATATTTGCTGGAAACAAGCCAATGCAAGTTAAGCCTTGGAGCTATACCTAAACTGCACCGGAGACAAAAAGCTTAGACAGTGACAGTCACTTTCATTTAGAGATGATGTGTATATAAATACCATGTTGTCTCTCTATATCCCTCTCTTTTATCATCCACAACCCCTTCGATCCTTCCCTTCACTCAACACCAAAACCATGTTCTCCAAACCCTCCCTCCTCGCCCTCGCGGCTCTCGCTCCCCTAACCATCACCGCCCAAGTAAGCGAAGGCTTCGAAAACGGCTGGGACCAAACCGCCTGGCCTGTCTACGCCACGGACTGCAACCAAGGCGGCAAAGTCAGCCTCGACACGACTACCGCACACACGGGCAAGAACAGCATTCGCGTGGATGGCGCAGGCGGGTTTTGCGGACATATCTTTGTTGGTACGACAAAGGTGCCAGCTAGTGGTGATATTTTTGTTAGGACGTATTTGTAAGTTTATAAAACTCCACTGTTCTTCATCATTTGGCAGTGGCAAGGATGGAAGGTCGGAAACATGGACAGTGCTGATGTAGTAAAACAGAAAAGCAGCAAAACCCCTAACCGACTCACACGTCACCTTCATCACCATGCCCGACTCGACCCAAGGCACAAACAAGCACCTCCGCATAGGCGGCCAATCAAAAATCCTAATGTACAACCGCGAATCCGACGACGCCACGCTGCCCGACCTCTCCCCCCAGGGCATTGCCACTTCCAAGGCCTTGCCCACAAACGCCTGGACGTGCTTCGAGTACCGCCTCGGCGCCGACGGAAGCATTCAGACGTGGCTGAATAATGTGACGGTTAGTGGATTGACGGTGGGTGGCGGGGCGAGTAATCCAAATGCGCAGGGATGGAGTAGGGGGGCCAAGGCGCCGAAGATCAAGGGCGTGTATTTTGGGTGGGAGAGTTATTCGGGGGATACAAATACCATGTGGTATGATGATGTTGTTGTGGGGGCAAGTAGGGTGGGTTGCTAGGTTTGCGAGTGTTGGAAGGTGTAAGATAGTAGCACCTATTAGCAAAGTAGCTTCCACGTTACGATCTAAATAATTAAGACTAGTTTGGTAACACGGGGCTATAGTAACGTACTCCACAAGCGAGCTTTACTCCTATGCGAGTGTTACTCTTTTACTAAGACCTATCAGATAGTAGCACCTATCAGCAAGTAGCCGGCTTTGTGGCGGCTGTTGCCCATGCCGGTAGTCCATTTTGAGATCAGCCTGTCGGACCACCTCTTCACAAAACGATCAACCTAGTGTACTCCAAGCTCTTTGTGCGCGATCTGAGAGGTACTTGATCGTATAATAGCCCGTTTAGGTGGCAAGCCTTGCTTTGTAAGGCGATCAATATAGTTAACTAGCTTAGGAGCTTCTGCTCTTGTTATGGGTGGAGAGATTGTTGATTAAGCGCCATAGCTTCGCGTGAGCCCGATCGACCTTGGTTTCTTCGAGCGAGCGACGTTCGGCTGCAGCCGTACTGGATTGCAATTTTGCGATAGCTGAATTGTTCTCCTCGTTCAAGCGACTCAATTGCCGCGACCGAAGCCTCAATCGGACCTATAGTGGTGGAGTAATTGGTTGTAAAAGTTAGTGATCGACGGAACATGTCGCACAGACTGCAGCCAGATATGACCGACAAGGATTTGACGAACCAGACTGTTGTTTGTAAGGCATGCAAATGCACCGAACTACTTGGATTCGGTAGGTTTAGGTATGATTTCGCTCCCAAATCTGTGGTGTCTGTTGTGGCTCAGTGGATAGCTTGGATGCCGGTGATAAGATCATGATCGGGCCACTGGAGGACGCAGCGATCACAGTAAGCAGTTAGAGGGCTCGTACAGGCACACCCACTAGCACGTCTACGTACGTGACAGGACCCACTTGGTCCGGGGAACCAACCTTAAGTACAACGAGGGCTTCCGGACACGAACAATAATAGATATTCACTTTACTATATCAATGCCGGTATGTTTCGTAACAGCCTTGAGCTGCCACTACTGCAAGGCACTTTGCAAGCAACTATGCAAGCCACCCTTATTCCGCTGCTATCAAACTCTTCTGAAAGGATTATCGTGCGGGCGGTATCAAGTGTGGGAAATCGTCTGACGTACATGTTCTCTTCGTATTCGAAATTGGCACCGTCACCAACGTCCGTTCCCCGTGGCGAACATAGCTCATGTACTAAAATTTCAAATCGTATCATGTGACCTTGTCAGCATGAGCCGCATCGCCTTCCTATATATAGTCCGGTTGTCCTGCTAGTCGTTTCTATATAGTCAGATTATACGATAGTACAAACGTTAGTCAAAGCATAGTGCGAGTCGGATAGCATGATTTGTACAGAGGATAAAGTGATTTTGAGTGTAGATTCTGAACTTAGACTATACCCAAATACATTCTCGTTGCGGGAATTAATTTCGTCCGGGGACACTAAGGTGTTCCTAGTAATGCACTCTATGTAAGCCTCTAGATTTAAGTGGTCGGATGACATGTTAGCTGTACGTGATATGGGAGCTCTACCGAGCTTTTTCACTCTTACCTTAAGTAGGCAAAATATAAGGCCGCTAGCTTCCTGCTTTATGTGTAAGTAAGACCGACTAGACAGTATAATATTATGTGTCCCGCGGTGAGAAATCTTTTCGCTCCTTCTTCCTTAGTACCAAAGTTAAACAACATACATTACTGCTTTCTTGTACTGCTGTTACAAGTACTGCGTTGGGAAAATCTGGTACCAAGTATCACTATCACTTTTTTGTATTTATAAACAACATACATTATTTATCCTTCGCCTCGCATCTTCGATACATGATGGTTAACCTACAAACGGTCGTCATACTACTTAACCTAAGCCTAGGTGCTCTCGCTTTCGACGTATGTGTTACATCCTGTTTTCCCTATTTGCCTTTACCTTCTTAAAAAATTGGTATTAATTTGCTACTCATGCAGAGATGCGATGGATGGGCACATCCGTTTGGCCAGTGTTGTAGTTGGACAAAAGCAGGTTCAAAGTATATTAAAGACGAAGCGTCTTGCCAGCCTTGCAGCTCTGTATATGCCCCCTACCCTATTTTCTATCGCAAACCTAAATCTAATCTATTTAACCCTATAGTCGTTCATCTGCCAGAAGAACACAAATCGATGCGTTCGATCTACTGGTAATGGGCCAGACGGTCCTTATGCAAACTGCTTTTAGGAGCAGACGTGCTGGCATAGTTGGATGATTTCAAAGGAGGGTACTCTGGATAAAGATAACAACGAGGACCCTGTCGCCTGAATGAATATAACAAGAGTGTTCAAGAATGTTATCTTAGTTACAAGTTCGAAATCGAAGGTTTCCCCCTCTTTTGTCCACGTGTATGTGCATGATTCCATGTGAAAAAGTACAGATTCGTTCATATGCAGCTGTGATGGTTTGCTAGAGCACCAGTCTGATGGCGCTATCTGTCGCATCGCTATCTATGCCACCAGTAGCACGCCGTCGAACTACTGCAATTCCCCTCTCTCCATCCGTAACAATGCGCAGAAAGTAGCACATAAACTTGACCATGTACCCAGAATACATAGCCTGACTCTCCGCGTTCTGCAGCCGAGCCAACGGCCGCACGTCTACCTCAGATATCTTTGCGCTCCTTAGCCATCGTCGTGTCTCTCGCGCAAGCGTCTCTAAGCCCTTAACACTCCTCCCAACTAGCAGATCTACCAACTTCGCAGCCCGCTAGAGTTTAACTTCACCGCGGTCGGGTACGCGGAGCTGATGCGCTACCTAGATGCACGCGGTTGCGTTGTGCCAGATGCTCCAGCCAGCCTGTCCGCTTAAACCAGCCCGTTTTGTCTGTCTCCGCCGCTTCTGTATCCATGACCTGTGTCATCTTGTTACACGGAGGGGGTATACTGCTATACCCCAGTCCGCACTAAGATAGGTGAAGACTATAACTTATAAGATTGCTAATCTTTTAGTTATTAGGCGCTTTAAAAGGTGCGCTCAATATTATAATTACTCTATTATTTTATAGCTTAATAGCTAGCTTATAATTATTTTACTCTTTTTTAGTAATATAACTACGCGTATACCTTACATTTATTCTTTAAGCTTAGAGAGCGTCCTCTTTTACGTAGTTACGCTACTATAGGTAGAGCACACATCAACACTCGACACAGTGAACAATTTGGCCATCCTCTATCAAAAGCCTTCAGACGACACGTAGAATGATATAGCCTCTATGTTGTGCAACGGAGGGCTTTACCTCAGTCTAGTAGTGCAGGGACACATGGCGAATAACAATATCACATAATCACCTTAGCCCCATCGTTCTTCTCCGTCGACGCTTTATCTTTCACAATCAAGCCCATTGCTACCGCCCAATCATCCCTCCCCGATTCTTTAATCAACTGCTCCGCCAGATCTCTTCTCCTTGAGTACCTCTTCGGCTCACCCACAACTTCCATAGTCCTCCCATACATGTTTAACCTCCGGACCCGAAGATTGTCCAACGCTACCAACCCGCCGTTGACGAGTAACATGGACGCAATGGTATAAACACCAGCATTAGTGGCATACCCCGCGAAAGCTACGTTCGCATAAACGAGCAGCTTGGCTACCGCGCCAAAGAAGCTGTCGAGCGTTGTAGGCTCGCTTAGCCATGTCCCAGATGTGAGCGCCTTCAGATCGTCAACTGGCCCGCGGATGCGCACCCAGCGGTCCTGCGATAGGAGAATGAATAGGTCGCCCTGAACGCCTGGTTCTGGTGCGCCGAACCAGCCTGGTTGTGTGCGGCGACGGAGCACGACAAAGTGGATGAGGCGAGTAAGCATCAGATTGGAGATAAAGAACAAGCTCCAGATGTCGCCAAGTGCATAGACTCTCTGAGCAGCAAAGAGACTGCAACCAAATGCGGCAGAGTAGCCTGCTGATGCCAGCGCCTCATCGCGGGAGGGGAAGAAGCGCGACGACGAAGCCTGGGCGGAAACTTTAAGATTCGTTAGGCAGCCTGTGCGGCCGACGCGCTGGAGGAAATATACGGTGGCTGGGTTCTCTACGCGGAACACGTAGCCTGAAGTGAGAGCGGCACAAGCTGGGTATTCGCCCTTGTGGAGGTCATTAGCTGTGGGCTGGAGATGCAGGCCGGGAGCGAGAACGAGAGGGTCGAGTAAGGAGGTGCCGTACAGGGCGGTGCGCTGGGCGATGGTCGTGAGAGGTGCCAGTGTGAAGAGCCCAGGGAGGAGCGAGAGTGGGTTGAAGGGGGAAGTAGATGTTCCTTGTGCGGTCGAGACCAGCTGGAAATACACTACTAGTTAGAACTTGTCAGGAGAGAAGAAGCAAGCTAACCTTGTAGAGGGATTCGAACACGTTCATGGTTACAGAGGTACTACTTTGGAATGGCGTGCTAATCGCGTTGAAATTGTGGGAATATAGCAAAGAACAGGAGGCTGGAAATATCAGGCGGCTGGAGACAAGCTACTATGACTAATCGCGGAACATTTGCGCCGGCGTGCCGCCCACTCTCAAGTTTTGAAGCTGCAAGATTGTATTTTACACTCACATACACTTGCAGGTTCCGCTTTTTGCATGCCGCTCGTCTCTTATCCCACACCAGGCTGCTGCCAGAAATGCCATTAGTCAATCGTCTACCGAAAATCTGGACCAATCAAGATCTGATGCTTGCTGAGTCTAGGTTTTTCTTGGACAAGCGCATACTGGGCGGGCCAACGTGACGCGTGGGATGAAAGTTAGGCGGCATACAAAAAGCGGAAACTGCAAATGCAAGCAATTGTATCAACAGGGTTATCTTGTGACACGTGTTCTGCATATCATAACGACTTTCTACTGTTTATGGCGCTTGGGAAGTAGAGTCGTGGGGGCGGCGTGATCGGGCGAGAGCGATGGACATGTATAGGATTCACCATTGCCCTTTTTTAGATGACTTGTCCAAGTAAACTTTTGAACAATCCAAGCAGGCTGTGAGGGCTCGAACGCCAGAATTGGAAGGTTGGAGGCGGCAATTTGTGGCGACGGATAGCGAGGCCATGCTGCTTGTCTGCTTTTTGCCGGATGATGGATTCTGACGCAATAAATGAGCTCTAGAGAGGACCGACCAGCCAGAGTCTTCGAATGCTAATGATCATATCCTGTTTCCTCAACTCGGCAGCAACAGCAGGATTTGGCACTAGCTCACGGCGGCTCGCATCGCTACACGTGTCGGTGCGCTATAGGCTGGTGCAATGACAATAATAGCACCAAGGGTCTCGGAGGGAAATTGCGCCGAGTCTGTAGATAGTTGCCTAGCGGCCCGATCCCGCCGTAAACGTTCAGCCGGGAGAAAGTACATGAGTCCGAGCTCTCGTGTACCAATCTTCAAGTGCACTTTTTAAAGGGCCGTGGAGACTAGATAAATCATATCAAATCAGAAAATGCGACTTTTGCGAATAAACGACGACGGAGGCCTCAATTTGATCTACTTTGTTGAGCGCGACGTTCCCAATTACGCAATCTTATCCCACACTTGGCGGAATCATCACGAGGCCACGTTTCAAGACGTCATCAATTGTACAACAACTAAATCTACCCCCGGCGGTCCGGCCTTCGACAAACTCCTCTTCTGCAGCGACCAGGCGAAAAGAGACAGACTGCAATATTTATGGGTCGATACTTGTTGCATCGACAAGTCAAGCAGCGCTGAACTGAGCGAAGCCATCAATTGCATGTACAATTGGTATCAACGCTCGACTAAATGTTACGTGCTTCTTACCGACGTTTCTATACACTTGGACAATAACGATTTAGACTATAGAGACTCCCAGCTACGACAGAGCCGGTGGTTCACTCGAGGCTGGACTCTTCAGGAGCTTCTTGCTCCTCCTTCAGTTGAATTCTTTTCCCGGGAAGGAAAGCCGCTTGGTTCTAAGAAATCGCTGGAAAAGCAGCTCTCTCAAATCACGGGGATTCCTATCTCTGCTCTTCGAGGAAATCCGCTTTCTTACTTCAGCATTGACGAGAGGATGTCTTGGAGAACAAACAGAGAGACCACACGCGAGGAAGATAAGGTGTATTCTCTGCTTGGCATTTTCGACGTCCATATGCCGGCAATCTATGGTGAAGGAGAACACCACGCGCTTCGTCGCCTTCAATCCGAGATCGAGATGCATTCGAAAAATCCCCATTTCGACAAGACTGTAGACCTCCAACATCCAGTCAATCAGTGGATGGTGCCGTTTGAAAGAAACATTCGTTTCACCGATCGCGAGTCTGAGCTTGCCGAGCTTCAAAACATGCTCTTCACCAACAACCAGTTCACCAAAACTGCAATCTCTGGACTTGGGGGAGTGGGAAAGACACAGCTTGTGCTGGAGTTCCTTTATCGGCTGAGGGAAAAGCACGAGCATTACTCGGTCATTTGGATACAAGCTACTAGTATGGAGAGTTTGGATCAAGGATACCATGCTGTTGCTAGGCAGTTTGGAATTCGAGATTCTGGGGGCAAAGACGCGGACATAAAAAAACTTGTGCAGAACTTCCTGAGTGAGGACAGCGCAGGTTATTGGGTTCTGGTCTTTGATAACGCCGACGATATCAACATGTGGATCGACAAACCGAAATCCGGAACCCAGCAATCTATTCGGTTAATCGATTACATTCCCCGGAACAAGAATGGACGGGTCATTTTCACGACACGAGACAGGAAGGTCGGAGTGAAGCTCGCCCATCAGAATGTGATCGAAGTGCCTCAAGTGACCGAAGATACAGCTGCGCGGATGCTGCGGAATTTTTTAATCCACAAAGATCTTGTCGATTCTAGACCTGCAGATACGAAAGCGATGCTTGCATGGCTCACCTATCTTCCACTGGCTATCGCTCAGGCAGCCGCATACATTAACGAGAACGGGATTACCCTAGCGGATTACCTTGTGCTGGTGGATTGCCAAGAGCAAGAAATTATCCAGCTCCTCACCGAAGAATTCGAGGACGACGCGAGATACTCCGATATGAAGAACCCAGTGGCCACAACCTGGCTGATCTCATTCCGGCAGATCCAGCAATGCGATCCTCTTGCAGCAGAATACATGTCTTTCATGGCTTGCATTGATCATAAAGACATTCCTCAGCTTCTCCTTCCACCAGGACCATCGCGTAAGAAGGAGATGGATTCGATTGGGACGCTGAGCGCCTACTCGTTCATCACCAGACGCTCGGAAGACTTGGCCCTTGACTTGCATCGGCTTGTACACCTCACAGTTCGGAACTGGCTTCGGAATGAAGAAGTGCTTGCTGAGTGGACTTACAAAGCCATCACGCGGTTGGAAGAGGTGTTCCCAGACCATGAACATAGGAACAGGGCTGTGTGGAGAATGTATCTTCCTCACGCACATTATGTCTTGGAATCCAATCTCATTGCAAAAGACGATCCTATCAGAATCGAATTAGAATGGAAGATTGCAATGTGTTATTACAGCGACGGTCAGTTTGATGAGGCAGAGACCCTTTTCCATCGAGTGATGGAATTTCGGACAAACGTGCTTGGAGCGGAGCATCCAGATACGCTAAAGAGTATTGCGAAGCTGGCTTTGACATATCACGCACAAAGCAGGTTCCAAGAGGCCAAGGTACTTGGGTTAAGGGCAGTGGAGGCCCAGAAAAGGGTCCTTGGTGAAGAGGATCCCGAAACACTGTCTACCGTGAGTCACCTGGCCATGACGTACAGTGATCTGTCGCAATGGAAAGAAGCAGAAGAGCTCGAGCTACAAACAATGAAACTTCGGATGCGTGTTCTCGGCGGCGAACACCCAGACACACTCGTTGGCATGAGTAACCTGGTGTATTTGTACAACTGTCAAGGTTGGTGGAAGCAGGCCGAAGAGCTTGGTAAGCAGGTAACAAGCGCGCGCAAGAAAGTGCTTGGTGTCGAGCATCCCGACACCCTCCTTAGTATTGGCAACCTAGCACACACATACAACAATCAGGGTCGGTATCAAGACGCCGAAGAGTTGCTGGTCCACGTAATGAACGTTCGTACAAGAGTGTTAGGAAAGAATCATCCGCACACGCTTAGCGGCATGAGCAACCTAGGAGTTAGCTACCATAACCAAGGCCGATTGGACGAGGCCGAAGCGCTCCAGGCGCAAGTGTTAGCGGCTCGCAAGGCCCTGCTGGGCCCGGAGCACTTCTCAACTTTGACGAGTATGGCTCATCTGTCATCGACATACCATAGTCAAGGTCGATTGACTGAGGCAGAGGAGCTTGGTTTACAGGTGATGGAGTTGCGTAAAAAGGTACTAGGCCTCGAACATCATCATTCCTTGACCAGTATGATCAATCTGGCATCGATTTATCTTGATGACGAGCAGTTGACCAAGGCCGAGGAGCTTGGGTTGCAAGTGTTAGCGATCCGGATCAGAGTGTTAGGTATGGGGCATCATCATTCGCTTGTTACTATGGAGCACCTGGCAGCTACTTATAAAAAGCAAGGACGATTGGAGGAGTCTGAGGACCTTGAGATGCAAGTCGCCGAGGCTCGAAAGAAGGTGGTATCGTAAGGCAGCGTTTCATGTTAATTCCGTATTCCGTTGAAGTGGCGATCCACACCCGCCCTTAAAACTTAGTGATAACGGACAATTGGTCATAAAATAAACCTCGGATGAACGAGGAAGTTACACTGCAGCAGTTGAATCGACTTTGTAGAACAGCCTGCGGTAGCTTGCAGGGTATAGCGGCGGTTATAGTCGCCTTGTGTGACTAAGTTACTACGTCGTCTTTCCCAATTTGTGCTATAGCCCGTCTCTTTTGTACAATAGCTGCAGTCTTTTACATTAATTCCGAATAGTAATATATTAGAGTACCTGTTTTTACACTAACAGCGGTACACTACCAAAGTGGATGAACATGCTACTTCTTACCACAATATAATAAACCTAAGCTGCTAGCTGAGCGCCAGCTATATGCATTACTCTGAATCGAGTGTGCGAAACTTACAAGACTTGTTCACTAGGTAGAAGAGGTAAGGGCCATGCAGCGACGATGAGATGTGCGAGTTTATAGACATGTTAGAGTCAACCGTACTACTATTTAATAAAGGTAAATAAGACTCTTAACTATTGGATATTTACTATAGATAGGATACTAGTTAAAGATAATAGACTATAATTAATAGCAATAATCATAACTAATCATGTGATATTATTATATTCTATCTTTATAGGCTCACGCGCTTAGGGAGGGGGGGGGGGGGTTGGCAGAGCCAAGTCAGGCTAGCGTATCTCAGTTCAGTACACCGCCTTTATCTACTAGAGTGCTTTCATCTGACAGATATAGAAGCTTTGAGTACCCCCCTTTATAGACCTAGTATAGCGAAGACACCTAGATAGAACACATAATTAATTAACATCTATCATTATTGTGCAATATCTTATCACATCTGATAACAAGAAACCCCACTATCTCCCCATATAATACCCCTGTGTATCCCCCCACCCACCACCCATCGCCTCACCCATAACTCTCTCCCTCAGCGAATCTCTCGCTACCAATCCACCCTCACTCCCCGCCGAATCCCTCTCCCTCCTCCCTCTCTCCGAACTAAAACTCTCCCTCTCGCCAAACCCGCTTTCCCTCTCCACAACAACCACATCCTCTTTATCCAGCATCTCAGTAACGCCCCTGCCGTTTCCATGCATTATGATGCGCGTTTTGTTAAGCGAGTGCTGAACGGGTTTCTTGGCGTTGAAGATTTCGCTGATTTCCTCGAGGGTGCGGCGCCGGGTTTCGACGAAGAAGAAGTAGATGATTGTGAATTCGAACATGTCCCAGAAAATGAACAGGAAGTAGTACTGTGATGAAGCCGTCAGCATTGACATCGTAGCCGGGAGAAGAGCGGAAAAGGTAAGGGGAAAAAAGGAATAGGTGATGTAAAGAAAAAGAACATACCTTCCATCCCGCCCCCGAAAATGCAATTCCCGTAACAAAAGTATTATAGAAATTCGCCACGTTAACCCAGAAGTTGTAAAACGCCATACCCTTCGCCCGACTCTCATACCGCAAACACTCTACCGGATACAACTGCTGCAAAGGCGTGTATCCCGTACTATAAATGAATCCGCAGATAAACACAAAAGCAATCACTGCTCTTGCTTGACCCGGTCGCTTGATGTCAGGCGTCCGCCCATCGTCCAGATAGATTGGTTTGCCGTCCGGTCCCGTTTTCAAATTCGTAGCAACGAGCGCACATACAATGGCGAAGACGCCGACTAACAGGCCCGTGGAGACCAGTAACTGTGGTCTTCGGCCCCAGGAATCGGTGTAGACGGCGCCGAAAATTGCGCCGCTGAAGGAAACGACGTTCTGCATACCGTTGAATAGGAGACGGGTGTGGTTGCTCGTGATACCCGCGCCCTGCAACATAGTTGGGTAATAGTAAGATACAGGCCCGTTTCCGGACCATTGACCAAAGAAAGCCATGGCGACTACGAGCATTGTCCTATACCGGGCTTCGCGCGAGTTGAAAAGCTCGCGGTAGTCCCACCAGCGTTTATCGGAGCCAGTGACACTGATATCTTCGACCATTTCCTTGTATTCGAGCTTAACAATAGGAGAGTCGCGGTTTCCTTCGCCGTGGAATTTAGCCATGGTATCTAGCGCTTCTTCATGTCTGTCGTTTGCGATGAGCCATCTATCTGTTCGTTAGTTCCCGATATTACCTACACTATGACCCCTGGATGATATGCTTACCGAGGCGTCTCCGGCAAAAACGGCGAACAGACAAGAACGATACCCGCAAAGATCATCTGCAGGAAGATTGGAATCCGCCAACTCTGACTCCCAGCGATATTGCTGGTTCCATATGGCACAAAACTTCCTGGAATACCACCCACATACCAAAATGTATTGAAGATTCCTGTGCATACGCCTCGATAACTTGGATGCGCCATCTCACTTACATATGCCGGGCCTGCCGTTGAAGTAATGGCAACGCCAAAGCCGAGTACAAATCTTCCGCCCATGAAACCGCCCAGGTTAGTGCAGGTAGCTTGTATACATGCGCCGACGATGATGATGGACGTCCCGATGAACATTCCCCATTTCCTTCCTTTAAAATCGGTGGCGGGGCCTGCAACAAACGAACCGACGAGGTTACCGATGGTGTAGATTGCGTAGACGATGCCGGTGGTGGGTGTGCCTTCGTCAATGTTGAAGCCGAAGTAGGAGCGATATTGGTGGTAGCTGTTTATTGCGCCCATGAGGGAGCCGTCGTAGCCGTTTATACATGAGTTTAGGGTTGCGATGAAGAGACAGAGGTAGAGCTGTGTTGTCGCGATTGATGAGTAATGGTATGTTTTGGAGGATTAGTGGAGGGGATAAGGTACCTTGAACATGGCTTTTGTCCATGGCTTCACATTCGCCTTTGCCGTCGCATCAGCAAAAGCAACATTTTGCACCTGCCGTATCTCCGCCGTCGTGCTCGAGCTGTGTGAAGTGTGTACGCCGCTTCTCTTGTGTCGGTGATCCATCTTTTCCATCTCGTAGACCATCAACCAAAAGGCTGTATCCCAGCAGCAGCGGCAGCCCCAAGAAAAAGGAAGAAACCCCAAACAGTTCCTTCAAGAATAGTAGAAAAGGTTTCAACGGCTGAACCTTTCACAAACCCAAGTTCAAGCTTCCCAGGCAGGCGGCCTTGACATGCATGGAAGGTAGAAGGAACGGAGGATCCCGCACATACACACACACACACACATCAGCAACCTAGCATGCATCAGCACACTACACATTACAGTACCTAAAAAGCAACCAGGGCAAGAAATCTCGGAACCTGGGCTTCGGTTGGTTCAAGTGCGTGCGTATGTACCAGTAGTCCAGTCCCCCAAGCCCGCAATATACATGAATTACCACGCGACCATACCTGCGAAAGGAGCGATCCTACCATTCCAGATGTCTCGTCCGCCCCCCGCCACCACCCACAAGTTGACAAGTTAAGTAAATACCCCAGTTCAAAAGCTGGTGGAGCGAAGTGCGGACGGCACAGTACCTATGTGGCAAGGATGGGCGCCCCGGGCATTTAGCCAGATACCCACAACCTCGTGTCGCCTATTGGCGTACATAGTAATATCAGAAGGGCTTAGTCTTTGTGTAGCCAATCCATCGCGTCCACCTCATTGCTCGACCCTGTTCCTAGTTGTGTTTTACATACCGTCCGACTCTAAATTCCCTCCGCATCTGCCATCTGTTGGTGGAGCCATTAGGCCTGGTCATCGGGTCGTTAAAAACCTCGCCCATATCCACCGAATCAGCATGCACCAACCCAGCAACCTTCGGCTGCATGCCATGCATGGAAGGATTGCAAAAAGGCTGGAAAAGAAGGCCGCCCGTCATCTCCACACATGTTCGCCCATCCACTCACGTCTGCATCAGCGGATCCTCTGAAACGGACTGTGCCACCGCCTTACAGCGTGCGCGAAGACATGATGGTGCAAGGAACACAAAAGCAAACAAGGCTTCACTAAATCGCCAAGTTATCACATCACAGTAATGTGATGTGATAGTGGCAGCCGTTTCCGTCCAAGAAAAGCCATGTGCTCCGGACGGACTTCAGCGTACGTGGGGTGGGGGAAAACCGAGTGCCCAGGTGAGTCCTAAATCCCACTAGCGGTCCGAAGAGTCCGGGGAAAGGAGCGTCGTTCCGCTTCCCACACCATCTCCCATCTCCCTCCCATCTTTTATCTTGCTACAACCCAAGCAACCACCCTCTATAATTCTAAGATGAAAAAAGATTCGTGCTTCTCTGTCGAAAGACTTGATCGCGCATCTCTGAATTCTGCGGTTTTCATCGCTGGTGCCGAATAGATCTACATGCCCACATTGCTACTCGCCACATAATTAATCTAATCTGTATATTGAACACACATCCCACATACCCATGCGCAAATACTCACTACCGGCACACTATGGTAATATTTAGCTACTATATACCGGATCCCCACAATAGAGTCGTGTGACGCATAATGCCGTTTGTGTGCCGGCACGGTAGAGAGGACTCCACTCCATGAGCCAGGTTCGGCATTTGTATACTGCCCACCACTCTACGAGTCAGTCGCTGCGGCACTCGTATGGCACAAACCAGGTTGACAATCTATTCTAGAAGAACGGAAGCGAAATCAGCAATACCTACATCAATCACGGGGGAGCAATAAAGGGCCGAACCGGCGGGGTTGATAACATCCCAGACTGAAAGGTAGATCAAAAGACAAACAAGAACAACGTCAAAGATAACACAGCCCTTGCTATTATACATACATGCACCAGCAACCCAGGCTTCTCTAGAACTAGGCCGGTTGTTTGGGGGAAACATGGCTTTGATTGCAAGCCTCCCTTTGAAATCTAAGATTATCAATGTGCAGAATAAGCTACAATCCTCCCCTTCCACCATACGCGACCATCAAGTCCATGCACACCAATCACTCACGCCTCTCCTTCTTTCTTCTTCGCCTAATCATCATCGTCCGGGTTCGTATCAGATTCGTATACAAATTCGCCCGGCGTCGACGCTTCGGCCTCCCCTTCATCCACCATATTGTCGCTAACCGGTGCTGCAGCAGTTGTTACTGATACGCCTTCATGCCCTTGATCTGCTGAGGAACTTGATGCGCCAGGAGCGGGTGCAGGTGCAGCCTTCTTTACCTTGAGCTCGAGGAGCGTCTTAGGTTCTGAGGGCTTGGTGTCGGTGAGAAGAATTACACCAAGGGTTGGCTGTTATTAGTGTGTTAGTCGAATAACGTCCGTTTGCATAGATTGGGTGACATGACTAACCTTCTTTACTGGAACATATCGTTCGCTTGGGAAGCTAATGTACTTGACTTGCGGCGGAAGTACACGCGACATGTTCTCCAGCTCGTAGCCAACCTTCTCCTTCTCTACCTTCTTCTTCGACGACTCTACTGTTTGCGCTCGGTCGGTGTCTTCCTTCTTAGCATCCTCGTCAATATCCATCTTGTCGTCATCTGCAGACGGCTTTGGTGTGTTGGGAGTGTGATCGACATCCATGCTCTCCCGTCGCTTTTGACGCTCCTTGACCATGCGTCGTCGCTTATCTTGAGCAGTGGTCGAGAGGACCGCAGTCTTGATCTTCTCGGGCGCCTCCTCCGCCTTGACCTCTGCGTCTGGGGGGTAATCAAACATGCTCGGGCGGGTGTTGCTGTGGAACTTGAAAGAGGGAATTTCAAGCTCTTGGTCTAGACCAATGACGGCAGTAGGTGTGAAGCTAAGCGACAAGAAATGGGTCAAGGGGAACCAGTACCAGTACTGGGTGAAGACAGCCATGCCGACAATGGCAGCCATGTTGAGGTTACCGGTCGGCGTCTGCAGACCGATTGTGCAGTTTCTGCCTCCGGCATCGATGATACCAAGGGCCAACGCACAACCGAACTTGGCCATTGCATCTTCGTGGCGGTCACCAACAACCTTGGCAAGCTGCTTTCGTATGGATGCAACCTTGGGGTTCATTGCCTCGTTTTGCTGTACCATAATCATGGACAACGCAATCAAAGCACCTTGTCGGACAAAGTCAGTGGAGTCTTTCATCATGGGCTCCAATAAATCTACCGCCTCTGGAAGTCCAGTTCCGGCACATGCAATGCCGAGAGCCATTGTAGCTCCGTAGCGGACATGTGGGTTGTACGACTCGGCAAGGAGTTCGACCATACGGGGAACGCTGCCTGGCTTTCGGAAGAGGATGAAACCCAAGCTCATGACGGCGACTCGTCGTACGTCATCGCTCACGTCGCTGACCGCAACATGGAGCAACCTGCGTACCGCCTTGTTGCTGCCTGTACCACAGTACGCCAAAGCAATGGTCATGATACCTCCATAGCGAAGGGTTGGGTCGGGGTCATCGAGAAGACCATTGATGAGCTCATCAGCCGCCTCTTGGCGCGCATACATGATGAGTGCCATGCCCATGGCAAGACCGCGGACAATCTTCTCGTGCTGTGTGTCGTGCGCGTACTGAATCATGTCCTCGAGTGCCTTGATGTTGCCAGTGCCGAGCATGACAAGACCCATGGAGAGACCGACAGCCTCGCCGTTAATGGCGGAGTCGGTGTAGAGAACGTTCTTGAATGCATCAAAAATCTCTTCGGAGCCTGTGGCCATACCAGCAACACCAAGGCCAAGCGCACCACCGTGCTGAATGACCTCTTCAGATGCATTCTGGAACTGCTTCAGAAGCAAGTCAAGGACGTTGCTTCCGTGGTTGGCATAGATCAGACCAAGAGCGTAGAGTGATCCACCTTGCTCGTAGTGGGAACCCGACGAAACGCTGTCCTTTGGTAGGTAGGGTTCGAGGAGCTTCTGGCCCTGCGTAATGTTGCCACGGTGGATGACACCAAGAGCGGCAGTCGCTGAGAACTTGGACCAGTTGACAGCCTTCCCTAACCAGTCGAGGTTCTCGCGGAAGAATGTGTCATTGGTAGTACCCGCGTTCATGAAGGCATTCGCAAATGTGACGGAAGAGTGGAAGATGGAGTTTCGGGCCTCTAAGCTGTCGCGGATCCTGTTCAGTACAGCCTTGTCTGTGCGGTTGTTCCTGTACAGGAATTCGAGGTTCAGTTCAATGCTCTTTGTTCCGCGGAGAATGTGGCGGACAGAGCCGAAAGCCTTGAGTTGATCCTCAGATGCCCCCTTTGTACTTGAGACGTTGCTGGTGTCTGCATTTCCAAGCAGTGAGTCCGACTCGCCTGCATCGGCCTTTTGTGACGCCTCGCCGCTGGCTTCCTCTTTTTCAGCTTCAGGTAGCTCCTCCATGACCTTGGCAAGGAACTCCTGTGTACCGTTCTCGTAAAGATCGAACGAGATCTGGTATGCGACGGCGCGCGACTTGTCGTCACCCCTTTCAATGAGTTGCCGGACGAGCTTCGAAGCGAGAGAGTGCTGGTTGAGGTAGACGACGCACTTGGCAATGGAGAAGTAGTCGGGGTTCGGGATTTGGTCGTCGTTGAGGAGATCCAAGATCAGGCGGAGGATTTCGTTTCGCAGGCCTCGCTCTTGCACGACGTTCATGCAAATGTCGAGAACGTACTCCATCAAGTCCTCACTCTGTGCTGATGGCTGCGCAGGCTTCTTACCCTGCTTCTTTCCATCTTGGCTCGCGCGGACAATTGCCTCTCGCAGAACTTCGAGATTCCGGGCCTCGATGGCAATTCCGACAACCTGCTTGTAGTTGCCACTCTCGTAGCAGCTCTCAAATATCCGCCGTACGGTGCTGTGGAGGTTCTTCTGCACGTTCCGCTGCAACACCATGGGTGTGGGATGAGCCCCAGCAACTCCCGCGTTACCCCCTCCAGGCACCGTAGGGTCAAAAGTCGACGAGTCTTCTCTAGAGAGCAGCGATTTGGATGGTAGTGCGGACTGTGAGAAGGGCGTTATCGGCGAAGCCAGACTGGCCGAAGTGTTAGAGCCGCCCACCGCATTTCCGGAGAAGGATGTGCTGAGCTGCGGGGGAGCCTGGCTTGCTTTGCTAACTGGTGTCGGGGGGTTGTGCATGACGGACAGGGCGATGTAGGTGTCTAAGCATTTTGCTGGAAAAAAGCAAGTTAGCCCAATAGCTCTCAAGTGATAAGAAATCCAATGTCTCGCACAGAGTGAGGGCCATGCGAGTAGCCGCGCAGCTCGAGTGCGTGTGATGTCTTACCTAGTATAGTCTCCTCGAACTCGGCGGCCTTGTGGATGTCAAACAGCTTGCCCGCACCCAGTGCAAAGACCATGCTCTCATTGTACTCTTGCAGCTGGTAGTACACCTTTGCTGCTACCAGGGCGGCAAGCTCTCGCTCGGGAAACGAGTCATCTTCGTAGAGTGCCTCACTATGACGCGCCATGTTAGCAGATGCATTTCAATGGCAATAACCCATCCACGGTATGCGAAAGCGCATCCATGTCTTACATTTGACTGACAGAGCCCGCGACTTCTGGCCAGAGCAAGTCGATTTCCTCGTTCAGTCGCTGTAGAGCGAAATGAGCGCAAGGCTGGGTCGGGCTCGGAGAGAAAGCCAACGACACCGGCGGCAGATGTGAGGCCGACCATTGTGTTGTACTTGACTGGATCAAAGCGTTCTTGGGTGTGGGTCGGGTGGCCCGATCGTGGTGTTGAGGAGACAGGGAGCTGTTGGCGAAGTGGGTGGAAGCGTATGGAGCTGCGCTGTGGCGCTCGGGGGTTTGTTTGCCTTGCAAGAAGGATAAGGGACCGTGCTGTGTCGGACTTTACAGTGGCGGTCACAGTGAAAGAGGGACGAGAAGCTGATGGGTGGGTGATGGGGATGGCGTGGACGCCGTGGTGGTGAACAAGGTTGGGAATCGTGTACGTGATGGTACCAAACACAGCTCGTGAGTTTCGGAAGCGGCGACCCTTGTCCGCCCCAAGCATGACATAATACACGGTTCACTAGCTGCGCATCACTCCAGGGCTCCCACGATAAGCTCCCTGTCTGCCTCACTTCAGGTACTACGTGGTACCGCAATTGGGATGACGGTCTGCAGGTGCATGTGAACTCAAGTGTTTGCGACCTCGGAACCACTTCCGAAAGCTCGCCAGGCTTCGTGTGTCAGCAACGAACCCATCACATGTCAATGTAGCTTGCACAGGGTGTGTACATCATGTGTACTGTAGTGAGAATCGGGTATCATGTGATTAAAAGTACAAAACGCCGTTCAGCGATGCTGGACCAACCTTGATGTTTCCTGCCACAAGTTTTGAACGCCATAAAAATAGTCATGTTATACAAAAGCCACACCCCCCCTCAAGCACCAGGAGGGCCTGTCATCTCTCGCGAAAGCACTCGCAAATTGTTCATCATACCGTTGATCAGGCTCTCGTACCTGTTCGCCTCCTTCCTCCGCGACTTGTCTGCTTCTGCTATAAGGACGTCTGAACTCAGCTCCAACTCCAGCTCGTGGTTCTTGCTGGGTCCTTGTGTGACTTGAGTCAGATCAACTTGGTATGCGTCCAGCCATGAGTAAGACATGCGGTCTTTCTGTCGCTTCATAGACTCGACCGTCTTGCCACCCTCGACGGCGGGCTTCAGGCTTTCAACGGAACCTGGAAACTCGATTTCCAAGTTGATGCCGATGCGGTAGTCCCACTCTGTCTTGGGCGAGCTCACTTCAAGGTTGCCGATGCGGTGCTTTATGATGGCTCGCAGGAACTCGCCAGTGTTCTTGTCGCGGGTTACGCGGACGCGCTGACGGGAGCCGGATTGATTGATGAGCTGCTGGACAATGGGGTTCAACTTAAGAAATCCCTCTTGGTCGAGCTCGTAGAACAGATCCGTCTCGTACGTATGTCGGTAAGCTATAGTTGGGCGCGAAGAGCCGGGCTGTTTGGAGTGCTGGACCTGTGTGTTGAGATACATATTCATACGTTGGTGCTGCAGCGCCGTCATAGTACTCTCAAACTTGACTTGGAGGGCTTCAGTGTTCAGCACGGTTTCAGTGCGCCAGAAGCCTCGCAGGCGCTGGCTGCTCTGCGTGTCTATTATCTGGCCCCAGCGCGCCTCTACTTCGAGCTGTACCCTCGGGTCCGAGATGGCTTTGCGCACCATTTCGTTGTTCACGGCAGTGTCCCATATGAACTCGCACACATTGCGCGACACGTCGTCATAGACGAGTGCAGCGTTGGAGATGGGGCGCTCAAAGCCCATCCACTCGTGCGCAGCAAGCCCGGGTGGCGGCACTCCAACCTCACTGGACGCGTGTCCGTTCCGCTCGACCATGGGCGAAGGGTGTTGTCGCGGAGGAGGGTGGGCAGACGCGGGTTGCGCGTGGATGACATGTGGCTGGACAGCAGGCGCAGACGATAGGGTCGGTGGTGGTGGTGGAGGAGGAGGCGGACGCGACTGCTTGCGCTGCTGTTCCTGAAGCGCCTTGAGCTCCGGCGGCAGTTCTTCGCCCTCACGATAGGCCCATATTGGCTTTGGGTCGTTGCGCTTGCGCTTGGGTGACATTTGTTTATGAACCGTCTTAGGCGGCGGCGTCGGCGTGGGAAGCTTTGCCGGAGTGACGGGAGAAGATGCAAAGAGGGAATGGGGGTCAGAGAATGAACGGCGCGGTGGTACCGCTACGTCTCCATCATGGTTCACTAGCGCAGATATGTCCATGGTGGGTGTGGTAGGGTGGATTGTGCGTCGGTCAATGTACTCACCATTGTCTACGGGAGGCTTGTGTTGCTGCTCCGCACGGACGTCGACATGACCCTGTCCGCTGCTCCCTTGTCGCCTTGCCTTGCAATTCGAGCATGTCATTATCTCTCCAAGGCCTCTTTTAGCAGACGGAAAGCACCATGTGAGAGATGGGAGCATTGGAAAGAGCGACGTGGTCATTACGAGGTTTGCTTTCATTCCGCTAGTGTTTAACACCAAATCTTGTGTTAATGCGCCAGACCGTCATTTGCTTCAGCGAGTCATGTGTATGCGCCATGTGCGGCCCTCTCCACATCATGCATCTACCCTAACATGCCCTACCCTCCCGAGGTCCTACCCTCCCAAGTACGCCCCATCGTTGGTCCCTCTACGCGTCTTGGTCGAGACCAAGGTCCTCCTGTGCTGGGACAATGCGGAGTGTGTTGGTATGGCCCATGCCGCCCCTCCAGCCTTGCACGCAAATAACCGGATCGCCCTTGCTGAGCACTCCCAGCTTGATGGCGTTCATGATACCCCACTTCAAACGGCGGTCAACGTCCTCCTGCCATGGCTCCGTCTTGAAGTCGGGCTTCTGTTCGGGGAAATAGAACGGGTACACGCCGCGGTACAGGTGCGAGTACTGCTATAATTAGCCATGGGAATCCTTGCACGTGGAAAAGCAACTTACCCTAGCAGCCATCTCGTTACGAGTGACCATAATGATGGGACACACTGGGCGGTACTTGGACACGAGCCGGGCCGTGGTGCCACTAATGCACGTTAGTATACCATGCGTGTAAAACACTCCAGACAACAACTCACCTCGTTGTCAGCACCAAGATGGCGCCAGCGTTCTGCTCCAGACTGGCACTGACGGCTGCCATGGCGCATGTCTCGGTTGTAGGGCAAGGCACGGGAGCGAGCTTCCTCAGCTCGTCAAATGCGTTGACGTATGGGATAGCGACCTCAGCGAGCAGGCATGTCTCGTGCATCATGGTAACAGCCTCGACAGGGTAGTCACCCTTGGCCGTTTCACCGGACAACATGACGCAGTCGGCACCGTCGAGAACGGCGTTACCAACGTCGCTGACCTCGGCACGTGTTGGGCGCGGGTTGTACGTCATGGACTCGAGCATCTGGGTGGCGCAGATGGCCGGCTTGCCGGCAATGTTGCACTTTGTGATCATCATCTTTTGTGCGATGAAGACCTGGCTGGGAGGAATCTCAATACCAAGGTCACCACGGGCAACCATGACACCGTCGGTTTCCCTCAGGATCTCGTCAAAGTTGTTGACACCCTGCTGGTTCTCGACCTTGGCAATGATCTGGATGTCCTTGCCCTCCTCGCCGAGCACCTCGCGGATAGCGGTAATGTCGCTGCCGCGGCGGATAAAGGACGCAAAGACCATGTCGACCTTGTTCTTGACACCGAACCTGAGATCGGCCTTGTCCTTCTCCGATAGAGGAGGAAGGTCAATGTCCGTCTTGGGCAGGTTTACACCCTTCCTGGACGAGATCTTGCCGTTGTTGACGCACTTGCACTTGAGCGTCTTCTCGTCTGTGACTTCGAGCACCTCGAATGAGAGGACTCCGTCGTCGACGTAGATTGTGCGGCCAGGTGCAATGACCTTTGTGATGTTCTTGTAGTCGACGTACATGTTCTTGTCGTCGCAAGCTGTGGCGTACTTCTCATCCGTGGTGATGTTGATGACGGCACCAGCCTTGATGGGGATGTCGGCATCGTCAACAGTGTTACCTGTTCGGATTTCCGGGCCCTTTGTGTCGAGGGCAATAGCCAGAGGCCTGCCAGGCTGTGTCCTCTCCGCCTCACGTGCGTTGTCAATGACGGACTGGTGGTACTCGTACGAGCCGTGGGAGAAGTTCATGCGGACGACATTGAGACCGACTTTGCGGAGCGAGTTGATCTTCTCGGCGGAGTTGGTCTTGGGGCCGATGGTGCAGATGATGGATGTTCTCCGGTACTGCTTGGCCGGTGTGTACTCAGTGTTGAGCTGGCTGAGCCACTCGATCCTGGTCCTGCCGGAGTTGAGGTGGTCTAGACTATCGGACTTGTCAGCGGGCGCTCAGGCTTGTGAAGAGGGGAAGAGGGGAAGAGGGGAAGATAGCGGCAGCTTCAGTGCGCCGCAAGTCATGTTGAGAGTAGAAGAAACCGGCTGTACGTACGCGTTCGCCATTTCGGGAGATTGAAGTGAAGGATGAAAGCAAGTTGAGAAGCGGGCAAGGCTGCGGTCTTGTAGATTGCGGTGGGCGGGGCCGATGGAAGGAGTATTTACAAAAGGTAAACTCCAATTGAATCCGACGGCTGCAGGGGTGGGAGAAGAGAGAGAAGACAAGTGGGATAGAGCTCGCTGGGATCGGAGGAAATGGGAGCTTGCTCGACTTTAACTTCTCTGCGACGGGCTAGAAGTTTTGTCGGACCTGTTGAGCGTGTTTTGGAGGGGCAGTAGTAGCGGCGCTAGCAGTGTGAACCCACGGTTAGTACGTGGGGCTGATACCCTGAGCGGCGGCGTGCGAAGGTTTGGATATGTCAATTGGCAATGGAACGCGAAGCTGACCGGTGGGCTTGGAAAAGACTTGGACCAACTTGTATTAACAGAGTTTGCGCAGTGGCCAAAGTGGCCTGCTGACTGCATCTGAACCTGGCCCATAGTGGAGGGTTCGTGACACGCATTGCTTCTTGCTCCGCCCACGTTGCTGCATCATTGCCCTCCAAGCACTGCGCCCAGATAACGTCTCAAACACCAGCTGTCTATATCCGGTGCAATTGGAAATCTCGGCGCTGCACTCGCTTCTCCATGGGTCCGAAGTGGCTAGCGGGTTGGGATATCGGTGCGCGGCCGGGTGGTGCTGGCGTCTTCTCCGTCCCTCTACCCGCGTCGAGGGGCGTGGTGTCTTGGGAGTTTCATAGCGTCAAGGCGATGAGAAATGTCCTGCATCGTGTTCGTGGCAGGCCCCGTTATATATCGCTGGTACCTGTAGCATGGCCCGCTCCTAGATCACCCGCATCCGCTCCGCATCGCCGTGTGCCCGAGGTTGAGAGAAGGCTCCAAGTGCCGACACGGTACCTAGGTAGCCAGGCTATGGTCGAGTTTGAAGTCAAGTGGGATTCTTCACTTTTTCATTGTCACAGCTACGACCGAAACATGCCATTCAGAAACTCGACTATACATGCACGTCTGCATACCAAGACTTGAAATAAGCTCAAATGGCCCAGATGCTCGTAGTGTCGCATCTCGGCCATGGACATGGGAACCCTGGAGTCGCGTGCCAACACAGGTAGCCGCTTCAATCACATGCATCAAAGTGACTAAGGAAGGCCACCAGCCACTCTCACTCTCTCTCCTTCGACCTACTCTACACCGCATCCTCCACCCGCCAGCAACAACCACAACACCACTCGACCTCGATATCCCGTGCAATACCAGTCGCCCAACTTCCCCATACTCCGTCCGACAAAACTCTTCCCATCATGGTCGTACGTAGCCCGCCCGCCACCCCCGGAGACATGCGCTTGTCAGAAACTACCGAGAAGCCATGCACCATAGCTCATACAGATCACAGCTCGGCAAAGTCGCGCATTACGCTTTCGATGCGGTATTAAGTAGGTTTTACCCCCAACTCACCGGAACTGCCCCCCTCAGATCAACATGTCGCTTACCCACGTCTACTATTACAGTATCCGCCTTCCTCGCCGGCGTCCGTCGCTCCACTGGCCTCACGTAGGTCCCCCGTTCCTGCCGCCCGTCATCGTCACTGTCACCACCAGCAGTCACTCCTTCCCCTTCCCTTCCCTTCCCTTCCCTTCCTTTCCTCCCTCCTTAATGCTTATCCACATACACACACATACATACATACATACATACATACACGTCCAAGCATATACACGACCCTCTATAATACCGAAAAAAAGAAGTTTGGGGCTAAAAGCTAAACCCAGACCCAGTGTGAAGCCCGATTCCTTCAGCGAAAACCCCAGCGCCCAAAAGTGGTTTGAAAACTACCTATGGGTCGGCGAGACCGTCATGGACCAGAGCGTCGCCTTGTTCGGCGCCAGCTCTTACTTTGAACGCAAGCGATAGATTGCCCATCTACTCGTAATCGCTACATACACACAGCGAAAGCCGACGATTGTCGTGGTGATAACCGGCGAGGAAATTCGGGACAATGCAAGCTTTTTGGAAGCAAGGGCTGGGCGGCGGTGGGGGCTGTGATGGACTACACGGTGCATAGTCCGGAGCTCCGGTATTGCTTGCAAACAAAGACATGGGTTTGCGAGAAGAGGGCATGCTTTATGCACGGTTTTTCCTGTCTCGGGTGAAGAGGCGGATGGCGTTTAGGCGCCGAACTCGCTGTTATCTATACGAATGCTACGAATGCTCGCTTTTGGATTTAGAACACCCACCCCAACCGATTCGATGTGATGACAGCATCTATTGGGTATCATGTTTCCTGCCACGCAAAGAGACGAACACTAACAAACTCCCTGTCGGGTTTCTACGTCCTCCGCTTAAACCTAAACCCCGTCTCCTCCTCATCACTGTCATCGTCAACAACCCTCCCATACTTGCTCCTCTTACTACTCGACTGCACACTCTCAGCATCAGACGGCCTCTTCTTCCCCCTCTGCGCCAACGAACTTATTGACAACTGTGTCTCCGCAATCCTCTGCGTGCGTCCACTACTCTTCTGCGTCCGCTCGCTCGGATCCAATTCTTCATCGTCGGGTCCGCTATCCTCCACATTGATGACTATTTGCTGTTGCTGTTGTGACTGCGATTGCGTAGTACGTTTCCGCCGCGTGAAGCCGCCCACTTCAGGCTCGGAATCTGAATCGACAGCCTGGCCGCCGCCGCCGCCGCCGCCGCCGCCACGGCGACTCCCACGCGAGCGGAAAGAAGGCTCAAAGCCCTCAAGTAGGAAAGTGTCGCTGATACCGATGCCTTTTTTAGGCGGAGCTTCTTCAAGGGTGACGATGACCTTGCGCGGCTGGATGCCTTGTTCCACCCCGCGGCGACGGAACTTTTTAAAGTTTTTGCGGCCGTTCCATTCAGGGTTCCAGCGGTCGCTGTTCACGGGATTCTGGTTGCGTCTAGTGTCTCTGTTCTGTCGGGGGAGAACTTCCATCTCTTCTACTTGGGCTAGGTTTTTGAGTTCGCCAATGTCTACGCCTTCGAGTGCTTCTCGTAGGCTCTCTTCGTCTGCCTTTCGTCGGTCCTCTTCTTCCTTGATGCGTTGTCGCGTATGCTCACGGATATTGATATCTTTCTCAGCCCTGGCTTTCGCTTTATTCAGCCGTGCTAGTGCATCGACACCTTTGGTAGTTGATGTCTGTACTGGCCCACCTGCTTCAGGCTCAACTGACGCTGATGGCGCCCGGGTAGCGGCTCTCTCCTTCCTCACCTTGGCAGCAGTCGGGAAAAGCGAGTCCAACTGCTCTTCTTTTTCCACCGTGTCGTGAACGTGTGACTGGGGTGTGGCCTGGCTTTGCGTGCCTGTTGCATTGCGCGCTTGTGAAGCCACTGCTGAAGTTGCTACCTGCGATACAGATTGCTGCACGCCTTCCATCTGAGTATGTT
The DNA here is from genome assembly GCA_014334815.1 of Pyrenophora teres f. maculata. Lineage (NCBI taxonomy): Eukaryota > Fungi > Ascomycota > Dothideomycetes > Pleosporales > Pleosporaceae > Pyrenophora > Pyrenophora teres. Next base: position 752,786 of record CP060576.1, on the reverse strand, counting down.
CAGTCTTCTTCTTTTTCGGGATCGGCTCATCGTCATCAAAGCCAGTAAAGCGACTAGTCTTCGGTCTTTGTATGCGTTTCCGTGGATTGATCTTCGCAGGCTCTTCCGCTAGAGGTGTTTCTTCTTCCGGGGCTTGTGATGGTGCTCTGGAAGCAGACATGGGAGTTGTAGTACGCATTGAACGTCGCGTAGCCGATGACTCAGGCGCAGTATATTGAGTATTACCCAAGTCTGCAGGCGGCCTCTGGAGGAGAGCTCGGTCTTTCGTGATGATTGCATCGAGAAACTCATTTTGTAGAACGGAGCGCTGACCAAGTGCCTGATCAACACCGGTTACGAAATTTGCAGCCCACTCCTCCATCGCGTCAGGGTATGCGGGTAGCCGTACTGTGACCACTGGCAGCTTTTCGCTGGGCTTGCCGCGTCGTTTCTTACCTGCCACGCTATGGACATAGTCGACGTACTCTTGTATAGTTGTCTCGCCCGGCTGAACGTTGTATAGCAGTGCTTTACCACCTCCACCAGTGATGGGTTCGAGCAAGCTGCTATGTTGCCCTTCGTTTAGGAAGACGAAGGTAAGCCCGGAGAATACCTCTGATCTTGACGGGTCGGGCATCAGCATCTCTTGTGGCCGAGCGACTGGCTCTGCACCCGCTGCTGGTATGTAGTCCTTCTCTGTTGGCCACCATGTATCAAAGTCCTCTTCTAGCTTCGAGGGCAAATAGTTTTGTTCTTCGTCAACCGATGGCGTAGCAACGCTGAGGACCGCATCGAGAAATTCTGTAGTGACTATGTGCTTGCCAGACGTCAGGCCCGAGAGGACTTTGGGGAGGTTTCGTTTCGCGGACACGATGTGGGTTGTCTTGTCGAATACGAAGTCGGTCGTAGTTTTGATATCTAGGGCATGTAGTCGCATGCTTCGGGCCTTGCCATCGCGTGTCTCTTTTGACGCATACGTGAATACAGCCGGCCGCCACACAATCTTGAACGGCGCATAGCCCTGGGCTAGCCTGATGGTGTGCTCTATCCCCTTCAATATCTCGCTACTGTAGGTTATGGACCCATCTGCAGCCTTTTGACTCTTCAATGTGTTCTTGTCGTCGATTGTAGTTCCCTGCCGGCAGCTGAGGTCGGTGACCTCAATCTGAGACCGCTTGTGCAGCTTTGTACCATCCTCCGGAGACACATCGTACACTTTGAGCATGACATGTTTCCTTGACACGGCCTTGTTATCAATCTTCCAGTTCGTTCCTTGTGGGCCATCCTGGTCGACAGTCCTCGTTCGACCGAAGAGCTGCTGTGATCCTGGCCGCAGCCATACGCGCTTTCCTCCAAAGAGGCTCTCGTGTTCGAGAAACCACATAGATGCAGGGTGTAGTGTTTTGATCTAGCGGACAAGCGGCGTTTTCGTGGTTCGATTGCGCATTGTTTGTTCAATTGCAGGTCCGTGTGAATGTTCGTTGTGGGTGTCGTGATTGCGCTTGCCATCTAGGCTGACGTGCGCGGGCTCCAGGGCTCGGGGACCGCAACGCGCTGTCATGTGAGGCACTAACGCGGGACTGGTTTCTCACTTCCTAACCCTTGACATGCTTCAACCAGTTAAGGAACGCACCATATAACCATCTCCTCTATATAGCTGTGCCTAGGTTAATGGATTGCCCAATTCATTATCGTTATCGCATCATAGGAGAGACATAGTTTGTCTTCTTCAGTGCCTCCTCTATCAACGACCCGAAATAGTCACCCACTTCCGTAGCGCAAGGCCATGCTTTTAATGCTATTGCATCACGGGTCAATTTCAAGTGCTGTCTTGAGAATTTGAAGCAATTCTGTGCCTGGACAATGACTCGGCTATCTTAAGATCACCCCTTCCCGCGCCGCAAGGTTGACCTTGGAGACTTCTTAGCATTAAATAGTCACCTGTAGACCTGCGTTCGCGGCTCACTTATTTCCAAGCATCAAGACTTACGCGAGAAACTTGGTAACATCTACAGCTACCTTCACCAAGCACGTATCTAGCCCTACAAAATTCAACGGAACACGCATCAGTCAATCGGCACACTCATCGTACCATATCAAGATTCCATTACTTGCCTTCATACTTCACACTTCATACCTTCTGTCTTCCTCAACCCAAATTTCACGTTCCAGCATTCAGTACTTATCAGAACATCACTTACCATGGTCAAGCGCATCACAGGAAACGACCTCGGCGTCAATCTCATCAAACTCCACGGTACACTTGAGCTACTGTTTACTGCCGATGCCACGTATACCGTCTTCCACAAAATTCAGTGCGAAGACACTGTAGACACCGACCAGATAGAGCAGGCTCGCGAGACCGCAAATGGACAGCCAGTAATATCTCTAGGCCTAGAGATGTATCTGGAAAAAGTCGACGGCATACTCGATGTTGCCTACAGAGGCGAAGGAGGCAGTAGGCTTTCCTTCAAACACGATGGTCATGTAACTGGGGCCAATGGAGTCGATGACGGCATCAAACCTGGAAAACAAAGTAAGAAGCGACATGCAACGCAGGAGGATACAAAGACCCAAACGCTTAGCAAAAGAACTCGCAGCGTCAAAACCCAAACGTCACTACCTCTTACCACCCACAGAGGAACACAGACCAGTTTTCCAATCAAGCCCGCCTATCTCGATGGAACAGCAGCGGATACACCAGCATTCACAGCAGCTGTAACGACAATCTTTGATACATTCAACGAATCCTATGATGAATCCTGCCTCAAACGTGAAGGCCCACCTTCTACTGACCACAAAGCTTATACACACATCTCCATCGAGGGCTATCGAAACACCGAAGAAGATGGCGGCCAAGAAGGACGTCTTCATATCGATCTTCTGAATCACTTCCTCATCTGGGAGTCATATGACGAATACGAGCAAGGTGTACGTCTGACACTTGATCGGCTAGATTTTCCAAAATGTTTGTACAGCCCCCCAGCGTAGTACATATTTAAAATTATGTTAAGCTGACAATTACAGGCGTGGTTGGGTACCGAAAACTCAAGTCCACTCACTGCTTTGGAGACTACCAGTTTTTTCTATGCTTGCCCAAGAGTAGGCATGACATATTCACAATGGACTATAAGAGCTTGGAAGCTAAGATCTTCGGGAGCATGGCTGATAGTGGAAATGACCGGTATTACCTCACAGGATGGGAGGGAATCAAGATTGCGGTTGCTGCAGCCCGGGAGTGTTTGGCATGGAGGGTGAAAAACGATGCCGCGGGATTGAAAGTCGAAGATGATGTGATTTGCTTGGAGTGAGTCAAAAGTGCTGGTTTGGGAAATTCAAAAGTTCTGGCAAATGGTAATAGAATATCTGATGATGATGGCGGACGACTTGCTAATTGCTGAGTCACAGGGAGGGTAGGAAGTGTTCAGAAGGACTGATTGCAAGCATGTACAAAATATGGCAGGCTCCTCGATCAATGACTATAGCCGTCTCTTCTCGAATCTTCTCCAGCCTTGCTATCTACCCACTCAGATATCCAACCCTCTTAATATGCGAACCCGTTGGTGAAGTTGAATAGACTTTGTGGGTCCCACGTCTTCTTAAGCTGCTCAAGCTTCGGAAGCTTCTCTGCAGTGTACCAAGCATCACGACCCTCGTCTCCATGCCCATAGTTGACGTAGACCTGAAGTCCCTTTGCGCCGTTGAGCTTTACAAATTCTGCGCGTCTCGCCTTGGCAAAATCTGCAATGGCGGAAATCTGTGCGTCAGTCGTAAAGCCACTGAAACTCATGAACCTGGGAATATATTAGTACTAATCTGATTCATGGAAACTGTAGCGGCCAGTAGCTTACAAATATGCCATTGTGTTGCGGTAGGGATACGCAGTCGCGGCATCTGCCGTCTGAAGTGTGACCTTGGTTGGAAACATCTCTGTCACCATATACGAGGTTGTCAATCCTGTTGCGGCATAGAAGTCAATGTATGAAGCAAGGGTTGCCTGATAGGTCGCAACATCGTATTTGTAGAGGTTCAAGCCGTAAGCTGCTTGAGGAAGACCCGCAATGCAGCCGAGGGGGTCCACGCCAAAGCGGTTCTCGAAGATGAGGCGGTTGTACGGGATCATAGTGATGTTTGACTTGAGGGCTTTGGTGGAAAGCAATGGCGCGATGACTTTTCTTCCGTCGGCCTCTGCGCCGATGTACACCGCGTTGACCATGATGACTGTCTGTGGATCGAGTAAGCGACTTGCGTTAATATTGGAGGGACGATCCAACTAACCGTTTTATAGTCAGTCGAATACTGAATGGCACTGGTAATAGAAAAGGCATTTGGCTGATATCCAGCAAACTTGCTCAAGATGTTGAACACAGTCGCATTCTCGCTGGCGGGAAAAAGGAAGTCGCCGTTCAACGCATGACCGCCGTTTGTCTGATCCGCCAACTTGTAGGTTGCAGAAGTCACGATACCGTAGTTCATTCCAGCACCGCGAAGGCCCCAGAATAGATCGCTGTTTACAGACGAAGACGCGTTGACAATGTCGCCTTTGCCAGTGACCATGGTAACGGACTGGAGCGCATCAATAATCAGGCCATGAAGACCTTGATATGGGCCAATACCACCACCTAGGGTCGCGCCAACGAACCCGACGCATGAGCAAGATCCAGTTTCTGATGGGAACACAAGTCAGCATCTGTTTAGGACAAGCTGAAGAAGATAACATACGGATCTCTTTTCCAGCCGCAAACACTGGATCCAAGACTTCTCCAAAGGTGACTGCGCCCCCTATTGTCATTGTGCTGGCTGCCTTGTCTATAGAAATGCTCTTGAAAGCACCGAGGTCGATATTGATTCCGTTGTTCACGGCACTGGTCGTGGTAGTGTAACCATGACCACCACCCGTACCCATGAAAGCGATGCTATTTTGCGCCGCATACTTGACCTGCGCGTTCGCCATTAGTCTTTTCCTAATCGCAAGCAAAAATGAGCACGGAACTCACTATAGTGGAGACGTCTTGTGCAGTAGCAGGTTTTACGCCCACAACGTAAGATGGCGCCTGGTATGCATTCCACCTCTCAGTAAGCTCAGTCTGGTAGGACTGAGAGCTGGAAAGAAAAACTTCAGACTTAGATGAGAGGTGACTCTGTAGGTAACTCTGGATGTTCCCTGGAGTCACCGCCGAAGTCAGACCGACCACAGAAAGCAGACCGAAAACAAGAGAAGTCACCATGTTTGGCAAGGAATGAGGAGCGGTACCTGAAGGATTGCACCGGGGCGAGCGACACCAATTAAGGCGCCTACATTCTGGTCGTATAACACCCACACCGCTTCACTTTTACCGATTTGTTGAGTCGGTGATGAAAATAGAGTCGGCCAGATATCATGACAGCCCCGTTCGGTGTCAATACGCAAATGAGCCGAAATGCTAGTACAACACCGATCGAGTAAGCCATGATGAATTGAAAACTGTAAAGAGATCCGTGCGAGATCATTTACGCCATGACCGAGATCGCCATGGGGAAAATCGACGTCCACCACCATGTGCTGCCGCCCGAGTACGTGCAAAGTGAGCATCGCCTGTAACGCCGTCCATATCCCAGAGAAAACTAACGGTTCCTTTTTAGAATGGAAAGAAGCATCTGGCATCCCCAAGGGCCTCAAACTCCCATCATGGGACGTGGAATTAGATCTAGACTTCATGAATCGCAACAACATCTCCGCCTCGATCCTCTCCCTCAGCGCCCCCGGTCTCGCCTTCGTCAAACCAGCCTCAGAAGCTACAGTCCTATGCCGCTGGGTTAACGAATACGCCGCCAAAGTTGTGACCGCGCACCCCACGCGCTTCGGCTTCTTCGCCTCCGTACCACCCCTTGACAACATGCCCGCTTGTCTTGAGGAAATCCGCTACGCCCTCGACGTTCTTAAAGCGGACGGCGTAGCCCTGCTATCAAGCTACTCAGATAAATACTTAGGACACTCAGACTTCCGGCCCCTATGGCAGGAACTCGATGCCCGCAATGCCGTTGTGTTTGTCCACCCGACTTTTGCTCAAACATGGGGCACACCCTCTGACCCCAGTATCCCACGTCCCATCATCGATTTCCCACACGAAACTACTCGCACAGCTGTTCATCTCATCACATCCAACACGATCCGCGATTTCCCCAATCTCAAAATCATTCTGTCGCATGGCGGCGGCACGCTACCGTATGTTGCTACGAGAATCGCGCATCAGACGGCTGATCTGGGGCTGAAGGATAAGAGCGCAGAAGATTTTATCAGGGAGGCAAAGGGATTCTACTTTGATCTCGCGTTGACGGGGTATGAGGGTCCGGTCAAGGTGGTGAGCGAGTTTGCGGACGAGGGGCATGTGCTGTTTGGGAGTGATTTTCCTTTTGCGAGGGAGGTGACTATTGGGCCGCAGATTCAGAGAATTGCCGCTGTGGATATGAGTGATGGGGCAAGGGAGTCTATCGATTATGGGGCCGCGAGAAGGTTATTTCCGAGATTTGGGTAGATAAGGACATGCTTTGTTGTCGTAGTAGAAGTCACGATTACATAATAGATCGCTGCATATTTAGCACTTCGCGCGCTCTTTTGTATGATGTCAATCTTCTCAACGCCTGTGCAAGGGTTAGTCATCGATCCTTTCTTATATGGTACCATTGTTGACACCACCACCTGCCGCATTGAACTTTGGCATTGAACAAGCTACTTTAGATGCACATGCGAATTGTGAGCTTTAAAAGGCACGTTTGATCATCATGACAGAAGGTATATACATGAGAACGCCGCTGCCAAATACCGCCAAGCTGAAACTTCTTCTTCGCACTCTTTCCTTTCTGAACCATAAACACTTACGAAACGGTAGAGATGGCCAGTTGATCCTATTCTTGTCAGTAAAATGCTAATACAACCAAGATCTTACTCACTGGGCCTCCAAAAGGAAGGATAAAATCAGCAGTCTTTGTTGCATAGCTAAAGCCATCGGGCGACACTTCTGCCTTACCCGCCTGTACATAGGCGAGATACTCTGGGGCCCCGGGAAAGATGATATTATCAGCTAAGACGACCGAACCTGGCCTGAGTAGGGATGCTTTCTCACACAGCTGCAGATCAGAAATGTAAAAGTCCTTCCAGTGGTCCAAGAGCATAAAGTCGACAGTGCCCTTTGTCACTACACCCTCTTTAACCAGACGTATCAACGACTCGCCAGCTGGGCCGACATTGATACTGATAACATCCCGCAGACCAGCCAGATCTGCAAGGCTTGCGGCGACGGCGGCGATGATGGGATTCTTCTCAAATGAGACATAGCGAACGCGCTGCCCGGGACCCGCTCGTGCTACCATGGCGCTGGCAAGACAGATGGCGGAGTATCCAACATAAGAGCCGAATTCGAGGAACAGAGTCGGCGCAGGCTCAGCAGTAGCCAGCATTTCTGTGATAAAGGCACGCTTTTCCGCTCCAATGGTCATCAGCCCACGTGGAATCGTGGCCGCAAAGTCGTCAATGGCGTTGCAGACTGCATCTGGGTTTCCACGTAGCTTCTCTAGGTCCGGCCGGCTGTATACGTATTTCAGAAGTGCAAGCTCTTCGGCACCTTCTTTCTACAGTCATATATCAGCCACGCTTTCAAAAGAGGTCCACTGCATGTTATGCTATAGTCGTACATGATTGGCTGCGACTGCGACATTGAAGAAACCAGCGCTATTCGCCACTTTGGGCGCTGAACCATCGACAATGGCATCGGTGTCGAAGTATGTCGAAGTGCCTCCTACGGGGGTAGGAAGAGTCTGAACTGCGGCCATCTTTTAATGTAAGAATGTAATCTCGATATCGTATAAGAATTGTCTGCTAATTGAAGCATCATACCTATATACAGAATGTACCGCATCTGTGAATGCACAAGTCGGGCGTATCGGTCCGTTTCGGGGACATTCGATTCGGTAGCTTGTATCCACCATAATCCTACCATCTCAAACAAAACTTGGAGACTCCTCACGGAGATATCAACACTAACGCGGAGATACCATATTCGGAGTTAAGATGTTGTAGAGTAAACGCCAACGTATACACGTTGGAAGCCCCCCAAAATTGCTGCTGTACCGTCAATTACTATCATAGCCTTGCAATTATGGGCTTCGCAACTACCATCCTTCACTCTCAGTTGTTCGTGACCCCACCGGTTCCCTCCTCCGATTTTTCGGACCAAACAGTTGTCGTAACAGGTGCAACATCCGGTCTCGGCTACGAAGCTGCAAAGCACATACTACGCCTAGGAGCATCCAGGCTCATTCTTGCAGTACGGAATGTTACCAAAGGCAATCAGGCCGCAAAAGAAATTTCCTCAGCTCTATCTCTTCCTCTGAGCAATATCGAGATCTGGGAGTTAGATCTTGGCAGTTTCTCATCCATAAAGCAGTTTGGCGAGCGCATCAATACGTTGGATCGCTTGGACGCTGTAATACAAAATGCAGGCATCATGACCAGCAAATTCAACCTGGTCGAAGGATGCGAGAGTCAGATGGCAGTCAATGTCATTAGCCCAGTACTTTTGGGCTACCTAGTTCTTCCAAAACTACAACAATCTGCAGCCAGGACTGGTAGTCGGGGACGGTTGGCGTTTGTGGGTAGCGACCTCCAATTTATCGCGCCACTTAAGGAGAAGTCTGCTCAGGGCAGTATTCTAACGGCTCTCAATTCTGAACAGACGGCCGATATGAGCAACCGGTGAATTTGACCATGGTTCAAGATGCAGTATAGCGCATTTTTGCTAACCTTTGCTCGTAGCTACGGCGTCTCTAAACTCCTGATCATGTGGGCCGTGCGTGATATGGCGCAACGATACCCCTTTTCCGAGCAGTCAAACGTAGTCATCGCGTGTCTGACGCCCGGTTTGTGCAAAAGCAACATTGTACAAGACGACGAGAGTTGGATTGTTGGAGTTCTTAGACGCTTCATGATTGGTATAGTCGCGCGCTCGGCAGAGGTGGGTAGTCGTAATCTTATCGATGGAGTCAAACCAGAACTCGGGGAAGAGTGCCACGGTGCTTTCCTCATGGATTGCCATGTTTGTAAAGAGTAAGTTTGTCACCATTACCCTTGATTGATGTGGAATAAGACTGACTGACACGCTTGTTTAGCTTGACAGGTAACTCGAAGACGCCGGAAATGGACGAGGCGAGAAAGAGATTTTTGGAGGAGCTCTCTGTGAGCTTACAAGAAATTTGCCCTGGAGTCATTTAATGGGCCTCTGGATGTTGGCGGATTAGGCCCTTGACTCTTGAAAACATTTATTCTCTGAAAGCGTATTACCACGTCTACAGGTCTGGGCCATATGTGCTCGGGTTGGTACATTGAAAGCGGGGACAGAATCACGTGACCATGGAGTGGTATGGGCAGGTGCTTGCGCAGCCTGTGCTCTCGACCCTGCAACCCATAAAGTAACCATCAACACCAAAAATACTTTTAATCGATACTACAGTATACTAATCCATGGTGAAATCATGTGAAGACGTATATAGCCGAGCTACAAATTTGGGAAATTGACCGATGCCGAAATGGAAGACACCGTGAAGACTTCAGCTGTTGTGACCTCATACAGAATCGCCTGATAGAACGTCTCTTAGTTTCAAACTTCAATAGCTCAACTAGACAGAATGGTGATACCATATGTTACTGAGATGTCACATCTTCCAAAATGGTTGATCGCCGCCATTGGGGTAAGCGATTGACCCTTCCTGATTGTTTCTAAACTGACACCATCCAGGCTGTCTCTTTCGTGATACTCCGCGCCATCTACCGCCTAACACTCCACCCTCTCAAAAGATTTCCAGGACCTGCAAGCCGCGCAGTATCACACGTTCCCCACGCACAGTCCATACTCAGCGGATACCTACCTTATGATCTCACTGCATTGCACGCGAAGTTTGGCGATGCTGTGCGCATCGCTCCAGATATGATATCTTTCATTACACCAGAAGCATGGACAGACATCTATGGTCATGGACCCAATCGAAATTTCCCCAAATGGGGCATGACTCGCAGCCACAAGACAGTCGACCACATACTGTCAGCCAACAACGCAGATCATTCGCGGCAACGCAGGCTAGTCAACCATGCTTTTAGCGACAAGGCATTACGGGCTCAGGAGGGCATTGTCATGCGCTACATCGACCAGCTCACGAGTGCTCTGGTAGTGCAGTCTACAACAGAGGTCAACGTGAAGAACTGGCTCGAATGGACGGCTTTCGACATCGTTGGCGATCTAGCATTCGGCGAGCCATTTGGGTGTCTATCAAACGGTGCATACCACCCCTGGGTAGAACTATTATTCCCCTTCATCAAGGCACTTTCGCTCTTTGGGGCGGCAAGGCTGTTCAAGCCCTTTACGCCCTTACTCATCGCCCTTTTGCCAAAGAAGGACATCAAGAGACGCTTCCAGCACATCAAGCTCAGCGCCGAAAAAGTCCACAAACGCCTTGCTGCGGGCGAGCAACCGCATAGATCGGACTTTTGGACGTACATCCTACGCCACAACGATGAAAAGGGCATGAGTATCGAGGAGATGGAGTCGAACGCCGGGATCTTCATCTCTGGGGGGAGCGAAACAGTTGCGACGGCCCTGTGTGGGATCATGTACTTGTTGGCGAGGAACCCAGGGGCAATGCAGATGTTGCGGGAAGAGGTTACGAGTGCTTTCAGCAAGAAGGAGGATATCAACATGATTAGTGTTGCTGGGCTCAAAGTACTGCAGGCTACGATCAGTGAGGGCATGCGCATCTACCCGCCTGTTCCTGCGGGTCTGCAACGGATCGTGCCAAAAGGCGGTGCAATAGTCGCAGGGCATGCTGTGCCAGAAGGAGTGAGTCATTGTTCAACCCCAAACCTCTCTCATACAATCCTTCTAACCAACTAAATCCAGACTATCGTGAACGTCTCCCAACAACCCGCATACCACCTCGCTAGCAACTTCGCTAACCCAGAACGCTTCGCACCCGAACGCTGGCTCTCGAACGCACCCATCAAGTACGCAAACGACAGGAAGGAAGTGTTCCAGCCTTTTAGTACCGGGCCGCGTAATTGTGTGGGCAAAAACCTCGCTCTGGCGGAGATGAAGCTGATTCTCGCGCGTCTGGTATGGCAGTTTGACTGGCAGCTGGCTGACAACAAGTTTGCTCTTGAAAAGCAGAGGGTATTTATTATGCGCGAGAAACCGGATTTAAATCTGCGACTGACATCGAGGGAGATGTGATTGTATTGGTGTTGCTGGCTGGAGCACGCTGGATTTGCAATGGGAGAACATCATGTAAAATTCAGCCATGGCATAATTGCACTCTCTATCAAGTGGATAATTCCATCTGGTCAAACCAGCTACACGTTCAAAATGCCTAGTGGTTTACATAATCATCTTCCTCTTCCCAAATTACACCTCTCCCTCATACCCTTCCACACCCCTTCTGCCTCCAAACCTTGATCTCAGCAAACTATCCACCCCAAAGATACTGTCACTCTCTACAGTTCATCCACCGTCCACCTTGCCCTCCGAAGCGGCCCGACCCACCGGCCCCAACGCCAGCACCGAGCCCCCGCGACGCCATTCGGCCACTTTTGCACAATACTGCCCGAACGCGCTCGTCTCTGACTCGGACTCGGACTTCTACCCCACTTCCCCATCCACATCCACTTTCACTTCAACAGCAAACCCACATATCGGCCCCATCTACGGCCGACATCCCCGACGCTATCGCTCTGAGCGTATAGCCGTATAAATACGGTTGCTAGTTTGTCAAATCACCGACCGACCGATACTCTAACGGTGACATTGTAATTCGGCGACGCGAGTCGAGTAGAATTGGTCCGATCAAAATATGGGCGATGAGAGTTGAGGAGATGTGTGTTGCACCAGACCAATGCTGAGGTGTGTTGATGTGGGATGGTTAGGGGTTACTACGCAAAAGTTAATGCGTGTAACGTGTCAGTTTGTAGATAGAGCTACGTAAAATTTGCAAACGCCGAGGATTACCGTGGGGTAGACTCGATGAACTTCTAAGAGGTTGAAGTCACGATCACGGTCGCGGTCACCGTCAAATTAGGTGAGACGGATGTTGTATTGTTAGAGTATGAAATATTCGTTAGAAGGACGTGATACAATGTAAAGGTAGAAATACAGTAGAAACATATACATCTCGAGCGCCATAGGAAACCCCAGAAAATAGAGAAATCGCAATATCGTACACATCAGCATCTCAAATGTTGCAATAGAAACTCGTATCCGGGCGCCACTGTCTCCTCCCAACGCTTGGTATCCGGCTTCAACGCCACATCATGGATATGCCTAGCTCCTTGCACAGTGAGCAACTGCCCCTCTACACCAGCTGCGCGTAGCATGCCAACAAAAGTAACGGCAGTGTGGTAGGGGACGATCTCGTCATTGGTTCCGTGGACGACAAAGGTTGGGACTGTGTAATTGCCGCGACGTAGCTGTGCGAGCGGACTGATGGCTGCGACGCGTTCAGCATCTGGAGCTCGGAGCCATGTGCCAGTTTCGTCTGTGTCATCTTCAGAGTCGTTGTATGAGTCGTCGGAGTCTTCCGAGGAGTCTTTCGAATCGTCTGGGTCGTTGCCAGCTCTTGGCAGACCGTTCAGAAGAAGGGGAAGACCGTTGCCTTCCTTGAAGAGTGACAGCACGAGTTCAGAACGTGGGTCACCAGGACGGACCCAACCCATCCCAGTAGTGTCGGTGCCATTGCCATCGTATTGAGTGAGTGGCTTCTTGGGCAGGGCCTTGATGATGTTTTTCATCTTCATTGTCCTCTCTGGATACTCCTCCGCCCTACGCGCATCCAAATCCCCCGACTCGAAGTCTGTGGGGCCGTAGAAACTTAGAATGGCAAGTGGGAGCTTCAGACCAGCGGACTTGGTTGTCCAAGCGGTTGTCATGGCAAGCTGACCTCCAGACGACCAACCGATGACCACAACCCGCTCCGGATCAACCAAGATACCCTTGGCCAGGGCCAACTTGGGCAAGGAGGCCGTGATCCACTTGTACGCATCCAGTGTGTCTGCGATAGGACCGTCGATAAGGTTAACTTCTGGGCAGAGACGGTAATCAATGCTCACTGGGAGGAGGCCGTTCTGAAGGAGAAAGCTGGTCTGCGCAGGGCGTATTGCCTTGCGAGAAAGCGTCATATGGCCACCACCATGAATCATGAGAGCTAACGGGAAATGTCAGTGGCTTAGTCCTCAACTGTGTAGCGTGGCTATCAAAGAGACCCACCGATGGGCATGGCGCTGGCGAGCGGCTGCTTTGGAAAGAAGATGTCTGCATGAATATCCACGCCATCAGTCGTCTTGTAGACTACAGTCTCCATGACGGGTCGTAGGGGCGTGCGGTGTGGCGCTTGTATGTCTCTTCGCATGCTGGCAATGAGCAATCTCTGTATACTTAGGTCTGCGTTGGGGCCTTGAGAATACGATGCAACAGCAAATCCAGCATCTTTGAAGCATCGCATCCAAACGTCAGCGGGTTGGAGGGGGTAGCTGCCATTCTTGTCGGACCACCAACTGTCGAGCAAGCCGTAGGTGATGTCGTACCAGTCCACGATCTCTGTAACTTCTGAAAGTACGAGAAAGCCGGATGGGTGGAGCAATTGCTTGAGGCGGTTGAGTGTAGACATGCGATCTTGAGTAGCGTGAACGCAGTTGGTGCCGATAATTATGTCAAAAGGTCCTGTAGCAGAGAGGGCGTTCGAAGGTGTATGTTCCATATTCCACGTTTGGAACTGCAGCCATGGATACTGATTAGCGAAAACTTTCAGCGCACGACTGACGAGTGTGGGTGAGATGTCCGTGAAGGTGTATGAAACAGATCGACCCAAACCGTCGAGCCGTTGCACTAGCTTCCTTGTTGTTCCACCAAAGCCCGCTCCAATCTCGAGGATGTTGACGGGGTTGTTGACCTTGGATCTAGAGACAGTGTCGACGATGGTGTCTACAAGCATCTCTGTTGCGGTGGCAAGCATGGGAGAGTTGAGATAGAAGTCTTCCATAATAGCCTGTGCCTCTTGTGTCTTGAACATGAGAGCAATTGGATCCTGCTTTCCGGCAAGACATTGCCCAAGCTGGGATCCAGTCAAGTTCATCAAGGAGAATTCGCAGCGATATGCGGGGAAGTCCTTCTGCATGTTCAGGAGAAGCTCGGCTGAAGTACTCTGCGGGCACTTGGCGGGCCCCCTCACGCGATGTGACGTGCTGATTGTGTTCACCAGTCCATGCTTTCCCAGGATAACCCAAATCCTTTGCATGAGCCGATCGTAAGCATGCTTGCTTCGATAAGCCAGAGGCGGCAATGGGGCTCCCTCATGTAAATCTCTCAAATCAATGCCAAGTTCAGCAACAGCTTCGACAATATAGGCCAGCATGAGCTCATCTTGTCGGGGAGCTACCATGGTTCCAAAGTCTTGAAACCCACATCTCTTTGCCTTGGCAATGTAATCATTTTCACTGAACACAAGAGAGTCGAATGGGCTTCCCATATCAGCCGGCATTGTTGGAGGCTTGATGCCCTGGATTTTGGGTGGTAGTGTCGGACTAGCAGCCGTCTTGTTAGGGGTTGAGGAAAGATCCATGGACCCCGTCGTACCTCCACAGCTCTTGACTGTTTCGGAGATAGATAGATCGAGTAGATCGTCATCTAGCTGAATGTCGAAAGCATCCTCGAGCTCACTCTTCAGCTCTACCGCTGCCAATGAGTCAACACCGAGGTCGCGAAGCAATTCATCGTCGCCCATAGCCTCGATAGGGGCGCCGCATGCATCGGATACGATTTGGAGAACGCGCTGGCGGGTCATGTTGGTATTGCCTTGCGGAGCGGCCGGAGTGGCATTGACATGTACCGAGCTAGCCCTCGACGTCGGGATCAGCATGGTTGGCGAGGCTTCTACACTCGCTTCTCCGATACCTAGGTAGTCGCAGATCTCAGCGATGGTGCAGTCGAGATGCACATCACTTTCGTCGATATGAATAGAAAATGCATTCTCGAGATCGCTGCTCAGCTCTACTGACGCCAAAGAATCAACACCAAGATCACGGAGAGTGTGGGAGTCTTTGATATCTAATACGGGGGCGCCACAAGCATCTGCAACGATTTGAACGAGGCGCTGTCGACCGCCGTTGCTTACAGGCACCGGCATAACAGGAGGTATCTGAGCAACGTTGGCTTTGGTCAACTTGGTCTTCAGCCGTGGCTTTGGAATGGAAGTCAGACAAAGCTTAGACAAGGCATTGAGGTCGCTTGACAGAAGATCCATCGACTCAATGTCTTTGCCAAACTGCGAGCGTAGATCCTCGGCGAACTCGACAGCGGCAAGAGAGTCGACGCCCAAGTCGGCCATGGTGGACTGAGTAGCAATAGCATCAACTGGTACACCGGTGTACATGGCAATCATCTTACGAAGGCCGCTGTCGTCCAGCTCGCCAGGTGGGGTAGCAATCCCATCTTCACTGCCAGAAGAGCAATCTGTTTGATGCTCGTCTGCAGCTTCCAGTTCGGGCACAGCGCGACGGCTTGGAACGGCAGGCGCAGCAAGACGTTTGGGTGCGGCTTCCTTCTTAGCAGCAGGCGTCGAGTTTGCCGTGTCGAGGAGCTTCTCAAGCGTTGCAATGGGCAGTCGGGTGAAGGCAACATCCATGACGTTCAAAGCCATAGTGCCGTCCTTTGTCATAACGAAGACATCACCCGTGGCTGTTGTCTCGCTCGTGGACCGGAATACAGCGTAGACAGTCCAGGAATCAGCGGCAGTGAAATCGCAGGCGTTGGAGAGCGTGGCGCTTTCTACGCCAGTAGCAACGAAGACATGGTTAGGAATGCAGGCATCACTGCTGTTGATGAGAAGGCCAACAACCTGAATGAAGGTGTCTATGGAGACGGTGTCACAAAGCGCAATGGCAGAGCTGTCATTGGCAGCAACGTGAGGGGTTGGGACTTTGATACTGGCAACGGCTCGAGTGCCGTCCATGGTGATGGACTGGATACCACGCATAAGGGGCGCGTAGGTGACAACCTGGGAGAACAGGCCATAGGCGCGCTTGGACATGAGCGTCTCAGTGTCGTGCTTGTTGGTGACATCTTCAACGCACTCAGCGACGAGGTGTTTGAACGTCTGCAGCTGTGCAGGACTACCAAGTCGGACCTTGCCCCTGCCGTGGGTAGAGAAACGTGGAGTCGCGGACGACTTGGGCGCGCTGCGCAACTGAAAACTCCACAGGCCAGGCTTACCAGCATCACTCAGCACCACCTCTACATGGCGACTCAGGTCGACGCCCAGAGGATGTTCAAAGCTGAGGTTCTCGAAGGACAAAGCGCAAGCCTTGTCGAAGCGAGAGTCAAGATGGCACTGCAGAGCCATGACGGCGCATTCCATGTACATGGAGGCGGGGCATAGTGGACGACCACGCACCGCATGGCCGCTGACGATGTCGCCAAAGCGCTTGGTGGCGATGTTGACGGTGAAGGTCAGGGATCCCGGCTGCTGCTGGGTGACGAGCAGCGGTCGGGGCGGCTCTGGCTGGGCCGTGGCTTTTGCGTCTGTACCTGCGCGGGCCTCGAGAGCACGATCGACGTTGACGACCCAGGCAGAGGTGCGGATAAACTCGTAGGGTGGGAGGTAGACATGACTCAGCCCTGACTCAGCCGGCCCGCCAAGAGACGGCCAGAAGGAGACGTCTAGTCCCTCACGCCAGAGCCATGTCGTCACATCCGCCAACACCTGGCCAGCATCCTTTGCACCCGCAAACCGCATTCCAAGGAAAACATGCTCTGCCGGCTGCGATACAGCGCGCTTGACCATGGGTATGATGGGCGCATCGGTGCCGGCCTCGAGCCATACGCAGCGGGGGCCTAGACGTGCCTCGATGCGACGGACGGCGTCGACAAAATAGACGGGCTCACGTGTATGCTGGGCAATTCGCGACGGTCCTACACCCTGCTTTGCATCCTCGTCCGATACGCACATCTCAAGCGCCATCTTCGGCTCGCTGAAGGCAAGAGATGCCGCCACCGTCGAGAGCTCGTCCAGCAGTGGCTCCGTGAACTTGGAATGGAAACCATGCGACACATCGACGCGTTGGCTGCGCACACTGGCAAACTGCGCATCGTTTGCAAGCAGCGCCTCAGCTCGCTCCACGGCAGCAACAGAGCCCACAACAACTTGGCTTGCAACGGCGTTGTAGCATGCCACCTCGAGCTCGCTGCCACCCACCTTTCGCATCACTTGCTCGACGACATCCCGGCCTGCATGGATGGCCAGCATAGTACCTCTCTCCTGACCCCACTTGGTTGCCATGAGTTTCGCGCGTGCCGCAACAATCTTCAACCCACTGCGTAGGCTGAGAGCGCCGGAAAAGGTGAGGGCTGTGAGCTCGCCAAAGCTGTGTCCGACCACGGCCCCAACACGCACTCCAGCATCCGCCCAACACTTTGCGGACGCATACTGCACTGCAAATGTCGCCGTCTGTAGCACGACCACGTCCGCGAGTGGCTCAGACGAGAAGACGGCGGGCAGGATGCTCGAGTAGCCCATGTCGACCAGGATGCTGTCGCACTCCTGCATATAAGCTTGAAGTCTGGGACTGCTCTCATAGAGCCCCTTATCGAGCCCCACCGTCTGCTTGCTCTGTCCACCAAAGGCCAGCACGACGGGGCGGGTCGTGTTGACGACATCAATCATGTTTGCTTCGAGCTGACGGCTTGTCAGAATCCTGCGGAGGCTGCCCAAGTCAGACACTGTCGCCACGAGTTGGAAGCGGTGACGCTGTTTCCGCTCCGCGAGCGTGAAGCTCAGGTCGCCGAGCGACAGATTGGGTTTTTTGCCTAAGTGGTCATCCAAGGCATGACAGTATCGTGACAAAGAGTCTTTACTGGAAGCACTAATGACAATAGGCCAAGCCGTGGCTTTGGCTGCTGACGCACCGTCTGCAAGTGGACCAGAAACGCCTCGCTTCATTTCTACGCAGAGGAGTGCAGAATTGCTGCCGGCTGCACCGTAGCTGTTGACACATGCGGCACGTAGAGGCGCATCCCATTCTTCTACCTGCTTCGCGACGGCCATCTTGTCGGGCGCCAAAGCAGGAATCTTGGGGTTGAGACTCTTGAAACTAGCAAGAGGAGGTATCCGCTGCTTCTGCAACATGGCAAGCACCTTGAGCAGTGATGCCACGCCAGCTGCTGTCTCACAGTGTCCAATATTGCCTTTGAGAGACCCAACATTCAGGTTTCCCTGTCGGTCACCGCTGCAAAATACCTCGCGCACCGAAGCTATTTCTAGCGGGTCGCCTGCCTGTGTGCCAGTCCCGTGGCACTCGACGTACGACACTTGTTCCGCCTTCATGCCTGCTTGCTTGAGAATGCGTCTGTAAAGTGTCATCTGAGCCGGCGAGTGAGGCACGGTGATCGACGCTGAAAGTCCGCCCTGATTTGTCGCTACGCCGGGAATGACACCGAGGATATGGTCGCCATCAGCACGCGCGTGCCGTAGCGACTTGAGCACAACAAGTCCCGCGCCGTCAGCGCGGCAGTATCCGTCGGCGTTCTTGTCAAAAGGCTTGCACTGACCAGTTGGACTAAGGAAACCAGCCTTGCCCAAATCCATGTAGTTGTTAATGCCAGACATGATGTTGACACCCCCTGCTAGCGCCATGGAACACTCTCCACTCATGATTGCTCGGCATGCGCGGTTGATGGCTACAAGCGAGGCCGAGCATGCGGTATCGATGACTTCCGCCGGTCCACTCCACCCAAAGTAGTAGCTGATCTTGCCGCAGAGGAAGGCCCGAATAGTACCAGTCGAAGTGTATGCCGTGGGGGCATGCGCTGAAGTGTTGTCGAGGTATTCGTTGAAAGAAGCGCCAATGAAACAACCTATGTTGTCACCGTTATCACGCTTGTGCGTTCGCAGGTAGCCGCTGGAGTCCATGGCTTGGTACGCAAGTTCCAATAGAATGCGCTGCTGTGGATCCATGTAGGCCGCCTCCTTGGGGTTTGTGCGGAAAAAGGTGTGGTCAAATCCATCAACCCCCTCCACAAAGTTTCCAAAGAACTTCCGCCGACTTGTGAACTGTCGAATCGTGAGTACAGCAAACATGAACTCGAGCTTGTTTAGCTTACCTTTTGATCCTGCGAGGCTCTGAAGCTTGTATGTAGTGGAATACGATCTGGTCGAATTTCCTCTGCTTTGGAAACACCCGCTGCCATCAGATCCCAGAGTTCTTCGAGGTTGTTGGCGCCGGGTAATCGACACGAAGCACCGACAATTGCAATGGCGTCTTCCGGGAACGTATACTCGCTAAGCTCTGCTTCCCGAATGGTGCGATGTATATCGATCTTCGAAACCTTGAGTCTCGCCTGGTGAAACGGCATCAGTGGTACACAATCACCAATGCCGAACATGGCGAATGTGTGTGCTTGGACGTCCGTAGACTTAAGTGCGGATGCAAGCTCGTTGAGGAGCGTCCACCACTCACATCGGGATGCTAGTATAGTGAGGACGGCTTCGTGTGTGAGGGAACAGTCTTGTAACCGCCGGCCAGTGATGTTGGAGTAAACAGGAACTTGGAGGTCTTCACAGCCCGGCAGTGTGAGACTTTCCAGTTCATCACACAACTCGCACAGCTCTCGTGCTAGCTCAGCATTCTCTGGATTGTGTACTTTTCCCCTCAGGTGCATGCCTTGCGCCTGCAACCCAAGCTCTCGTGCGTATGCAGTAACCTTTTCGAGGGTGGGAACGGGACCGACGATGCTTATGGTCTTAGGGTCGGTGACCGCGGAAACGTACGCCTAACTCAAGTTAACAAAGTAAAAACATAATGTACGACAAGATACTTACCCCGGCAAACTTTCTCGCTATATCGTCGCCTTGACCCTCATGTCGAAGACGAAGCACAATCGTCGTTGGACCGGGCAGATTCTCATCGTCGCCCAATTCTCCGTACGCGCCCACTGCGAGAGCGATACGCATCGCAATCTCTGCCATACTCACCACTTCTTCCTCGTCCTTGGCACATGCAACAGCAATAGCCGGTAGCAGTCCACCGCAGTATCCCTGTGCGCCTCCCGTCTTGAGCCCGTGCAGAAACTCGGCATGTGTCAAGCCTGCAAGCCGCAGATACTGGAAGTACTGACATGTCTGGATGACCACCAACAGCGGCAGTGAAAGGATTCCAGACATGGCATTTGCAACAGGTTCTGAAGCGCCCGTTTCTACCCAGTTGTGAAGCGCCCGCAGATACTTGGGGCCCTGATGCAGAGCAGCGATGTCGGGTCTGCGGGCAGCGAGGATATCCCATGTTTCGTCAAGTCGTTGAACAGCATCTGCTAGCTTTCGCAGTTGGGAGTGGTTTACGAAGAATGTGCGCAGTTGATCCAAATATGCCTTATCTGGCGCTTTGCTTTGTGGGCAGAATATGGCGACCGACGCCACTTGTGTGGGTTTCGAGGACGACATGGTATGGTGTGGTGTGGCAAGTGCAATGTTGAATGTACTGCGAAAGATGAGTGGGATTGGACGCTGTTCAAGACGAGGCTGGCTCTTTAACGAGATATCAGAGGTATGCAAGTTGTATTCGGAGCCTTCGGTATTCAACCCTTTGGACACTGGGCCCTAGGAGCCGATGGGTAGTTCGGGGAGTTAATCTGTTCTCGTTCCAGATTACGGCAATGGGCCTGCTAGACGTATCATGAAGAATATGGTCTTGCCTACCCACCCACTCCACCAGCTCGGGTTGAGCTGATCGGTCTAGCACATCTCGGTAACATTTGAATCGGGTATTTATCTCAGACTCGGTCACTACTCAACATATAGGTTCACCACGATACATGAGGCTGATGGTAGATAAGAGTAGATGGTAACTGGATATCTCGCCATTTCCATTGTATAAAGACATGGATGCATTCACAAAGGCATCGTTTTCGGTGCCGTCGCGCGGCCAAGTATTAACAACAGGTGCAATATTGGCAGTGGTGGTATGTATTTCAAACACAACCAGGTTTCTTAGTGAGTATGTCAAGCTCACGCTGCGACATAGTACTACATCACTACCGCCATCTACTGCGTTTATCTTCACCCGCTTTCCAAGTTTCCAGGGCCCAAGTTTGCGGCCTTTTCTCGTCTCCCGTTTGCTATTTCAGCCGTTCGCGGTCAACAATACAAATGGATGGACAGGTTACATGAGCAATATGGCAATGTTGTCCGCGTGGGTCCAGATGAACTGACAACTATCTCATCTGGGGCGTGGAGGGACTTGTATCTTCAGCGGCCACAGCTACCAAAAGACCCACACCCACAGACGCCGCCATTGAACGGCGCTGACTCGCTCTTCACGGCTAACGGCAGCACACATCAGCGTATGCGGAGGACACTCCTGAACGGCTTTAACGACCGAGCTTTGCGAGCGCAATCCCCCATCATTGAATCACACGCAGACCTGTTTATACAGCGATTACGGCTCGAGGCAGCCAAGAGCGCAGACGGCATAGTCGATCTAGCCAAATTCTATGGCTATGCAGCCCTGGACATCATTTCAGACCTGACATATGGCGAAAGCTTCCACGGACTTGAGGGCGACAACGAGCATAGCTGGATCATGGGTTTCTTTCTTGGCGCAAAGTTCGGCGCAGTGCGCAACCACCTCAGCTATTTTTACCCACTTGACAGGATCTTTGGATTCCTGTTTTTGAAGCTCACTGCCAAGATTCGAGCGCGCAACTGGAAGTATACAGCCGACCTGGTGACGAAGCGCCTGGAAATGGGTGACCTGGGGTCGACGCGGTCTGATTTCGTCTCGCCGATTATAGGTAATATCAACGACACAAAGGAGAAGGGCATCACCCGCAACGAGCTCAACACTCATTCCCTAGCCGTGACCATTGCTGGCTCTCAATTACCCACAGTCGCACTGGCAACGGCAACGTATTTGCTGTTGACCCATCCAATTCAGCTGCGGCGCCTTCTAGCCGAGATCCGGTCCTCCTTCCAGAGTGAAGCAGATATCAACATCGCGACAACGGCTGACCTGCCGTATCTAGCGGCCGTTATCGATGAAACTCTGCGAATCCATCACCCCACACCGATACACCTGCCCCGAATTATTCCCTCGGGAGGATTGCAAGTCGACAATCAATGGATCCCTGGTAATGTAAGTAGACCCTTACCCCCATTGCTTCCCGGAATCACTTCCTTCCCTGAATCCTTCCAATTGAGACCCAGCGCTAATGCAACACCCAAAGACTATCATGGGAATTGCCATGCACACCGCACAGACTTCGTCCCGCAATTGGACCGAACCGTTAGCCTTCCATCCAGAGCGTTTCCTAGCGCCATGCCACGAATTATATGATGCACGCTTTGACCATGACGATAAAGAAGTTTTCAAACCCTTCTCCATTGGAACGCGTAATTGCATAGGTGGAAAGTCAGTAACCCTAAAATCCACTCATATGCCACGTGCATGCATTCCTAACGCGAAACAGGGTCTTTCTTGCAGAAGCGCGTATCCTCCTTGCACGTACGTTGTGGAACTTTGATCTCAGCCTTGCGCCCGGAACACGGGACAACTGGATGGATCAAAAGGCCTATCTGGTTTTCGAGCCCAAGCCCCTTTGCGTTAGCCTGGTAGAGAAAGCGCTATGAAGTAAATCACCGCCTCGCCAACCTACGCTTCGAACAGTCTCGTTACGTGATCCCATGGTGCAGGATATGGATGTTCCCGTTTTCTAGTCTCCTTCCTCTGCTAGCCAGTTCAACAAGACTTGTCATACGAACCTTTCCCGTTACTCCCACAAGGCTTGTCGAAGCTTGTCGCAGTAACCCCAGATCTCGGGCCGTTAGGGGCTATTGTGGATCTTCGCACGGGGGGAAGGGGGCTGCGATACCCTGTGTCCTGGACACTATGTACAGTCATCAATATGATGCTTTATTCGGATAGCTTATAATGCATGCGTATGCCTCCGTATAGCCTCGGGAAATAGCATAACATGCAGTTTCTTTCCCACTACAGCCCTATAGGTATTAGGTGCTTTGCACTTATCATCATGTTATGCTCGAAAACTGGGATTGTTCCGATACTAGTTGTGTCATCGGAACATAGCCGGGGTTTAATGTAACAGCAAAGTGTCGACGGTAATCTGAGCCCACCTATAGTAGCCTTCCCCATGCATTACCTAAGCATGCAGGTGGTCCCTTAACTAGTCATGTTTCCGCCGTATGCGAAAGCCTCCCCGCTGTCTATCGGCGACGGCATAACGTCGGCATCACCGAGTAAGAGACTCATTGTCGTGGACTCTCACTGGCGGCACGAACCATGGTTCTTTCAGTGGGCACTGAGATTACTTGCATGCCTCGCATCCGCACCCAGGAAGCCCACATCCGAGATCAGCCTCGGAAGGTGGAGTTAATGAGGCGGAAGAGAAGGCGGCTTAACACGAAGAGAACTCATGTTTTTCTGGGCCTTGGGAGTTCCCGTCAGGAGCCCCAGTGCATCCAGACTCAGAGGATACAAGTTCCTCTGTAAGTCTATTGTAAAGTTTTCACGTGTGTCAAGTTAGTGTGAGAGCGAGTGAGACGTAGACGCCAGTAGCAAAATATTTCGATATCACTACCCACTATCAAATAGGACCAAAGATCACACTTCACACGTCACACGGCTAAGAACCATGCCCGCCCCAGTTGTTTCGAGATAAAGTTTGTCAATTGCCCACCCTAGTTACGCCAAAAAGCTAAGCTTGCAGCATGGAATACCTTAGTAAGCATTTAATGTAAGCAATGCGATCGCGCATCGACTGCACATCATCGCCGCCCAAATTGCGTTCATCGAGAATGGTCTTGAGCAGCCGCGGCGATACGGTCTTGCGCAAGACGAGACCGCCGCTGCCGGCAACAGCGGCAGCGCCCGGCTCTTTTGCCGACATGAAGCCCATGGCGCCACCGATACTACCCTCGTAGTCTGAGGAGCAGCATATCCGCGCCTCATGCGGTAGCTCCAGCGTCGTTTCAATCTCCGCTAGTAGGTGCACATTCATCTGCAATAGCAGGCGCGCCCGGAGTGGGTCGCCGGCATTGATACACATGCCGCCCACTGAAAGATCGGGAAAGCTGGATGACGCATGTGCTGCTGCTGCTGATGTGGTGGCGATGGGGCCGGATCTACTACTGTTGCCGCTGATGCTACTGTTACTGTTACTATTGCTGCTATCACTACTTAGGCAGCGGAGAAGTGCCCGGTATAGGATATTGTGAAGTTGCACTAGTCGAACATATGGAATGAGGAGTTGGAACGCGGCTGGCATGTCCAGTTGCTGGGGTTGTTGGGGGTATGATTGCCCATCTGACCAGTCGAGTCCGATTTTGCAGTGTTGTTGTTGATGATGATGATGATGATGATGATGATGATGGCTGGTTGTTACAAAAGTTCCGTCCAACGAAAGTAGCCGGTTCAGATAATCGGTTGAGCTATGGAGTACATCCCGGACCAGGTCTGCTATTACGACGTTGTCACCGGCTTTCTGATATTTGGTCACTTGGGCGTACAGGTCCAGTCCGATTCTCGCCAAGTGCTGCATGCTACCTCGTTGGGTGCCCTCTGAAACATACGCACTGGCCGCTGTTCCCACATGGGTTTCCGGAGCCTCGCCTTCGAGCGGTATAGTGGCCATGTACGTGTCGAAACTGTTGGGAAATGGCAGAATGCTCTGGCTCGAGCACGGTGTGAGAAATTCGAACTCGCTGGCTGTGAGTCCAAGACCCTGGCTTGTCGACGTGTCGCTGTGGTGGTCAAAAGGTGTCATGTCGTCGAGAAATACGTTCATGCTCTGCGTATCAAGCATTTGATCTGCATCGTCTATGACGGTATCGAAGTCGAGTGGCTCGTGGGAAGAATCGCATGGCTGTGGTGTTGTTGTCTTGTCCGATTGAGACGTTGGACTTTGAGACATCTGATTTGCTTGCCGAGATCGAGCTGTCCTTGGTCGCCCCATTGGCTTGGACGCAGCATACGTACACTGGACGTCTGCTTTCCGGCAACGGTCACATCTGCTTGTAACAGATGCATGCGTCGATTTGATACATTTGAGCTTCTGTGTACGGCACCGGATGCATGCTACTCTCTTGATGGGGTCCTGTTGTGAGGGAAAGCTGATCGTTTGGAGCGGGTCGTTATCCATTGTCGTTGTATGGTAATGAATTGGGATAATAGGGTTCCAGCAGAAAGTGTGTAGGCTTTTATCTGGTGAACCTAACGCGTCATGTGCTAGTTGGCTTTGGGTAACAGGCGATAACTAAGTTGGTAAAGCTACTTCCCGTATTCTGTAACTAGCACGTAATGCCTCTGCTAACACAACTTTGGTAGATGCGACATAAGATATACTCTCATAATATTCGAATTTGGTACTTAAGAGTCTACTGTGGTAGTATTGGTGTGCTATAGCAGGGTGGATGGAATTCGTTTCCTACTGGATATTCATTGTTGCAAGCCTCCTTGGCGCAAGGCCACATATACTCTTCCCGTTCATTTCAAAAGTGCACGATCCAAAACATTCACAGTATTTCTGATTATTATATCCTAGAGCTCGAACCTAAGATGAAGATAACTATTAGTACATCTTCCAGAATCAAACGCTGCGATTGAGAACATAAAGCTAGTCTTCTTTTCTCATTTGTGAGAGGTGTGGCGCTGGTTCCGGCAATAAGGAAAGTAAATAAGTACCTAGAAAAACGTATGATCGGAATAAAGGCGAATAGGTATTTTAGCTCTAACCATTATAATTTCTAGTGATTTAGGCGGCAATTATAACCATAGCACTTGGCGAATTAAAAGCTATTCATAGGAGTTGTATAATATCATTTCATATCTATAGTAAGACACATAAGAAGACCCCTGGGTTTTATCATCTAATTCTATATACCATAGCACACTGAGTCGGCGGCCTTCCCATATTCTAATAATCAATACTGTAAGCTTTGATCACCCACTTCTCCCTGATCCTCTATCTCCATAATCCTAATATTTCTTAAGACGACGTAGGAGCTCGGAGCTCAGAACCCCTTTGACTCGTTGACAGGGCAGTTGCGGCCGGTGGCGTTATCAACACGGCAGCAGTCGGCTGTGCAGTTTGCAGTGCTAACGCCTATTTCACTGCAAAAAGTGGATGTTTTTCTTCGGTCGTCATTGTCGGCGCAGGTGATGAACGCGTTCAATCCAAGAAAGCCGCCATCCTGGCGTTTGCAGGCCTCATACGACGAGAAGCAACAGTTGTTCCCCTGGGTACAATCTGGGCTATTGCGGGGGAAGGGTTGGTCTTGACGAGCGAGGACGGGATCGGCGATGGCAGAGCCGACGAGGACGGGACTGGCGATGGCAGAGCCGGCGAGGATGGCGGCAGCGATCATAGTGGTGAACTGCATGCTGGCGATTGAGAAGAGGATAGGATGCTTCGTTGATATGATTTATTGTTGATCTGGTGTGCAGAGTTGTAGATGTGAAAGAGTGGAGAGGATTGTAGAAAACGAAAGTGGTGAACAGTGTGTTGTAATTGTTAAGAGCGAAAGTGTTAAAGAGAGTGTTGTAGCTGTTGATGTAGGATATTACTGGCATTTGGTGACTACTTATAGAATTTTGATTCCTACAGATATGTCACTTGTGTTGGCGCATAATGCCGAAGTTTATTCGGCGTTTCTAGAGCTACGGTAGAATGTTCCAGGACCCTCTGTTTCTGTTTCGAACTAACCCGTCAGTTGAAAATGTAACCTTGGTACCAAACGTAATGCTACCTTCGGTACCAAACTCTATGATACAGCCCTTTGGACATCCTCCGCCCTTCAGCCCGCTAAATCCAGCCAGATAATACATATTTTGACATAACTTTAACTCAACTACCGCACCATCTTACCGATTTTTTTCATATCTAGAGAATACGAATTCCTTATTGTCGCCGTAAAGCTCACCTCTCGTCTAATTGCTCTCAGGTCTATTATGCATTAATTTTCCTGCACATCGTCTCATAGCAAATCTCGAGTAAGGCTAAAATCGATAGTTTGGTAGGGCTAGGCTATTCAGGGGTTAGGTGGAAGCTGGCGTTCGGTTTACTTATCTCGTTGCGACATGTGAAACGCAACACGAGTTTCAAACTTTATATATATTCACGGAGGTAAAGCGGTAAAGCATCCTGACAGCGCTAGTAAATGTGAGAAAACGGTCTTGTTCGTTATGAGCGGGAGTTTTGCGTCGCCTCTTGATGACGTCAACATCAGCTTCGGCTGGAATAGATGCAGTGGTAGTAGTAGTATGGAAGAGGCACTTCTACTCCAAGTCTACAAGTCATTCTTGGATATATGTCTAAGTTCTGCGGTGATAAATAAGACATGGCAACTTATGGCTATCCATAACAGTACACGCGATTTCCCAAACCGCGAACGAGATCGACGTTGCTATATCACGCGTTTTAAGGGTGTTGGCGTTACATGTGTCAACCCCCCTCCCCGCCTCCGCACTTCGGCATCTGCCGGGACATCAGGCTTCTTGGCCACTACACTCCTTCACTCATCTACACGTCGCGCGATCATCACAAATGTCACAAAAACTTAATGTATTGATCGTTGGTGCGGGTCTATCAGGCCTCTCTGCAGCGATACAATGTGCGCTATCAGGCCACCCAGTCACCGTGTTGGAGGCCGCCAAAGAACTTGCTGAGGTAAGCCATGCCGTCACCAACTTCTTCTCTTTTGAACTTCAGACTCACCGATATCCTAGATTGGCGCTGGGCTCCAATTGACACCTAATTCTACACGTCTTCTCCAGCGATGGAATGTCTTCGACACTATCCAGGACCAGGTCTGCGAACCTACAACAATGACCATAATCAACTATCGCGGCAAGGTCCTTGCGCGCGAAGAGAATTTTGCCACCAATATCCGCCGCAAGTATGGTGCACCATTTGCTGACTGCCATCGCGTGGACTTGCAGCAGGCATTGGCGAGGCGAGCCAAAGAGCTCGGTGTGACTCTTGTGTTGAATACGCGAGTCACTAACATAGATTTGGGTTCTTCATTGGGTGATCGAGCGCGGGTGAAAACGTCAGAGGGACAGAAGTTTGAGGCTGATTTGATAGTTGGCGCCGATGGATTATGGTCCTCATGCCGATCGACCATGCTTGGGCGAAACGATCCTCCATTACCCACAGGCGATCTCGCCTATCGCATAGTCCTTACACTCGATCAGATCGGCGATGAGAAGTTACGAGACATGGTACAAAAGCCCGGCTGTCGATTCTGGCCAGGGCCTGATGGGCACGTGGTAGCCTTCAGCATGCGTGGTGGCAACATGTACAATGTCGTCTTGGTCACGCCGGATGATCTGGAAGACGGGGTATCAAGACTAGAGGCCAACTTGGATGAGATGCGGAAGCTCTTTGTAGGTTGGGATCCAGTGTAAGAAACCTATACCTCATCTAGTTTGTACGGAGTAAAAGCTCACATGTAGTAGCCTAACCAAGCTTCTTGAGTACGTGGACAAGGTAGACAAATGGAAACTGATGCACCGAGAGGAGATGGATTCGTGGATCAATCTACAGAATAATCTCGTACTTATCGGCGACTCCTGTCACCCAATGCTACCATATCTCGCCCAAGGTGCGAACTCTTCGATTGAAGATGGCGCGGTCCTAGGTCTCTTGTTGGCGCCAGAGCACTTCACGGACAAGTCACAGTTACCAAAGACATTGCAGCTCTTCCAAAGTCTACGAAAAGCGCGAGGTGAAGGGATAGCAAAAGAGACGTTCAAGCAGCGGAGAGATTTCCATCTTCGGGATGGACCGGAACAGGAGAAACGCGATGAATTGATGTTGAGCCAGCTAGGCAAGGAAATCAGAGCCCCATTCCCGAGTCGCTGGACATGTCCCCAAGTGCAGCCTTGGCTTTATGGTTATGACGCGATGAAGGAGGTGGAAGCGGCCACGCAGAAAAGCAAGATGTAAAAGGAAGGGTTCCAGAACGTTGGAAGTCAAAAAAAGGAAGTCTGAAAAGAAAGAAGGTTCCCGGGACGTTGGAACATGCAGACGCCAGCCTCGGATACCAGGCACAAACATTGAATTGTTAGCCGAACAGGTACTTAGATGTTAGCGAAGTCACGATTCATGATTGATGTTGCACCAGGGTATCGTGAGACTAACCACATGACGACGTGCCGAGGCCCGTCGCATCGTCGACATGGGTAGAGCGCCAGCCCTACGCCAAAGAATTCCATCTGTCACATCTCTTCATTTATTTGAGATGACTGAAAGACGTGGACGTTCTTGGCAGACGACACAATAGCCTACGTGAAGCACTGTGGATGGCCATTGTCAAGTGATGGTAGAGACCTACGACCATGTTTGAGTTAAGAAATTCCAGGACAACATACCCGTCGCAGCTAGATTCAATCTCGCCCACCTGCCCTAAATAATCTTACCTAGTCCTTGGCCCATATGTCTTCTAGGTTCCCTACCAGACCGTTGCCACTAAATATTGGCTAAAACCTCGGGACCATGAAACAGGCCTGACAAACCCGTCCCCATCCGCCGCTAACACACCTCGCCAGTCACGGCACGTCAAAACGCCAACGAGGTTCCAAAGCACAAGCACCCCAGTGTTCATCCCCCCCACATTTACAAATGAAAGGAACAAAAGCAATGCCATCAACCCGTAGCATCGCCGACGCCGATACCGCGTATCTCCACACTGCACCGTACTATACACCGATCGTAACCCACGAATCCACAACTTATCCTAGTTACACGTCAAAGAAACCTGCAGAGAATATGGAAGGCGTGCTTAGCTAGTCCTCTCTCATCTTGCGCTCTGCTCCAAAAGAAATGGTGTTTCAAAATTATCCACGGTATGCCTTGTGGGAATCATGGACCCCTCTCTGCACTTCCGAGGAAGGCAGTTGGACATGAGTAGTATAAGACGGTAACGGTCCGGAAGCGATTCAAGGGCATCATCGACTCAGATCCCACATTCGCTTCCGTCCTTCCTTTTCGCCTTCTCGATTCGGCTTTCAGTCCTTTAGCTGTGCAGTGCACTAACTCTCAATTCTTGCTCGATTTGTATATCAAAGATCCCTTCAGCTTCCTATTTTATAGCTCAACATGAAGTACCACGCCGCTCAGGCTCTGGCTATTGCTAGCATAGCCAGCGCGCTCCCGCATCCTCAGCTTCCTACTTTTACGCTGCCCAATGGAGGTCTAGTGTCTGACTCAGGATCTGGCTCTAGCTCCAGTTCTAGCTCTGGCTCAGGTCTGGGATCTGGACTTGGTGGAGGCTCGGGCCTAAACTCAGGTCTCGGAGGCCTAGGCTCAGGTCTCGGAGGTGGTCTTGGAAGCGGCCTTGGTGGAGGAGGCTTCAGTCTCCCAACGAGCATTCCCAGCCTTGGTGGACTTGGTGGGCTTGGTGGACTTGGTGGAGGCAGCAGCTCTAGCGGCTCCTCACTCAGCGGACTACTCAGCGGCCTGTTCGGGGGTCTTGGTGGAGGAAGTCTCGGAGGAGGTCTAGGAGGAGGATTCAGCACCCCCATCTCCTCCGCCACTCCAACAAAGACCAGCAGTCCCATCTCCGCACCCATAGCCACCGGCGGTGTTGGCGAAGGAACAAACAGCTCAACCCCAACAGCCCCAGCCCCGGTCACTAACCCAAACTGCAAACCGCAATCCGGCACCGCCTCCCCCTTCGGCGGCAGCGAAAACGGTGTCAAAGAAAATGCCTGCTGCACCGACATGACCGTCATCTTCGCACGCGGCACCGGCGAAATGGGCAACGTAGGCACCGTCTCTGGGCCCCCCATGTTCAAAGCCATCCGCGCAAAACTCGGCAACGACCGCGTCACTGTTCAAGGCGTAGACTACGCAGCTTCTGCCGCTGGAAATATCAACCTCGGTGGTGATGGTGGCCAGAAAATGGCTGATTTAGTTCAATTGGCTAAGAAGCAGTGCCCTAGCACCAAGATTATCGTTTCTGGATACTCGCAGGGCGCGATGGTTGTGCATAATGCCTTTAGCAAGGGGGTTTCGGCAGAGGATGTTGCGGGTGCTGTCATGTTTGGGGACCCACTGAAGAGGCAGGCAATTAGTGGGTTGGCTGCGGATAAGATCAAGGAGTTTTGTGGGACGGCGGATCAAATTTGTGGCGGGGGTGGTGATGGCGGTGCTACTGGAAGTCATTTGAGCTATGGTAGTAGCGCAGAGGCTGCTGCGACGTTTGCTATCCAGGCTGCTGGTCTTGCTTAGATGGCATTCGGTGAGTTCTAGGCCAAAGGTTACGCGATGGTCGGAGATATGATGTCCTCGGGGAAGGACCGGCTGGATCTAGTGTTGATTTCTTTAGCTGTACATACTTGTCCATACATGTCACTCCTTTACTCTTCTCATTCATCCATCACCACCATACTTGCTGAGCAAGTCATTCATGATACCTACCGCCCCACTGCGGTAACTTCCACCAAACATTGCGTAGTGATTGAGGTGGTGATACAGCTCATAGAGCTTCACCCTATCCGCATATTCTTCCACCGGCTCCGTCCTTGGACATAGTTCGTGGTACTCATTCAGGAAGCTTCCGCCAAACCCTCCAAACATCTTCATGATGCCGAGCTCAAACTCGCTATGCGCGTAGCAGGCCGAGGAGTCGAAAACCACATCCTCCGGCTCGCCCTTGTCGCTACCAATGACGCCTACATTCGCATTTCCACTCCAGAGGTCGCCGTGTACAACAACAGGCGTAACACCTTTCCCATTGTTGAGATGCGCATCGTTGAGAAGTCGCGGTACTACTTCCGAAGCAGTCCGCTCGACTAGCTTCCGCACCTCGCCGTCCCGCCTACCCCTCTGTTCTGCATACCGCACAATGAATCTGAGACGATTCTCGGCATAGAAATCTGTCCAGCTTTCCTTGTAGCTGTTATCTTGGGGTGTATCGCCGCAACATGTCGTCACTGGGAAGCCGAACATGGGTTTGTCATAGCTGTCTGGAATGGGCGCGGGCGTTGTGTGCAGCTTTGCGAGCTTGGCTGCTAGCGACTGCGTCTTCCCCGATCTTGAGCCAGATCGTCCTGTAAGGTGTAGGAAGTCGGTCACGAGGAAGGAGGTCGATGGCTGTGACTCGAATTGGCCATGTCCGAATGATTGTGGACAAAGCGATGGAACGGCGTCGTGGATAGCTTTGAGGGACGTGTGTTCGCCTTCATTGCGCTGTCAGTCAATTAGCTAGCCCGGCTACGCCTAATTATAGACGATGCATACCTTCGAACATAATTTCTGCCTCCTTTCCACTGCCAGTTTTCATGAAGAACGCCTTCTGCGTGCCATCATCGAGTTGCGACACGATCTTGGACGTTGATGCGAAGCTGCTACCGCCTCCCGCAGATGAGACATTGGTCTTATCGGGGTTCAAACCAAGAAGCTTGAAAACTGCTGGATCGATTTCCATGCTGGCTTGAGTAGTGAGGGAGTGCGCGAATCTGAACATGGCATGGTGGTTTGTGCGCATGAGTATTTGAAGATGCGGAATGTCGGTGACGTCAGTCTTATGCCCGTGATCATATCGGAGTATACAAAGAATCGTTCTTGCATGCATATACTACAGATCATGTCCATGTACAGGACGTTCCTTTAGTTCTTTATGATAATTAGGTATGAAATCTCTAAGTGGGAATTGCAGCTTTCATTTCCATGTGACTCGTCAAAAACTCCATCTGTAAGCGCCTAGTCATGCTGCTCATCGTGCTTGTCTTCTGCCTTCACGCAAATTACATACTACATCCTCATATCATTACTCTCGGTGCCATACCCCAAGATCCTTCCCTGTGCGCCAGCCATGCTGCTACTTCCACTTATTCCCCGCTTATGCCCTAAATCCATGCTCCCTCTTCCATCTCCAACCGCTCTCCTTCCATCAACCCCCTGACTCACCATCCTTCCGCTAAATTGGTGCCAGCAATTTGGTGCCTGCAGGATATACTTTTCCATCGCGATTCGGAACCTGTTGCGATAGTCACGTGGGGATGTGATGGTTGGTTTGTTCTTGCCCCGGTCTTTGATCCAACTCTCGAGTTTCTTATCCCATGTATACGTTCGGATGCAGTCGATGATGCCGACAATAATCTCCCGATTTGTATCATCAAAGCCAGCCATGAGCGAGTAGTCCATGACGTTGTTCTGAGACAGAAAAAGTGTGTCGTTGAAGACGCTGGCCTTGAGCAGCTTCTTTGTATGCTCGCGCACAAAGATGGGCGTTTCCGAATAGATAATATCAACTAGATTCTCGTCCAAAAGTACCTCGTCACGTTCTCCCGTCGCCTGAATCTTTCGGTTCCGCATGCTACCCTTGAGGTCATAGCGCCGATTAGGTTCACGGTCGTAGAAGAGGTTTTCCATGACGAGCATGTACCAGTCGAAGTCACGACCGGTCGGTGTCTTGATCTGCACTTGGAAGAGACCAAACATCTTGGCGATGACGCTGGGCAGGGATTTGAACAGGTTCTGGTGGGTAAAAGCGAAGTAGTTGGGACCGAACTTGAAAAAGGCCTGGACTTCTACTGGAGAAAGGGATTTGAGGACGAAACGGTCGTCGAGCGTTTTCAGGAAGATGGACTTGGACTTTCCGCCTTTAGAGTCCCATTTCGAGCAGCGAGAGAGGGATTCGACGAAACGCTCTGCGACGCCGCATTTGCGACGGAGAGCATCAAATGACTGAGCATAGAAGATCTTGCAATGTGCCTTGACTCCGCGATTCGTGAAGCTATAGCGAATGTTGTGATTCTCCTCATGCAAGAGATTACGCTCGATCGACTCCTCAAAAGTCTCCAAGTGACCCGATGCCGAACTGTCCTCACGAAACGAATGTCGTTTGGCGACATAGTCAGGACATGACAACGCCAAGGCGATGATGGAACTGGGCTCGTCTTCCCGGATGATAATGTCAGAGTTTTCCCAGACATGCTCAATCTGCGAGAAGGGGTATTCAAGCGGTGTCCATCCACTTGCTGAGCGTTCAGACCAGAAGCTCGTCAGTATCTTGAGAAGCGTGTTCTTTTCATGTTTGGGTAGTTCAAGTGAGTTCTCAAGTTGAGAATCACTCAAGTTCAGCAGCTGAGAACTGGCGAGACTGTCTGGCAAAGGAATGTCCTCGGGTGTGATATCGGCATCGCTAATGTCGTTATCATTATCTGGTGGGAACTGACTCGGGATTTCTGGTGATTGGTCGCTGCACGGGAGTTCTGCTGCCAGATCTTTGGTCTGTCGTTCTTCGACTGGAGATTGTGATGCTATCGTCATATCGTCCGTATGTTCCGTCAGAGTACTATCGTCGAGCATGCTGTGATCCAAACTTTCATGTGTAGGTGAGCCACCGGGCATATCTTCGTCAGAGTCCTCATTCTCTTGCACGGCGTCGTGTACGTTTTTGTACACCTCAACAACTGGCTTTGAAGAGGCTAATGGAAATGCACGCACTTGTCTAGCTCTGTCGTTTCGCCGCTCACGCATGCGCTGATTCTGGAATTCTCTCGAGAGCTGTTCAAAGTGCTGCGCAATCTTCGACACCTTGTTAGGGCTCTTGTAGGGGATCGAACGTGGAATTCGGGAGGAGTTCTTGGACTGTTTTGGAGTACTCAGTCCCAGTCCCAGCCGCTCAGTCATGCGCTCAAATGCTCTGGATGTGTCCCCGGTATTCGGCTTCAGTGCGACAGGCCCATTGTTGAAGACGGAGGGGCTGATATGCTTGGCAATGTTTCCCGGTTGAGACTGTGTCCTGACAAGTGTAGCGGGTCTCTGCGCAGGCTCGCGTCGGGCATTTTCAACAAGACGTGGTATTTTACTTTCTACACTCGGGTTGGAGGCTGATTGCAAGGTTGACGGCGAAGTAGGCATATTTTCGATCGCTTCCGCAAGAGACCTATCGATAGGATTCACCTTAGGATAACTCGTAGGTGTAGGCGACCCTTCATCAAATTTATTAAGGTCGGAAGCACCGGTAGGAGTTTCGCTGTTTTCAGTAGTGACTGTGGGACTGTCTGGAAAGTTGGACGGAATCGCAAGATCAAGGTGGCGGATATCGTCTCGCTCCAGTGCTTCGCGCGGTGTTTGTATGGGCAATTCGGAGCTGAATCGTGGCGAAGTAGGTGTTTTGTGCTCGGGAGATGTGGTACTACTGTCGGCAGGCTGATCGCTAGCCGAACTCTCTTCCTTCACCACGGAGCTCAACATGTCGCGAGCCATCTCAGGCGACATGTTGGAAGGTCTTGGAGACAAGGCAATTGAATCATCCTTCTCGTCAAGGTATGAATCGTCTGCACCCGACTCTGTGCCCTCATCCACTGATGCCAGCGAGCTCGTAGATTCGTCTCGCTCCAAGAACCTCTTCAGCTGCATATTTGCGTATCTCCTGATATCTCGCTCTGATGGGAAGAATTGCTGTTCGAATTCCACGAATGTCACGTCCCAGGCAATGGCCTTTTCCTGTATTGCGCGGATTGCACGATTCATGGGAATGATCTCGTAGTACTTGGAGCTCATGTACTTGTCCTGGAGCTTAGCCTTCAACCACTCGTGTTCCTCGTTGGTGCGTTTGAGAAGTATATCAACCTCCTTCCGACACAAATCAACCTTTTCCGGAATGACGTCCTCGACATGTATGCCCTGAATTCGCGCGCGCAAAGAGTTCATGAAACAGTCCAACTTTTCCTCAATCATCAGGTACTGGCTATTCTTCAACCTCAGATCACTGTCCACTTTCCAAGTAACATTTGGTTTTGGCGCAATGACCTCGTACATGGGTACAGGGTCATACTGAATACGAAGAGCTACATTGTTATATCCAAAGTAGCGAACATGGTCCTTGTGGATGTCATGAGGACATATGCCTGCTCTCGGGTGCAGCTTCGTGCTCCAAAAGGTCAACTCGAGGTACTTTGCAAACGAGTATCTCCAACTCCACTCCGACATTGGGAAAGTCTGCGTCTCCTGACCACACACCCTGCAGCAACTCCACATGAGAATGGTCTGGTACATCCCCTTGAGTTTTGGTGGGTGTTTTTGTACTACGACAGTCATCTGGCCTTCTCCGTGGACATATTGACGAGAATGATCGAGCATCCTTCGGTCGCAGTTGCCTACTTCGCAAGCGACGCCAGCTGAGGTACACAGGTCTTCTACATATTGTCCCAGTGTGCAGTCTGGTGTAAATCCGTCGTCGTAGTCGTGCTCTTGGTAAAAGCCAAGTGCAATGATCTCTGGCCCGATGCAGGGTGTAGAAGTTGTGGTATTGACAACGCTATACAATACAGCGATCTTCTGATGGTTGAAAGGGTCGTAGAGATCCGTGTTTCCCGAGAGGTACTGTTCCCATTGCCGCTTTTGGGTCATGTATTGATGCATTGCCTTGTCATACTCTGATGCATGCACCGCAGATAAGAACTCGCGGACCTGTTTTGAAGCCTTTTCGACCACAGTGTGAACCATCTCGGGCTGTACGAGTTCGAACTTTTGGCCAAGTTCTCCTGGCTTCTCATCTTCCTGGTCATCGGCAGTGTACTGATTCTTTAGTTTCTTCAGATGACCCAGTTTGGCCTCATACTGCCGAGCCTGCTCAAGCAGGTACGGCTGCATAAACTTGACAAATGGAGAAGAAGATAGAATCTTGGTTCGGTGGCTCTCGACCATGTCGCTATAATAAGAAGGCGCAGCATCATTGGTCTGTGTGTCGTCCTCATCCGCCGTACGCTGGATGCCGTCTGCGGCATTCTGTGGTTGCGCGGCGTCCCGCTCGTTTTGGCTTGATGCAATCGTGCCGATGATGGAAGTCGTGGGCGTGTCTATAAACTCATCTCGCATAAGGCAGGTCTCCAAACGCAGGTTGTACACAACATACGTCATAAATTCGGTGACACGTTTCAATTTGACCAATTCCTCGTTCTCGGCTCCCCTCAACACAATTGTACACCCGAGCTCCTTCTGGCATCCTGATAGAAAAATGTAGGTCTTTCTTGCGTTTTTGTGCACATACGTCTTTACGTCAAAGCTGCCACAAGAGCCAAGATGAGAAGGATCTGTTGCAAGCTTGTCAACAGAGGAGATCATCTTGGAGTTGGTACACCTGGCAACCGCATTTAACACCGTAGGCTTGACGTTGTAAACCACGGCGATACCCTCCTTCTCGAGGAATTCGAGAGCCAGGCCGGCCACGTTGCGCTGCACCAACAAGACGTGAGGTTCAAGGGCTGCAATACGACTGACTAGGTTGCGGAGATACTCCCGCTCCTGTGCGATGACTGGTTCGAGGCTCATGAAATGCGCCTGGTGACGCGCGTATTCAATAGCGAATGTTATGATCACGATCCTTGGGTTGGGAATATTGCGTGGCATACTGCGTAGAGCGACATTCTTCGTGAAGACAACCCCCGAGACATAAGCTGTATCCTTTGGCTTACCGCCCGGGATTTTTTTCAATTTGATATAGTTCCTCACGTCAATGTCGTCGCCCCTGTCCACATCAGGGTTGACGTCATCCGTACACTGGCGTAGGATTGGAATTAAGGCCTTTTCCCAATTTGAAGCATGTGATACACCGGCATCGTGCAGCATTTGAATCAACAGCTTGCGCGCATGGTCGAGGCTGGCCTTGTTGAGCTCAACTTTGGGAGTCATGCCCTGCATTGATGCACTCCGTGTAATTCGCGATCCAGATGGCGTGGGCGATGGAGATGGCTGCAATTGTGGTGTGCCTGGCCCACTAGCACCGTAACCGGTGTAAGGTCTCAACAAAGAGTTGCTCTTCGATCGTCTTGGTGATGCCCTGTGGGTCATGCTACTTACGCTAAGGTTTCTCCGCCGGGAAGGTCGATTTCCGTTGCGGCTTGTGATGCTAACATTGTCAGCATCTCGAGCGTGGCTTGTGCCGAAGACGCTTCTGTCGCCAGGCCTTGATTTGCCCTTTCTCATTGCGGCCAATAGACCACCCAATCCCCCCCTCTCGCTTTCCAGATTGGCGCTAGCCGTGGGGTCATCTTTCAGAGTCGCGAAAATGCTGGGGTGCTCTTCTTCACTCGAGCCGTCGTCGGACATGAAAGGAGCGAGATCTGGATCGATGATGTTGTCATGGTGGAAAGCAGACAGACTTGGCTGACTGCGTGAGTTGTCATGATACTGATGGAAAGGGGCTCTGTCATCGTGCTTGACGTTGCGCATGTGTTGGTGTTTGGAGGGGTGGCGTTTGTGGCTCGACGATCGCGGTCTTCCCCCCAGGGACCGCAGAGATCGCGAAGAACTCGGGCGGGCCAGTGTCTGGGGACCAACTTCTATGACGTGTGGTCGACGCTTCTTCTCGTTGCCTATTTTCCTAGACATGGGGATGCTGATTGTCGGCGTCCCGATTTTGGTGTGATCGCTCTCGACATGGTCAGCCTCCTCCTGGTCGGAGTATTGAGCTGTGTCACCAGGATCGTATGCGGAACCTTGGTCACCATCGTCTGTGTAATCAGACGAATCGTCATCATGGCCATATATGATGCCCTCACATGGCTTGCACACCTTAAGATTGCTTTGCTGGCCGAACATCTTGCCAGACACTATCGACGTGCACTTGGAGTCAAAGATCTGTCCGCACGTGCGGCAGTGATGCTTACGCCGAAAGGTGGTAAAGGCATCACCACAGTTGAAGCAGGCTTTGGCATTCTCGTCCCGCATCCAGAATTCGCGGTCTAGGATCTTCCTCCGCATCTGAGTGAAAGTGCTCCTAGACATTGTATTTGCAGCAGGGGCAGCTTGAACCTGTCGCTGGATTTCCTCGATGGGTGGGACGGTCGGCGTGCGAATTGTAGAAGCTGTAACGACGGAACTTAGGCCATCAGAAGAAGAAGCGCGAGAAGCGCGAAAGCCTGGGAGATGTGAAGGGCCGACTTGGACCAGTGGCGGGCGCTGTGGCTCTGGTGCATGCGTTGTAGATTGGTGGTTGGCTACGACACGATTGGGTTGAGTGCCCTCTGCGGAGTTCTCAGGCAGCTCTCTGTTGGGCACAGAGCGATGGGGCTGATACTGGCTATCCGCCCGAGAACTCACCCTGCTGAGACTCTCACGTGGGGTATCGGATCCGGTCTTGATATCGCCCGTGGAGGCTTGGCCGGTCGCACCGCCCAAGTCGTCGTCGTCGTCGTCGTCGTCGTCGGTGTCGTCACTCTCCCGGCCCATGAGATCAAAGTCACCCTGTTGTCTCGGTGCAGCGTTTTCTCGGCTGAAGCGAGGTGAGTCTAGCTTCTGGCTTCCCAGTGCAGAGTCCCTCGGTGTATTACTCCGCGAAAGATCGATGGTGGAAGTGCTGTGGTTCTTGGAGTGGATGCTCACGGGACTCTTAATATAGGCTTCGTCCTGTTTCGCAGGGCCAGGCTCGATGCTTGCGCTTATTGACGGCCGAGAGCGCGAGGCCTTGCTTGAGAGGGTGGTGCTGGATATGTTGGAATCGCGCGAGGGCGGGAGGGTTTCGGGGAAGGTGGCCGTCGCTGGCGACTGCAGCCTTGATGGCGGCAAAGCTACGAGTTGGGGTGAGGACGTTAGGGCTCCTCCAGGACTGCTGCGATTGCCAGCCGCTGGTGGAGTGCCAGTCCTGGCAACACCACTACCGGGCCCATCTTGTGCTTGTTCCCTCGTCCCTCCGCCCACCGAAGCCCGTAGACGGCTGTAGAGCCCACTAAAGCCCCCCTGTACCAACTCTATGCCCTTGGGCTCGCCAACGACCGAGGGGGCCGGGGGAACGGTGAAGTCGTCGAAGGTGGTGAGCGTGTCGGAGCGAGATGCTACGGCATGCATCTGGTGCAGCGAGGGCTGTAGTGACCCCCGCCGAGAGTCCCTAGCCATGGCTGTACGAATGGGAGGACGGCTGGGGAGCGATTACAGTGAATGACAGCATCAGGCTCTATCAAGCATCACTGACGGTAGGTAATGGGTAGAGCGGAGCACGTCACAACTACCAACTCGACACACGTGTATTGGAATTATCGGGCCGGGCGAGGAATTAGTAGGTGGGGTGACTATGTAACTTCATCGTCGACCATGGGAGGTGGGAGCAGGGTCTAGGCATCAACGGTAAGCTACTGCTCGAGTTGCGGCATCACGGGACGTCGAGGTATGGAGAAGCTTGGAAAGCTGGCGATGCTACTGCTAGACGCATGCTAGCACCAGGCAATGACGCGCCCGCCCGCCCGCCCCGCCGCCGCCAAGCCCGCCGCCAAGCCCGCCGAGGTTCCACCCCACCAAAGTCGCCGAGAGCCTTCAGCCTCGCCTGCGTGCTGTGTGCTGCGTGCCATATGAACACTGATAGTAGAAGAGTGGTGGAGAATAAATTGTTGCGATGGTTATATACTAGAGAGCCGAAAATGACGGTTCCAATGCTTCGCCCGCTGCACCTGGTCATCTCATCGCACCCGCTATACACATTGCGCCCGGAGCAAACGCGTCGCGTCCCCCGCCCAGCGCCAAACAAACAAAATACATGGCCGTCTGTCCCCACGCCTGGCTTGAGGAAACTTTCGAGTCCCAGCTCCTTCTAGGCAGCCACTGGCTACGGCAGAGATACGAGCAGAAAGCATCTGGCGTCCGAATCAAGCTGGATAGGGACTGGGAAGGCCTCTACCACGACAACGGTTCCTGCCTAGATATAATTGATCACATACACCCTGAGAGCAACAGTACACTGCAAGTCCTACAGGCACGTGATATGACAAGACCTGCTGCTTCTGACATCTCGACCCTAACTTGCCCTAGGCCAATCCGCTCACGCTTACCGACGGCCTGCATCGAATCCTCGCCCATACCACGCCCGGCTGCACCTATTCACTGTTTCCCAGGGGCACTGTTATCTCAGTCCGTAATTACACTATACGACACACGTCCTACGGGCCACGGCAGGACAGACTGCGCTTCATACTGCATCAGGTGGATTGGGTAGGCGCACACTATAGCAACGTCCACGACAAAAGCCCTCGAGACATACAACCCCTTTATAAGAGCGAGAAAATTGGCACAATATTACAGCAGCTAAGCAAGATCCGCGCGCAGGAGGATTTTCGACGTCTAGCAAAATACAGCGAGCCCGAAGTGCCTGAACCCGTAATGGCTGCACCAGATGATGATGAGAACCCCCATTCCCAGGCGGCGTATACTCAGCCAGCGTTCGGGACGCAGGCACCTCGCCCCATTCCATCTCGTTCAAAAGGAAATGGGCCTGATCTGGCGGGCAATACACAAGGGGGGGAAGTAAACCAACAGAAGCATACGTTGATCAGCCTTCTCGGTTATGCAAACTCCTTGAAACCAAGAGCAGCAGCTTCAGATGATTTATTGCCAAATACTGTTAGTAAACAGCCAACTGTCTCTGCATCAGCTACATCTCCGCAAGCCACGGCCGCATCGCCGCAATTACCACCACCACCACCACCACCACGAGAAGAATCAGAGATTGAGCCTATACATTTGGAGTCACCCACCCCAGCTCACCGCAAGAAGCGACGAAAAGAGGCCAGCCCTGCTATGGCCAAGACTCAACAGGCTGCTCAACTTGAATGCTCCTGGATGCAGGGTATTATTTTTAATCGCGACACGCTCAAAGTACCCAAGCTTCAACAAGAATGCCTAAGTAAGGAAACAAGCTGGCTAAAGCCACAACCTGGAATACCGCCGTTCCAAAATGGCAATATGCCCCAATCAATCCTTCAGGCGATTAATCGCATAGCTGATGAGAGAGCTACGATTGAAGATGGGGGTCAATACGGATGATGAATCTGACGTCGATCCCTCACCTGACTCTTTACCTCTCCCAACTCAGAATGACGAGGCTGCGAGTATCGTGTCTTGGTCTCCCAGTCCGGAGCCACCCACAAATGTCAGTAAAGCCTCCTCAAGAACTCCCACCCGACTCTAGTATCGAGAAACAGACGTCAAGTGCAGAGCATAAATCCGCCTCACAAGAAAAGCCGTCTACTCAACAATCCGAACAACTTGATTCAGACGATGAAATGGAAGATTTCATCCCACAGCCTCTGGGTGAAGATCTAGTAGAAGCGAGGAAATCAGAGTCAGCTGTTGATAACCGACCCTCATCCCTCTCTGAGAAAACATGGTCTGTTGTCCAGGTGAGAGAGACGCCTGTCGCAAAAAGTAAATTTTTCATGGGCGCAGTTTCCCACGCATGTGCAAAGGAAGGATCAGAGGCAACCAGCCAAGAGCCACATACGTCATCTACATCCATCATTCAGAGTACATACGATATATCAAAAGCCAACACCACTACCCAAGTTGAGCGCGATCATGTTCCTATAGTAGAAGATCCCGTGCCTATTCCACAGAACGAGATTTCGGACGCCAAACAACCAGAAACTGAAACATACGGCAGCCGGACGGTCGATGCTCAGGATATGCGACTATCCGGCGAACACTTGACAAGAACATTACCAGTTCGAGAAGAATATTCCAAGAATGCTGCGCCTGTGATAGCAGAGACTTCAGCTGGAAATACAGCGCCTAATATTCCAGCAAACTTACCATCAAACCCTAAGCAACTGCCGTCAGAGAATATCAACTCGGAAATGTCGCCAAGCATCCTTCGACCCGCTTCCGGAGCGACCAAACGAAAACTAGTTGATTCTCCAGGTAAGAGCGGCCGAAAACATCCCAAGAGGCGAGAAATAAAGATTGTGGGGTTCAGTGACGATGTGCCTGTTACCGGTGACCCAGTGGCGGCGCTGCGCAAGGACCGAGAAGAATCGCTGCGCAGGTTTCAAGAGGAACGCAGATCAAGTACAAGCGTCGATAGTCAAACTGAATCTGCAGCCAGACTTGCGAAGAGAGAGGATTTCGACGATATGGATCTCGGTGTTGGCAGTGTTAATACTGTGGATGAGAGGGCACCTCCACGTACGATGTCTCCTCGACATCAGAGCTTGTATGATGAGCCAAGTCCTATGAGAAAACCCGCTACGCATCCTACCTCGCGATCCGTCTCAACAACTGCCAAGAACAAACTTCCACCACCAACCGAGCAGCCTTCCGTGAAGTCCGATGAGAATGACCATATGACAATCTTCCAATCCTTCAAAGAGGCGTACCCAGAGTACGCTGGAGATATGTCGCACTTCAAAAAACAGTGCGAACAAATGTACAAGCTCAATCAAGAAGACAAGATGGTGCCAAAGTGGCAGTGGGATGATTTCATCATTCGCAACAGGACAGACTACAGGCAGTATGCTATCGATTGCATCGACCAAGGAGACAGTCCAGAGCCTTATCACCGCTTCTATAAAGACAACATACGCGACACACTCTACAAGAAGGGCATCATTGGAACCACCAAGGTGCTGCAGAGAGCACTGGACGAAATGAATGGCCAACCCACCGAACCTCAACCAGCACAAGGACGCTTACCTGAGAGACGTCCCTATCAGCCACCCATTACGCACTCTCAACAGCCAGCAGAACGACCGAACCCTCTCTCCACGCCCACCAAAAAACCAGAATCCTCCAGGAAATCCCTTTCCACAACATTCCACCAACCCAAACTGCCTCAACAAAACCGTATCAACAACGCCCACACTCGACCCCGCCATTCCCTCCCAACCCAACCACAACAACCTCGAAGCCGACCCCCAGCTCGCCAATCCACCTCCACCACCAACAGCGTCCTCCAACCCAACAACGAAGAAACCACAGGCGACCCCTTCCGCGACTACTTTTTCGCCGTCCAGCGCTCTACATCTTGGACAGGTAACACAGAAGTGAGTCCAAAGCCCTCCAGCAGTCGCACCACTAGCAAACCTTGTTCGCGAGACTAAACGCTCGTCAACTTGTAGGTAGATGAGACTCAATTGTGGCCTCAGAGCCTGGCTGTTCGACCGAGTGTGGGGGATATGCTACCGAGGACGAGGGTGGATGTTTTGGGGTGGGGTGATGTTTTGGGAGGGAAGCTGAGGGGGGAAGAAGAAGAGGCTGCATGATATAACTTATTTTGGGTCAATTATTGGATATCCCATCTCTTGCCGATATATGGTTTAGCTGGATTATTCTTGTATGTAATTGCGATGAGTATTGGTTGGGAGAGAGGTCACTGGATATCATGTGGATTATATATAACGAACTAAGTATCACATGGCAAACTTGGAGTGGGAAAAGCCTAGTCTTCAGAGAAAAGAAGATGATATCAATACAACATTCTATCCATAATCAATCATATCTCAGATACCACATGATCCTACATGCATCATCCCAACATGGCATCCTACCTTTCCCTTTTCCCTAAAACCTCGGAAAGAAAACCCTCAAGACATACCCTGGCTCCTCCACCTGCCCAAAGCCTGCCACCCACTCACCCCCACGGTAACAACCAGCAACAGCGCATTGAAGCCCGCCATCATATAAAACGGCGCACCAGGCCCACTGCTATCGAACAAAGCGCCACCGGCCTTTGTAAGCAGCAAAATGCCAAAGCCGCCGAGTAAACTATACGTGCCGGCAATAGAGCCCTTGATATGGTTATGCGACGACGGTCTTGACGCCGACGCCGACCGTGAATGATACTGACCATACTCCGGTAGCAACGGTGCGTTTTCGTCTACAGGCGTTATAGGTCCGCTATGTGGCGGTGTAGCGCCCGCAGAAGGGTGACTAGTAGTGGTGTGACCACCATATACAGACAGCGAATCTGAAGAG
Source organism: Pyrenophora teres f. maculata (assembly GCA_014334815.1). Classification (NCBI taxonomy): domain Eukaryota; kingdom Fungi; phylum Ascomycota; class Dothideomycetes; order Pleosporales; family Pleosporaceae; genus Pyrenophora; species Pyrenophora teres. The sequence continues at coordinate 708,042 of CP060576.1, read as the reverse complement.
GAAGAAGAAACTTCATCGTTGTTGATGCCGCGGCCTAGCAGAGCGAGAGAACAGACGATAGCGCCGATTTGGCTGATGCCAAGGAGAGCGACGATGAAGAAGATGGCACCGGTGCCGTCTTCGCTCTTGTAGTCTGGACTCGTTAGTGAGCCAAAGGCTGCATAGCCGCCGATGCCGGATACGGCTGCGACGCAAAGTGGGATGTTGTAGCGGGGGAAGCGGCCGGCGAGGAAACCGAAGGCAGGGGCGCTCATGAGTGCGATGAGTTGGGAGATGCCAGTTAACATTGCTGCAAGCTTGTAGGCTTCGGGGCATGCGACTTTGATGTCGGATGGTATGTTTGAGTTTGCTTTGCATTGCCCGGTTTGTAGGAAATAGTGGTTTGTGAAGAGTGGGATGAAGAGCGATATAGCGACTGAGGATGCGCGCGCGACGAAACCGCCTACGTAGCCCAGTCCGATGTTGGGAGATGTGAAGCCCAGGCGTATACTCTCAAAAAAGAGGCGCGGATACGAGAGCACCACATCGCGCGTGAGGTGCGAGTCTACGTCTTTGTAGTCGCATTTGCTAGTCAGTTGTCTCCAGCCTTTTGCTTCTTCGCCAGGAAGATTGCGCAGACCGAAGAAACAGGCTAGAGATACGAGTATGGCGATTGCGCCGACAACGTAGAAGGCATCTACGACGGCGGCCGCTGGGCCCGCGCCAGCGTTCTGAAATCGTGTTGGGAGAGGCAAGAAGACGAAGAGGGCGACGAGCGCGCCGCATCCAGTGAAAACGCCGACGAGTCCTGCAAGTTGCGAGGTAGATGCGCCGGTATCTTTTGCCGGCGCTCTTTGCGCATGCTCTTCTGGAGACGTGGAGCGGAAGCGGGCAGGCGTGATTGTCAATTCGGAGGATATCGATGCAGCAGGCGCATGTGACCTGCCACGACTGCGCGTTGGGGATCGCGGGTCTGACTTGACGGGTTTGACAATCGTCATCGAGGGCAGAATGGCAGTGACCATGGTCGCGCTATGCGTGTCAGTTTGCACGCCCTTCACCCTACAGCTTTCAAAACTCACGTCGCGCTCCCACCCAAACTGAACAGTATCCGCGCGAGTAGCAACTCGGGGTACACATTCTTCGCCTGTACAAACACCCACAGCGATATACCGACAATCCCATAGCCCATTACAGCAACACTCCTCACACCCACCCTATCGCTCAGCAAACCCCAGGCCGGACATGCCACCAGTGCAACCAGTTCATCTGCAAAGCCCAGAGTACCGACCGCATCGCCCACATTATGCGATTGGCCGATGCGCTGTGTAATGACAAAGGATATGGAGCTATTGAGGAAGACGAGGAAGCTGATGCTAAAGAGCGCGACGCCAAACAGGTAGGATGCGATTTGCGTACGCGTTGCGGTGAAATCGAGGCCGAGCATTGTTTGCGCTATGTGGCTCGCGATGAGCTGGAAACGACTATCGTGGGCGCATTGGCGTGCCGTGATTGAGCAGGACAAGGTTGATGTCGCGATGGGGCATCGGTCCGAAGGGACATGATGTCAGGCTTGGGTGTGGCGTAACCGACTGGGTATGGGTAGGGCTAGGGCTTGGTCACGTGAGTATCGCTTGCACAAGCTACGAGCACGTGATTCTGGGTGGGCTGAGCATTTCCCACAGCCACGCACAATCCTGAAGCCGTCAAAAGCCGCAACCGCGCCAAAATCTCTCTGAACCGCTCTAGATAAGTTTGTCGCCACGTCGGCTGATGACATATCGCCGGCGCGAGCACATTAACCAGTATCTTCCAAGATATGGCACTGAAGGTCCGAATGGGGAGAGAGCCTTTGATAGAAAGAAAAAAAGTCTTATGCGTCTATTGAATGAGCTACCCTAAAAGAGGCCCTCAACTAAAGCCGCCAACACCGCCAACAATGCGAGCCAAGGTATACGGCATAAAATCCCTCGTTACTACCCAGACACGTCCATATGAAATTACTATTATTTACTCATCAAGTTCGTTGTCCCCACTGCAGGGCCTGCACCGGATCCCCACCATGGTCTTGGACGGCCGTGTACGCAAACCACCAAGCCCGCAGCTGCAGGGCTTGCCGATCACGCAAGTCTCGACTCTCACACTTTGCTCCAACCCACAGCCTTATCTCTTCCCTGATTTGCACCCCAGTATTCCCGGGACTCAGGATAGTCGCCGTTTGCTACGCCCTCGTGGAAGAGGTCTCGGACCCTAGTTGCCCGGACGGTGTCGCGAGGCTTGAGATTGAATTTGAAAGGTATTGGCTTGGCGATGAGTAAGATTGAGTAGTCGAGAGTGGGATCTTCAGGCTTCTTGGTGATATCGCCCCATTCCAAGGGCTTGTAGGCCGGTGCTGCGGACTTTGACGGTGCAGCTTCAGATCCCGGGTATGTGTACTTGGTAAGAATCTTCTCCTCCATGGTGTGGTTGTCGTTAGTTATACCAGCGTTCAGCTCCTCGTGTGATATAGTAGCCTTTCTGTTCAAGCCATATGGATGTTCCTTAACTGACTCCGTTGTGGTTGAGATGGAATCCTCTGGCCTCTTCTTGATGTCGAACAACCAAGCAATAGATCCGATTCCGATGAGAAGATCTTCGTCAGTCACATTCTGTCCAGTGCATGTCCTCCGTCCATAACCAAATTGTGTCGAGTTGACTATAGTTGGGTAATGTGTAAGAGGTTCTTGGTATGTAGGGTATTCTGGCTTGATCCACCGAAGAGGGTTGAAAGCTTCGGGGTCTGGGTACAATTCAGGGTCACGAGAGATAGCCCTGTGTAATTGAATCAGTACAAACGTACATCTGTCAAGGATTATTCGCTTACCATTCTAATGGGTGTATGGTGCTTCCTTTCGGGATGTGGTAGCCATTGTACTCGTCATCCTGAATCAGATAGTGAGGAATACCAGTGGGGACTGGGGGACGCCAGCGGATGCACTCGCGAATAATGGCCCGCAGGAAGGGAAGGTTGGGCCGATCCTCCGAACGAGGTAGTCGGTCGCCGCAGACGCGGTCGAGTTCCTCGTGTAGCATAGGTAGAAACTGCGGGTAATGTGTCATTGCCAGACAGAACGTCTGCATAGGAGCGGCAATGGTGAGAGCGCCGGCAATTCCGTGCATGCCAACAGCATAGGCTCCTTCAGTGTCGGACTTGAAGCCCCATTTGCTGCGACCCTCAAGAAAGGTCTTCATCCACGAAGGGGCCGCTTGACCTGACTGTATATCGCTCACGACCTGTTCTTGCATGGTCTGAAACCATGTACGTTCGGTGGTTGCACGCCGCCTTTCCCATGCCTTTGGTGGCGATAGCCAGTCAGGCAGTGCCATGAGAAATGGGAGTTTGTTACTCAGAGAGCCCGTTGGTGAGACACCAATAAGAAGTTCGCGTGCACGCTGCTTCAGCTCATCGCTGCCTTCGCTGTGACCCCAGGCCAGTCGGCATGTGACGCGTGAGATGAAAGACTCAAGAATGTGGTTGTACCGCTCGGGCTCTTCCAGCAGCTCAGTCAACATACGCTTCGATTCGATTTCGGGGTATCGGTAGAATGTAGCTTTTTCTGACTCGCGCATGATGATGTTTGCAAATTTTCTTTGGCGTGTATGGCCCTCTATGTAGTGTTAGACTCGATAAACAAAGTGATTGTGTGTATATGTTATACCATTTCGACTGAGCAGCGGGAGGTATTGTGCACTCGTACGGTTGTCATCGATCAGCGACGGAATGTGTGGTCTGTCAGAATAGATGGCTGCCTTCTTTGACAACAAGTCTCTAGCAATTTCATCTGTCGAGATCCACACATGGTTGTCTCCGGCGAGGTTACATTGGTATATAGGACCATATTGCTTGCCCCAATCTGCAAACTTGATGAAGCCGTTCTTCTCAGGAACCTCGGGCACTGAGCCTATAATGGGGTAGCCTATGCATGTCGGTTAGCAAAGGTAGTTTTAAGACTTTTGCCCGGGCAGTAAGCCAGTCATAGATGACATATAAGTAATGTGAGTACCATACCTTTGGGCCCTGGTAAAGGCTTCAGACCTGTCGGTATCCTGTGACGACGAGATGCGGCCCAGTGCTTGTACAGTGCATATACACCTAGCAGCACTACCGCTAGTAACAATGAAGGGAGGCCCATACTGGCAAGATATGGAAGAATACAGACGATCACTGCCAGAGTGATGATTACCTGGGTCAAGAATACTTCAGTTCCCTACCAACGACGTGGGTGCATGAGATACTACATATAGAACCTGCGGCGGCACCCATAGTGGGACGGGAGCTGTGTGAAACCGAAGCGTGCCCGTGGCGATATTCCATTACCGAGATGGCTTTGAAAACCGACATGCCGTGCGCCAGGCCCAGGAGGCTGCGTGTCAGAGTGGGTAGAGTGGATCACAGCCTCTAACGTGACTGATGGCTTGCCCGTAATCAGTGCAGTCGCTTGTTTGAAGCTCAGTGGTTTACAGACGACGATCCATGCTGTGGCTGCGCTGAGTCCCGGGCTCCATTATCCACTCAGACGTAAGATCCACAGCCCTCGGAGCTGTTTTGCCTGGCCTCTGACGGTCCAAGCTGATGGAGAGAACAGCGGACTATGCCACAAGGGCGATGGCTATGGGCAAAATGTCTGGCCTGTTCAATAACGCCCGCATCATTGGACCGCAAGTGGCTTGCCCCGAGACGGTTGGATGGTTGGGAGACGCAAGATAACCGCAGCATCAAAAGGATAGCGAGTCGATATTGAACAGTTGCTTCTCGTATGGGTATTGGGCATTCTGCCGGCACACAGTAAGCATGTACGAATTGCATGCATATGCATCCCGCCGTCAGCAGCGAATTGCAGGCCAGCCTGTTGCTCTGGATCGGACGGGCACGTCGACAAATGCACAGAATGGCAGCATTCCGGACATGGGAGCGTTGTAGTAAGTCGTCGTCGTGTGTCGGTGATGATCGTCGCGCCGGTGAGTGGAACGCATGGGGCTAATCTATTTTAGGCGCTAGATGCTGGGGACGCAAAAGGATCGGCCGGGTCGTGGCTTCCTGAGCTCCAACCCCTGCCTGCTCCATCTGTATCGGCCAGTTCCCCGTCACAAGCGACACGTGCTGTCGATGAGGAGAGCCGGTCTCAAGTCCGATGCTGGTTTTTCCCATTGTTCTGCTTCGCTTTGCCTGAGCTGAGCCTTTTCTTGGAAATGTTTCCGTTTCACCCGCAGCTGTAACCTCCTCTGACCCTGGATTGGACCCTGAGCTTTATGCAGTCCGACCCAAGACAGGCGAAAACGCCTAAGGACGTCGGTCAACTCAAACCCCTTCACGCCGACATCAACCCGTACCCACAGCGAGGGGCCTCTTGGGAACGCCGGCCTACGAGACTAGGCCAGTATCATCGCTTCTGGTTTCCAATTTCTACCTCCGAGTCAAGATGCCGGCACCCTTTGGGCCTTGAAACGACTGTACAATCTATTTGGACCTGGTGAATCGACCCCAAGAATTGTGGCGTTGTTAGCCTAGTTGGCGGATCATCATTGCCCAACGTCTAGTAAGCTCACCAGGCACACATTTTCCCAATTCGGCTTCGCATTCGCGCGCTACCCCTACCTTCGCTTCCCCAGGTCACTTCCAAGTGCCGCTCTTCGACCGTGTGCACGTCGTTCATGTCTTTAGACTTTGGGTTCAAGGCATTCTGGGAAAGGTGACAAGTTAACTCGCTCGTTCTCTGGGGCACCCACGCATCACCTCATGTGCCTATGTGTTGTTATCTGCACAATGGCTTCCGAGACATCCTCCGGGCTCTGGTCGCTGAGACACAACTCGTCAGCCAGCCTCTCGGGTGGCATGCCTAAATGCATGGCTGGGGTCCCAACAAAGTCTTCAAGATCAGCAATATACCATATCTGTAGGCTCAGCTGAAGGAAAAGCCAACCAATGGAACTAGGGAAGAAATAGCCGACTAGTTTGCACCCACTTTTTGAAACTCTATCGCCCTTGATGTGCCATGTACCGGCAACATCCCAACCAGCCATCCGGTTCAAAGCATTGGTGACAATAACGTCACATAAAGTTTGCCCGATCTGTGCACATTGCTCACCTGCATGCTCATAACGGGCCGCATACCCAATCACTTGGTTCCGGACCTGTCTGGTCTTCCGGTAGAAATTAAATACCAAAGTCCTGGTACAAAAAGTACATAATTTCGTATACAGTGCATTCTACACAACATATGGGACCCCACAGCTTACAACATCTCGCCACTGTCACAGCTTATAGCTCAACGAAGCTGGTGACCTACCCCACTTCCTTGCACGCAGGGTAAGCTGCGCGTCTGTTGTGGAACATCATGGACATGAAAATAATTTTGGAATTACACTACGTCGAGCACGACATAAATTCCTATACTAGAGGCGGGGAAGTGGACGGGTCGCTCCTGCGAAGAATGCTACGCCCCCATGGAACCTCAGATAAGTATGCCTCATGCATAGGCTTGTTGTGATCGTCGCACTATCTCATACGCAAAAAGAAAGCAATGGAGCTTTCGTGACTGTCAGCTATGGCCACCTCATCCTCCGCACTGCCCCAGTACCAAGCGTCAGTCAGACTCCATCTCCAGTCCCGGGGTTAACTTCTACGGACCATATTCTGGCCGAAAGGGTGGTTTTTCTTATGGAGTATCCGCGCTGTAACATGGATTGACACTGTTGCATGAATACCTGATGATAAGTCAGCCCAAATCTTTACTCGAGCTTGTACGGCTAGATTTACGATTTCCCCAATCTTTGCAGCTATCAGTATATGTTCGGCATCATGGCGTAGTAGTGCAGTATGTTGTAGCTGCTGCTATTTTTATTGACTCAAAAGCCGGCACAGAGAAGTCACTGAGGGATCTGATAAGCTTTGAACTGTTGTCGCGCGACATAATGAGTAATACTAGGGCCAGTTAAACGCCGTTTCCAGCAGATGGAAATACGGTGAATACTGATACTTGAATCGCCATGTGAAGCATGCCATTGTGGAGCCTCTACATGGCAGTGCAAAAACTGGTCGGCGACTACGTGAGAATATGCACGACAATACACGTGTGAACCGAGGGGTTGAGGTTTGATGACGTTCATAGACGAGATTCTGACTCAGTCTTGTACGTGAATCGAGATGTACGGAGAAGACAACTGGAATGCGAATGAGTGGCTCTGGGAGCTTATGGTACCGGTATTCCATTCTAGGTACCAATCAAACCAAGCTCTAAAGACTCTGCCTATGCTCAGCCCCTTTACGATAGTACCTGCCGTCACATCATCCAATTCCGCACATATAGAACAATGCCGCGATGTGTTGAAGCGGCTTCCAAGGCATGTCGGACCGCACATGACTAGGCGTGTCCGTAACGTCCAGCCCGGAAATATTTCAAAGGTAAACCAAGTGTAAACTGCAAGATGCCGGGTTTCTGAGAGCTTATTCAGTGCCGAGCGAGGGGAAGTGGGCCGACCAAAAAATAGTAGATTAATGAACAATGGTCCCGGTTGTTCTTTCCGCACTTTAACATTTCGCTTCGCACCTTATCTGGCAGTAGACGTCAAGTCCGATCCCTTGCCTATCGCAAGTCAAACGTTATCGCTATACGACCGGTTGCATCCTTTTTTCATATCTGCCATGGCTGACTCGCAATACATGGTCATCGAGGGCCTGCCGACGCCGCAACTTTACCATGACTTGCGCAAACTCGCTGGCATGACACCCCCGCCGCTGGAAGCCGTACCCAAATCCCTAGCCAACTCCTTCGCTTGCTTCGTCGCTTATGAGCGTAAGCATATGCTCAGCGATACCACTCCTGGCTTGAATCAGGACGTCGTCGCAATGGGGCGACTGGTAGGCGACGGGTCACTGTTCCTCATCTTGGTCGACGTCGCGGTGCATCCGGATCATCAGCGCAGAGGGCTGGGAAAACGCATCGTGCAGAAACTTGTCGACTATGTGGATGAGCATGCGCCACTGGCCTATGTGAGCATGGTCGCAGACCCGCCTGCACAGAAGTTGTATCCTCAGTATGGGTTCAAGGACGTGAAGCCGAGCATGGGCATGTACAGGATGATTAGGCCAGCAAACAATGCAAGTACACCGGCCATGGAATTAGAAGATAAGGCGTCGTAAAGCATTCAGAGGTACATGGCAACGTTGTTAGTCTTGAACCAACATGGACATGCGACGGAACTCCGGTGGTCTAAGGTGTTTCTATGCGGCTGAAGCTCGGACGAAAGCAGCAGTGGGGAAAAGATCCAACCTATGGCGTTGAGCGGACTCGTACTCCAGTTCACAACTCTAGACTCTAGATTTTGTGTTGCGGATTGCGCGCCCGACTCCCGTATGTTGAAGCGGCGCCTCTGAGCGCGCTGACTACCTAGGTAGAAATGTTTTCCATGGCGCTGACTACCGGCCTGCCCCCTCCACTGCCACAGAAGGCTGAAGAACAAGATGGCCCACTCTCCGTATGTACAGATGACATGGACTCGAGCTTAGCCCCGTTCCGCATGTATCCCTCCCCACCAGCTATTCAGATCGTGCATCTTTATTCAACACCGCTACAGGACATGCTGACGCAAGTTCAAGAGGCTGCAATCACTCCCTAGCGAACTCCTCCAGCTCATTGTCGCCTACCTCGACACGCGCACCCTCAAGGATGTCGCCCTCGTCTCCCATACTCTCAATCAGCATGCGACAGACAAACTTTGGCAGAATGTCTGTCTAGCCGATCAATGGAAGCTGCATCTGAACGAGAAGACGGATCAAGTGTGGGGCGATCGTGGTCACGGCGAGTCTGATGAACATGACGACACCCCCATTATCCAGAAACTATACATACTGGCGACGTATGTTACACAATGAATAGAGGGGTCGTGTTCTAACGTTTTCAGGAATCCTACTATTGCGTCCAAGGTCCACGTTGTAACACACCGCTGTCATCTACCCACGCCGAATATATTCAACGAACTTCCGCGCATGAGCTTCGACGCCGAGAACCTCTCGCAAGATGCTCGCATACACGTTCTGGTCAAGCTTGCGCTTCGAAACTTGGTCAATGTACATACCCTGAGGATTGTGTATGGCCACTGGAAGCTCACAAACACCCTGGTTGCGGGGTTCCTCGATGAAAGTCGACCCCGGCGCGTACCCCTGCGGAAACTATGGTTGGAGAGCTGTTGCTTCGATACGAGCACACTGTACTGGCTCCTGCCGAGCAAGACAACCGGGCTTGAAAGCATTCGGCTGCGTAGGCTCGGGAATGCATCCTTTGATCTCATACCACGGCAACGCCTCAATTTCATGGAGTTCAAGCTAGCTCGAGGCGGACATTACATCCAAATGCACAACGGCGCGGGTAGTTTTGTTGGAACCACGGTCCAAGTCGCACCAGACGGTTTGCCACCACGATATGCCCGGCCATCAATAGGGGAATTAGTGGACAGGGGCAAATTATTGGATGCCGCAATATGGGAAGAGCTTTGGGAGATTAGGGAATACGTAGATGCCAACGCAGTCAACTTGGAGCCTAGGATAACGGAGGCGCCCCCGCTCGACTCCAGACCGCTCACCGAGTGGATAATCGCCTGCTCCACGTCTACCCTTACAAGCCTGAATTTGGACTGGATACACTGGCGGAAAAAGTGGAACTCGCATTATGATTCCGCAAACTCTAGCCTGTTTCTGAACTCCCTCAGCAAACTGCGGTTCCCTCAGCTCCGTGCGTTCCAGATCCGTAATGCAGTGATGCCACTCACGAGACTACCCGATGATATTTACCTGCTAGAAGATACCTTCTTGGACTTCCTCGAGGCGCATCTGAAGTTACAATGTCTAGGCTGGCCAATGGACAAGGTTTACAGCCACGTGAAGCCGTCTGTTGACGTGCGGAACCGGTCACGGAAGTTAGTTGCCCATCTAGCAACAATGTTGACGGATCTTCGCGTCGACGCACAGTATATGAGCAGTGGTGAGCCACTCACCGACGACTGCGCAACAACAAGAGAGATTCAGGAAAGGACACGTCGTCACCGCTTCATCGCAGAGTTCGCTCCACACATGCGAAAGCTCCAGCAGATCAAAATAGAAGGCGGAATACCACGAGACGAAAAGCGCGAACTACTCCGCGCCCTACATTGGTGTTCGTTGAAGAAAATTGTCATGATAGGCGTCTCGTTCCCCGTAGGAAATACCTGGGGAGCAGGGGCACAGCAACTCAAAGAAGTCGACCCAGGCCAAAGCGCCTCAGACTTTGTGTACAACCTTGAAGAAGAAGATGGGGCAGGTATCCTAGCCGCCTACCGCCGTGGCTTTCCCATGCTCTCCGACTTCCACTTCGAACCCGACTACGGCTGGCCCCCGCAAGCACCTCTCCTACAAACAATCGCACTGCACCACGCCTCCACAGTCGAAGAGCTCAAAATCTGCGGCTGCAACGGCTGCCCCATCCTCTCGTATCCAAACCCCATTACAAACCCTTTACTCGCTGGCCTCCGCTCCTTTGACAACCTCAAACAACTCGTCTTGTCCTTTTGGCTGTTGACGTGGTACGAGGATTCTTACAGGGACACGGAGATTATACAGTCGTGGTTGGATGCGCGGTCGCCTTCTTCTACGGCTTTGACTGTGGTCACGCCCCCTGCGTCACCCGCTAACGATCAAGCCGTCGACCCGGGACAATACCCTACTTTTGCTAATCCGCGTGTTCGTCCACGGCCTCAGGAGTTCAATCGCTGGGCTGTGGCGCTCAAGACGAAGTTCTCACCCTCTGCGCTGGCGTATCGGGTGGCGCGGGATATTGGGCCCTTTTTGAGTCCGTTGGCGAAGGAGCGCGAGGGTGGTGTGAGGGTGAGGGGCAGTTTTTGTCTAGGTGTCAAGGACGAGAGGAGGGTTGCGAATGATATATTTGACTTGGATATTAGGGTTGGGAGGGGAGATCAGGTGTTGGAGTTTGTGGGACCGAGGGAAGAGGGAGAGACGGGAAGGTGGTGGACGAAGCTTGAGGAGAGGCGGTGGTTTTGAGGGCAAGATTTGGGTGGTTGAACGTTCCTGTCATTGAAGTTGGATACGATGTGCTTTCTGAAAAGTCCGACTCTTTCTGCTCGTAAATATGGATAATTTAATCTGTTTAGTTGGTATAGATAGGTATCAAGTTCAGCATGCAGAATTTCCTAGAAACCTCCGACTACTAGACTCATAGAGCAAATGCAGTTGGAATTAGCTTTACACAACGTGGGTGCTCGACGAGTTCTAGTGTTCCTTTCGGTCATTCATTCCAAAAGTGCAGTCTCAAGAAATCGGACACGGTAGCTGGCTTGATTCATGCTTTCATTTCGTGACAGAACATGATGAAATTTTTCCGTAGTTATGCCTCCAGAGCTATACGCTCAAACGGTGATGCCATCCTCATTCGTCATGTGGGATGGACAGCAACCGGGAGAGGGATGACAGAACGCCCCATGCCGAGCAATACCATTTGCCTGTAAGAACCCGCTTTCCGATCATGCACCCGTCCGAAGGGCCTTCATCGCGCCTCTACGCCATCACGTCTTCAACCCTGCACTCGATTCGTTTATGCGGCCTTGACGGTGGGGCCCTTGGCTCCCTTGGGCGCGCCGGTTTGGAATCCGTTGCTGAACTTGCGGTTGACGGTCTTGAGGTATCGCATGCGGCCGGTACCGGTGGTCTTCCTTCGCTTGGCCTTCTCGCCCCAGTTGACTGTGACATGTTAATATTCGCATCCACGGCGCGCGTAGAGGTTCACGTACACTTGCGGGTCTTAGCAGCAGGGTAGCCGCATGAGGCGCAGGTGTGCTTCTGGATGTGGAGGGAACGTTGACCTAAGCAGCTTCTGTCAGTCCTTGCTCGTAATCTATCTGGCTTCTGGCCAAGCCTCTGCTGCTTCAATGCCATCATCCAGGGGAGAATCACGTACCGCAACGCCTGCAGAGCGTATGCGTCTTGTTGTGGCGCTTTCCGAAACTGGAGGTACCCTTCGCTATATCGTAGTCAGTCTCGCAGCTCGTGTGGACGATGTGGGTGGGAGCGTGGCGTACTCATTTTGGCTGGGGACTAGACAGAATTATTATTAGTGAATGATCAATCTTCACGGGGCTAGGTGGCAGCATACCTTGTGACGCTGTTGTTAGTATCGAGGATGGTGTTGTCGCGGGTTGTCGTTCGCACTCTCAAAGTTGAGGCTCGCTAACCGAGCGAATTTCGACAATTGTGTGGAGCTAGTCTACTTGAGGCTTGGCGTGTTAAGCTCAGAATGCGAAAACACCACCTGGACACTGAGTAGTGTGCGGACCCTCAACACGATGAACACGATGAACAAAGTTTCAGTACGAGAGCGCCACTGAAAAGGATGAGCAAAGTTCGAGAGTACGAGCACCATATCAGTGGAACAGACATGGTTGAGATCTATCTCTCCAGATGTCGATACGATAGTACGATGCCAACCCTGTGTACAACCATCCCGAGGGTCTCTGTAGAGCAGGGACGACAAACTTTCTTAATCCTCCCTTTTATCAACTGGTTGCGAAAGGGTATTTCGATTGATGGGCAGTTACCCTACCTATCTCCTTACTCACATGACCAGCAAGTTGGATAAGATCGGCGATAGAATGCGGTAGCAAGTGCGATACACAACATCTGCGACTTCTCCGAGGTGTATGCGGCCATATCGGTGTCACTTGAGCAGCTTCTTGGAGGCGGTCACAAATACACGTCGGCAACAACAAATATCATCACGCTCAGCAATTGGTCCGCTTCTGGGTTGCGCGTACATGTCCACGTGCTGATTTCGGCCGTACGTGGGCAGCCAGTACTTGACCCCTTTCATCACGTGGCTTGTGAGGCTTGTAGTCCAGAATTGCTTTCGGCCATCCTCATGGCGAAGCATCCCCCTCGGGGTATTGGGGCATGTCGTACCTCATGGCTCGCATTCGTTTACATAGGCCCCCACGAGTGCTCCAGTAAGCTGCTAACGATGCTGCATCAGACGCTCACTGGTTGCCGGTATTGTGCGGCACTGGGCTACCCGGGTCGAACGCCATGCTATCCCAACAGTACGGACCGTGGCACCTGGACCCTGGTGATTTCGCACCTATATCCAAGCTTTCTCCATGGCACTGACTAACATAGGTAATCAACGGAAACCTGAGTCGTGCCATGCGTATTGAGACGGCAGGGGAGAGTTTGGAGTTGTGGCTCGCGTGCAGCCCGCCTATCACAAGCGACAGCTGACCTCGTGCTCGTATCTTGTGGTGTAGCCGACAGCATATTTGAGGGTGTAGCCGACAACGCTTCCCGCATGGCATTTATGCACAATTTTGTAGAAAGATCCTCGTCCAAGTCGCCGGTCTATCCAATGGAGGATGAGCGACATGACACTCAATCTTCCTGGCCTCTGCCGCTGGCTCGTCATTGACCGGGCGTTCACAGAACATACTAAGTTCCGTGCGAGCACGTTGTCGCAGGCCTTTAATCGGCACTTGATGCATACCACATCTGACAGGCTGCTCCACGTGTCGGCGGCCTGTTACCTGCGTATACTCTGCGGCTGACAGGTTGATATAGCCTTTGTAATTCCATCATTTCCCATGAACAGCCATAAACCGCGGCGGACTTCATCCCTTCAAAGCACCCACATCCGCTACTACTAATGCCTTCATTCGGACACGTGGGTAATGCTGCTTACCGAGATGCAACCGGAGTCTATGTATTTGACATGATCGAATTGACAATATACCGTTACTGACAAGGCTGCCAGACTCATATCGCGGACCCAAACGAGCGTCGGCGCATGGCCCTCGCCGAGGTCGATAAGGCGCCATTCGGATGGTATCATGTCAGACTTGCCGTCGTCACTGGTATTGGATTCTTTACAGATGCGTACAGTGTATGCAAGAACAGGATCGAGCTCTCTTGAAACAAGGCTGACAATCACCAGCTATTCGCCATCAACCTTGCTGTCATACTCCTAGGCATGGTATACTGGCAAGATGATGTGCACCGAGGAGTTATGCCTCATCATACCGATACCGCGATCAAAGTTGCAACATCTGCCGGTGCGGTATTCGGTCAAAGTTTCTTCGGGTTTCTGGGCGATCGTCTAGGCCGCAAGAGAATGTATGGTGTTGAGCTGATGATCATCATTTCGACGACACTTGCGCAGGCGCTATGTGGAGAGTCAAAAACAATATCCATCGTCGGGGTTCTCATATTCTATCGGGTCGTTATGGGTATTGGAGTAGGTGGTGATTGTGAGTAAACGCCTCAGTACTTTCTCCAACTGTGTTGGGACACCAGGAATTGCACAAGCTCTCGTTGTTCAGAAGTGAAAGACTAACCATATCAGATCCGCTCAGTGCGGTCATTACCGCAGAGTTCTCCAGTACCCGATATCGAGGAGGTATTATAGCCTCCGTCTTCGCCATGCAAGGTCTTGGTCAACTCGCTTCTGCCTTGGTTACTCTGGCTGTAGTCACCGTCTACAAAAGAGACTTGATGGCAGTAGCCGGTGTTGGCGAATGTATAGGCCAATGTACCTTGAATGTAGACAAGATGTGGCGTATCATCATTGGGTTTGGTGGTATTCCCGGCTGGTTCGCACTCTACTATCGACTTACTATTCCGGAGACGCCGCGTTACACATTCGACGTACTCTATGACGTGGAGAAGGCTTCAGTAGATGCACGGAAATATCGCTATGGTAGTCAAGGGAACGTACTTGATCCCGTCAGCCAAGCTAGAGCACACCACGAAATGGCGAAGTACAAAACCCCGCGCCCAACATTCATGGAAGTTCTTCGCTTCTACTCGCAAAGGCAACAAGCGATACGCTTGTTTGGCACTTCAATGTCTTGGTTGTAAGTATTTTCCTATCTGGCAAACAGAACAACCTGAATGCTGACGAAAACAAGTTTCCTCGACCTCGCCTTCTACGGCCTAGGCTTCAGCTCCCCCTCCCTCATGTCCACCATGGGTTTCAACCGTCGCGATAACCTATACGTATACCTTCGCAACACGGCAATCGGCCAAGTAGTCCTCATATGCGCCGGTGCCCTCCCTGGCTATTGGCTCACTGTCTTCACTGTCGACACCATAGGCCGCAAAAAGATTCAAATAGGGGGGTTCGGGATCCTCACAATCATATTCTGCATTCTGGGCTTCGGATGGCATGGACTCAATAAAATGCATCTTTTGGTGCTTTACATCCTGGCTCAGTTCTTCTTCAACTTTGGCCCGAACGCAACCACGTTTATCACGCCGGCAGAAATCTTCCCGACGAGAGTCCGGTGTACGGGTCATGGGTTCAGCGCTGGCATGGGTAAGCTGGGAGCCGTGTGTGCTCAGATCTTCTTTGCGCCAATGATCAAGAGGGGTGCGACGCATGATAACCCTACGCCGTTTATCCACGGCGTCATGTCCATCTTCGCCCTTTTCATGTTCCTCGGTATGCTGACTAGTTTGCTTGTACCAGAGGGAAAGCGTGCTAGTCTTGAGACTTTGGCCGGGGAGAAGGAGACGGTATACGAGTTGCAGGCTAGTCAGTGGCGGAATGGGGGTGTTGCTGGGGCGGGGTCACCTGTGGGTAATAGTGCGAGAGCAAGTGGGGAGATGGGTATGGGGTATGGGTATTCGGCAGCGATGATAGCGAGGGGGAGTGGAAGCGCGAGTGCGAGGAGTGTGGATAAGAACTTTGAGGCCGAACTCGGAGATGGTCATGCGGAGAAGAAGTGGTGGCGGTTTAGGCCCGGCGAGGGCCATGCGCATAGTGTTTAGATATATTTTCTTTGTTGTATGTTACCTTCAGGTAAAGTGTTTGACATATTTAGCCTTTTCTCTTTCCGTGTTCTCCATATCATGGTTTCTTGTATATCTTTCCTCGTCTGTGAGATTATTCAACCACAAATTCTATCCTACTAGTTATTATAATATGATTTTGCAAGTTCTGTCGAAGAAACCACACTAGATACTAAAACATTACAGTAGGTACAAAAAGAGTATGTAGCAGCTTCCGCCAGCCTAAAATCTCCACCGATCACACGATCACCTACTCGGCTAGCATCGGATAGTGACCTTGCTGTCTATCACACACACAACATGCGTAGCCTTTTTCCAGACATAAGCACTACCAAGGACAGGAAGGTGTTCCGAATTACAGTCGATCGGATTGTCAGCTCGAGAGGCGCCAGTCAGTAATCTACAATCATACCTGTTATTCTGGGTTGGAGTTGACCGCAGAAGAAAGCAGATGTATACAGTGCTTCTCTTGTTCACAATGATATACTAGCGGCACGACAGAAAATCTCTATTGATAGCGTGTGACTTGTGGTAATCGGAAAAGTGTTCTCACAGGGTTAGTGACAACCAACCGACTTTCATTGTCACAGTTGTGGTTGATTGGTGATATGAACACATTGAGTCATGGCTTTCTCCGTTGGATATCTTGAGTTTGTGATGTCAAAGTGGTGATTGATTTCTAACCTAATCTTTGTACCAAACGGTCCAATACCATGCTCGCTATATATGCTGCACAAATGTACGACCCCTTAAATCAACAGTTCACCTCTGAAAAGGTAAACAGCCGAATGCACTACCTCTTCTACTCCAATCTCTCTAGTACTGGCTGCTCGCTGCCTGGCACGCCTTGAGCTGGTCCAAGTACCATCCGCAGATAGTCAAGCTACCCTGGTTCTCGTCCATGCACTTGCGGAAGCTCTGGACATCGTTTGCGCAAGGACCCGACTGTGCCATTTGAGCGGACGCCGCACCGGCCGGCTGGTGCTGAGCAGCGAATTCTGTGTTTTGGGGTGTAGCGTCGGCAGGGGCAGAGGATCCACCGCTGAACCAGCCGCCGACTGCGTGGCCGATAGAGGAACCTACTGCGACACCGCTGAATTGGTTATTAGCACGATGCTTAGACATGATTGAGTTTTCCCCGAGGGATCGAACATGGATGCATGGGACTACTTACGCAGCGGTGCTAGCCATTTGTCCAAAAAGACCTGGTCCTTGAGGAGTAGCCTGTGCAGGAGGTGTTGCGCTACTGGTAGGTTGCTGGGCAGGCGCAGCAGCAGTCGAGTGCGGGCGCGATGAAGCGGGTGCGGGCGCAACGGTGGCTTGCTTCGCCGGGACCTGCGGGCGGCGGGGGGGAGCGGTTCCGGAGCGTTGGCGAGGCATGTTGATGGATTGATTGGATCGGGACTGATGTGGTGATGAGTTGTGGTGATGCTGTCGTAGTATATGCGTATATGCGAGTGAGGACTTTGCGACGGCAAATTCAATGTTCAGATCGTAAAGCTCCGAGGTTCGAGAAGCATCGTCGTTGCTAGCGCATTTTAGACGGCTTGGCGCATGGTATCGACTGGATGCTGATTGGCCTTGTTGTCTGTCACCCTCTCACATTAGTGTCATCACGATATTCCTCGTACCGATATCTAGTTCTGTTGTGAGGAGGACAATTCGGGAGGACAACACTAACGCTCATTTGAGCCTGGAAACTTTATCGTTCAATGTATTCACCATGCTCAATGCTATGCCGAAACTCGATGCATGTTGTGTCATACCGTATCTCCGAGGCTTCTCGATATCCCTACCCTTCGCGAGGTAACGACCGAGCTAGCATACATCCTCAATCTCCACATCGCCGCCAGACCGAGGACCCAGGTCAGATCTTAGGGTGCGATTGAACAGCTCCTTGAGCATCTCGAAGCAGATGCCTGATAGCGCAGCATCGTACCGCCCCTTACTGAGCTCATCACGGATGAATGCATCTATTAGATGTTAGCAAGTCAATTCGCGTCTATAAAGATGAGACTCACGCTGCGCCCAAGCTGGCTCGTAGAATGAGAAGGTAACACCCGCTTCGTGTAGCGTCTTCCTGATCAGATCGCGCCCCTCGGGTGGCACATGGTTATCCATCTTGCCGAAGATCATGACAAGCTCGCCTTTGATATCCTTGGTACGGGCAAGTGAGTCATCATTTTTGCCTTTTCCAAGAGTGCTGCTGTGGATATCGGTCGCGAAGTAGCAGATCGCTGATACAACTCGAGGGTCTAGAGCACAACGGTAGGCCAGATGACCACCGAGACACATGCCTGTAGACGCTGTAAGCTCAAGAAAGCATCCTAACTCTAGGTAGATACTTGCCAGTGGCACCAACACGCCCATTGCAGGTCGGCATATCGAGTAGTGTATCAACTGACAGTGTGGCGTCCTCATCATATGCTTCTACAGTCTTGGTAATCTTCCACTCATTTCCCTTGTCAGTACCGGGACCATCATAAGCGAGTGCTTCTGGGCCGGTGAATTCGTGATACGAAGAGGGCGCTGCAACAATGTAGCCTTGGGAGGCTATCTGTCGGGCGAAGCGAGCAACAGGCCCCGTGACTGGAGATGTTAGCCCATTTTTGTGCAACACCTTCTCTAAGCAAATCCAAACTTTATATAGATGAACCTTGGACCACATACATGGCTATGCTGAGCAGATACCGCTGCAACCAAGACTAGCTGGCTCTCGTGCATGGAGCTGCGTCTTGGTGACACATAGCCGGCTGTGATGTATGCTGTAGGATGCTGCAACTAGAAACTAGGGCATACCTTGATATATCTCCGAAAAGACGACCACTCCAGGAAACTTTGCTTTCGGGTAGTTTTGGAACAGTGGGATGGAAGATGAAGATCCCTAACCTCTTGTCAGTTCCATGCTGCCACTGTGAGTGGCTGCCCCGTACTCATGTCACCACCCGCCTTGGTCGGTACATCTTTGTGTGTCTCCGTGATGAGCATTTTGCTAGTTGCTAGGCTGGATGTGCTCAGTGTTTGTGGTCTAAGCGTGGTTGTGGGAGGTGAAGGTTGGCGAAGTGGGGTGGTGGGGTAAACCAGCACGGTCTATTTTTGCTTTTCAAAAGAGTAGTCGCGACCATGACGACGTGACGCTACACAAATCGTGAAATGGAAACAGCAAAGATCAATCATGGATAGTGTTGTGAATATGCATTTACGAAATGAAAATTGTACATGTCAGGAATTGATTTGGCATCGGGATCGAACATGGGAATTATGAAGATTTCAGATTGGCTGACAGATGCCCGGTGCAAGCAAGTCGGTTGGAGAAGGTAGGAGGGAAGCAAGATGGAGAATAAGCAATGCGTCAGATGGTGATGAATGACTAGCCGATGAATACACTTATCCAGGTCTGATGATAGCTCACACGGAGCTGCGTAGTCGACAAAAGCTTATTCCAGTGCCATGGATGCCCAGTGGGTCATTGGGTAGCGTTGGTGGAGGAGCTTCTTGGGATGACAGCTGCATGATGATGTCAATGCTCAGGTAGTTGTCAACTTCGGTGGTATTCAATGGCAAAAAGTCAGGAAATAAGATGATGCGACAAGCACGGTTGCAGCGGCACTTGGGTACGGAGCCCACCGGCTTGGTACCTTGGGCAAATGGGATGGCTTGTCCGTTGTAAGTAGCTTTTGTTTAGGCCTCACCGCTAACGGCGCGA
This sequence comes from Pyrenophora teres f. maculata, assembly GCA_014334815.1. Taxonomy (NCBI): domain Eukaryota; kingdom Fungi; phylum Ascomycota; class Dothideomycetes; order Pleosporales; family Pleosporaceae; genus Pyrenophora; species Pyrenophora teres. The sequence goes on along the minus strand of CP060576.1, from coordinate 688,501 downwards.
TGTCGGCGACGATGGTTACGTTTCTCTCCAAATAACGGCGGAAGTGCAGTGTAGGGCCAAGATGGGCATTCGGGCAGGAAGCAGAAACGGCGGCAGCCGCTTGCCCTGTCACTGGTTTTGGCGAGGCTGCATGGGCTGAAGCGAACCATGTTCGGTTATATATGGCGGTGAGCAGCGAGCAAAGCGGAAGCATGCCATGCCGTGCAACACAGGGCGGCATATGTAGCCTCTTGCGCAGTGACCGTGGGCTCCCGTACTGGTAGTGACCCAGGTCGGAATTGGCGGCTATGTACTGTACGGTACAGTATGGCGAGCGAGCATGGGAGGAAGGGGTATTATACAGGTTCCTCAGAGGAAAGCTGCAGCAGCAGGTGGTGTGATGGTTGGCAGGCAGTGAGGTGGGCTCGCCATCGTGAGATGGTGCCAACATGGTGTTGAGGGGTTGCAAGCAGGGGTGCGAATGGTTTTCCCGTCTGTCACGTAACAGGCAAGTGGGGGGTGGGCGTTCCCCGAAAACAAGTCAGCCTCACAGAACGTGGCTTGAGCCGCTTCATGACGATGCAGCAGTGGGTTGCGGCCAGAGATCTGCTCTGCTCACGAATGCGCAGCCCAATGTACCTCGTCGTTGAAGGCTCGTCGACTGGCAGAGGCGTCGGCGCTATGTCATCTCGCAGCACACGTCTATGCGATCAAATGAGGATACGGAACCCCCCTGTCGGGAGTGCAGGGGCGTTACATAGTATGTATGCAAGAGCAGGTCCTGTATGGTTCCGCTAGGCGGAGAAGGCGTCGAGGGTCTGGCGCTACTATCGTGTTTGATAGCGACGCCGTGTGCTACTCATTGTGCGCATCACCTCATCAGGCCGGGATAGCCGCACCATGTCTCTGGCACGCAGTCAGATGAGCGAGCCATGGCCTTGTTCCAGCTAGGCGTCGGCCGCAGGGGCGCAGAGTGGTACTGTCCAGGACAGACAGTGCTGCGTGCAACGCTCGAGCACGGCGAGCGATGAGCAACGGTAGAGGCGGGACAGGGTCCAGCAGGCGAGCAGTCGGGCTTCGTGCGGCGTGGTCGTAATCCGAGTACGTTGAGCGCTCCTCATGTGACGCAACGTGTGACTGGCGTCCCTGTCGCTGGCTGCCATGTCTGACAGACGATGCAAACTAGGGAGTGCACCGTACCGGTAGTCTGCAAACGACGGTCCTCAGCGAACCAAGTGCTCGCAGGTCTGGAGAGTGGTGCAGTGCAGTGCAGCCATATGGCGTCAGGCTGGGGCACGCCGCGGTTTGCCTGTGTCGCATATTGGCCCGAGTGACAAGCGTCGGATCTGGTGGCCACCTAGCCCGTACTGTACACTTATGCAGGCCCTGCTCGGCAAAGGCGCAACCTTGCAGCACACGGCCGCCGTCTATCACGACATGGTCTGTCGAGTCCATGGTGAGCAGGGCGGAATGCTGTGGTTGTACCTTGATGTACCGTATGTCTACCATAGTAAGTATGTATTGTACTTTTGTGCTGCAGCAGGCTCTTGTTGGACCTGCACACTCCATCTTCACATGCTCGACACGCTCGACACGCTTCTACCCATCCTCCCTCCTAGCCTCCTAGCTTCCTATCCTCCTCGACTGCTCCGCCCCCCGTCGTCGGCCTCTTCCATAGCACGGCCGTGGGCGGGGGCAACAGTACTCGAGCGGAAGTGTTGTGTGAGATTTCCAGGCAGGGATGCCACCAAGGGGCCTTCGCTAGCGCTATCTCCGCCCCGGCCAATCATAGGTTACAGGGGGATACTGACCAAGTCGGTCTAACAAGCAGCCTTTTGATGCCCTCTTGATGCCTTTGGGCTGCGCAGGCGTAAGCATTTGCAAAGTCCTCCTGGTCTCCTTCATCTTTGCTCTCGTCTGTGTTACCCTGCCGCCGCCGCCGCCACCCGCAGACTCGACTTGTTTGCTGCATCCCGCCGCCGCCCACGTCGCAAGCCCTGCTGCTGGCCCCTCCAGATCCCCGGCCTAACCAAAGCGGCACGCCGTGTTTGGAAAGCCATCTAATTTCTCGTCCTCGTCCGCCTCCCCACCCAAGCATTCACGCTCGTGTGCGCCCATATCAGCCCCTGCCCCGAATCGGGCCTCGTCCCTTTCTTTTTCCCCAGCTGCACCGCCAGCAAGAGTGCGCCCCGGCACGTCTTTTCTCCTGCCCACTATCTCTTATCCCGGGTGCCTGCTGCATTCGCTGCTGCAGCTCCTACAGGCTCACGTCTAGAACAACGCCCGCCCCAGTGCTACGGCCTGCCACCAGTGGGCTGCACTCCCTGCGCCGCTGCATATTATCTGCCTGTCCGCCGCCAGCCCTTCAACTTGCCTGGGTCTCCTGTCCAGGGCACCAGACCATATCCTGCTGTATGTCAAGTCCAATCCCCCACCGCCAAGCCTTGCTCCGACAGCGCCGCCGCTTGACTTGACTATCCAGCGACTGCCTGTCGAGTCACTCTGCGACTCCAAGTTTGCCCTGTGCCATTCAACTTTGCTGACTGGGCAGTACCTAGGTCGCCGCGTACTACTGTACGCCCCGACGTGCTTCGCGAACACCCCGCGACACAAAAGTTTCCCACGGGCCACTTCCCCCGACACGCGGCCCCATAATACGCCCCCGTTAAGAAATAACAAACCGTCCTTCTTCCCACAGTCTGCCACGGAGCCCTGTATGCAGTCGTGGTCTGCAGAGCTCTCATCATGGACACCGAGGACGGCACCATCTTCATAAGGGTGCGACACACGACCTCTGGCTTGGGCGCACATTTGGATTGACATGTTTGCAGAACTTGGCTTACTTTGTACGCACACACGAGAAGGCGCTCGCCAATGCCCTTCAACTGCAACGGCAGAACCCCAAGAATGGCCAGGCCATCACCTCGCCCTCGTCGCCCAACGGCCCTGCGAGCCCCCCGACCGCCTCATCTTCGAGTGTCTGGGCTGCCGCCCTGTCCCTGCCCTCCCTGACCTTCACTTCGCAGTCGATCAAGCCCGCAAAGCTCACACTAACACCTCACCATCTTTTCTACATTCTCTCCCGCTTCGAAGATCTCAGCATACCCGTTGGTCCCATGAATGTGCGATTGGAGAACATACACACTGACAACGCCCCTACCAACTATGTCTCCTTTCTCGGGAGCGCTCAGCGCAACAAGACAAAGTCTTCCGACCGTGACTCCGTCCATTCAGTGTCCAGTGTCCGCAGTGTCATGTCAGGCATGTCCTCACTTTGGTCCTCTTTCCGCATCGGATCTACCAGTGAAGCAAAGGCAGAGAAGCAAAAGGCCCAGTTGCAGGAAGACTTGAGATATCTGTACTCTGCATTTACCAAGATTCCTTGCCTCCGCCTGTCTCCTGACCACAAAGCTCGTCTCATTTCAGGCTATGAAGAGTTCCCCTTCGACACTGCGGTCCCCTTGTTCGCCTTCAAGAACGTTACTGCACTTGAGATTCACGATGTAGACTTTCGCCAGTTTTATGGCTGGGACCGACTAGCTGAGAACCTACGCAGCCTCACCGTCAAGCGAGCAGGTGTTGATGACCCCGCTGACCTACTCATCAACGTCGTATTGGATGATATGGACAAGCGTCGCAGGCGCTCGGCCAAGACCAATACTTCTTCTGCCCCTTGGTCTGCTGCAAGCCCAACTGCGAAGCACACTCAAATGGCTCGTTCAGACTCGCCTCCATCATCTCCCACTGTTGGAGGCAAGCAAAGCACGAGTCCGCGGTCAGCCACTGCGACACGAGAGAGCTCTTCCAGGAGTGGCCAGCGACAGCGTAGTACATCTCCAAACCGCCCGCCAAGTTCCCGCCATGGCGCCTCCCACGTCTATGGCAGGAGCACCAACAGTGCGCCAAATATCCGCCGTTCATCTGGAAGCTCCAGCTCCAGTGTGCGCTCTACAACTCCCAGGGGCAGTTCTTCCAACCTGCTTTCCCTGGGCTGGTTTCCTGCTACAAAATGGCGGTTTCTCAGGCATCTTAGCCTGGCTGACAATGCTCTCACAAACATATCAGCTGCCAGCCTTGCTCCGTTGACAAACACATTACAGTCTCTTGACCTCTCAGCGAACCTTTTCGCCGAAATTCCGGATAGTCTTGCCACACTGACCTGTCTTCGTGCCCTCAACCTATCTAATTGCATGATTGACGGCCTGCACTCATTAGGACGTAACCCACTTCCAGCCATCACAACGCTCAACCTTCGATCAAATCGCCTGACATCGTTGGCAGGTGTTGAGCGACTGCTGTCTTTGGAGCGGGTTGACTTCCGGGACAACAGATTGACTGACCCGACCGAGGTGGCAAGACTCACCTGCGTGCCTGATATTACTGATGTTTACGTCAACCGCAATCCCTTCTGCAAGACGCACACCAACTACAGGGTCACCATCTTCAATCTCTTCCGCAAGACACCGGGCTATACCGAGGACATTGTCATTGACTCTACAGGGCCTAGCAGTGCAGAGAAGAAACTGCTCGTCGACCGGGTACCAGAAGTCCGTGGCGTTCCTATTGTGAAGCCTCCGCCCGAGGACGACACGCAACACTTGCCTCATGTTCCTCCAAAGGTAGTCAAGGCCGTCGACAGCCCAGCTGACCTGCCCGGTATGCTTCAACGTGCGGGATCACTCCAGCGTACGAAGAGTGGGCGCACTGGGCAAGAGTCTCAGAAGAAGAAGAAGGGTCCCAAGAGACGAATCGTTGAGCTTTCTCAGGGCGACTCTACGCAATCATCGTCTCAGTCCAGTTTAACAGGTCTTGCATACGAGGATACCGCCATAGGACAGGCCCCAAGGGTCATGAAATCTGTCAAGACTGCACCTGCCTCGGACACACCTCGGTTTGAGGAGCCGTCCGGGCAAACATCAGGTGACCCTACCAAGAGGGACACATCGGACGGACGTGCAGTCGCAGACGAGACCCACACGAGCCATCAACAACTGCCACCCATCGATACGTCGACTGCGAAGTCGTCCGACCCCCAGTCTCCGGAGTTTGACGTTAGCGATGATTTATACAAGAAGAAAATTGAAGCTCTTCGACAGGATTTCGGCAACACGTGGCTGAGCGCGCTAGGAGATGAAAGTTGGGACACGACATCAGTGACCAGCTTTCCGTCGGATCGTGGATACAACTCGCCTACTATTCGACCGACACTGCCTCGTACACCCAGCCAGAGTATCGCCTCTGGCCGAACACTCGGCTAGTTCCCACGTCGCATCCGCGATGCATGGGCTTGGGGACCGTCGCAACACTTTCGTTGCCTTGCTACCTGATTTATACACTTTTGCGATACCCAAAAGATTTCTTTTTCGCCTCATCAGATTTCCATTTTAGCTTGCAGAGGCAGTCACTTTTCTCTCTAATTTGCACTTTTAGGCACGGCGTTGGATTACTATCGGATTACGAATCATGGAGCGCGGCAAAGTGCTACGCTCGGTGTACCGATAAGATCCATCTCTCATCTCTTTTTTCGACATGGTGGCGGTTTTTTTTTGCAGTGTCAGAAAAGGCGGTGCGGTTGCATTTCCATGTTCCTGCTTGTGGGTCTTGTAAGATATTCGTATCTCGGCGCTCTGTCTGTTGATTGCTTGCTCTCATTGGCGACGAGTATACGGCCTCTCTTTCTCCTCCATCACGTAACGACGTCGAGTTCGGGCGCGGGCGGAAGAAAGAATGGGGCGTTTGGTTGATTTATTGCATAATGAGCGCGCATGTTCGGGTAGATGCTCGCATGAATACGAGAACTGATTGTTGATTGCCTGAGTTTACTTGGCTTGTTCTGACGTGTATTGTGTTGAGTCGTGGTGCATGATAATGGTACGAGTCTCTGACAGACTATGGCGGTGAGCACGTGAGGACTGCTTCACTGGCAGTGTCAACGGCATGCGGGATGACGACTAATGGATGACGGATGACGGAGACGGAACCATGGCGGCGCCCATGTATGGTCTAGGGGGCAAATACGAGCCTAGGGACATTGTTTATACTCTGACTAGCGCATAAGAAACATTTGCATAGCTGGTGGTGGTGGTGCGTTCTGTTTGAGACGGCACGCCCGAGCCGTCGAGTGGCACTGCCTGGCGTATATACTTACATGTAGTAATGAAGGCTGTCAGCCCAACGTGACCACAACAATAACAATCCACGCTCTACATATGTAGAGTGGAGATGACCAAAGGGAGGCAACAGGAGGGCGTCCTCATACGAAGAATGCTAGAGTAGCAGAGGAGCGAGAGGGCCTGTCGCCTTTGATGCTGTCCTTTTCTATGGCACCGACGCGCGTCTGTGTTGGGCTAGCAGCGACTTGCGCCAAGCCAGGCCTAGGTCTGAAACCGAGCCTACCTCTGCAAAACTACTCAGGCGCTGCGATCCTCCTACCACCGCAACCCAACCCGGCCTTCGACTCACTGGAAACATTTTCTCATTCACCTTTCACCCCGACTCTACAGCCTTTGGCAGTCGTACGCTCCTCGCGCCGCAGACCTCGTGAGCCTTGCCGTCCCCGCTCGTCCAGGCGGTGAAGTCACTCTCAGCATCCCACTCGACAGGCTCCGGCCACAACAACGCCTCAGCGATCTTCCCCCGCTTCCCTTCGCACTCGCGCTCGACTGCCCACGGCGCAGCCCACACAGGTATCAACGTCTCAACAGGCACAATTGACAAGCGCAATTTGCACCCGCCCCACCCGTCGCGTGATCCCACCTCTGCCGCCAGGCACTTCTGAGGGGCTTTGAGCCATACTCCACACTGCGATAGTCGTCAACACTTCTGCGACGCCATTCTGACCACACATCGATCCCGGAGGTACGTCGCTGCTGCTTTGCTGTTGTGCATGTCGTGCACCTACCCCATTGTCGTTGCCGTGCATCCAACGCTCCTGCTGCCGCCGCCGTGGCGGTCGCTACGGCTGTTGCGTCACCTAGACGTGCCCGATAGCGACGATCCGAGCCTTGCTAACTCGCCCTGCGCAGGAAAAACATCCGCTGCTAGTGCTACGCGCAAGTCTTCCTCACCCACCCGCGCGAGGTCCTCCCTTGCACCTTCAACCACGCCCATCTAGTGCCTGTAGCAAGTCACAGCTATGGCCGAAAACGAGGTGGATTTGGACTCTATCATAGACCGCCTGCTCGAGGTCCGCGGCAGCAGGCCTGGCAAGCAGGTGCAGCTGCTGGAAACTGAGATCCGCTTCCTATGCACCAAGGCGCGCGAAATCTTCATCTCACAGCCCATTCTGCTCGAGCTTGAGGCGCCCATCAAGGTCAGTCACGACACACAGTGCTGCAGAGGCCAACTGTCCGATTTGTGAGTACATGCTGACTAGTTTTTCTGCCAGATTTGCGGAGATATCCACGGCCAGTACTACGACCTTTTGCGGCTGTTCGAGTATGGTGGCTTTCCTCCAGAGGCCAACTATCTCTTTCTAGGCGACTACGTCGACCGTGGCAAGCAGTCGCTCGAGACCATATGCCTACTCCTCGCGTACAAGATCAAGTACCCCGAGAACTTCTTCGTCCTTCGCGGCAACCACGAGTGCGCCTCGATCAACCGCATCTACGGATTCTACGACGAGTGCAAACGAAGATACAACATCAAGCTGTGGAAGACGTTTACCGACTGCTTCAACTGCTTGCCCATCGCCGCTATCATCGACGAAAAGATCTTCACCATGCACGGCGGTCTGAGCCCGGATCTGAACTCGATGGAGCAAATCAGGCGTGTTATGCGACCGACCGATGTGAGTTGGGGTTGCATTTGGTATTTCGTCCACGAAACTAACGCATACAGATTCCTGATTGTGGTCTTCTCTGCGATTTGCTATGGTCTGACCCAGATAAGGATATTACTGGCTGGAGCGAGAATGACAGAGGTGTGAGCTTTACATTCGGACCCGATGTGGTGTCCCGCTTCTTGCAAAAGCATGACATGGATCTTATCTGCCGTGCGCATCAAGTTGTCGAAGATGGCTACGAGTTCTTTTCCAAGCGCCAACTCGTGACACTCTTCAGTGCGCCCAATTATTGTGGAGAGTTCGACAACGCAGGAGCCATGATGAGCGTGGATGAAAGTCTACTGTGCTCTTTCCAGGTCAGTGCATACATGCCTTGTACGGATATACAGTAGCTAACGATAGATTACAGATCCTGAAGCCTGCCGAGAAGAAACAAAAGTACGTCCCTAACCTTGGCAGCGGTAGACTAGCCTCTCCTCGCACCAAGAAGACCTAGAAGTAGTCACCACTACGCTTATTGAGAAACCATACCAACTTCTTTCACAGCAGGTTTGGGCGTCGTTAGACGATGGCAATTGTTAGCCCCCCCGAGTCCCGATGCCGAACGACGCGAACCACACTCGATCTCGATTTCGTTACCCACCCAGACGGCTTTTGACATTTGTACACAATCCTGTCCTTCATTATTGTCATTCGAGTACCGTTGCGCACGATGGATCACGAATAAAAAAAAGGTCCTGCCCGGAGGAAGCGATGAAGATGGCTCTGCCTTTTGTACTTGCGGGCCAAATCAAGAGGCGGATACTATGGCAGGCAGTGGCGGCGCGACGGTAAGCTGGCAAGAAATGGCATAAGGTACATCAAAATGCTCAGACATGAATAACGGCCTCGATACGCTGTATGGTTGTTTGATGTTGGACAAAAGCTCATGATGATGGCCCGGGTTGTCTGGGGTGGGTGGCATCTGGGAGTTCATTGCTGGCCCGATGTTGGGCTTCCAAGGCCATTGAAAGCATTTTGGACTGGTGGATTGCTCGTCCTGTTTGGGGCGCGAGGTTAGATCCAATAATGTCTGTCATTTCTTTTTCTTTGTCGCGTTCAACGAGCAACCTTTTGGGGATGAGGATGTAAGCTAGTAGTCTCGAATGGAGTATGCGTATCCCCTTGACAAAGATTGCAAAATTGAGTGGCGTTGGGGGCAAGTCGCACAGCAGACATGTGAGACGTTGACGGATGGAGCCAAGACCAATAGCTCGTGACGAGGTAAAAATATGCTAACGGGGCCGTGTGGTGCAGGGTATATGCTGACGAGTGTGCGACAGGTGTCAGGTGGTAGTTTGCCATGTCCTGCCCCGTCCCCTCTCCAAAAGCAAAGCTACCGTATGCATGGTAATGTATTCCAAGTCAAAAAGCAACAAGAGATGAGGTGCAGATGCAGGTGCAGGCGCAGGAGGAGGCGCAGGTGCAGGCGTAAGTAGGCAGGGGAGGGTTGCTCCCCCACGAGATGGTGAAGGATTTGTTTGCTATCGGGGGCACGGGACTCCCTAGGTACATAGTCAGTGGAGCGAAAAGTAGAAAGATCAGCTAGTGGCAACAAGGTGGTGGTCGACGGGTGGTGGTGGATACGAGGCTGAAGAGGCTGAGGCCAACAAGCCAGCTTGCCAGCACTTTGTGGTCACGGAAGCAGGATGGACCGCAATGGCTTGGCTGGTAGGCATGATGATGTCAACGGGTAGCGCTCCCGTTGCTGGGGCGTGGCTGGTGCATGTCCATGTCAAAGTAGGTACCGTGGTACGTGTGACTTGGTCTTGGGATGCAGCCAGGGGCAAGCAGCAAAGTAAAACACCAGCTCCTTGTCGGCGCGAGGCCACGGCTTCGAGCCTCTGTGGCAGTGGCGGGCCTCGGGCTGGCGGGAAATGCGCACACATGTATGTGTACCGGTAGCTTGGCAATCGAGTTCCTATTACAGTGTTGCAGAAAGTGCAGAGACTATTGAAATGGCCTGGATGCAGGGCCTCGTTGGGCGTCGTCAGTCCGTAAATGCACTGGGGGGGGCGCGGGGCTGGTACGCGATCGAAGCGTAAGCGCCGCCTCAGCCGACCGACCGTAGCTCCGGTCCTATCCACCACCACCTGCCCGTTCCATGTGGTCATCTCTCGCAGTTCCATCATCCGCGTCACTTTCCTTGTCGTCGCAGCCGTCTCTCACCAATCCAGCAACCGGCCGTCCTTGTGTCCTTGCGTACCTTGCGTGCCTTGTTGTTCTTCCATCCGACTTCACTACCTCTCTTGCTTTGGCAGTGTCCGTCTTTGAGAGCAGAACCAGATGTTTGGCCAGTAGACCCAGCCCGCCGTACTCGTCCGCGGTTCCTCGCGCCTACCCATCGTCACTCCTTTGTCCCAAGCCTCCTGCGACCGCGCCCTGTAGCCGATAGCCAACCACCATCGGCTGTGTAATGCGCTGGACGAAATAGCAGACCAAGTCGCATCGCTCTGTCCTACACAATGGCCGAATACGCGTATGTCCAAACCCCGGCATGACCATGGCGCAACGTCGGGGTGCCTCACAAAATGCCCGCTGCTCCTGCCAAACAAAACACTAATGCTCTCTTGCCCAGCAGTTTCATAGCACACTCGGCCCCTTGGGTCCACGGCTCAGGCAACATGACCCCCTCGCGCCTGCGCTCCTTGTCGCCTATGCCCAAGAATCACGTAACCCGCTCCATATCCACACCCCAACTCGCCAGGACAGCCAGCACCCAGTCGCAGTCGCAGTCCGAGAGCGATGGCATGAACACCATTCCCGACCCCCGAGCAGCCACACCGCAACCCGCCCTCTCTCGTCACGACTCCACCGACTCGCATCCCGATTTCAGCCAGGAAGTCTCGACCCTCAGCACCAAGCTGATCAACGCCATCAATCACTCCACCATGCTCGACGATTCATTACAGCAAACCCGACATGAGCTGGAAGCAGCACGGGAAAGGCTGGCACGCTTGGAAGTCCAGGTACGCGTACATGAAGAGAAGGTCTCAAAAGGTCTCCTGGTCGACAAGGTTGTCTACGACAAGATGGAGAAGCAGTTGACGAGCGAGCTGCAAGAAGAGCGCAAACGAAGGGCGGTAGCAGAGGCAGCTAAGCGGAAGACGGACAGCGAGGTCGAGGCTTTGACGGCTGCACTGTTCGAAGAGGCCAATGTGGTGAGTAGCACGAACCCCCGTGCTAGCATGACAGAACTAATCCTATTTTCAGATGGTCGCAGCTGCACGAAAAGAGACGGAGGCGTCTGAAAAGCGCGGCGAACAACTGAAGCAACAACTAGGCGATGCTGCCGTACTCCAACATTCCCTCCAGGACCAACTACAGGACCTCAAAGGCGTAGTGGAGAAAATGAGCCAACACGGCGACGACAACGACAGCCACATTCTTAGCACCACCGCCCCTTCCACGCCAGGAATCACACCCGCAGACAAGATGAGCAAGCTGTTCGAGGCCATGAATCTCACACCCAGTACCCCTGGCACCGACGATATTACTCCAGATCACCCGCTTCACTTTTCCCATCTCATCCATCCAGTTCTCCGGTCCGATCTTACTGCATTCAAGGAGTTCCAGGATATGCTCAAGATTAGCGCTCGCAATTCGGCGCCACCGAGCCGTAGTTCGAGCGGCAGCTACGGCAGTCTTGGTGTACTTGGCCTTGGATCACTGACCAACAGCTCTACGACCTCTCTACCCTCAAAGTCACCCACTTCCGTTGCCAACTCACCCCGTGAGTCCGTCGTAAGCTCTGCCATGCCAAACCTAAAGGACGAGAAGTTTTACAAGCGCGCTTTGATTGAAGACATCGAGCCGACATTACGTCTGGATATTGCACCCGGTCTATCTTGGATGGCACGCCGTACAGTGCTGAACAGCATCACTTCAGGATCTCTAGTCGTCGAGCCGAACCCCGCGCCGTCTTCCAAATTCCGAGTACCTGTTTTCCCATGCTCGCTATGTGGAGAAGCAAGAATGGGTGACCAATACGCACGAAAGTTCCGCTTCAAGCCTGCAGATACCGAGGACTCGCAACGCTACCCCCTGTGCGATTGGTGTTTAGGTCGAGTTCGGGCAACGTGCGATTACATTGGCTTCCTTCGCATGATAGCTGCGGGCCATTGGCGAGCGGAAACTGAAGAAGAGAAAAAGTCAACATGGGAAGAGAGCGTCCGGCTTCGAGAGCGCATGTTCTGGACAAGAGTTGGTGGAGGCGTGGTACCATCATTTATCCCTCTACGAGATGGCACAAGGAGTCCAACATTCTCAAATGGCGAGCAGAGGATGAGTGAGGAGAGCGTTGTCTCTTTTGAACCAAGGGACATCACGGTGGATGGTCCAGCATCCGCAATGGAGCCAAGAAAGAGCGAAGAAGATCCATTTCAAACAAAGGGCGAGGTGAATCTGAAACGAATCTCCATTGGCAACACCATCCTATCCGACGACAGCAATACCTCGAATGCTCCAGCCGTACAGTCGGAAAAGGGGACAACTTCACCGATACCTACGTTGACCGTGGACGAGGAGAAGAACATCGAAGACGAAGCTGAGGCTCAACTCCATGACGAGGTCAGCAAATCGCTCAACGTAAAAGACGTGACCGACATGTCTCTTAGACAGCGCCAGCGCTCGATATCGAATCCCCACCCACCACAAGCCGTACAGGTGAAGAAGAAGGAAGAGAGGCTCAGCTTGATGATCCCCGGTTCCATGCCCGGGGGCTTCGACTAAATCAGCCTGATTAGTAGTCGCATTTTTTTTCTTCATCTTTTTCTTTTTGCATTATCAGGGGTTTATCGGTTGAATGAGACCAAGTGGATTTCATCATCCTCAGGATTGTTTTCCTGCTGTTGTTTGTCAGGCAATTTTTCTTTCTTTCAGTTTATCCATGGTAGTAGGAATCTCCATGGAAAGCGGGAGTATCATTAGATGGAGAAGGGCTTGTTCTTTGTTACACAAAACAGGCGCACGTTTTTTTCCCTTGGTTTTGGTTACACACGCACATATCGCATAAGCTTTGGTCGGGAAGTTGGCTTCCAACATCCGTGGGGATGGTGGAAGAATAAGGGAAACATTGATATACCAGGAGGCTGGTACTCTTTTCTTTTTGCGTGGAATCTGGCAAAGCTGGGTAAGGTAGAGAATGTTCAAGTGGGTTGGTTGATTGACTGGCTAGGAATTTTTACCTTAATGTACTATACTTTTGTCGTTGGATGGAGACACGGAGAGTGTGGTGGTGGAATGGAAATATGATCGTACTTAGTAGTTTGAATCAATCAACCGAGTCTCGAGGAAACAAAAACATACACCAGCAGTAATATTCTTATGCGTTTCTTTTCTGATGTATCATCATCATAATCATCATCATCACTTTTCACTCTTCTCATCCTGTACACCAGCCACCCCCTCCTTAACTACGACTTCGCCTTCAGCCCTCCCCCCGCTCTTCCTAGGCATAAGCGGGACCTCATCTTCAAGCTCATGCTGTACCATAATCGTCTTACCCTTGACCAGCTGCATAACCATATAATTCATCGAACACCTAATCCCCAGTTCCTCCCCTCTCTTCACAATCCACCCATTGATATACTCAATCTCCGTTTGTACGCCCTGTCTTGCATCCGCCAGCATACTACTCACATTATCCCTGGTCCGGTGTGCAATAGCCACGACACCGGTTTCCAAGCGGCCCGGGTCGAAGCGCTGGCCTACGTTGGGTATGTATTGCAGTTCAGGCAGGGAGCGGATGACGAGGCTGATCTCGGCGAGGAGGAGCCGCATGGTGCGGGATAAGGCCCAGTTGTTAAGTAGAGCGCCGTTACGGGCATCTAGGAGCACAGTGAGGGGGTTGATGATGCAGTTTATGGCAAGCTTGTCGAGTTGCATTTGGAGGAGGTCCGGGGGTGAAAAGGAGGCACCACCTAGGACGGGGGCGCGCAGTAGGGTACGCAGGAGGTAGCGTTGGGTGGGTGTGAAGGGGAACTTTGCGCTTGAGGGGTCTGGGTATTCTGGGTTGAGCGTTGCAGGGGGCGCTGGGTAGATTGGGCCGTCGTGCTTTGCGGTGAATTTTACATCGGGGATGTAGGGGGATGAGGGGTCACGCTCGCGCTCGTGGGGGAGGATGCCGAGGGATATTGTGCCGTAGCCTGCGTGGACGGTTGTGAAACGCTGGGAGGGCGAGGTGTGTAGGCCATGTGAATTGATGCCTAGCATGTAGTATGGTCTTGTGGCTGGATCAGGGAAGATTTCCTTGTTCACTTCCTCGACGATACCCATGCCATTCTGGAGAAAGAGAATAACAGAGTCTTTATGTAGCCGGTGTTTGACTGCAGAGAGATTCTGAAGTACATATGGCGCCTTGCAGCATACAATCAGCGAGTTGATGGGCTCCCTCGACTCTCCAGTGAAGATGGGTGGTGACCCTTTTTCGGTTTCTGCCTTGGGGGGATTCAAGCCTACTTCCTTGCCATGATACCGTATACGTGGTATAGCTAGTTCGGCGTCATATCCCTCACGGAATTCGCTGTCTCCGTCGGTGACGAGTGTAAGCCTTTGCAGTGACTCGTTCCACTCGTTCAGTCTGTCCCAATGCTTAAAGATCAACGTCACAGGAGGAGGATTCACAACGCCACGGAGAGCATGCGCAACGAAGCAGCCCACGTTTCCGATGCCGATTATATGAATTCTTCGATTGAGGACGGGTTGTAACCGGTAGAAGCCAACCGTATCAGGTGGGGGTTGTAGAGGGGCGGCTTCGTCAATTGCATCTTTGCTGTCTCTTGTAAGCGTTGGTGGGCTAAACGTATTGTAAAACATACCTTCTCCCACGAGTTTCCTCGGCACCCACGCTTTCTCCCTTTTGCCAGCTCGACATGAAGCCACGCGTTTGGTAGTAAGCCACACGGCTCGCGCAATTGCTACCGCGGGCGCATCTCGTTTTGATGTGCGGTATTCGAGGCCGAAGCCTAGTGAGGAGCGGTGAAAAGGAGAGGAAAGACAGCTTGAACGACTTGCTCAAGCAACACGACTTGGGCTTTTCAAGGTGAAAGCATGATGTTGTGAGTTGCGACGTCTTGAGGGCTCGGAGTCGGAGCTAGGGCGGGTTTACGCCTTGCGCCTTCCGCTCGGCCCGCAACTTTTCTTTGGCTTGTACCTGACTTGAGAGCGCAACACCACTGACAAGTCTCGACTCCACTGGCGCTATCTTTCACTCACCCCGGAACCACCAGATTATTGATCGCGACGGCTGAATCGCAATCATGGATCCGCAAATAGACCTCCCCGAACTTGTGGAAGACCTTGAAGTCAACATTGACGAACTCACGGCGACGCTCGAACCTCTGCTATCAAAACCACTCCATACCACCGCGTCATCGCTTCCGTTGCTCGACAAGGCCAAACTGTATACTCTCTCCGCCTACGCGATTGAATCCATCTTGTTTTCTGTCCTGAAAGCTTCGGGTGTGGATGTAACAGAACACGCCATCTTCAAGGAGATTGCGCGTCTCAAAGGGTACAACAGCAAGATTCGAGAGGCTGAGGAGCGTGACAAGAACAAGGAAAACAGGGCGCGACTGGATGTAGCGGCCGCAGGACGGTTCATCAAGCATGGCTTGTCGGGCAATGACAAGTACGATCTGGAAAGGCGGGAGCGCATGGCCAAGGAAAAGGCGAGAGCGCACCTGAAAGCACAGAAGATGGTCAACAAGAAATTTGATGACGAGGGAAAAGAGGTACAGAAGGAAGATGCAACTCCTAAGAAGAGGGGTGTGGATGAAGTCGATGGTCATGATGAGGACTCCGACCAAATACTGGAAGGACTAGAGGAGGCAGAACCAGCGGCAAAAAAGGCGCGCGTTGACGCCACCGAGCCCATGGACATTGACTCCGAAGCGTCGAAGAAGGGGAAGAAGAAAAAGACAAAGACACAGAAGATGAAAGCGAAGAGAGAGGCCAAGAAGACTGAGCAAAAGTCACGACAGAGCGCAGAGAGCACCGATGCATCCGACGATACGCCTGAAATCTCCACTTCAGCCGCCGAACCAACACCAGAGGCCGAACCAGACGTCAATACTACGCAAGCCAGGAAACGTGGCAGGCCCCCAAAGAAGGACAAGGCGCAGCGAGCTACAGAGCACAATGCCGAAACAGAAGCTACGCCTTCAAAAGCCGAAGCAAGAGTGACACGAAATCGCAACAAACGGCTTTCAACACAGAACGACCAGGAAGAGGAGAGTGTAGTGCCGACACCAGACCAAGCGCCCAAGACACGAAGCGAGACTTTTAATGCGCTGCTTGATGGCTCGTTGAGCGAGAAGAGCAGGAGCAAAAGGGGTGGTAAGAAGGGAAGCCGAGGAAAGGGGAAATGAACTAGGGCCTAGGGCTCATGAGTGCGCTGTCTCACGGATGAAGATGAAGTGTCATGGTGGACATGCTGGACTTGGGAGGCTTGGAATATACATGTATCTATTGGTCTTGTTGTGCAAGATGTCAGGCCTCCCCCACGACCACTACGCACACTCAGCAGACGTTGGGTTGTGTGGTCTGTAGAGAGCTGCTAGGTATACAATACTAGCTGGTACTGGTCCATTCACATTCCACAATCAATGTAAATATGCATCAGGATGGTCACCATAAACGTGAAAGTTATCATCACGTTTTACCTCATTCTTACCCATCTTTATAATCCCAGTCTTTTTCTTTTAAGCGCTTCGCCACGTTCCATTCTTGCTGGTTGTATTGCGTTTCATCTTCTGGGCCAATCTCTTCTGGAGGTGTTTCTGATCGTCTCCTCTTCTTGATGTTAGGAGAGAGGAAGGTCTGTATTAGTGATCCAGACTGCAGTTGCTGTACTCTGCGCTCCGCTGCTTCAAGGGATTTGCAAAGTTGCTGGCTCGAGATGTGTATTTCTTCATCTTCACTTCCAAGCTGTGCCTGCACTAACTCTTTACACGCAAAATCTCGAAGGTGAAGCTGCAAGCCTAGTGAGTCAGTAGCGTTGCCTAAATCATCACGAAAGACCTGTTGCGGATGTTAGAATTTTAGTATTAGGCGAGAACCTATGTGACTTACTTCATCTTCGACTTCTTTTTCTACGCGAAGTTCATCTCCAGTAGAAGCGTGGAATACCTGCGCTCGCCATACTGTCAATGTAGCCTTGCACGACCCTTTCTTGCCATATTCAATATCTAGCCCAACAACAGCCTGTACGCTAGCATTTGAGTCCAGAAGGTAGTCTTCAGCTAGCCGGTCTAACCTTTTTCTCTTTTGTGAGTACGATACCTCAATAATAACCCCAGGGTATTTCGCATCCTCGTGCGCGTAGGACGCGTCTGGCTCGTGCCACGATATCTCGGTAGATGGATTGCTTTCCGTTGGAAAACATATCTGAGTAGACCGAAGAGGCTGCACTTTCTGCGCGAATGTCGCCGTATTGCCGGACCCCTCTCGGATTGATTTCAGTCGGCTTAATATAGCGTCCTCGACGCCACCAATAAACAATCCATGCACAGGTGTAGGCATTCGAACAACAAACAGATGCCTTTCAAGGTCGTAGTCATACCTACCCGCCTCTCATATTAGCTGCCATGCCTATCATGTATCGAGTGCACCCACCGTATCTTGTCTTCTACGAACCCCAACAGGTCCTCGTCTCGCTCGAGCAGGCGCTGCACCTCGTCAACCTCCCCTGGTACTAGCAAAAACTCTGTCCACGGTTGACAATCGAAATGCTGTCCAGCTCTTATCTCCTGGAAGAGCGCAATAACTCGAGGGGCTTGCGTGAACGGTCTCTCGTTAGTGTGTGGTGGCGTCAATAGAGGGCCCATGAAACTGAAGAGCGGCGTAATTCTCTGGATTGCTTCCTCAGAGTTTGGCGATGAAGACATAGCAGTATATTGCACGGTATTGCGACGTTGTGGAAAGGCTGTCAGGACGATCGATTGCTCGCAATTTGGTAGTTGCAGCACTTTGGCCGCTCTGGTTGACTCAGCAACACCACCACTACCACTATATTCTAGCCCGAATTGATCTCAAAATGAGTATACAAGCCATCATGTATTTATACCAGAGCCACCTAGTGCATACTAGTAGTTGAGAAAGGTCTATAAATGATACCCTTGAACACATTTCTTCGTTGGCATTGTATATACCACAATGTCTAATAATCCATTAGCATGATTGATGGAAACATGGCTTGCCTGCTACAGCTGCCATACGACATCCCCAGACGTAGAATCCAAACCCTAGGTATGCCTATGCCCGGCCTACCATGGGATATCCACCCCAAACCGATCCACAAGCTTCCCCGACACCTTCCTCCCACTCTCATCCGTCCACTCATCCAATCTTCCCAAAACCTCTAAGCAATCCCTCACACTCTCCTCAACGCTAACCGCACCCTCCTCCTTCCATTCCACAAGCCGCGTCTCCACCCTCCCCGGATGCAGCATCAAAAATTGAACTTGAGGAACATCCAGCACGAAACTTTTCACCACCGCATTCAGCGCCGCTTTGCTAGCCCGGTACGCGTACCCGCCACCCGCTTTGTTCGCAGTAATGGAACCCATGCGTGAAGATAGGACTATGACTTTAGGCATGGAGATGCTTGAAGAAGTCCCAAGCAGGTAAGCCGGAAGCTCTGTATCGACAACTCTCTTATAAGACATGAGCAAGTTTGGGAGAAACGACCTTATCATGTTAAACGTCCCCCAAGTGTTGACTTCAAACGTCCGCATCATGGTGTTATGGTCCATGGCTTGCATGCTCTCGGTTGCTGCTACATTTTGACCGGTTTCTTTTTCCTCGGCGACTACAGAGGGTACGAGGCCGCGGATGCCGGCGCAGTGTATGACTAGCTTTATGGGTGTTGATTCGTAGCTCTGAGCGAAAGTTTGAATTGCAGTGCTACATGTGATGTCGATCCGGTGAAATTGCACGTTGACGTAGTGTATTTCTGGCGGTAGGGGCTGGACGTCTAGGGCTATGATGGGTGGGTGTGAGGGGAGGGAGGCGTAGTGTTGTAAAAAGGCGAGACCGAGACCGGATGATGCGCCTGTTATCAGGATGGCGTCATCCTTCATGTTTGTCGTGCTCATACTTTGTGGTAATAGCAGGAAACGGCACAAATATGTGTTGATATGATTGTAAAATCCCTTCCTGTTTTGCCCAGAAATGCGACCTTGGTACTTTCCGTTATGGATTCTTTCTCGAATTAGGAATTCGTTGACATGGCGAAGCTATACCCGAAGGAGATCTGAGGTCGAGTCTAGTGGGGTGAAGATACGTCAGAGCTCAGAGCTACTGTAGCAACATGTGGGACCCCGCAGTCTACCCGTGAAGTGGCGTTTCTGCTATAGTCAGCAAGAGGGGTGATAAATTATATTAGAAGTGAGACGGCGAATTGCCCATATCGAAGAGTAGGAAGAGAACTGAAGTAGCAATTGATACGGGAATATACATCCGAAAAGCATCGTTCAACAACAAACCATGTTTTACCAGCCGGGCAAGGAGGATCATGGGCTCCCATATGATCCATTCAAGGTATACATTTTTCTCTAATCGATCCAGTTATACGTCGAAGAAAGAAGCCTAGCTTGAAAATAACCCACTGACACATCACCCAGGCGTGCGTCATCCCCCGCCCCATAGGCTGGATATCCACCCTTTCCCCCTCGGGCATCGCAAACCTAGCCCCCTACTCCCAATTCAACAACCTCACCTTCGATCCCCCCTATGTAATGTTCAGCGCCAACCAAACGCCCACACATACTCAAAAAGACACTGTCCGCAACGTCGAAGCGACCGGCAAGTTTGTCTGGAGCCTAGCGACGTACGAACTGAGAGACGCTGTGAACACGAGTGCAGTTCAAGAAGCCTATGGTGTTGATGAGTTTGAAAAAGCGGGGGTGGAGAAAGAAGACAGTAGATTGAGTGCAGTGATGATTGATGATGGGGAAAGGGAGGTTATGATTCCAATGGTGAAGCGCAGTCCAATCAAGTTTGAATGCGAGCACTACACCACGCTCCGGCTTCCTGGAAATCCGCCCATGGGCTCTGCCGACATGGTCATTGGTAGAGTTGTAGGTGTACACATTGATGAGCGCGTATTGTCAGATGGCAAGATTGATGTCAAGAAGACGGAACCAATTGCGAGGTGTGGGTATTACGAGTATGCGGTTGTGAGAGACGTGTTTGAGATGAGGATTCCGGGCGAGGATAAGGCATTCATGGTGGGATTAGAGGGGAACTCGAGCAAGAACAAGGAGATAGGTAGGAATGGGATCCTGTAGGCAATAAACCTTGCGATCGAGATTCTACACTTATAATCCCACGAACCAACTTCCGCCTTTACATCATGATACCCCACATGTCCAGTTTATTCAAGTATCCAACCGAGCAACATCATCCCAAACGCCCACATGCAGCGAAGCACGCAGTCCAAATACCGAATCTTGAGGTCGAAGTACTTCCACTCGGGCATTCTGTCCTTGGGGCCATTTCGCCGTCACTCTGTGCAATATCCATGGTTCCTTGTCGTTGACTGCAGAATCCAATGGGATCCAGATCGAAGTTGGTGATCATGTCAACCCTTGGATTCATTTGTGGGATCAGCCAGAAAGAACGCATGTTAATGCCAACCTCGAAATGGTGATCTCTTGTTGGGTAGGGTAGGTCGGTGAGGAGATTCAACGTCCGTGAAGGTATGTCGTGATGGATTTCCGATCCGAGTGAAGCCCCAGCATCGGCGCACCACGCAGTTTCTTCATCGACATGGATAGAATTGCCTACGGTGGACGTGATGATGGTGATTTTGACGTGACAGATCCAGTTCTCGTCTCCGTAAGTGATAACATAGTCGTATATCCCGTAAGCCGCAATTGGCGTAAAAAATAGCCAGGCGAGAACGGCAAGCATGAAGCTCAGTGTATTGAGACGACCCATATTCAGACCGGTCTCAGGAAGGACAGAGTTGAAAGAGAGAGATGATAACTGATTGATGTAGCGAGCAAGATGAGAGAACTGCGAGTATCTCGTCGATGATATCTCCAAATACGTACCTTGCTGCCATCTTTATAGCTTGTGTCTACGACTTGGTTTTACCTTGTGGTGTCTTTTTCGGGAGTTCATTAGGAATATTAGCTCACTGGAGTAAGCTTGCGCTTGATTATTCGCATGCATACACCCTATCATCCGGATGTTGCCGTTACGACGATCTTATACGAATAATACTCAGGATGCAAATTAGCTTACTTTCGCTTATTCGGATAATTTTCCATGCAAACACCCAATCTTGACAATAGTTAAGCAATGAGTTATCACTTTTCGTTAATTACTATGTTATCCTGTAAGAGTCACACTCGTATCAAAACATAGATTTGGTGGAATTACAAAGTAATTGCAGTGCAGAGCTTGTAAGAAGCTCTGCGGAGAATAACGTTAAGTAGTTACAGGTGCCTCGTGCATAAACATCAAAGCAGCCCAGAACCATCACAATCCAGAAATCCTTTACGAATAGTCGTGATGCACATAAGCTTACTCTTGTAGATTCGCCTAACCTACCATAAATACACCCAATCGTTGGAATAGCCAAGCAACGAGGCATTACTTTCCGCCAATTATCGTGTTGTTTAAAAACCTTATACATATAACGTGTTCTACCAGTAAGTGGTCCACCCTACCAAAATCAGCGTTTTTTGCTGTAAAAAAAGAGGTCCATAAGAAGTAAATAGTGGCAAATAATAGTCTTATAGCTTTCACAGCAATTAAGAACGTAGTGGTTGAACAATTGCTGTTTGGAAAAAAGCTTGGCGCTGATTTTGGTGGTGTGGACCGCTTACTGGTGTGGACCACTTACTGGTGTGGACCACTTACTGGTAGAACACGTTAGTCGTGACGCCCGTAAGCTTACATACTCTCGTATATTCGCATAACTTACTATATACACACCCCATCGTTTGAATAGCCAAGCAACGGGTTTTCCTTTTCCCCATACTACGGCGTTGTTATAAAAAAATTGTGCGGCTTCCCAATACTAGCTAATCAGCTGACGTTATACTGCATCCTTTTTACTCCATCTGTATAGTTCTTTTTAGCCGGCGAAAGCTTATATCTTTGTCGACTGTATCTGTATTTTAGTGAAAAGGCAACTTCTTCGTAGAATCTTGAAAACCATGAGAACAATCTTGTGCGGATACTCGTAACGGGAAGGGCAGCGGCAATTTATTTCGGACTCTATTTCCAGAACATAAAATCTGTATACTAGCGAAAAGCAATCACATACAGGGTGCAGGAGGGCCATGAAATTCGGCTTCTGATGTCGTGATCTAACGACATGACCTGATGTCAAGAGCTGACAAAGTTACAGTCCTGTTATCCTCAGCAATCTGCCCTTGGAATCGATTAAACTGTTGTATCTTCCATGCTTGACAGCAAAAATATGAACCGGAAGATTGACAGGAATGGAAAGATGGATGTAGAGGACAAGCTTCGTACTGTATGAACAATAGGTACAATAGGTACAATGCGTATGTTTTCTATCAAACGCTCATGTAACGCCATAACTAGCCGAATCCTCCTTAGTACCATATCCGTCTGTTTATGCAATCTCCCGTAACGGCTAAGCGCAACCCTCAATATCCGAGACTGCCGAAAGACACAGCAACCGCGATTTCTCTCAATGCCTAATCGCTGTATTTAGGAAAAGAATCAAGAAACTCTTTGACCTCTCTGTTACGTCCACCAAATCCGTAGTCGGGAAGTGAGAGGACTGTCAGACCATGTAGACTCTTGGCTCTGCTAACTGTGAGATGATTAGCTGATGCCCCGATGCCAGGGGTGAATTTGGATGTTTACGTACGAGCAACATACGGCTGTTCGGTCTCGAATGACTTGGCCAAGTCTACTTTCACCTTGTCAAGCGTCATACCCTGGTCGTGATGTCAGCGTATGTGTATATCCCCAGTCATGAGGAACGCAACTTGTGCCTTGTGTATTGTTACACTATACCCCGCCATAAGTGGGATTTGCGTTCTTGAAAGCAAGCTAAAAGGCTCGCTGACTCCACGTTCGGTGGCTGAGCAGTCGGCATATATGGTCTCCGTTAGACCGTTGTCGAACCGCACAACTGGCCAAGGCCGGAACTCGTTCCTCTCGCCGAATCGCTTGATTTCTTCTTCGTAGTAACGTGCATGGGGGACCGGTCAGTGGGACATCCTTTTTGGGTAGCTTCTCAAGGTCATATAATTCGAAGCCGATTATCGAGCCTTGTGAACCATTGACAAGCCCAAGGCCTGGTGCAAGGTTGTTCAGTAATACAACGCGCATATCTTGCTTGAGCTCTAATTCCGCTTCGTAGCGATGGTCCTTCTACATTCCGTCATTAACAGAGGTTTGGGAAGTCCGAATCTCCACTTACGAGATGATATAACTGGCCACGAGAGCCTCTCTGTAAATACTTTTCCAAGCTTTTATCTTCCCTGTGGTCATCTTTCCACAAAGAAGAAGTCCTTGCACCTGTATTCTATCGCTGTTCCTGGCAGCTCGTCGATCTTCTTCTTATTTTGCTTGGCGACCAAGGTCTTGTGAGTTGCTATCTCGATCGCACCTTCCGTCTCTGACTCGTGGTTGAGTAAGATCTCTTTATGCTCAGGCTGAATAATACCATCTAGAATCGATCAGCATTTTCGTTATATCCACCACATGTATGATGTCATGTTCTAAACGGAGAGGTCTTACCGAGACGGATCCTGTTGAGAATACATCTGAAGAATGGATCGTCTTGCCGATGGATCCTCATTAGGTTGACATTGATAAAGTTACATTCCTGCTATCCTTAGTAAATTTCCCATAAAATTGATCAAAGTGTTATACCTTCCATGCTTGACCACGAAAAGCCCACTTGTCGACATCGTAGAATACATGTCTACATTTACCGCATACGTATTCTGTGGGATTCCGCGGTTCGTTCGGTTCGTTTTCGGCTCCGCAAGTGAAGCAGTACTTGAACGGCTTTACGGGCGCCAACTGACAGAACTGAATTCATTAGCCGGTATCGAGGCAAGGCTTTATATGTACACGTACGTCTCCCGTGACGATGATTTGTGCCCCACCAAACGCTTTCTCATTCTCTCTGGCGGACTTCATTACTTCACTGAGACGTCCGAAGAAGTTGCTCTCCACCATGCTGATTTCATCGATGACGAGAACGTCGGTGTTTCTGAATAACTCTTTCTGCCTGCCTCTCATCACTCTCCGCTTTAAACTAGGGAGTGGTTCCTTGCCAATCTCCATATGCCAGCCAGCGTAGCTGTATGTTGTTTGACCTCCTATGGCAAGCGCAGCGATATTTGTGGGCGCAGTCACAAATATTATCTTCTTTTGTTCCTCAAGTCTCTTCTTGAATACTCTGAGGATAGCAGACTTTCCGCAGCCCGCAGGACCGGTGTAGAATACATTGTGTCCAGCCATGATTAGGTTAACAACACGCTGCTGTTCCGGATCTAGAGTTACCTCTGATGCAGCGGTGATGTTGTTGTTTGTGCGTGGCTGGAGGCCATTCAGAGAAGAATTAGGCCGTTGAAAAGCAATTTTGGGGGTCAATGACTCATCGTCGCTCTCGGGGGTCGCTGATTGTTCTGAATAGGGCTGGAATTGAGTGTACGTTGACGAGGGCAAGAGCGATGGGTGATGTGCGATATCAGCAGATGGTCTGGGCTGCGGTCTGGCTGATGGTGCCTTCCCGATGCTAGCCAGGTAGGCGCGTCCACTTTCGCGGTTCAAGGCTTGTTCGACCAAGTGTCTATGTTCCTCTAGAAATTCCCACGCATCGTCCACGGTTTTGAACTTCTTTGTTCTATTTCCCTTATACCCTTTGAGCTGTGTGCCCTCTATATCTTTCCAGTTTCCTGTATATATTCCAGGTACATGGCCAACTATTGCGTAGTATGGACGACCTCCAGAAAGATCTACAGGAAGGCCCCATTCCTTAACCGGGAGCATGGAACGGGGTAGCTTTGTGTTCTGCTCTGGGTCTTCCGGCTCTGGACTCGATTCAATCTCAAACGGATCATCTTGGGTACCTAATGCCGATATGCGCGACCCACTAATGAATGGAGTCGTTGTTCTCGGTCGCTTGTCGTACGTAGCGCGATGCTCCTCTTCGACCTTCCTTTTAGGAGTTGACCGGGCCATGGTCATGATTCGGATATCGAGGTGTGTTTTAGTGAGCAAGCAAATTGTGGGGGACAGGGCACGGTAGTAGAGCAGGAGGAACCTTGGAAGCTTCCAAGGCTGTTCGGAGCGTGTTAGTCTACGGAAACGTGTTAGCGTCCATGTCGCACCTGGGCAGTGCACAGGAGAAACTTTGGAAACATCAGTGCTCACACTTCACCACGATGCGCAGCTCTGAACTACTAAGATACAAGATAGATGACTGATTTTTGGCTCACGTTGATGTGCTGGCTGTGAGCGATGATGCAAGAGGCGCGGTCGCGCTTGGATCCGACGATCGATTATCTGAAACATTCAATGTCGCGTTCGCGTCAATCTCGCGCTAACACATGATCGCTTATCATCAGATTGTGCATGTAGAAAACATCTATTGTTCGCATACTTGACAACATTCAAAGAGACTTGTTGTGTTTGAGTTGTCGGTAATTACCAAGAAATGGTCCCTTGTTAAGAGCCTGCGCCGTTTGAGGCGGTATACTCTTTCCAAACATTGCCCTCCCCGCACTGTTGGGAAGCTGTGCTCAGTGCCTCGGCACCAACATGCATCTTATCGATCTTGGTTATGCGCTATAATGAATCTGCTGGGAGACGTCAAGGGCAAAGTGTTACGGAGTCGCTGAGTGATTAATCTCAGCAATTCACGGAAAAGGCGAATATCGCGATTGGCGTTGCTGTATACATGATGGCCATATAAACTAGCCCCATGTGTATTATTGACCCATACAATTGGAAGTCCGAGATGGACAAATCCTAATGGCTGCCCTGACCGACAGTAGACAAACTGATCGTCTGTAATGAGCTTCTGGGTTAATTAAGGGGGCTGCTGCCGGCGGCAGATGGGAGTATAACGTTGTTAGCGCAAATAGCAATTTCGAACAGAAGTTCAATGCCACCAAGGCATATAATGGCATGTCCATCTAAGGCTCAAAGCAGCCAAGACGGCTGTGAGGCCAAACTTCCAGCGTGTGCCCAGATGCAGCGCATTTCCCATGAGATCTTCAACGTAGAACCGATGCGAATCAACCGATGCGAGTCTTTCATGACTTGCAGCATCATCGCTCATCGCCCACCGTCTTTTCAACTTCGTCTTGGTGCACGTCTGCCATCGTGCCATCCTCGCCTTCTCTCCGTCTTACACCTGTCATCTTCCCCGCAACTTCCAGGTCTTCCTCGATGCCCTGCACCAGCGCGTCCAAGGCTGCGAAGATGTCGCCTTGTTTATCTCTCGCCGCTTCCAGCTTATGCAGCCCAGCTTGCCCCTTTCCTTTCCCCTTGTTCTTCTTCGGTATCTTGACGCCTTCTATCCGTAACATGTATCCCTGGTCCGGTGAATCTTCATCGAACGAAGGAGCTATCCGTACAGCAGTATCCGTTATTTGCCACTCAGAGGACAATGACTGTGCATCCATGATTGTACGTCCGTCTGCCCCAACATCGATGATGAGGTAGTGTTCCTTGACGCCAGGTATGGGTGGCGGGAGTGGTGAATCGACCGGTGAGTCTTGCTCGTCTTCTTGTTCGCTTCCCTCGGTCCTTTGTCTCTCATCTCCGGGCTGCGCATCTTGTGGGAGGTAGCTCGTATCATCCAGTCCCAATCCTCGCATCGAGGCTGCAGTCAAGATGGTTGGGTCATCGTCGGCGAAGACGTAGTGAACGTAAGGGTGGTAGTGCTCGGCCGACGTGGTATCCTCGATTAGGGTAAAGAAAGGTCGAAAGTTTGGTGGCGGGAGCAGCGGTTGTTCCGAGCTGGGTTCAGGGTATGGCATGTCATGGTCGTCGTGCATTTCCAGCCCCAGCGCGTCGGTAGGCTGCTGCTGCTCGGGATGCGCGTCATCGGGAGGATCTTCAGCACGGTATAGAGAGTTTGAGCGTGGTGAAGGAGTAGAGCGAGGTATGGGCGAGTGTCCTAAAGTGTTAGGGCTTGTAGACATGTTGGGGTATTGATGGAAGTGTGGAGTTAACTGAGCTCTGGGTGCTAGGGTGCGCGAATCGATAAGGGAAGGGACGTGGTGGTCCATGCACACTACCCTTTCCAACGAACCACCAACCGGGGAATAACACACGCGGGAGACTTGTGAACACATGGGTTCAGCTGTAAAGAGATCCTTGGGGTATCAACCGAGTCCTGACGCCTATTGAAACAAACAAGTAACCCAAACTCCTGCTTTCCAAGGTTGAAGCCAAGCACCGCTGGCGCGAGATCTTTCACTATGCTTTCCAAAAAGGCATCGACCACGAATCTCTCATGAAGGGACAGAGTCATATCTACCGGCTTATGGGGGGCTGGTACCCGGTCGCTGCGTCTGTCCCGGGGTTTCGGTGGCTGTGGGTGCGACCTGATTCTTCGCCTTGAAGGCTACACCAACGTGTCAGCCGACTCTGTGAGCTTGCAAGGTATCCAATATACTGCTTACGCTGACGGCACATGGGGCATTTCTCCAGGGACGTCTCTTGCCTCAGCCAAGAGAAGATGCAGTGCTGGGTTCGTGTTAGACATGCACGCAATCACCGGCCAGGCCGATACGTACCATATGAAAGGAGTGGTTGCATTCGCCCAGCACTGCCTCGAGTAAGCCCAAGTCAAGCAATGCGCAACATGGTACATACATAGTGGACACTCGTCGCCAGGAAACTTGCACTTTGAGCAAGTGCTATCGTACGGGTTGCGACAAATTCCACATACATCGTCGTCTGGCATGTCCCAGTGCCAGGCCGCAACGGCGTTCCACTCTCGTATGGTGACTTTCATCGTGTCTCTTGTCAGTTGTAGAGGTTGTAATTGAGATTTGGTATTTGAGCACAAATTGAACCTTGGGAGCAGAAGACCATCAACAGGGCCAAAACACGCCGAGGTGGCAGATTCCAGGGCGGTGAGCAGCGGCGATTGTGCGTTAATTCCGCTTAGCGTCTGAGCTCAAGCCCCTTCACCTGCCCGCTGCCCGCTGCCCGCTGCTCACAAGGCTATGACGCATCTAGTAATGGAATGCTGCATTTGCAGCAATCGTCTCCTATCACCTTGGCTTGAACCATGGGACAGCAAACGGGTACAGTATCTATCAAACGAGACAACAAGTAACTTACGACCCCCTCCTCGGTTTGCTTCAGTTCCCCGCACTTGCCTGAAGCTTACGTGCTTCCCCTCAAGTTTGCGTGATGAATCGAGATAGGCACGATAGGAAACTTGACCTCGCCGTCTACTCCGCATAGCTTTGCTCCTTCTTCCTTCCTCGCCGACTAACACTTCATCACCATCACACCCTGAGCCCTACCTCTACCGCTAAAATGTTCGTCTCAAGCTTCCGATGCTCTTTGCGCTCACTCTCCTCCCCTCCATCCGCCCGTCTCACAATTTCCACCTCTAGCAGGCGCACCATGTCTTCATACCCTACCCTTTCCTCTTATCTTGTCTCACCATCTGAGCTTAATTCAGCTCTGAAGCGCAATCCTACCAAGCTTTCCACAGAACCGCGCATCATTCCCCTCTGTGCATCCTGGTTCCTACCAAACGACGGCCGAAATGGATACGACACCTTCGTTTCTCAGCGCATTCCGCATGCTCGCTTCTTCGACCTCGATGCCGTCAAGGATGTGCATTCGCCCTATCCGCACATGCTCCCGTCCGCCTCCGACTTTGCAATTGCAATGAGACACTTGGGCATACGACGGGAAGACATTGTAGTTGTATACGATACAAAGGAACTAGGTATCTTCTCGGCCCCAAGGGTTGGCTGGACACTGCAGGTCTTTGGTCATCCCAAAGTACATGTACTGAACAACTTCCGCAAGTGGGTCGATGAGGGGTACCCGACGGTGAGCGGTGAGCCAAAAGAGGCAGACATAACAGAGTATGCAGTTCCAGAGCTTGACGAGCGAAAGGTGGTGACGTTTGAAGAAGTGAAGGAGGTTGCAAAGGAATTGGGCAAGGAAGGGGCCGACGAAGTACAGATACTGGACGCGAGGAGCTTGGGCAGGTGGAAAGGCGTCGATCCAGAGCCTAGGGAAGGTATGTCATTGTCTCCGAGATCATTGTTGGATTATTTGTACTGACTGGAGTAGGTCTCTCGTCCGGACATATCCCGTATTCCACTTCAGTCCCCATTACCGATCTTCTCGACCCCAAAGACAAAACCTTTCTCCCAGCTTCTGAGCTCCAGGCCATCTTCAAGTCCAAGGGCGTGGACCCCTCAAAACCCATCATCAACAGCTGTGGTACAGGAGTTACAGCCGCTATCATTGATGCTGCGCTCACAGAAGCTGGCTTTCCTACACAGCAGAGACGATTGTACGACGGCAGCTGGACAGAATGGGCACAGCGAGTGAAGCCAGGTGAGAGGCTTATCAGAAAGGCCGAGTGAAGATCCTGGATTGATAGGCACAAATTGCGATACCCTTTTCGTCGTCAACAGTGATTGTGGCTTATACCTCGGACTCATTTATGCTTCTGAACAGGGCAGTAAAAACAGTTCAGTTGTCAGGATAGAAGCAAGAAGGAACACATGTGACAATGTAATGCTATGTGATATCTCGTTTGATTATCCTCAGGTACTACCTAGGCATCCGAAAGCTTCAAAATGCCCATCTCAGGTTATCTGAGAAAGACGACAAAGCACTAGTAAACATAGCGGAAATTGGGGTTCTCCTTATCCGTCAAGTCCTCAAATCCATGTGTAGTATCAATCTCTGTTCCAAACTCCCTGTCCTTCCTCTTGTTCCTCATTGTGAGATTAAATCTCAAAAATGCAATGACGAAGAGCAGAGTAGAGTAGCATCCAAGATGGATGGCGAGAGATTTGAGGTACCTCGGGTCATTATCAAAGAAGACCTTTGGACCAATGGCATTGCCCGCGCACCAGGCGACAAAGTTCATGGTGATGCAGACGGATTTCTTCGTCTGCCCACCCACGTTACGCGTAAGCATGGACATTCCTAGACCCTGGGCAGCCCAGAAAGTGAAGACGATCCAGTAACTGATCAGCAGACCGGCACGGGTGGCATCGTTTGTGTTCTTGACCGTCATGATGACGATTGTGCCCACGAAGGCGGGAATCATGAAGACGGCCATTGTAAGCAGGTTCTGCTTTGTTTTCCGGACGAGCCAGGCCGAACCCATGAGCGTGGCTATGATGACGACGCCGAGGACCATGGCGAGAAGTTGGGTCTGGAGGACGCTGAAGCCGAGGCCGTGGATGATGATGTTGTAAAAGGCACCGAGTCCAGATGTGGGGATCGTAGTGAAGATCTGGATGCCCATGTAGCAGTACGCTTGCGGGTCAAGAAGGGCCTCCTTGAACTGGTAGAAGCGGAACTTCCTGTTCTGGAGACCTGTCTGGTTGGAGCGGACGCGCTCGACCATGAGCTTCTTGTCTTCTTCAGACCAGCACTTGGCGCGCATAGGGCTGTCAGGGAGGGTGAAAATGACATATATACCCCAAAGGAAGGAAACGCAGCCATAGGCGATGAATATGGCCTGCCATGAGCGGATAGGCGCATTTCCGGGTGACTTTAGGTAGCTGCGATGGTGGATAGTGGAAAACCCATAGGCAAGAAGGCCTCCGACGATTTGCTGCATGCCGTCTAGACAAAGGAGTCAGTGTGATACTTCCCAGGTATCAGTGTGATTACCACTTACTCATCATGTACCAGTATGTGACGATTTGAGCTTGCTCCTCTCGTCTGTACCAGAGAGAGGTCATGATTAGAAAAGCAGGCTGACACACAGCTTCGAATACACCGAGCAAAGTTCGTACACTAACGAGTGCAGGGAAGCTGAAGCAGAGAGCGTGGCAGCAAAGCACAGTGCTCCATGCAAGAATATTGGCTCCAAGGTATTTCGCAACAGGTACCCGCTGAATGATCCAGTTGGTAGGGTACTCAACAACGAGCACCGCAAGATAAATACAGGTAGTGAGCCACCCAAACTACGATAAGTCAGTCAAACAATTCCCTCGGGGGCTTGACCAGTTTTGTAACGCACAGTTGAGTTATGTTTTAGAACTGGTATATCGTCACGAATGCCCATGATGGAGGTAGCCGACATGGTACCCTTGTCCAGCGCCTGAAGGAAGTATGTGATGACCATGATGGGAAGCACACGTCTATCAATCATACGCTTCAACCTCTTGTTTTCCTCTTCCGAGATGTAGACCTCTTGGGCACCCGCATATTTGGCAACTTCTTTGTCGATGCGGTCGTAGTCGACTTGTGGGGGTTTCTCATCGCCTACGGAGAGCACCCGCTCAACCTGGTTGATGTCATGCTTATCATCGGAGTGACGAGAAGTGGCGGACGCGGTGTTTACCCCTTCTGCACTAGGTCTGCCCATGTTGTGAAGACTCCCTGGAGAATTGACGATGGGGAGATATTGAGGTTGAAGAGAGAGGATCCAGTGGGCTGTCCGTCTGAAGGAGTTCTGGCCATGATATTTCTACCTCCCTCGTTTAGATTACCCGCCCAAGCGTTCCCCAGCCTACCCCAGATGACAGGCTACTCCGCAAATCTTCTGGGGGCACGAGCCTGCTCCGTTCCGCCTAGCCTGAATTGAGGACGAAGATTATCTCCTTGCTTCCCTACCCCAGTTTAACGCAGGATTATGGTAAGCACGCCGTACAGTGGAGATGAGCCAGTGGCGCCAGCGCTGCATCCTGAGTCGCTGGTTCCGAAGGTTGTCAACCCCGTATTCGCCAGGGTGTCCGTACAGTTGTGGAGTGCCGCAGAATGCGGAGTCAAGAATACGCAGAATCAAGCAGTGTGGGGGGGGAGCCAATTCTTGGCACGTGCCCCAGCTTGGTAAGACGTCGGCATAAATGCTGCCGAACCGCCCCTCATATGGTCGTCGAGGACATGATTATAGGCTAAGCTCGTGCGAAGCTTCGCTGCAGGCCGGTGGCTGCTGGTGGGATATTTTTCTCCGTTGTCGAGTTGGTGGCGGCTATCTTGCCTAGGTTTGCGTCGGTCGCACTTCCCAGGCCGGAAGCTTCCGCTCAAGCGATTAGCTTCCCGCCATATCGGTATAGTGATTCACGAGCGTCGGTGCATCGCATGGCGAATGCGACAAGTATCCAACGTGGCTTTACGGTAAATCCTACCGCTCATGCTGACGTTGGTGTTCGAGAACAGGCAGAAGCGGAGCCGTGTCTTCCAGAACCCAGTCGGCGTATACACGGGCGAATCGGTGCAGCAGGCCACGAAGTCTGATGGGCAGAAAATTCACCACTTCTTGGTATCCGTTGTGTGTAGCTCGACCGACGTATGGAGCCGACAGGGATATTCCCAATATGCACTTGCTAGAGCGTCTCTGCGTCGCCTTCTAAATCTCAAGTAGTTCTTATAATTAAACTGTGACACTGCGTTTACAAACAGTTTCAACTGAGCACACGATACACGTTCACCATGTCTACCCTCACAGTCCACGGTCTTACCAAAAGCCAAATAGATGAGAAGATTCTGCTTCTAACACACAACCTTATCAATATCCACGACACAACTGGCGAGTTTCTCTTAAAGTTAGATGATGGCCGTGTGATCGACACCAAAGGCTGGGACGGCTGGGAATGGACACACGGCATTGGACTCTACGGCTTATGGCACTACTACACGCTGACGGGCAGCACGGACACACTCGACATAATCAAGGCCTGGTTCGACAAACAGCTCAGCAAAGGCACTACCAAAAACATCAATACCATGAGCCCGTTCCTTACACTGGCCTACTTGTATGAAGAGACGGGAAACAAAACGCTTATTCCTTGGCTGGATACGTGGGCGGAGTGGGTCATGTATGGCTTGCCCCGCACAAAGTTTGGTGGTTTCCAGCATGAGACGTACAACTCCTTCAACAAAGATGAGCTGTGGGATGACACACTCATGATGAGTGCGCTGCCCCTCGCCAAGATTGGTCTTAGCCTGAATCGACCCGAATACGTCGAGGAAGCCAAGCGTCAATTCATCCTGCATTGCCAGTACCTGTGCGACACGACCACGGGTCTGTTCTTTCACGGCTGGAAGTGGGAAGACAGGGGTGGACTGGAAGTCGGACACAACTTTGCGCGGGCCCGGTGGGCGCGCGGAAACTCGTGGTTGACAATCGCGATTCCAGATTTCATCGAGTTGCTTGGCCTGAAAGAGACGGATCCTCTGCGCCAATATCTTGTTTGCATACTTGAGTCGCAATGCCGGGCGCTGCTGAAGCTGCAATGCGAGAATGGCATGTGGCGGACGCTCCTCGATGTCCCTGTCGAGGAAGGCAGCTATGAGGAAGCGTCAGCCACGGCAGGCTTCGCATACGGCATGCTCAAAGCTTGTCGAAAGCGATATATCAGTGGAGAGGTTTACTTGCAGAGTGCGGTCAAGGCGATCAAAGCCGTCATCAGCAAAATCAGCCCAGAGGGCGAGTTGACCGAGACTAGCTTTGGTACGGGCATGGGACATGACTTGCAACATTACAAGGACATTAAGATTACGAGTATGCCGTATGGACAGGCCATGGCCATTATGGCGCTAGGAGAATTTATGAGAACTTTTATCTAGGAAAATCAATGCATACGTCGTCCCTGGTGGTAGACATGCCCAGTCAGTTTTGCTCACACGCCTCCTATGTACGAATCCTCTCTCTGCAGTATATGTTCCTTGAAGACAATGTCTCTGCTCTTCTGCAGCTCTTGTAGACGTACACGACGAATCGGGTATCGCATCGCGACGGGTGTTTCTTGTGCGTGGCGGAAGGATGGGTTCGTCGTCGTCATCGTCAGACGGCATGGTGAAGTAAGTCTCCCAGTAAGTCTCCCAGAAACAACCATCTAGATTGGTCTGTGGAGCTCGGGGTTAGTTTGAACGCTCCTCACGCCACGCCGTATGACGCTTGAGTCAGCTGCTGTTTGCTGTGCAAAGCTGTGCAATTAGGTACTGTGCTTCTCCAATATACGCTAATGGCATGACCACATTCTAGGCAGTTTACCTAGGTACTCTGGGTGAGCCCGCTGTAGCGTGTTGCTATCGGTGGGGAGCTGCCTTGTCGCTCGCGGTTAACAGCTGTCGCAGACGGGACTTGTATTCATAGCAGTCACTCGTAGTATCATGGTAGACAGTCGTAGTGTGCAGGCCAAGTGCAAGCATGCAAGCAGCGAGGACGACAAACAAACAAGCGTAGGCGGCAGGCGCACGTCGACACGCAGGATGCAGGAAGTCGCGATTGTTCTGCCCCTCGTTGCTAGCAGTTGCTGGGGAAAGCGCGTTTGGCGGTGAGGCGCAACGGCAAGAGCGGGCCCACTCTGATTGGTTGACCGGTGCCCTTCTCTGCCTTTCTGCCACTCTGTCTAGAAGATTCTCGAGCTCCACCAAAGGCTATATCAGCTCCAAACTCGACCCTTCTCACTGCAGTTTCTTCATCGAATTGCTTCTCTCTCGCTCGCACTACATAGACATTCAGTCTTGCAGCCTGCTCTTACATCCACGCTATAGAAGAGCTCAGTAATCCGACTACCCCGCCTAACCGTACGTCTTCCCCACACTATCAACATCACAGCCTAGTCACGCATTGGGACGGCTAGTTCGTAGTGTGAACTCCAGCTGACTCTGTGTCTTGCAGTCAAACACTCACACAACCGCCGCCATGTCTGGGGAGACCTTCGAGTTCCAGGCTGAGATCTCTCAGCTGCTCGGCCTCATCATCAACACCGTCTACTCGAACAAGGAGATCTTCCTACGAGAACTCATCTCCAACGCATCCGATGCCCTCGACAAGATCCGATATGAAGCCCTTTCAGACCCCAGCAAACTCGACAGCGGCAAGGACCTCCGTATCGACATCATCCCAAACAAGGAGGCCAAGACCCTCACAATCCAAGATAGCGGTATCGGTATGACCAAGGCCGACCTCATCAACAACCTGGGTACGATTGCCCGCTCAGGCACAAAGCAGTTCATGGAGGCACTGTCAGCCGGTGCCGACATTTCCATGATCGGTCAGTTCGGTGTTGGTTTCTACTCGGCATACCTTGTTGCCGACCGTGTTACCGTCGTCTCCAAGAACAACGATGACGAGCAGTATGTTTGGGAGTCAAGTGCTGGTGGTACCTTCAAGATCACCGAGGATACCGAGGGCGAGCAGATTGGCCGTGGTACCAAGATCATCCTCCACCTCAAGGAGGAGCAGATGGACTACCTCAACGAGAGCAAGATCAAGGAGGTCGTCAAGAAGCACTCCGAGTTCATCTCATACCCCATCTACCTTCACGTCTTGAAGGAGACCGAGAAGGAGGTTGAGGATGAGGACGCTGCTGAGGAGACCACCGAGGGCGACGAGAAAGCCCAAGGTCGAGGAGGTCGACGATGAGGAGGAGGAGAAGAAGGAGAAGAAGACCAAGAAGGTCAAGGAATCCAAGATTGAGGAAGAGGAGCTCAACAAGACCAAGCCCATCTGGACCCGCAACCCACAAGACATCACCACCGAGGAGTACGCTTCCTTCTACAAGTCGCTCTCCAATGATTGGGAGGACCACCTTGGTGTCAAGCACTTCTCCGTTGAGGGTCAGCTCGAGTTCCGTGCCATCCTCTTTGTTCCCAAGCGTGCGCCCTTCGACCTCTTCGAGACCAAGAAGACCAAGAACAACATCAAGCTCTACGTCCGCCGTGTCTTCATCACTGACGATGCCACTGACCTGATCCCCGAGTGGCTCAGCTTCGTCAAGGGTGTTGTCGACTCTGAGGATCTTCCTCTCAACCTGTCTCGTGAGACGCTCCAGCAGAACAAGATCATGAAGGTCATTCGCAAGAACATTGTCAAGAAGACCCTCGAGCTCTTCAACGAGATCGCCGAAGACCGTGAGCAGTTCGACAAGTTCTACTCTGCATTCGGTAAGAACATCAAGCTCGGTATCCACGAGGACTCGCAGAACCGTGCATCGCTTGCTAAGCTCCTCCGATTCAACTCAACCAAGTCTGGTGAGGAGCTGACCTCGCTTACCGACTATGTCACCCGCATGCCTGAGCACCAGAAGCAGATGTACTACATCACTGGCGAGTCGCTCAAGGCTGTTCAGAAGTCGCCCTTCCTCGACACCCTCAAGGACAAGGGCTTTGAGGTTCTGTTCCTTGTCGACCCTATTGATGAGTACGCCATGACTCAACTCAAGGAGTTCGACGGCAAGAAGCTTGTCGACATCACCAAGGACTTTGAGCTTGAGGAGTCCGAGGAGGAGAAGAAGGAGCGTGAGGCCGAGGAGAAGGAGTTTGAGGGTCTCGCCAAGAGCCTCAAGACTGTTCTCGGTGACAAGGTCGAGAAGGTTGTCGTTTCCCACAAGCTTGTCGGCTCACCCTGCGCTATCCGTACCGGCCAGTTCGGTTGGTCAGCCAACATGGAGCGTATCATGAAGGCCCAGGCTCTCCGTGACACCTCCATGAGCTCGTACATGTCTTCCAAGAAGACGTTCGAGATCTCGCCCAAGTCTGCCATCATCAAGGAGCTCAAGCGCAAGGTTGAGGCTGACGGTGAGGATGACCGCACTGTCAAGTCCATTACCCTGCTGCTCTTTGAGACTTCGCTCCTCGTCTCTGGCTTCACCATCGACGAGCCTGTTCAGTATGCTGAGCGCATCCACAAGCTTGTCTCTCTTGGCCTGAACGTCGACGAGGAGGTTGAGACCGAGCAAGAGAAGGGCGAGGCCTCAACAGAGCAGACTGCGACAGCTGGCGAGAGCGCCATGGAGGAGGTTGACTAAACGTGTCGCCCAAATCGCCCGGTTTCGAAAAGTTTTATTGGCGCTCTGATATCCCTTTCATGTGTCATGGCTTTCATTCCCTTTCTACACCTCACTTGCATGATGGACGGAGCTTAATCTTCGATGGCGTCTTAGAGTGGTGGTATTTCACGCATCACGAGTAAATGGATATCCCGACATGTATCTTAGTTAGACTTACCTCTGGGTAGTTTTTCACGAATGATGAAACATTTCAAAAAAAAACATGATTGCTTTTTCAATGTGTGCCTGCGACCTGGTGGTTGGTGGTTTTTGTCGTTCCGTGTGGTGCCAATGTCCCCTAGTCAGCCATCAATCGAACAACAACCTGTGTCCAGCTTCGCTATATCATCGCCCAACGCCCGCGTGTCTTGGAACATGTGTCGCAATCAAACCAACAGCAGCTTCAGGGTCCAATGTCGCCCTAGGTATGCAATGGTGATTGTCCCGTGGCCCAAAAACAGGATGTTCCGGCCTGGGCCACGGTAGTACCGCAGGGATATGCAGGACGCATGACGTATGAGGAGGCGCGTTCCCAATGTCTAGACCGACAATCTGTCGAGAAGGCATCTCCGGATGATAAACCGCCTTCATTACCAGCGTACACTATCTACTATCTATGAAGCTTACCATCTAGATTGTGCGAATAACAACATATCATTGTCAATATGTCAGCCGTAGATCAGCTTAAGCAGCAGAATGCTGCACTACAGTGTGGGTTAGTAGAAGCTCATAAGAACATATGCTAATATCTTTCAGCAAGCATAGGAAACGTATCCAAAGTCGCTGGGTCAACCGCAAAGAAGCCGGCGACAACCAATGCCGCTGGAACGACATCGGCTACTAAAGCCACCCCAGTCAAGAAACCAGTTACAGCATCCACTGGGGGCGTCGACGCAGGCGCTACACCGGTCAAGAGAGTTCCGAGAAAGCTCAATACCACGAGTACGTCTGCTTCAGCTCCTGGTACTACGAAAGGAGTATCAACCGCGTTGTCGACGCCTGTGAAGAAGCCAACGACTACTACTACTACAGCGAAGAAGACACCGGTCACAGCAACCAAGACACCCATCAGTGAAGCTTCAAAGCCCGCACGTACCCGCACACCTCTTGGAACCACAAAGCCACTGCCAGTCAGGAAGAATCCGACTAAGAGCACGTCAACTTCCAAGCCCGTGAGTGCTGTCAGTAAGACAACCACGTCTGGGCCTGCAAAGGGTACTACGAGCACAGTCTCATCTGCCACAGCGAAAGCTACACCTACAAAAGTCGCCACAGCGAAAGCTATGCCCGTCAAGAAGACGCCGGCCAGGGTGAAGGCAGATGGTAGCACACCCACCAAAGTGAATATAGACGGTACCTACCCAACTCCTCTTTCCGTAATACTAGCTCATCCCGCACCAGGCCAACCTACCATAGCAGCGAAGAAGCAGCCCGGTGTGGTTGGAAAGGGTATTAACACCGCTACAGGCACTCTAAACAAGACTATCGGCACGACGACAGGGGGATTGAATACAATCACCGATTCGGCGACGACTGGTGTGAACGGCACAGTTAACGGGCTGACTGGATACGCTGGCAAGGGGCTCGACAAATTACCTGGCGGTGTTGGGAAGCCAGTGAAACACGTGACAAGCAATGTAGGCAAGACAGCGACAGGCGCAGTGGACAACGCGTACTACACTGTTGGTTCGGCAACCAAGGGGGTGCAGGGTACTGTGAGCAAGACTACTGGTGCTCTCGGGAAAGGAGATGTCAAGGGTACCGTGGCTGGGGCGACCAGCGGAGTCGGTACGTTCGTTTCTTTTCCCCTGATGAGAGATAGCGAGCTGAAAACATTGCAGGCAATACTGTGACTGGAGTTGGCAAGGGCGTAGGCAATACAGTTGGCGACGGACTTGCAGGCTTGGGAAACACGGTCGGAGGCCCCGTCGGCGGTGTGGTAGGCAATGTAGGCAAGGGTGCCAACAATGCCGTTGGAGGCATTACCAGCGGATTAGGGGAAGGTGTAGGCAGACTCGGGCGAGGAGACGTGATTGGTGGCGTGGGAAGTACGCTTGGAGGAGTTGGAAAGGGCGTTGGTGGGCTCCTGGGGGGCATCACTGGGTATGGGGAGAGGGAAAAAACGACATGAAGGTGCAAGGTAGAGAAATGGCTGGCGGAGATGGAGCGGATAGATGAAGGGGTGGTAATGTTAGATGATGTGGATACGGTCGTGGGCGTAGAGGGGATTGAGGAAGTTGTATGCGAAGCAAGCCATGATGATGCCGGTTGGGCCAGGTCAGGATGAGCCTTGCTCGGCATGGAGAAGATGTTTAAATATACGCGATTTTATAGTAGGCCAGATGTTCTCGCGTGCGCGTTACAGTGTGTCGGCTGCAGTTAGTCAACAGTTAGTCAAGAGGCGGCGAGGAAAAGGGCGCAAGGCTTCGCAACGGGCCGGGTCATTTACGAGCAGAAGCCACCAGCCACCAGCCACCAGCCACACGCACATTCATTCATCGGTCCATGCTCATCATGGCTCGAGTTGGCTTGCTAAGTACATACCTTGATCGTGCCGAGTCGCTCCTTCTTCGGCAGCCCCGCGTCGCAAGGCGCTGCCTCTTGTGCCCAAGCCTGTCCAAGGCGTCCGTACGTGAAGGTATCCCCATGATGACCCTTGTATACGGCCCCTTCCCATGCGCGCATCTAATCAACTGCGCCACTTCCCGCGTCACTCTTCCTTCGGGCCCAACGCCCATGGTTCGCATCTCCAAATCATTCACTTCGCTCCCACCCGCTGCCGACGAAACCCCCATCGGCTTCAGTGCCGTTTAGGCCTGTCAGGTAAGTACCATGCTACCGGGGCTAACTTAGTGCTTCGCAATATGGGCGGTTTACAGCCAAGCTTGCGACACGAGACTGCACTGCACCTTGCATCGCAACGAACGCACTTTGCAAAACCCGAGCCCGGATACCTCGTAAGCTGCACAAGCCCCACACTTTTGTTATGCTGTGACACACGTCTCGAAAGCTTGATTCAAGCTGGCGACAAACATCTGTGGCCCCTCCGTAACAGCTGTAGCCCATGTGTCTACCGTATACTGCTTGACGCGTATGCTTCATACTCGGCTCCGCAGCGCCCAGCGTTGCTGTCGAGAAGACGAGGCAGATCGCCCCAGACGGCGCCAGGCGCTGACAGCCGTTACCGCCTCATCATACCACTCCTTTGCGTGATGAGCATTGCCATCAGACCCTGGTTAGTAGCCAAGATCAAGCCACATCCAGGGATCAAACCTTCCGCGCTCGTCTATTTGCGAGCGTGAACAAACGGCGCCGTTTGGCAAGTGGAACAATAGCGCCCTTCTAACTCACATCACCACCCTTTCACCCCGTTCCGAACATGTCCGATTGGCCCTACCAGCAAGGCCTGTTCTGGTGCTGCGAAACGGGCTGAGGTGCGGCTATGCGTGAAAGAGATCGCTACAAGGGTTGAATTCACTCACTCATCTAACAGACTACTGCAGCTTAGCTCAGGCTGATTCTGCACTTCAGCACCCGTCCGACGCTGACTTTCACTTTTGATAAATAATCTCAGCTGCCCTCCACTGCACGTGGCTTTTGCACTCCATTCCACGAGGAACGCCTAAGAGAGATACCATTGGAGGAATTGGACATCTCCTCGGTGCGCCCACTTACTAGGGATATACGAGAGTACTGCGCTAACAAGGTCTAGATCTGTGTGCAAACAACCATCGTACTACTACCCATACAATACATCGTCATCCTCCCCTTCAACTTGGACATATCCGACTCCATCTGCCATTCATCTCCACCATGCTCACCCGAAGCGCTCTTTTTTTTGCTTTGATGCATCTCACTAGCGCCTTTGCCACTCCCACCAAATCCCTCCGCCTCGAAGACTTGGAGTGTCGTTGCTTGTCTTTTTCGACAAGTGCAGCACCTACGCTATGCACTTATCAAGAATTGGTCTTACTCGATTGGGATACTGCGTACCTACTCGCAACCAACAATGATCTCAAGATCCAGTTTGCGAGCGAAGCCGCTGTACATCAGGTGCTGTCAATACCCAGACATCTACCTACCAGCGTACTTCGAACCGTCCAAGAAGGAGAGGAGGCGCGCCCATTGGACCCATCGAGTAGGATCCAGAATGAGAACAGGATCATATGCGGTTTCGGTGATGAGATTGAGCGCGTGGGCGATGATGACAGGGACTCGGTCCCCGAAATACATTACATTGGTGTGGTACTGGGCATATTCATGTTGCTTCTTATCGTCTACCTCATTGCGGAGTATATCTGGATCAGGTGAGTTGGCGCTACTCAAGTTTGATATGAACGACTTGTTAACCTTTACATTAGATTCGTTGCTCGAACAGGAAGCATCAAGCTCGAAGGCGATGAGAAACCCCTGGTCGCTGACTGCGAATCAACGCCCCTCGTTGTTGCACTCTTGAACCAAGGCATATACAGTACATCGCCATCAAGCTTGCCATGAAGACGGACACGAGCACGAACACGCGTCTGGATATGCATCTGCCTTCAAGGCAAATCCACCAATAAAAGTTCATTCGGACGACACTAAACATCAAAACTCACGACGATACGACACACATTTCCTTGGACCTCACAATATACACAACAATGTGTCTACTCATTGATACCGCACCACACCCGTGCCTTTTCAGCATCCGGCACACTTGGGCTGCAACTAGACAGTGCAAAGTGTTCTCGGGAGATTGTATGCGGCACAGAAAGACGGAGAAGAACAATTGAGACATGGATCAAGCGGGGTAGTCGGACTTGTCTGTTTGGGCACCTCGAAAGCTTCCCAAAGGCTGGACATGTAGGCGAACAGAGAAGACGGCAGCAGTAGAACGAACGGTGCTCTTGTTAATGGAGCAAGTAGACTAGGAAAGAGGAGGATAGGAAAACTACTTAGCATACAGTTTAGCATAACTACAACTCATCATATATTTTTTTAAACAAAATCTTTACAAAATTATACCCATTTACCTCACTACACCTCTCTCATCTTGACCTTGGCATCTCTTGCGTTGACTTTGACATGACACATGTGTCTCGTGTTGCACGAGACACAATACCAGGTTCCCTTGATGTACCCACGCTATTCTTAGCCCATGTCTATATCTCCCTCCATCTATTTGAAATGTGTCTCATATTACCAATGTTGGACAAGAAGATTACCAATGTTGGGCCAGACGGGCTTTCACGCAGGGACAACATGGCCAATTTCGTTACGAGGTTTCTATGCTCTAAACATTGGGAACAACGGCCCAAGTTATTACTCGATTACTTTATTCCTTCCTTTGTGCCTATGTACCTAAAAAGTTTCATCATAGATATACATATAACTACAGCAAAAGTAACACTGTATTCCCCCCGTCTTCTCCTTCTTGTTCTTCTTGTTCTTCTTCTCCTTCTCCTTCTCCACCTTCCCCTTCTCCTCCTCCTTCTCCTTCTCCTTCTTAGTACAGCCGCATTATATGCAAAGACCAAAAGCAAAGCACAAACAAGAAAGCAAAATAACACGCTCATTTCATCGGGGGTATAAACGCTATTCGTTTTTCGCTTGCGACGCCGCAAACTATTACTCTAAATAATGAAGATGAGCAATCGCGGGAATACTCTCTTGTTGAGACCGTCTGCCCTGCTCTTTTTGTCCTTCTCCCCCTCCGTGTAGAGTAGGCTTTGTAGACAAAGTATGCCTGAAAAGAATAAGGTGAAGAAGCGTATGCGCTCGGTTCGATTCAAATCGGCCAAATACATTGATGTTGTGGAATGCTCAATGAGTGGGTTCGGGGTAGAAGAGTTGAGCTTTTGGTTCATAGAGCCTATTCGAAGTGTTAGTCTTGGATGTCGTTTGCCTTTTTTTCTTCTTCTTGTCGCAGTCAGCGACTTACATGAACGTTTCATAGCGAACCCCCCTCTTCTTTTCTTTATTGCGATCCACACTATCGCCGCCGCTGTACAAGACAGGCTCCCAGGACATGACATCCTTCCATCTTGTCATTAGTCTTCTCCAGTAACAGGCCTCGGCTGCCTGTGTCAAATAGCGCTCCCTGAAGACTTGCACAGAGTTATCCGCAATGCGCTTGGCCTTCTCCGGGTGATCGAGTAGGTCCTCGACTGCGGAGGCAAGATCGGAAAAGTCGCGCTCGACTTCGACATAGTTTTGATTGCTGCCGTTGGCACGGAAGAGGTAATGATGGTGTTGTATCCATTGGAGTTTATGGGATATGATTACCGAACGGCAGAGTTGGCGGTACTTCAGAGAGCCAGAATAGGAACGACCTGCGATGTTTTGTTAGCTGATGTCTGGTAGTATATGGACTGATAGGAGGTGCTGTACCCTCTGCGTGTGCAATGAACATGTAGTTGCACTGGTCCACTGGCCCTAGGAATTGCTCCTTGAAGTTTGGATCAGTCCACCTGAGCTGGCCAACATCGCTCCACGGCTTGCCCTTGGCCGCGTCGAGCAGCGCTCTACGCAACTTAGGCGCAAAGGTGATTTTCCCTCTCCAAACCAGTTTCTCAATCTTTTGATTCCACGGCTCTCGGGTCTCGCGCTGTACCGCTTCCCGTGCCACCTCGTCCAGAGTACCCAACGAAGGCATATCCCAACTCCAGAAGCCAAAGTCTGGCATCAACCAGAGGCTGTGGTCTTGGACGCGGCGGGTGAGCGACCATATAGGCTTCGCAGGCTGGGCGGGCAGGTCTTCTACAGAGAAGGTAAACTCAATGTTTGGCATATGGGCATTCGCAGGGGCAGCGAGGAGGGCGCGGTAGATGGCACTGAGGATGGCGAGAGCTTTTTGGCGGTTGATGTTATCGACCAAGTGGGTTTCAAGGACGTAGAGCTGTGGTATTCACGTCAGCATACTCATTCCATACGCACGCTCCGATGCACCCAAAGTTGGACCAACCTCTCTGTCAAACACCATAGCCCTGACCATGCCCTTGGTAAGCTCGAAGCTGTTCAGCTCAGCCTCGGTCACCTTGCCCGAGCGATCCCGCACCTTGACGGCCCGCTCTATATCCTCATACTGTCCTGGGAATGCACTCGCACACTGTGCCTCGTCCAGGCCATAGTTGTTCTTGTCGCGCGGATAAGTGAAGGTCCATAGATTC
The DNA here is from genome assembly GCA_014334815.1 of Pyrenophora teres f. maculata. NCBI lineage: Eukaryota > Fungi > Ascomycota > Dothideomycetes > Pleosporales > Pleosporaceae > Pyrenophora > Pyrenophora teres. Next base: position 644,585 of record CP060576.1, on the reverse strand, counting down.
TGGTCGTCGGCTTGCGTCGCATTGGCGGTCAGGACAGACTGGGTGGCGGCGCAGTCTAGACACGTGTCGCAGGAGAAGGTGGTACTGAATTCGCACTGGCAACGGCCAGCCGGCATATACTCCTTGACCAGCGGGGGTAGCGAGGGGTTCTGGGTGCGGGTGCCATATATGATGGTGCAGATGAGTAGGAAGAGCAAAGCGCATGCGGTTACGAAGAAGAAAGACAGGACCTCTGTGCCCGTGGGGCAGCGACGGCGGTATACAGTCTTGTCCTTGCGCTCCTCTACAATCCACATCTTTCTCATGAGCATCTGCGCTAGCGAAAACCGGGGGACACGAAAGCGAGGCACGATGGCGCGGGAGCGAACACACGCGATGGGGTCGGTCGCGTGTGTTTATATAAGTGAATCTTGGGGGGTAGCAGGCTCGGGCCGGAACGACATGAATGGCGAATGTATTAGGTGAATATGTACAGACGAAGGAGAGGGCTAGGGGTTGGCTTTGTGCTGACTGGGCGCGAGTGGTGATGCGACAGGCCAGAGTGAAGGGCGATGCTTGGAGCCAAGCCGTGGGCTTAATAGGGAAGAGGGGCAAGGATGTGGTGCGGAAGAGAAACAGCAACAAGGCTTCACAGTGGATGCCGCATCATGGCCAAAACGTTTGCGCCATTGGAGATACGGTGAGAGGAACGGAGTGGGAAAAATAGGGTCAAGATCGAACTCGGGTCCATCTCGAACCAGGCTTGGGTATGGACAGGGGGGTGGGGGGTGGGGTGGAGTGGAGTGCACGCCGTCGCCCGTTGCCTTGCCTGCCCTGGTATCAAACATTCGGATCCAACCGTAGCGACAGCGACAGCGACATGGCCAAAAAGGCATAAGCAAGTCACATATTGCAAGCATCGAGGGGTGGCATAGGCGGGCCTTGCACAAGCTGCTGCATGGTATGCGTCTCATTGTACAAGGCCATTTGTGCACCGCTGTCTGCCAGTTCTGAGGCTCCCGTGAGAGGCATTATTAGCATTGGAGCTGTCAAACACGCGCGGCCTTGTAGCAGCTGCCAGCCCAAAGCAGTAAGGCGTGTGCAAATTACCTACCCGTCCAAGTAACCCCCCTCGCAGTGCCCCATCCAAGCCGGGAGGATGCAAATCGGTCTGACAGCATAATTACTGTACTGCTGCTCCATCTACTGGTCCATTCTTGGCAGATTGCGCTTCGTGGCTTCAATGTTGCGCCTCTCCTCCCGGCACGTGATGGTGCATTACCATGGAATCTTATAACTTCAAACCGCCGTGCTAGGTGCTGGACGTGCGGCCGCCGCCTTGTGTGCTAGCGGAAACCCCCCAAAGTCAATTTCCGAGACAATCCTCCCACTTACAGTAGCTCAGGAGCCGCCCGTTCCCAGATAGACTTCTGTCAATTGCGGGCCAGATGGACTGTGGCTTGTGGGCTAGCACAGCCACCACAGTGCCGACATGAGTTATGCCCCACAGGCGAATGTGCACAGTGCACACATCCGAAATTACCATCACTGCTGGCACCACCCTGCGCTCGAGAATCATTGTCATATTGTACCATCCTTCATGCTATCAAACAAACTCCTCAAGGCGCTCAACCCGCTCTACACAGGGAGGCCATCAATGCTAGATAAAACACCCGGCCCGAATGCAGCGAGATGAAAGAAAACTGAAAAGTCTAGGGGTACCTTGGCCAGCGCAACCGCCGAGCTGAATCCCTCTAAAAAAAAAGGTAACCGTCAATGTATGAATCAAAGCTATGTACACAAGAAGCCCAAAAATAACAAAAAGTGACAACGTGTCTACAAGTGACCGCAGTCAACCAAGTGAATGCCGGGGTGCTTGCTTGGCCAAGCTCCCCAGATGATAATGTGAGACCAGCGACCAACAAGCCCTACAAGCCTTGTAGGAACATGTAAAGTGCCAACTAATGCCAGCGGCGCTGATCCTCACTACACCTACTATCACCTATGCCGATAATACGTGCATATCTTCCTCATCCGCATGGGGGCGGTATTGGAACGGCTGGAAGGCTGTCGTCTTGCCCTTGTGAGCGTGCACTGCCAATCCCATCTCGCGCATGCGCTCCGCACCACGTCCAGGAGCAGGACGCTTCTCCTTGGTGCCTTTGCGATGCTGCTTCCTGTACAGTTTCTCCTTGCGCCGCTGCTTCTTCTTCTCCAGACCCACTTTGATGTCAATGGCACGGCGCACAGGCATGTCGGACCCATCAGCGTCTTCATCCTCGTCGAGATCAAATGGGTTCATCATTGTGATGGGAGTACGCGGAACAGAGGCCGATACCAGAGGTGCAGGCCTCTCAGCAATACCGCCGAAGCGTATCGACACTTCGCTGCGCTGACGAGCCGCCATGGGATTGACCGAGCCACGCCGAGTCGGCGGCGGTGACCGAAGCCGCATTGGAGGCGGAGGAGAATGGAGGCGATTAGGGGGTGAGTTCCCGAACAGCTTACGTGGTGGAGGCGAGCGGTGCGCACCACGCTTTGCTGGTGGCGGAGACCGGAGTCGTTTCGGTGACGGCAAGGGGGATCGCTTCTTGGAAATGTCTTTGCGTCGACCCCGTACGTCGCCATCAACGGGATCCATGCCATATACCATGAGGTGATCAGTCTCCGAAGCAAGGTTCTCAACCTCGGAATCTTCATCTTCATCGTCATCCGGAAGTTCGGGGTCAGATGTCGGAAAAGTAGGGTCAATGTCTTGCGGAGTAGGCTTATGCTTGGCTGCACGCCGACGCTCCAACGTCGACATGTACGCAGCTTCGGCCGGCCGATCTTCATCAAGCGTGCCGCATACAAAGTCGGTGCTGTCAGGCAACTCCGGACTTGGTGCGCGAATGTTAACTGGCTTGGACTTCCTGCGCTTGGATGGCTTGTCTAAGATCTTGAGACCATCACGACTTTCCAGGGATCCAATCGACGACTCGGATACGGTTCGGTGAGTCTTCAGTCGGAGTTGTTCCAGATGCTCCACAGATGTAGCCGCCGTTGAAGCCCCAGGTGCCCACCAGTTGTAGTCAGAACCAGCGTCACTTTCGTCATCTGAGACTGCGAAGCCGTTCTCGTCATCAGTCTGAAAGCCCTCGTCGGTAACATCGCTGTACGCATCACTGCCGTCTTGGTCCTCGTCGAGCAGGTCCTCGTCATCGTCGTCATCGTCGTCGTCCATCTCAGCAATGTCATCCTCATCGTCCTCGTCTTCTTCGTCTATAGCCTCTTCTTCTGCAACTTCTTCGCCTAGCTTGCGTAGATTGTTCTCAATCTTAAGTGTATCTTGAACAGTAAGCCGGCTTCGGTGGCAAGTCATTTCCTGGGTCCATTCATCAACTTCTTCCTCTGAGGAAGCAAACTCATGGAAACGATATGCTTCGCAACGGGCAAGATCAGAGTTGGCACTTAATCGGCGGGTCCGGTCCACGGTGGAAGCCTTCCGGACACTGACGGGGGAGTTATTGCGGACGGTAGAATCAGAGTCACGATGGACCTGAGGAGATGCCATTGGTGGGGGAGCTATCCGACGTGGTGGCGGTGCGGGGCTGGCCATACGGCGGGATTTGGCATTGGTGGATTCGGTCGATGGCTTGGAGGGGCACGCAAACTTGATGGTGCTAACACGCTTTGGAGGCTCTTCAGACTTGGGTGCAGGTGCCGGCTTTGGGGTTGCTTCTGCCGGTTTGCTTTCTTCTTTCGGGCCACATGCGAACATGATGCATCTTTTTCTTCCTAGGACAGCTTCGATGTTCTGTTCCGTACTCTGAGGCGCGGCCTTGTATAGTGGGCTAATGTTGTCATCATCGTGCGAGACTACTTTGACGTCTAGCTGTAACGGTTTCTTATTGAAGGGGGGTAACATGCTGTGGAACGCCGCCGAGGGGAGCGGCGGGCTGGGCGTGCACGGCCGTGTACCCGGACTTGTAAAGCCTCCGTCACTTGTGAGATCGGCTGTTCCGCTGTTGTTACTCCATGTGGAGACGCACGACATGCCGCGAACTGGGCTCTCATCAAAGTGCTCTTCGGTTGGCGAGCTCGCATCGGAGCCATATTTAAGCGCCGAGGTCAGAAGGGATTCTTTGCGGTCCAGGTTGGGTTTCGACTTTGTGAAAGAAGTTGTGGAGGAGTTTCGGAGATTCAAAGGCGCTGGACGTTGGGCGCAAGGTTCAGGAGGTTCGTCCAATTCACCCACGGCTTCGTCTTCGGCCATGACGACGGGCGGGGCGGCATTGGCCATGTTCTGTGGCGTGTCTATCCGTAACGCGCCTTGTCTGCCAATATGGTGCTGTTCGTTGGCCATGTCGCTATGCAGAGTCAAGGGAGCGGATATGGAGTTGCTGGGTGCAGAATTGGAGGTTGGAAGTGATGCGGTGATAGTAAGATTGGCCGACGGGCCAGGAGATTATGGGCGTGTATCGTCTTCGCACACACACACAATTGGAGAAGCGCTACCGGAGTCGGGAAATCAGTACAAAGATGTCGTCTCGTGGACCGTGTCGTGTGTGCAGTAGAGAAATCGAATGCTATCGATGGCTGTAGGAGAGGGTGGGGGCCCCAAGGGAGGCAATGTTATAATATCGACAGAAACATAGTGTACTTGTGTGAAGTGAACCTTGGATGGAACTAAAGGCGAGTCTTTGGGACGTGTCAGAAGTAAAAAGCGTTAGGCATCGGGGACATGTGAAGGGGTACCTTGTGAAGATGGCGTGGGCGACTTGTGGCGACGGCCCGTGGGGGAGCAGAGGGAGCGGCAGGAGCAGCTAGATGATCCCGTCGACGAGTGTTGTAGATGAATGGCGGATTCGGTAGTCAGGCGACTATGCACAGGTCTGCTGCGACAGTAGCGGCGCGACTGAGCGAGTCGGACGTGTAGGAGAGGAGAGAGAGAGGAATTTCATGTGCAATAGCGTCTCGGCACCATTCGGGAATAGTGGGTACTACCGGCTCTTACCTCTGCACCGTGCACAATGCAGCCAATGCACGCCTTGGCTTTGGCAAATGTTAGGTTTATCGCGAGTAGCCGTATTGGACAAAGACTCCTTTATGTTTTGGTTGAATTGTGTGCTTTTGGCCTCTTTATTTGGCACCCTTTTGACTTTGATTGAGATTGCACCCGAGCCAGCAGCTCTTTGTGCCCCGTCTCCTCTCCCCCCCCGCCATGTTTGGTCACTCGAACAAGACACAAGAAAGCCGGTTTCAAACATGCAGGGCACAGCCGATGGAAGACGCAATAGAGACACGCACCCCCTTGCGCTTCTTGCGCTTCCTGCACAGCACCCCTGGGCAATCCACCACCAGAGGCTTTACCACGCACCCCCCCCCAAACCTCGACAAGCGCCTGCAATCCGCCGACAGGGCCACCGCACCACAGTGAAGGAGGCCCGCGCTAATGGCGCCCGTGCCCGGATGGGCACCTGCGCACATGCATGCTTCAGCCCTTCTTCCGACCATGCGTCCGATGCCCGCTCAGCCAACCGCACCCTGTACACTGCACTGTACACTGCACCCAGCCCTCTACAGTCTCGTATCTATGCTCCGCTCCGCAGTCTGCACTCTCCGCCCTGTCCACAGCTTTCGTATTGTGTTGGTACCGTAGCGGAGCTGCCCCCTTCGACCGACTTCAAATGCCTCACTTTCTACTTGGTTACCTCACCCTTTTCCAGGCTCCACAATACGCCTTCAGTCTTCTTCTGCCACCTTTTCACCGCTGTGCCCTCACCGCTCTTCTTCTTCCCCGTAGCTGCTGTAGCTGCTGGACATACGACGCAGTGCACTCTGGCCCATCATCTGACTGGCTATGGCGCCATTGGACGTCATCTTCAACGGAGACGAGATGCACCACACCACGTCCATTGTGCGCCGCTGAGCCGTCGCATACAGTGTCCACTTGTAGATAGTCGTCGTCGCCGAGTCTGGGGTTTCGTTCGCTGGCAACTAGTACCCTGGCCGATACCATTTCAACAGCAAGCGCCCCAGCCCGCTGCGAATGCCCTTGTCCCAATCGCTGCCGTCTAGCATGATGCATGCGGGGAAAGACCCTACCCCATGACGCTCTTCACGTTTTTAGAACCCTTGTTAACTTTCTCTTTGGCGGTGCCCAAGGTAATCCTACCGTATGCGCCGGGTGCGCGCCCCCACTACTACCGACACTTGTTACACCAATGCTGTGACATTTTGAATCAACACTGCACTTGCAAACGCACCCCTCCAAGATACAGAATTGGGGTAACAGCCCGGGTAAACGGACGGCCTGCGACTTGCGGCCGCTAGGCTCTCTTCTGGAAACCATCCTTGTCATGTGCAATGACGTAATCTCAGTCATCCCAGAGTCTGACATCAGTTCACGTCAATCGATCCAAATGCTCATACGCGTCAAGTATCCAGTACAGCCACTGTAGTCTCCAAGTCAGAGTAACATGTGGTCCACCACAAGTCGGCGCTAGACGATGCCCGAACAATCTCCACCAGCCCACCTGACTCGGCAGCGCGTGCTTCCGCCATACTTTCCCTGCTCACCTTGTTCAAACCTACCGTACTAACACGGCAAGCCGGCCCATGTCGCATCAACTCCAGAGCCAGGCCAGTGTCCAAAAACACCGCAGTAAAGCAACCTACAAGCTGGAAACAATGTTGACATCAACACGTCTCCAGAGCCCCGACCGAGTGCCGGCTGACGTGCAGCTCAGCCTCATCTTCCACGCGGCACTCTTACTATCCCTCCCATCATCTCACATAAGTACGGAGGTGCCTTTCAAAAGTTCTGTCTGCTAAGAATAATTCAGCCGAAGTCTGGCCGTCTTACCCAAGGCTTATCCCTTCCCTCTATGTACTTATTACTACCTTATAGCTTAATTATCTTTTAAATATATATAAAAATTTGCTTAATCTAAGCTTAGATCTTAAGTTGCGAGAGATCTTTCTAGTAGTTCTACTAGATTCTAACTACCTTAGCCCTTAACTATAGAGCTCCCTTCTTTATAGTCTCTCTCTTTATATAAAACTAGCATAGCTTAATATAGTTATAGTCTAGCGAGTTACTACACTAGAGTAGTCTCTAGATATTATAGAGACAATAGACTATACCTTAGTAGTAGTAGGCGTAGGTAGGTACTTTATTCTCTATTACAACTATCTAAGGTCTATCTTAGAGATACTCTTTAGCGAAGGGAATTAGCTTTAGAATTAAAATGTAGGTGTAAGGGGCTACGCTCGGGGAGCTATTGCACAGGTATACTGGAGTTGTATTCAATGAAGAAGAGAGCTATGGGCTATCCCGCTCGAAGGTCACTCAGAGTGCGCGTCTGTGCGCAGCTCGGGTTATCCTTTGACCGCTAGTTAGGGGTATGGCCCTAGCGTGCGTCTACGCACGTGACCAAGATCCCATCGAGGATTTACCTACTGGGCTCTAGCCCATCATAATACCCCCCTTCTCCCTCCCCTTCTTAGGGGTTATCCCGGCGAAACCCTTCTAGTAAGCGCCCCTCCTCGCTCTAAACGTCCTTCGTATAGGCCTCCTATTAATCTAGAGCTTCTGTTTCCTCTAGCAATTCTACTGGCTAGAGATCTGTTAGAGCGTATCCAGCCCATTTCACCTCGTAGTAAAGGCGCCAACTACAACCTTAGCGTTCCTATTTCTCACTCATAATCTCCTCTATAACCCACTCGTTCTCGTTACCTACTTATAACAGCAACGGCTGATAGTCGTCTTGTACCTAGCTAGGTAGAGGATCTAAGTTAGCAAGGCGTAGTCTGTTAACGTAAAAGACTAGGTAGTGTCCTAGAGGGGTATCTAGCTTAACTAAGTAGCTATTAATTACTTAGACTACTATATACTTAGCACTCTTCTAGTTAAGCTTCCGTAACTATTATCCTATCCTATATTGTTTGTCGAGCCGCAACTAGACTTTGTTACTAACCTAGTACCTCTTTGCTTCTTTGCAGTACCTATTTACCTGCCTTTCTTATTCTGTTTGGGCTGTAGCCATGCTTACTTACGCTAGGTCAAATACGTCTCGGAACTTAGCTACGATAGCTTCTACCTTCTTACGGTCTAAACGTTCTTTAGTAGTGTACTTCTTCTGGTTGGCTCCTTAAGAGATTTCTAGTTACAGCGGATCTACGTTATATCTATGTTGCAAGAAGAATGGCGCTACTCCTATTAATATTGCGTCCCTACTATTAATAGCTATTTAGGCCATTAGGCAGAGAGGTACCTAGTCTATTTAGGCCTAGCTGATAAACGCTCGGGTATAGGCTTCCTACACGCTGTTCATCCTCTCGGTCGAGCTATTAGTTTGGGGGTAGAAGGATGTTGATAACTATCGCCTAATCTTTAGGATCTCGCAGAGGCGCTCCTATAACACGCTCACGAACTGGCTACCTCTATCAGAAGTTATAGTATCTAGTAACCAGTAGTAGGCTACTACTTATCTAAGGAACGCTCGGACAACTGTTTCCGTCTTAATGTCAGGTAATAGGATAAAGATTAATCCCTTGCTAAGCCTATTAGTGACAACTATAAGAAAAGTCATGCCTTCGCTAGTTAGTAGTCCTTTAATAAAGTCTATTAAGATCTCCTTCTATATCCTGTCTAGTATTAGTAATAGTTTTAGGAGTCCTTGGGAGCCTTCTCTCTATAGTTTAGTTCTTCCGCATACGTCGCAGTTACGCACGTAGCATCTAATACTACCTGTTATACCTAGCTAGAAGAACTCTCGGGCGAGTATCTTGTAGGTAATCTCTCTCCCTAGGTGACTAGCTGAGAGAGAGTCGTAGACTCCACTAATTATTTTAGTGCGTAGACTCTTATTATCTAGCACCCATCTTCTACCTCTATATAGTAACCCTCCTTAGTTACTAACTTTATACTCTAAAATTAAGCACTTTACGCCTAAGCTTAGGGGGAACCTTCGTTCTTGCCCTATTACTACTTACGTTGCTTCTTAGTACTGCTAATCGTTCTTTAGAGCCTCTAGCTATAGCTCCTTAAGCTCGTTTCTTTAGGCTAGGTCTTCTTGCTGCTCTGACTACCCTTTAGTTAGACTAGGACTATCTCCTATTTATCCTACTTATTCTAACTGCTCTATACTACTCTTATTAGCGGCGGCGTCTTATTAATCTAGCTATTCTTTAGTCAGGCTAGGACAGCTTCCTATTCGTCTTACACAAATCCTTGCTAATATAACCTAGCTCTTATCTAAGTCCTCTTTATCTTCGCTCGCTTTCTCGTAGCAGCAGAACGTTAGTTTTAGGATTTAGACAATACACTTTTATAAGCGTTCGTCTCCTGCGTCTTCTAGTAGGTCCTATTCTCTTCTTAAGAGCGCATCAGCTCTCACGTTTTGCTTCCCTAGCTAGTACAGTATCTCCATATTAAATTAGCTTAATAACACGGCCTAGCAGATTTAACGTTCGCTCAACATCTTTAGCTTTATAAAGTACTCTAGGTTCTTATAATCAGTAATTACCTTAAAGCTCTTTACTAAGCGGAGTTCGGCGTCCCATTCTTCCAGGCATCGTACTACAGCTAGTAGCTCCTTGTCGTGTATCTCGTAGTTGCATTCGTGAGCGTTATTCTTTCTTAAGAAGTACGCGCAAGGGCGTAGTATCCCTTCTTCGTCGTACTAGGATAGCACTCCTCCTATTGCGTAGCTAGAAGAGTCACATTCCAGGACTGTGTCTCGCTTAGAGTCGAATGTCGCTAAGATAGGTTCTATTACAAAGATCTCCTTTAGCTTATTAAACGCGGCCTACTTGTCTTTTCCCTAGGTAAAGCTCACATCGCCTATTAGGCGGGTTAAGGGGGTAGCGATCTTTGCAAAGTCTCTAATGAACTTTTGGTAGAAGTTGGCAAACCCAAGAAATGATCGTACGCCTTTTACTATCTTAGGTACTTCCCACTCCTTAATAGCTTTAACCTTATCTAGGTCCATAGAGATACCTTTCCCTGCGTCGATAATAAAACCTAAGTACTTAGTAGATTTCACTTCGAATTCGCATTTCTTAATATCTACATAGAGTCCTGCGCTCTAGAGCTTGCTAAGGACCTTTCAGACATAATCCTAGTATTACCGTAGGCTGCTATTAGTGTAGATTAATACGTCGTTAAGATATGCTAAATAGAACTCGTCTAAGTACTCCCTTAATATCTAATTAATATACCGCTAGAAGGTACTCGGAGAGTTTGCTATACTAAATAGAGTAACTAACTACTTAAATAGACTAAAGCGTATTCTAAAAGCTATCTTCTATTTGTTACCTTCTGCGACACGAATCTTATAGAAGGCGGCAATTACGTCTAGCTTTATAAACCACTTAGCCTTGCTTATATTGTTAAGTGTCTCTCAGATAAGTAGTAGGGGGTATCTATCCTTCCTTGTAATAGCGTTGAGCGCGCGGTAGTCGATGCATAATCGGAGTCCTCCTCCTAGCTTCTTTGCAAATAGAACTAGTAAAGAGGCTGGCGAGCTGCTCACGCGGATAAATCCTTTTTCTAGAAGGGCTGTGAGCTCCCTTCGGAGCACTAGTAACTCGCCCCTCGACATACTGTATAGCGGGCCCCACAGCGGCTGTGGCTATTAACTGTCCTTTGACTCTAGCTCAATCTTATAGTCTACTCTAAGACCTTAGTGTAGGGGAAGTTTCGACGCTTCCTTTAGGTTAAAGAGCTCAAAATAGCTCTAATACTGTTTTAGTAGTAGTGACTTTATATCTACTACCTTCTTTAGTGCTAACGCCTTATTAATGTCTATAATAGAGGCGGCGAATATCTACACTCTCTTCTTCGGGTCTTTAGATCTCCTTATAAGACCTATAAACGTAGATGCGCTCACCTAATGTGTAGCGCTCTAGGTTGCGATGCCTTCATCGCACCTCACTCGAATACCTCTCGAGTGTATAAACAGGCTCCTTTTTACTGGAGCAATTGAGACGTCCTGGTGGTCCATCTACCCTTTTCCCAGGACAACTTCTTCATCCATGCTGTTGAGTACGTACGCATAGATAACCTCTCGGTGACCGTGCATATTAAACTCGAACCTGGAGACCTCGTCTATCTCCGATATCTTTCCATCGATCCCCTCTATCATCCGAGGAGTAATCGAGAAGCGCTCTAAACGGCTTTAGCGAGCGAATTCTCTACTAACTAACGCGTAGCATAAACACCTACTATTAATTAACGCGGTAGCGTTATAGATAGAGTTTACAATTAAGTGCGCTATAAGGGGAGGGGTATTTATGTGCTTCTACTAAAATTAGTTCCATTTACTACTTATCTGCTAATCTATCTTCTAAGGCTCCAGACTAAGACTCTAGTCTAGAGCTACTCTTTTCCCGAGTCGTCCGACTCGCCTTCATCTATATCCTTTGGGGGATCTTTGCTGTCTGACAGTGGCTCCCTTCGTGCCGCTCAGCTTACTTTAGTGCTCCTTGCCTTAGGACTCTTCCTACAATACTTAGATATATATCCTTTCTCACCGCAGGCGTAGCACCTAATCTAATCGGCACTCGGCCTGCTAGCTCTAGTACTTGCCTTGCTAGCTTTCGTTGGCTCCTAGTCTATCTTCTTAGGTAGCGATAGTGTCCGAGTACTCTTTAGAGTTAACTGCTCTACTGGCGTATGTCCTTGTCGGGCTCAGGTTGTTAGACCTACCTAGTACAGGTTGTCGGACGTCCGGATAGCTTTGTTGATAAGCTGCTCGTACGACAGGTCCTCGTCTACTATAGCGAGGGCTTCCTGTAGCTTTGCATGAAGGCCCTTTAGAAATATACTCTTCTTTGCTATCTCGCCAAAGTGTTCGCCTAACTAGATCTTAAGCTAGTTGAACTCTATATAGTAGTCCCTAACTAATAGCTTACCCTGCCTTAGGTTCAAGAGCTAATCAAAGGCCTTCAACTTCTGGTGCGGGTCGTCGTATTACTAGTCTATAAAGTGCCATAAGTCGTTAATACCGCTGTAGTCTTAGTATTTTTCAGCCTAGGGTAGTAGTACGTCTGCGGCCTTACTAGAATATCTACTTACTACGTACTCTATCTAAGCGACGCTTAGAGCTCCCTTATATTCGTGTCGAAGTTTCGCTTTTGCCTTATAGCGGAAGGCTAAGTATTTCGATCTATCCCTATTAAATAGTTCTAGATAGGGGAATTTACTCTTCGTAGGGACAGGCGTTAGCGCGTAGGAGGGAGGTGTGTTGGCACGCGCGGGCGTCCTAACCTAAGGAGTAGCCGAGAGGAGTTCAGCGGTGCGCTGTTTTTCTAAGGCTTCTAGCCGACTAGCTATTGGTCTTAGTAGGCCTATTATCTAGGTTATTATCTAGGACACGTTATCTTGTTAGGCTTATAATAGTTAGCCTATTATCGCTGCCGTAGGGTCCTAAGGGACTTTTGGTGGCTCCTGTAGTAATTCTCTAGCTTCCCCTGCTTCCTTTGTTCGTCTTGCGACCTCGTTTATTATCGGGGCTATAGCGGCTTCCTTCTACCTATTATTCCTAAGCATCTGCACGATTTCCTAGTATATTTGGTCGTTAGGTACTCTAGCGAGGTACTTAGCTAAGGCGTATGCGGATAGCTCGTTAGCGTTAAGGTTAGGAAGGTTGTCTTCTATTCTAAATAGCAGAGGGCTTCTCGTGAGCTTCTGCGTCTGTAGCCTACTCCTCTGCGGTAAGGACTAGTAGGGCTTCTAATCGTTCTTCGATCGACTCGCACAGGTAATCTCCCTATAGCCTACTCCTCTTTAGTAAGGAACTAGTAGGGCTTGTCTCTTGCTTATTCTCTATAATAAGGCTTTTCTAAACGACTCTTAGTAGTCGTTATAAGTCGCGACTTTTAGAACTAATTCTTACGCTTACGATTTCCTCTTAGCTATTCTTTTAGCTAAGTATCGTGGCCTATGCCTCTTCTATAGAGGACTGATAGGACTTCTAACGACGCTTACTCTACTATAGTAAAGGGTCGTTACCTATTCTTTAATTTTTTAAAGACTAACAGGGCTTCTACCGCTCTCGCTTACTTTCTTATAAAGTCTTTTGCGGGTAGCAGGACCTACACCTTAGTACTGTCGAGGTATCGGGTAGGGCTTTCCTGAACGATGTTCGGCGACACAGCTTAGAGTCTACCTAGCTGACCAATATTCGTTTACTCTGGACGTCTCGCGAGGCCAGTAGCGCGTTTGACTGAGCGTCCTACGAGGCTGCAGTCCTAGGCTAGCTATCTTACGATGGCTTCTGCCTACTTGTTGTCTGAGGGCCTATCGTGCCTTTAAGCAACACCAATCCCGTGTAGCAGGTTACCCCACTCGCACGTTGAAGTAGCGGTCAAGAGGATCGACGCGCTACAAGTTAACAGAGTCTTGTAGCAAGGCTCTGTTAATTAGGATCGAATACAAAATGTAAGGGGCTACGCTTAGAGAGCTATTGCATAGGTATACTGGAGTTGTATTCGATAAAGAAGAGAGCTATAGGCTATCCCGCTTGAAGGTCACTCAGAGTGCGCGTCTGTGCGCAGCTCGGGTTATCCTTTGACCGCTAGTTAGGGGTATGGCCCTAGCGTGCGTCTACGCACGTGACCGAGATCCCATCGAGGATTTACCTACTGGGCTCTAGCCCATCACAGTAGGTCTAATATCTCTACTAGTTAACACTACCTCTAGACGTACTACGCACTAGCTTACCTATCTTCTCTATCTATCTCTATTAAGGCTTCCTACTAAGCTTATTATATAGCCCTATCTTTCTTATAGACTCTAATAGCTCTTACTCCTCTTTCTATATAAGCTTAAGCTCTGCGTTAAGCTACTTAATCTTCTAAGTAGCGTCCTCCCTCTCTACTTTTATCTCTAGCTAATAGACATAGTATAGACTTTTCTTATTATATAAGAAGCTCCCCTAGAATATAAACTTAGAGTATCCTTTCTACTTCTTATAGATATAGCTCTTAACTACTCCTTATCTACCTTTCTCTAGACTCTATAGCCCCTATATTAGTAGTTAATTACTATAGATATCTTATCTATCTAGATAATATTTTTTTAGTCCTCTAATATCTAATCTTTATAGTCTATCGCCTACTTTAAATAATCGTTCCTTATCTACTATATTAACCTAGGCTTCCTCGTTAGCTTAGTCTTCTTATATCCTACTTCTCTTAATACCCTCTAGATAGTAGAGGCAGAGATTTTAACTCCTTTAAGACTAAGCCTACTAGTAATATTAGCGCAGGTCTTCTCTTATCTATATCTATTGCGTTATACTTATTAGAATATCTACTCTTATACCTCTTTTATCTACTTAGTAGGTCTACTAGAGCAAGGGGCATTCTAAACGTAGTATAGGAGGATCTTAAGAGAGAGGATATTTAGCTTAAAGCTAGCAGTAATAGCTCTATTATAGATATAATTAACTATATATAGATTAATACTAGTTAGCGCTATAACCTATAACGTAGTCTTACTAATAAGAGGTAACTTTAACGTTACAATTAAGGTGCGGGTATAAAAATTAGTATTAAGAGCTATAGTAGATAGATAAGTCTAATAACTAATTATATAGCTACTTAGCTTAGAGGTAAGATTTACGCTAAGAGGAGTTATGCTAAAGCGCCGAGATTAGCGTTAGACAGAACTTTTGAAAGGTACCTCTGTACAATTAATGCTTTTCCAGAGGCATCCATCCCGTCTTTGGCACTAAACCCATCTCATGCACTTGTCACCAGGTATAAGATTTCGTGACATTTGGCCAAGTCTTCCACCCCCTTCACGTACTACTTTAATCTCGCGGTCATGCCCTTTTCCGCTTTCCGCAAGACACGTTGTACTTCAGCCAAGCCCTGGGCGTGGCCGCTTGTACGTTTCATCGACAATGATCATCAGCGCGGGTCGCCGTAGGCCCGCGCGGCCAAGCCATTGTATACTAACTGCTAGCCTAGACATGCAATATACCAAGACTGATGTGCATCTTACAGCCAAGACTTCTGCGTAAGCCTTCATATAAACTGTAATCATTTCCTTTTTTGGCTGTACCTCGCCATGTGGTGGGGGGCGAGTTGGATCACGTTGGGTTTTGCTGATGTTCGCTTACCAAATTGTCCGGCAGATGAACCAACAGGTTCGGAATTGGTAGGTGGCATGTTTCCGGATAATCATATGTCACTGTGGCATGTTTACGCTGTTGTACCAGTAGGCCGACAGGGATGGTTGCTTTGGATTAGTGTCATGTACAGTGTATACGACTGCATGCAAAGCACCATCGACGCCCATAATTGACCGAGCACAGTGAAGCTGTAGCTGCTTGGGACGCCTCCATCTGGCCGGTGCACAGTTTCATCAGCACTGCATACGAGCAATGATAACGAATATAATTCATACGAGTTCTATGGTCTTCATATAACTACCTCTATCCTTGCAAGGCTTCCAAGGAGGCTGTGCATCTGAATACAGTGTTGGAGGCAGATTAACTCCATGTTTAGGACAAGAAGTGGAGGGATACACATGAACCAGAAGCAGACGTCATGTCAGCAGTCTAAGACCGACCGTTTCGAGAACGACCTGCAAGTAAGACTGTACAAAACACACCGTCGTGTGCATAATTCTCTGCACGAGTAGACATGAACAACACGGCGATGACTCACACATACCAATGAGCATATGTACGTGGTGTGCATTACTAATTACTTCAGATGGACTAGATCACCATAGTTCCTATCATGCTTAAACTCCTTCGCTATGCTCTGAAAACATTCCGTGTAGATGAAGACCCTGTTGTGAAATCCAATCCACCATGCATTACTCAGCCAGTCCATTGAACCGACTAGGCAGATGCAGCGGCGTCAGTTCCTGCATCTGATTCCCCGTCTGTCTCTTTGGAATATCCAACTCCTTTTTCCAGTTTTCCCTCACGAAATCCAATGTACGCGCAAAGACCAGCTCCCTCTCACTCCTCTCATGCTGCGGTACAAATTTATCTGGAAATTGTGTCCATCCGTGTCTGCACCCCGGGGCGTGCCAGACCTCGAGACCGCCGTTTTGCGAACTGGGTACCTTGGAAGAACCGGCTTGTCCGCCGCTGTGGCCGTCCCAGTCACCTTCTCTTCCGTCGCCAAAATGAACTGGCCCATTCCAGTCGTTGTTGTTCATCCTGTCCACCCAGACGTCACTTTGAACTGCCAATGTGTCTTTTTCGGGTAGGACTAGAAAGATGGCAGCGTTCTTCTGGATATAGATAGGGTCGTTCAGACCAGGGCTAGCTCGAGGATGCGATCGCAACTTTTTCGGTAGATATGTTGGTCCCATGATGGAGAATAAGCCTGGTGTTCTCGGTTTCTGGGTATGATGGTCGTCTGAGTTGAGGGCATTGGGCATGGGCTTCATTGGGCGCTCATGTGGTAGCAATCGCGCGTCCAACGATGGATAGAATAGCAGCAATGGCAGCATTCGCGGTTGTACTTGAGGAGGAGGAAGTAGACTAGGCCATGACTCAAAAGGATCGTCCAGAATCGTAGCTCTGCGGTTCTCCGGCATGGTAGGTGACATAGTGTCCGCCTGGGCACGATCAATCGAACCCAAGCGATGACCCATGGTGGGTGACATGCTCCCAAGCTCAGGACAAGGCGGCACAGATATAGCCAGATTCAACGCAATATTTCCGCCTGCGGAGAAGCCGGAAATAGCAAGACGCGTAGGATCGAGGGTGATGGTCTTGACGTCCTTGAAGTGTGGGGCTGCAGTTTCCTTCTTCTTCTGCTCCTTCTCGAGCGCATCAGACTGAACTATCGAGTAGTACCGCTGTATCTCCTGCCGCAAGACCTTTCCTGCTTCGGAAACTCCGCTTGTGTCCAATATAGCCGATAGTACGTCCTCCATATCGTGTATCGCGGCGGGAAACTGGTGGAATGGGCCAATACGGTACGACACGCTAATGACTACAGCACCAAGCTCGCGCGACATCATCGACGCGTATGGCGCCTGCTCCAAGGGGCTGCCCATGATGAACCCACCTTTTATCAAGTCAGCATCGACGACGCGACAACCTTTGCTGGGAACATACCTCCATGCGCATCTAGCACCACTGGCGCATGCCATTCTCCAGTCCGCTTTCGCTCCTCGTCGCCATTTCCTTCCAGGTCGACGGGTTTCGGTGGCACGAAAACGTATACGTAGATAAGGTTACCTTTCCGACTCGGTAGCGACATGAGGAATGGATGCGGCCCCTTGGGCGATGTGATGTGCAAAATGGAGAGCGGAACCCATCGCGGAAGCTGTACGAGCGCGGTCCTCCATTGGACGTGAAAGGGGAGGCGAGAGAAGTAGGCAATCGAGTGCCAATAACTGCTCATTGTGATGCTGGCGGAATCGCAGATGTAGAGAGTTCTCCTGTCATGACGTGGAGGGGTTGTATATTATGCGACAACAACTTCACGGGGAAATCAGGCGCGCGTTTGCACTTGGACGCGGACCACTGTCTGCCCAGGTGCGTGTCGCGCAAGCCATGAATTGGTGTGACGTCAGTAGTCGTTGTTCGGTCGAGGTACGGGGAGCAACGGTGCCGTAGACCGGAAATGACCACTTCCAAGCTTTGTCCGTGCCTGGGCTAAAGCTTGTCAGGCATAGCATTGATGTCGGTCAACCATGGGCGTCAACCTCTCAAGCATATACAAAAAAAATTGGAAAGACCCAGAGAACTGTGTGACATGTTACAATTTTCTTTGGTACTCGGTTATCTTGCATGTCGTCACTTTTCACACCTAATTTTGAGCCTACATTTGGACGACTTTTGCATGTCCCTTTCCATCTTTCTCTCTCTCTCTTATTCTCATCTAAATATATCATCATCGCAATGTCTTCCCTACCGTCAGACAAAGATTCAAGCCCCCTCAACCCCTCAAAGCGTGCTCGGAACGAGGGTAGTCATTCTCTCTCAACTCCCGTCAATTTTCTCATCCTCTCAGACACACATGGCGCTGAGCTACCCAACAGCCTTCCACCGTGCGACGTCATGTTACACTGTGGTGATCTGACTCAAGATGGAACCCCGGAAAGTATCTCTTTGGCCCTCCAAGCCTTGGGCAAAATTAAGGCCAAACTGAAGCTGGTAATCGCAGGCAACCACGAGATCTCGCTAGATAAACCGTATTGGCTTTCCCAAGGCGGCACAGAAGCCGATGTGGAGCGAGCTTATGCACTTATCAGCACCGAAAAAAACTCTGAAGCAAGTAAAAACGGCGTCATCTTCCTTTCGGAGGGTACCCACACCTTTGACCTTCCATGCGGCGCCACTTTCCGCATTTACGCCTCGCCTTACACGCCTGCGTATGGCGCATCCGCCTTCCAGTACCTGTCTGGAGAAGATCGTTTCAACCCTTCAGATATGACTACTACGTGGGCGAAGAATGTCAGTACCCAGACCTCGGTCATTCCCGATGGCGTGGACATTGTCATGACCCACGGGCCATCAAAGTATATTCTGGATAGAGCTGGGGACATGAGTGCGGGCTGTGAGCACCTGAGACGTGCCGTTGCAAGAGTGCATCCCAGAATGCACTGTTTTGGACACATTCACTCTCAGCGCCGTGGTTTTTACGAGGCATACAGACTAGAATTCAAGGGCCAGAAAGGACTTGATGTGGAAGCTGAGTCAACAAGTTCAATTTTGAAAGACTGGGTGGGAGAAAACCAAGCGCTCAGGAAGGGATTCAGAAGCCTGGCACCAAATGCTGCTGAGGAATTCCAGAACAACAGACAGCAAACACTCTGCATAAATGCCGCAATGGAAGGTGAAGAAGGAGTGCTCGAGCATCCGCCGTGGCTCGTAAAGCTACATCTTCCTGTAAGGACAGAAACATGAGACATGCCTCATTCTATCGCAGGAACCATTTATAGGTCTTAAGCCCCTTCCACTAAGGAACCCCGCTCTTCACAACAATGCCATCTTCTGCATCACAGCACCTAATCCAACACCGACTGCATTTTGTACCAATACAATTATCCTGTAGAAAGTTAGCCGTGGTTCCCGTAGACATGTTTCAATTCAACATACACACTGATGCCAATCATAACATTTTCTGAGGATAAGATGTCACTCCTAGTCTTCATGCATATAGGTAGCAGGGAAGCATTCTCAATTTCCGATAGGAATATATATTTTTCTGTCTTATGGTACTTTATTCAAGTCGCTTCGCCCTCTTCCCTGTCTATAACGTCCATCTGTCCATCTAGCACAGTCCCGGTAATTACACATATTCTATAGATCGACCCAGATACCCTCATTTAGTGTTTAATACCGCGCAATTAAATTTCATCTCATCTGGGGAGGTCGCCCGGGCCACCTCGCTTCGCGTAAACTTGCTTGGTATCAAAGCTGCTCTCACTGGTTGACCACCACTTCGCTTTCACCCTCCCACAACCGATGAAGACCTTCTATAACCGCCTTCGCAAACGGTTAGACCTTCCCGCCACCGGGAGATCTTCGGGAGCCGGAGTCCGATCTTCTAGCGCGCGCTCGGACTCGCCATGGAGTATATAAAGACTGGTGCCCCCCCCTCACTCTTCCACTTTTTCCATGCTCGACACACTAGTTAACCACCTTGAATCCAATCCTCACTTACATCACAAGAGGTTTTTTGCTTTCGGAATCCCGACCATGGCCAATCATAACACATCGGTTTATTAAAGTATGGCTTGTATCACCTTCACCTTTCACACATTCACTGACTTGCCTTAGCCACATACATTTTCATGTCGTCATCCAAACTTGAGCACCGCTCTACCTTGTCCGATATCTTTGCTCTACAGTTCAACTTCGTGATCAACACTTCACTTGACCATGATTCAACATGGCATTCGTCGATGACTATCAACAACCCTCGACCAATTTTGAACCATGGTAACCCTTTAATCAAACATGCTGCCTCTGAGCTGGTAAGGTCCTCTTGTACCAGCTTTACAATGTCCTAACAAGTTTAGCCTGCCGCCTCTGCCGCCCTCGCTTCGGATTGCATCCACATCTTCAAGCCCTTGTCAGGCCAACCAGGATCCAGGCTCTACCCAAAAGACTTTCATCAGATCTCATCATGGCATGGCTTCGGCGCATGCTTATAGCATACACGAATATTCGAGTTGCATGGGGTACAGTTCAGACTGTAGGTGGCCCTTCGATGGTGGTTGGCGGGCTAGTACATTGGTGGGATAGGCAGGATACATGGTCAAAGACAGTAAGATGAGGGATTGTGTTCCCGAGGAATTACAGATCTCGCTGGGATCTCGCTTTGGACCTAAAGGACTGCTTCGGCAGGTCTGATGGTTAGTGGTTTGATGATTCACTCACTCTTTGAAAGGCGTTGGAGGATAGATGGTCACGGGTGCGCAAGCACTAAACCAGGCCTGCCTTTCATCGAGGGATCGTCTCCCCTGCATACCTCCGATGGCGGCCTATAATGGCTTGGATCAATTCGGAAATGCGGCAGCGACTGGTGTGAAAGACAATGATGAGCGTGTCGGAGTCGGTGGTTGAATGTTGGTGTTGGCAAGGGCCTGAAGCTTGGACATCAGACGCTGTGAGCTTTTCTGCCTCAGCTTAAAGTACATTGATTAGATGTTGATCAAGTTGGATGTCTCCGCAAGGAATGATCAAGGCTTGAAGATTAGGTTTCTCTAAAGAATAGAAACATGATATACATCTTATTGCATCCATGGCATTATATAATAGCAATAAACTTCCGTGTAACATGCCAACATGAGCAAACCAGTAGTCGGATACTGAAATGATGTTAATTATTTTAATGTCCTTTTTTGTCCTTTGAATTGTCTCACCTAGCTATGCACCTATTCCTAAACGATCATGTGCCCGACGTATACTTGTTAGGAAGCGACGTTGATCCGGACTACATAGGATGTTGAAATATTGGGTTCCACAATCTCATGGAGCCTCTCGCCCTATTCGAACAAGATCATCCTTACCTCGCATTACTTTTTGCAGTGTTATTACTGCTCTATCTCTACATGTTCGTGGCATGTATAGATAGAGGCTCTCTACACTTGTTCAACGATACTCTCAAACTGTATCTATGGCTACTGCGTTCGCGTCCTTCCTTGCGACCCTTTATTGCTTGTACTACCTAGGTGCGGTTGGGAGATCCACCTTGAAGTAAGGCCACAAAAAGAAAATATCCCCCCGGAATCAGTACCCGAAGAGCGATAGCGATGGCGAGAAGCTTGGATGAGGGGACTGGGGAAATGGCGCTCCCGTAAAATAAGTACCTTTAGTATTTACTACAGAAAGTCTCCAGTGAACTCAGTGGCTACTTAATGGGAAGGATATGCAGACCAATAGCACCTATGAAGTTATTCTTCGGTAGCCATGACCAAGATGCTGTCTTGGAACAAATTTGTTGAAGAGACAATGGCGAAACTGAACATTGTATTTCCTTCGCGTGCAACGCTAAGACAGCGAGCTTGATGGCGCCAGCATGTTAGCGTCATTGGTGGCTTGGGAATCGAAGCTTGTCGGCGGTCCAGAGACAAGCAGGGCGATCTCCCGTAATGGGCTTCATCGGGGTAGAGCTATTCTTATGATGTGTGAGTGTGGCTGGTCTTGTCGACCGAGCTGTCAAGAAAGAACAAGACGGTGATGAATCCGTACTGTGACGACACGCAATTTCACTTGTCGGATACTACGGTAAGTAAGCGTCATTGCGGCCGACCAATGCGGGATGTAGCCAGCTAGTCCTCGTGGCGGCTGGGATTGGGTAGTTGGATGGCCATACTATCGTCCTGTACTCATTTCCCGTTACTATGGTGGGAAACGTATATACAAGACACTTTTTGCTATGAAGCTGCAGACGTCATGAGGCGTCCAAGAAGCAATCAGGCGGCCTGAAACAGTGAAGCAAGGTAAAGATGATTGTTCAGACTGCAAGAGAAGAAAAGACGAGAAAGAAGTACGGAGCCAAGTATTAGTCATATGACACGACACAAGACTAAACAATACGAGCATGTACGAGGTAGCAACTGAGGGCACCGCCAACCCTGGCTGTGGGATTTGGAGGGTGGATCACCCAGGCGGAATCAGTTCCACATGTGTGAACACATGTTGCACACGTTTAGTAGGCCCCAGTTGTCTGGACCCCTGACACGAATACATAGTAAGATGTGTGGAGTGGCTAACGACTCACAGTGCATCGGTGTTTCGAAGCTAAAAACAAGTGGGTTATGCTAGTACATAGAGCCCGGCCTGAGTCAGCGCGGTATGCCCTGCATACAGTGCGAGGGGACATGGCATGTGGCACACGGACGGAGTGCTGAGCTGAGGGGGTGCAGGCGGTCAGCCTGAAGGCGGCGCGGGCATATGGGGAGGGGTGTGGCGATGCCCAGCTGCTCGATAGCGTGTAGCGGCGCAAATTCTCCAGGGCGTGACTGCAAGCAAAAAGCAGACAAGGTGTGGTGGAATGGTGGAGATGGTGGAGAGAGAGAGAGAGTCGGTTGCAGAGCAAGCAGTTGTCGGCTAGGCCCAAAGAGGGCGTGGGGCGTGTTAGCGGGATCTGGAACGTGGTCGGGCTGAGGGGACAGCTGCATGCATGCACCAACAACTGCAGGGCACCTGATAGACACGACTGATTATTAGTAGCGAAACTCATCATGCCACCACCCCGACGGCCGCCGACAATGGTCAGGTATTGCCGTGTGGGTAGACGGTAGACGGTCCACCAGCCTTTACGTGCGCCGCCCTGCCGCCCTGCTGCCGTTTGGCCTGGATCGCCATCAGCGCGCTCCTTCCTCGGTGCGATAAAGACGCTCCTTCCGGTCCTCATTTTAACGGCAGGAATTAGCAGCCGCGCCTTCCCCAGCGGCAAAGTCAAAAGACGTCCGCAGATCCTCGTTGCCAGTGCAGCCACTGCAACATCTTCGTATTTCTCCCCAGCAACAGCGCACTTGCTGGCTGCGTGTGCAGGCTTTCTTTCTTCTTCTTTTTCCCCGGCGAGAATTAAGTTGTGTGACACTGCACTCTGAGTGTTCCGTTTTCAAACAGCTACCACACGCCACCCGTGGACGGCGCATTCTCGATAGCTCCATGGGGCCGCTTTCGTACACAAGACGGCTTCTCACTACAAGACTGACGCTGCAGCCTGCAAACACCGACAAGAAGCCAGCCCCTGTCCTGTGACCCACCGCTGGCCTTTGTTGTTCACGTCACATATCAAAACCCGGCACTCGCCTCGCTCTTTGACCATGGAGCCCAACACCGACACAATGGCTGAACGACGCACCACGCGCAATCGCTCGACAAACGCCTCGAGCTCGACAGCTTCTGCCGCGACATATGGCTACCACAACACCTACCACACACACGCCCAACTGCCCATCGGTTCACCGCCCTCGTATGCTCGCGCAATCGACCCGGACACCCGTCGCGTGCTCGACGAAAGGACCCGGAGAGAGAAAGAGGCTGTTCGCAACACGCCAGCCCCTCCCCCATACTCGTGCACAGTCGAGATTGGGGGCATTGTCGGCATCAAGCAAGAGCTATCTTCACCCTTCCAGGTCTCAGGACATCGCGAATGGCACGATGTATATGCCATACTGCGAGGCACACAATTGAGCCTCTATCGCATAAAGAATCCCCGTCTTCTCAGCAAGAACAAGCAACCCTTGCCGGGACGATTACTGCGTACATATTCGTTGCAACACGCCGAAGTTGGCGTAGCCGCCGACTTCAAGAAGACGGCCCTGATACCCAAGTCACCATTTGCACACCTGGTCCCAGCTGTTGCTCGGCCAAAATTGTACGAGACCGACCCACAACTGTTTGAGCCGGTACGAGAACACGCACTCCGCCTGCGTCTCGAGTTTGAGCAGTTCCTGTTGTGTCCCCCGTCGCATGAAGGCATGCTCGACTGGATAGAGTCCTTCTGCGCCGCTGTCGACATTAGTCTGCCCTTGGAAGACCGTAGCGAGCCCCGCTATCGAAGCTTGCCACGGAGAAGTCGGCGCCAAAGGATTCTAGAAAATGTGCAGTTTGCCGAGAATCTTGAAAGTTTAACGAGTCTAGAAGCTGGTCGGCGCATCGTTGCACAACAGGAGCAGATCATCCGCCAACTTTACCCACACCTAGCCGGAACCCGGGACTCGGGCCCAACCCAACCATCACCCGCGACTGACGCGGAAATTGAAGAGTTTGACCCCGAAGATGTTCGCTTTCCTGCAAGAGTGGCAAGAGATTCTTTAATGCGCATGTCCTCGCAAGACTCCGAATTTCGCGAGGATGACCAATCCGAGAGTACATCTTCAGACCCAAAGTCGACACCGGCGACACGCCCCTCGTCTGCACAGACTTTGCGATACCGCCGCCGCTGCGCGCCCGTTCTGCTCGCTTCGTCCCCACGTGTAAGCGATGTAGTCTTTGGTAAAGGACAACGGTTTCGCATCAGCATCAAGGCGCACATGCTTGTCGAATACACCTCCCACCCTCCACGTTACGACGCACACGGCTTCTCGAGGTCCAGGCGTTTCCCACACATCCCGATACGCCCCAACTCAGCAACGCGCGTCGCAGAAAAGATTGGGCCGGAGAATGTCACTCCAGATAGGCCGAATTCGCCAATGCGTGGCGTCAGTGACGACTCCATTACCTCCATCTCGTTTGGCGAGGACCTGGCCTCTGTGCCCTCCAAGTCAAACGCTGATGAGACGGGACAATCCGGGCCGCCATCTCCAACTACCGAGTCGCATACAAAAGTAGATGCGGCAAGCCAAATGGTGGCAATTGGCAAAACAAGACACAGTGTGGATAGTCGCGAGACTGGCTTGAATGCTGTTGCACTTGGCGTAAACTTGCTCATTTGAGCTTCTACTCGGCGTAAAGCCCTGAGCATCGGGTAGCTCCCATGGTTTCCTATATCGTTGTTGTTGTTTTTGCATTTTATGGCGTGTCATCGCTTATCATATTACCCCATATTTACATGCGCTTACTGGCGTTGCCTGATTATTTTCTTTGTTTAGCATTTACAAGGTGTTAATAAGCCAACACGGAGATATACCCACTTTACTTTGTACGGAACGTAGCGAGAAGATTTGGCTAGATATGATGGAAAGACGGAGGACTGGGCGTAGATAGTTTATACTTTTGCGGCAATGATTACGTATTGATCTCAGCCTCACATCTATCAATCGCACTGCCTTGACATGATGAAGCGGTCCATACTACTGTTTTGTGACTTTAAGGCCTCCCTCTCGAAGCCTGTTTCGGCTCCCACAATATCCGTCAGGTTTGTTCTTGACTAAGCAGCTATGGATTTTTAACCTGCATGACCAGCTTACATAACCTTTTGCAGCCTTACCTTACGCCCCGTCATTCGCAATCCAGAGCATACAGAACCAAATAACACCAGACATGCACCCCATCTGTTGGCCTCTTTCCATTTTGGAGTACCCCGCATGTATATGTAGGTCCTGTTGACTGTTTAGGAAAGACGAGCTCTATGGGAGTCTTTGGTGATAGGATCCTTATGACGTGACATTCCATTCTGTGCGGATTGATACACAGGCACACGATGAGGATATATTTATAATAAAGATTAGAAAGCAACGTCTCTGCTGACATACGTACTCCTATTATCAGGAGCTTGATAGACTAAAGGTACGTGTACCTGATATATAGGTGAGCCGTGAATAGAAGACAAGAAAATAACATTATTTCTCATATTTATCGCATACTTACACATATCCCATCATCTTTCTGGATATCCCCAAAACACCCATCTACCCCTCATCCCTAAAAAAAAGACACACAACCATGGCCTCCAAGCCCGTCGCCCTCATCCTCGGCGCAGGACCCAACCTAGGCGCCTCAATAGCCACCTCCCTCGCCGCCTTAGGCTACCGCATCGCCACCGCCTCTCGCAGCGGCAGCGGCGCCATCGACCCATCAACTGGCATCCTCCGCCTCCGCGCTGAATTCACAAACCCCTCTTCCATCCCCCCTCTCTTCACCAAAATAAAAGAAACATTCTCCACCGCCCCCAGCGTTGTCATCTACAACGCAGCCAACCTGACACGACCATCAGATCCCACAAACCCCTTATCCATTCCCACGGAGAATTTTGAAAAGGATCTCAATGTCAACACTGTGAGTGCCTATGTGGCGGCGCAGGAGGCGGTCAAGGGGTGGGAGGCGCTGGGGAGCGAGGGCGGCAACAAGACGTTTGTGTTTACGGGGAATATGTTGAACCAGAAGGTGATTCCTATGCCGAATTTTTTGACGCTGGGCGTGGGGAAGAGTGCGAGTGCGCATTGGGTTGGGTTAGCAGATCAGGTTTTTAGGGGGGATGAGGGGAAGAAGTGGCGGTATGTGTCATCTCTCTTCTCTCCTTGGCTTTATGGTTTCTTCGCTGATTACTGATTTAGTTTCTTTTATGCCGATCAGCGACTGCCTGATGGCGCGCCCATGATGAATGGCGTCAATGGCGCTGCACATGGAGATCTCTATGCGCAGTTGGTGCAGCATGAGAGTGATGTGCCGTGGCTGGTCACCTTTGTGCAAGACAAAGGATATGTCAAATTTTAGGTCACACGACATGTTCGATATTCTCTGTCTCAATTTAAATGGCATGGATTGGGTGCCTGAGTGAGGGGGTTATCCAACAGTGGATGTAGTAATGCATGGTCCCAAAATCCCTCCGAATTGCGTATCATGTGCGACTCTTGTCCACTTCGATAGCACTTGTTGTGCTGGACCATACTGAGGTACTGGAGTATTCATTCCGTCACTCATCGCCTGAACTATGCTTTGCTCCCAGTATGCTGTATCTGGGTATACGAAACAAGACATTCAGTTTACGACCACCAGCGGGCGTGGAATCAACCTCGTGCCATGACTGAACAGATTATCAGGGTCATATTTGTGTTTCAACTCCTCCAGTCGCCTCACATTAGCCCCAAAAATCTCCTTAGCCTCAACTTCAGCATCTATGAGAATTAGTACTAGGTTGATATTTAAAGCACCCACGAGCTAAGCAACGTACCTAGGACATAATTTGCATATTGACCAACTCCACCGTCATTGGAACGATCCGCAGCAGTCTCGGAGATCTTCTTCAAGAGGTTGCGCGAAAATGAACGGATTTCTCCGTCGAGGGATGGATCAAACCTGTCTTCTAGTCAGTGTATATCTCTTCAATCGAGAGGTAATACCTACCACTTGAACATGGTAGCAACGTTGTAATAGTCTCCTCGATTCGAGAACGACGTTTTGTCGTTGGGCACCTCTATCACTTTCCTATACGGAATGGTTTCGAACAACATCATACTCTCATTCATGCGTTCATGGGAAGCCACAAAAGCGTTGAACTCGGCGTGCAGCTGTACAGCAAGGTTCGCATCTAATGGCAGTTTGAAAGCCCCGCCACTAAACTGTTTACGCCCATCAAAACCAGCTGATTGATTGAGAAGACTGTTTAGCTTCTCGTAGGGGATCATAGCTGTCATATCCGCTATGGGACCGAGTTCGAAAAGATCAGCGAAGAACGCCTTCCCTTCTTTCTCAGTGCCGTTATGGAAGAGCTGACAGAGCACAACTGGGGCGTTCGCAGGTGGTGGGGCAGAGAACCCCCATATCATGGCTTGGTTACCGTCATTGACAGTGTGGAACTTATTCACAAACTCGACAAGCTGTGGAATCTTCTCCGGTAGGAATATAAGCGGCCCGGAAAATACAGGGTTCTTCTGTTCGTAGGCTTGGAATGTGAATGTAGTCGTCACGCCAAAGTTTTGACCGGCACCCCGTACTGCCCAGTAAAGGTCAGGTTTCGAGCTTTCTGATGCAAGAACTTGCTCCCCAGAAGCGAGGACGATGTTGACGGATAAGAGGTTATCTGAGTAACTTTTAATTACGCATATGCTTGCATTACACTCAAACAAGGAAACATACCGATAGTCAATCCGTACTTGCCAGTAAGATATCCATAGCCACCTCCGAGGGTCAAACCGCCTACACCAGTGTGGTTGACAGTACCCCCAACCGTTGCAAGACCGTATTTGGCTGCTTCAACATCTACATCTTCCCAAAGCGCACCGCCTTCAACAGTGACAGTTTTAGCTTCAGGATCTACTGTGACTTTACGCATCTCGGAGAGATCGATAACGATGCCATTCTCGATGGACGCAGCGCCAGAAGTGGAATGACCTCCGCCACGAACCGTGAAAGGTATACTGTGCTTGCGTATCTGCGCGAGGGTTGCAGACACATCATCAGCAGTAGTGACTTTAACAACAGCAGCCTAATATTGTCTTAGTTTCTGAATGTAATAGAGGCCAGATGATGTAGAAACTCTTGCTCCCGTCGATTCCAGATAGCCAGAGAAGTTAGCTAAAGTCTAGTATACGTACAGCTCGCTTGATGCAGTGCTCGCTCCACCTTTCAATGCTTTTCTCGTATTCTCGACCGTCGCCAGGAAGGAGAACTTTGGCACTCGTATTACTGAGCACCTCCTTTAGTGACGAGTAGTCGTAATCAGGCGATATCGTCATCTTGGAAATATTGATTATTTGCAAGGAAATAGGTAATACAAGAGTGTCGATGAGAAAGAAGCGGGGACGTTGGGACGTATGTGACTAAGTGGAGATGGGATGACTAAGAGAAGCGGCTATGCAACTTGGAGGTACAAGTGTAAATAAGCTGGGGGACTATGGGATACTGCTTCAATTATATTGGGCTATTCTCACGATTGAGTAAACCGGTACGTAGTAGCGCACTTGGTGGGGGGCGGAAGCTCCCCGTAGCCGAGGTAGCACTCAGATATCAGCAACATGATAGATGATGCAGTTGGAGGGCTGTTCTGAGATTGATATGTGTAAGCGATAACCGAGGCTGGCAGTTCACAATGATTACTTTGTGGTGATGTGGAGTGCGCAAATAGCTGAGGTACGATTGGATGAAAGTAATGATGCGAGAGGCTTAGCGTGGACCCTGGAGTGAAGATGCGGCGAACTTTTGTTTGCAGCGCGGACGCCCTGCCAGGTCGCTCGACAGCATCGCTGTACTGAGATTAAGATGCTGAAGACAAGGAGCGTGCAGTCAGTATGTGCATCGTGTCGTCTAAACATCGCCATTTCACGAGCGCGTAGTGCACGGCTGCCCCTCCAGCGACCAACCGCGCCACAAATACGACCGGCGGCTTCCAGATTCCCGACGCCACGAAGACCGTTCTCAACCACACTTACAACGAGGCAATCGGGACCAGACGAAGCGACATCATCGGACGAAACGCCACCTACTGCGACCGAGGCCGTAAATCACGAAGTCAATGCGCGGAAAGCGAGGCAACAATTTGGCGATTCTCTACCCCGGGACCATTTGACTGAGGAGGAATATATAATCTATGAGAGGCTTTACGGACCGCCTGTGTTTGTGGACACAGTCGAGGATGCACAGGAACTTGAACCAATATATGCAGAGGACCTCATTGAGGAAGAAAGACCTGACGGATCCACGGTTCTGTTGAGGCGAGGCGAGGACGGCGAACTTGAGGAGATTGAAGTCTTGGAAGAGCATGATGCTCCCGAGGAGGCGGATGCTGAGGATGTCGAGAAGACCATGACACCCGAAGAGTGGGAGGCACACAGGGAAGAGCAGGATCAAATCTATCACGATGGCATATACGAACAGAGCCGACTGCTGCACGAAGAGGCGGAGGCGGAGGCTTGGTCGGAACCTGTCGAGGAACCCCAAGAAGAAGACGACTTCATGCGAGCGCATCCTTTGACCATCGCAGGCCGCTTCAAGCCTTCGCCCTCGACCGTGTTCCTTCCCAAAGAGACTCTCGTCGACCCCACGGCCGTCCTCTTAACACGAGCAAACCACAAACATCTTGCCGAAACAGCCAATCGCATCTTTGGTGGACGGGGTCTGCCCTTTTCAGCCAGCACCACTCCAGCACGACTTGGTAATGGGCAGAAGCCGATTCCGCTCAGCCCATCTCAGTCGGAAATGGGCAACATAGAAGCCGACGTATACATGGCGTCTGTACAACCAGGTGTATACGCCTGTGTCATGAGTGCCATGGTTGAAGTTCGCCGCCGATTGGGCACAGGATGGTTGGAGCATATGCTGCGAAACAAAAAAGGTGGCAACGTCCTAGACGCCGGATCAGGGGGTGTTGGTGTGCTAGCATGGCACGAGATGCTACAGGCAGAATGGCAGCGCATGCACGAAGAATCGGGAGACACTTCGCACGGCGCCACACCACTTGGCAAAGCAACTGTTTTGACTGCCTCTGACACACTTCGCCACCGCGCGAGTAAGCTACTGGAGAATACTACTTTCATCCCGCGACTGCCAGAGACAGTGACGGCCGAAGACGAATCCAACACACAGCAACCGCGCAAGCTTTACGATGTCATTATTGCACCACACACACTCTGGCCTTTACGACAGGACTATATTCGCAAGGAGCAGGTTGAAAAGTACTGGTCCTTGCTCAATCCCAAAGGTGGTGTTCTGATCCTAATCGAAAAGGGTCTGCCTCGAGGCTTCGAAGTCATAGCTGGCGCCCGCTCATATCTTCTGGACAAACACATTGCCTCTCCTGGCTCAGAGCATATTGAAACGTCGGTAGACTCTCAAGTGTCGAAACCGGACGAAGACACCAGATTCACGGATAAAGAAGTTGGCATGATTATTGCACCTTGTACTAACCATAGCACCTGCCCCATGTATCAGTCTGTGGGAGTCAGTCAGGGACGGAAGGACTTTTGTTTCTTTAGCCAACGCTACATCCGCCCTCCATATCTCCAGCGTATTCTCAATGCAAAGGACAGGAACCACGAGGATGTGCAGTTCAGCTACCTCGCTGTTCAACGTGGCCGCGACCAGCGCCTTCCACAGCACGACATTCTTGGAAAAGGCTTCACGCAAGGCGAAGCTTCCACTGCTGCAGCCTTTGAAGGACACGAATGGAATGTCCCGACACAAGACGCAGATGCAGACCCGAACGCGGAAATCGAAGAACCCACAATAACTTCAGTCGACGACGTCAACCCGCTCACACTCCCCCGCCTTGTTCTTCCGGCACTTAAACGACGAGGCCATATCATTATGGATGTATGTACACCAGCAGGTACACTTGAGCGTTGGACTATCCCCCGTTCCTTTAGCAAACAAGCATACCGTGACGCACGCAAGGCGCGCTGGGGCGACCTCTGGGCTCTTGGCGCAAAGACACGGATACCAAGAAACGTGCGTCTTGGCAGACCATCCGATGAGTTTGATAAGAAGGGCAGGAAAGTCAAGAAGGCCAAGAGAGTCACCATTGAGATTGGTATTGGCGAGAAAGATGGCCAGACCGTGGAAGAAGGGCCTGCACGAGTCCTAGGTAAAGGAGGGAGAATGTTAGTGGGTGATCGCGACGGACGATATACTGATGATCGAAAGATCAGGGGCAGTAAGGGGAGAAAAGGCAGGAAGAAGCGGGCAAATAACGATGACAATGAAGACTTCTTGGGGGACATGTAAAGATAACGTCATGAGGGATGTATGTACTATATTGCAATGCGAGAAGGTGATTTGTTCTAGAATATACTTTACTCAATTGTATGTTCGGTTTGATTGAAATGAAGAAAAGGCTCCTTAATAATTGCGAGTGAGTACCTAAGGTTCATTAACATTGAAAGCAGGGATGTCGATGATCCGTGCCCATTCCGATGTGAACTTCGGACCCCCGAACTTCCCCGCATAGCACACTTTTGCTCAGCCCAGTTTGCGCCCGTGGAAACAACCAAACCACGCGAATATATACATAAGAAATCCAGCAACCAATACGCAAAGCCGAAATGTCTGACGAAGATCTCGAGCAAATCAGGCGCGCGCGCCTGCAGCAGCTTCAGCAGCAAGGCGGGGGCGGGGGACGAGGCCAGGGCGGCGAGGGCTCAGAACAAGATTCGCGAAAGTAATTATTGTGAACATTTGCAGAAACATGAATATGTACTAAGTCGAGAATCACAGGCAACAAGAGGGTATGTCCCCAGCTGTCCATACTCTCCCACCAACGGTCCCTCCTTAACACAGGCGACCCCACCACCACTACGCATAAACTAAGCAAACACTAACCTATACCAGCCGACCAACGCTCCTCCATCCTCTCACAGATTCTCCTTCCCGAAGCTGCCGATCGACTCGGCCGCATCCGCCTTGTCAAGGAATCCCGCGCAACCGACATCGAGAACCGACTCATTATGCTCGCGCGAACGGGCCAGCTGCGACAGAAAGTCACCGAGGAACAGTTGAAAGAGATACTGGGGGCAGTGGCTGAAGCACAGGAGAAGGATGAGCAGAAGATTGTTGTGAACAGGAGGGGTGGAGGATGGGATGATGACGACGATGAGTTGGAAGAGCTGATGAAGGAGGTTTAGAGGAGAGATGTGGTTGTGGTGAAGAAGTGTGGGATATGCATTGGGTGGCGTTTTGGGGACGGGTATGGATCAAAGCACTGACTTGAACACCTTGTGGGTATACTCATAACGCTAATGGTGCTTGCTCAGCAGTTTGTTCAATGGTTGGCTATGCTCTAACACACCGAAGACATCTGCTCTACATCTTCTTGATCTGCTTCCTCACCCGTCCAATTTCAATCTCTTGCGTTCTCAGATCTTTTGCTATAGTAGCGAGCTGTGGAATAGGGCCCTCTACTACAGACACGAATGTCGACTGTGCAGTTCTCAGAGCGGGTGGCACGAGGATTCCGAACCACTTGAGCGGATCTGTAATCTTCTCACTTGACTTCTTCTCATTCTCAGTCTCCTCTGGGCCTTGGTTCGATTGTTGGTCTGCATCTGGGTTCGTCTCTGCTTCGTCTTTGGGCTTTGGTGTTGCTGATGGAAATTCAACTCCCTCTTCTGTGGACTGATCTTCCCGTTTTCCAGCATCTGAGGCCTTTCTGCTTCGAGGAGAAGCATCAGGCGGATGGATGGAAAAGTGAGGGCGGTCACTTAGGAGACGCCCGTGTTCGGCAATGTGTCTGCAGTTGTCAGTATCTGTATGTATGCAATGTGAATGCTTGATTTTTGAACACATGAAACTAAACAAATGGGCCTATAAATATCATAAGAGTACTTACACTTTACGTATTGCTTGCATACGTTCATCATAACAGTCCTGTCCATATCGAATCGCAGAGGACGAATTGTGAAAGTTGGCCTGAGCAAGTGCCATGTATCCCTACTACTATTAGCCTATAGTTCCCCTCCAAACTTGCTCTAACATACCGAAGAGAGTTGCGTTGAAAGCTCACCCATGACTTTGTGATATTCATGCAACGTATTAAGATAGTGCTCGAGCAGATCATCCAAACAATCTAGCAGGTCATCTTTGTCTCTCCTCGCCGCGATCTCGGCACGACTCAGCGATATATCTTGAACATCCATCATGATCTCAGCTTTTCAGAGTAGGCGTGATGGAGGGGTAAAGCGAGGTAAACGGCCGTTCAAAGGTCGAGTGATGAATGATGCATGATGTACATCTGGACATCCATGCATTGCTGCGGGGACTATACCGCATCGAGAGCTAGAGAGACAAGCTGAGCTCGGATATCCGACATCATTTCACCCAAGTTTCCCATTACGCATCTCGATCCCCCACCCAACTCCAATCACCCCACTCCCACCACAACAAAGGAAGAGGGGGCGCAAAAAATGTCGAAACCAAACCCCCTGCTCAATCTCTTCAGAAGATATCACACGCAAAACCTCCGTACCTCCACACGAATCCCACGCTTCCAATCTGCAACCCGTCCACAATGTCGATGCACGCGCTTCCAACCACACATGCTGCTCTTCCGGCAGCAAAAACGCAGCGTAGGCGGCGGACCAGGCCTAGACCCAAACTTCGTTTCCATCCTCGATCGCCCCGCCAAAATGGCGCGCGCAGGCCAACAACACGGCCCGGGCCTCATCATTCTCGCCATTATACCCGTCACCGCTTTCTTGCTTGGATGCTGGCAGGTGCAGAGACTGGGCTGGAAGACGGACCTGATTGCGCGATTTGAGGATAGGCTTACGTTTCCGCCGCTGGAGCTGCCGCTTAGAATCGATCCCGACGCTATCAAGGACTTTGATTATAGAAAGGTGTATGCGACGGGCGTGTTGAGACATGATCAGGAAATGTTGATTGGGCCCCGCATCCTGGACGGCGAGGAGGGATATACGGTTGTGACGCCCTTGGAGCGCAAAGATGCGAGGGGCAATGTGCACAAGATACTGGCGTGTAGGGGTTGGATTAAGAAGGAGGCGAGTCCGCAGTGGTTTCGCAAGAAGAATGGTGCGCTGCCAGAAGGCGATGTTACCATTGAGGGCCTCCTGAGGATACCACCCAAGGGAAATATGTTTACGCCCAAGAATGAACCGGAGAAGGGCAAGTGGTTCTTCCCTAGCGTCGAGGAGATGGCAGAATACAGTGGGAGCCAGCCCGTGTGGGTGGAGGAGACAATGAGTGAGTACTTTTGATCTACTGGAACGTATGCAATTGGGGTATCTAATTGTTTCCACAGCGCCGGACCTGCTCACAAACTATGAGCGTGAGCCAAAAGGTGTACCGATTGGAAGAGCGCCAACCGTAAACCTGCGGAATAACCATACACAGTACATCTTCACGTGGTACGCGTTAAGTTTTGCAACCTCGATTATGTTTTGGATGGTTGTCAAAAAGCCAATGTCAGGCACTCAACGACGAGTACGACACAGTGCTGACTGGTCGTAAAATACTATCGTCGCCTTTTACTCGTCGTCATCCTCCTCCTCTTCTTGTACAGGATTTAACCGCTTCCGCTTTTGGCCCTTTAGCTTGGTCGGTGGCTCCATGCGTAGTTGCTGGAGTAGTTCTCTAGGAAGCATTTTTTGCGCCAGCGAAAATGACGTACTACTATCTGTAGTCGTCCGGGTTCTGCTCGTCATTAGCAAACCGACTTGAATGTACGTTAGATCATGTACAACATACCGCTTCATAAGCGCCACGACGTCGCTTTCTTCAATCATCCTCCGTCCGCCATGTTGTGCATATGCCGCAAGGTCGCCGCTGATCTGCTCAAAGAAGTCGTTGGTTGTACGCACGAGAGCGTCGAGCGCATCTTTATTGAGCTGACCTTTGCTCCCCTGCGACTTCATGAAACCCGTTGCGAGCTTCTTCACTGATGCCGCCGGGAATGAAGGATATCCAATGCCATGTTCCGAGACCATGTATTCCTTCGATTTCCGGACGCCCTTTAGCTGCGCTGGAGGGTGTTGTTCTGGAGACTTTGTTTGTAGACTGCGATCTATCGCTGATTCCTCTTCTCGGTAAGCTGCTAGTTCGGCATCATCATCTACAGGAAGATCTGATTCCCAGCCTAACATGCCGTCATCATCGATGGGATTGTTGCGATCCAAAGCTAAGGTTTCATTCTCCTGCTCGTTGTCGTCTAGCATCTCCGAATCATCGGGTAGATCCTGTGGACCGATATCCCTGGCCCGGTCTTCCTCAACTTCCTGATCTCTTTGTTCCTCTCGCTGGTCTTCTCGTGCCGGCAAACGTATACGTTCGGGTATTTGGAAGCGGAAAGTGGGCTCGTCCATGTCGTCTTCTACTTCGCCAAAAACGCCCAGGTTCACATCACTTGGACGTCGGTCTCCCCGCCCAGTTGATCCATGTATCTGCGTCGTTGTATCGTCTTCATCCAAACCCCCATCAATTGTTTGATCAAGCAAGCCATCTGCACGTCTGTTGATGAATGTACCATCGATCTCGTACTCCTCTTCCACTGCATCGAGCTCACTCAAGTCTCCAAACCGCTCACTTTGTCTTCCTCCAAACATGAAGCGCGGATCCTCACTGATGGCTCTCCGTCCGAACTCGAGTGACTGTACGGTCCCACCATCCACATCGTCCGGCAGGTCAGGGAGAAGCGATTGCCGTGGTGGTGCGCTGTGGAAACTATCCTCGTCATCGTACATGTTATCAAGGGGCATGGAGAGTCGGGGTGCAGCGAGATGTGGGCCATCCTCGACATCGGGAAGATCGAGAGCTGAGTGTCGTGTTGGCGGGAGTGGGAGTTGTGGAGAGGCTTCTATGGGACGACTATCGCGGGCGAGCGCTACAACATTATTTAGTTGAGTACATGGGAAGATGGCATGTATTCGTTACCTCTGGCGAGATCACGCAATATGTCACGCGGGGTCTCTCTTTGTATGCGCCCACTTCTTCTCCGATTGTTACCCGGTGTTCTCGCTGCATTGGCTCGCTCGCGCAATGCTCTGATAGCATGGGGAGTGGTAGGAGCTACCCTTCGTGAGGGAATAGGGCGGGTTGCCGGACCGCCTCGAGGTGTTCGTCCCGTGCCTGGTGTGCGGACAATTGGCGTCCTTCTGCTCCCTGGAGTGGGGCCTGCACTAATGGCGCGGCGAAACGGTGTGATGAGCTGGAGGGGCGCATCATTACGCGGGGTCATGTGCACATGGCGCTCCGGGGAGAGGTGCTGTTTCTTGCGCGCTGAATCGGCCATTGTGGTTGCGGCAGTTTGAAAGCGTCTAGTGGGAGTCTTGATAGACGTCAGGGAAACGCGTCGCTTGGACGCGACTTCGCCGGCGCGCCGCACAACTAGTCTCAATTACGTTAGGTCGGTGCTTATCGATAACTTTAATCACCTGTAACTTTTTCTGTTGCACGCACTCTTGGTCGCATCTTGTCCACACAAAACACTAGCGACATCATGTCCGATTCTGAATCAGAAGGAGGCGTACCCCTGATCGAGGCACAGTTTGACATTGACGCTTCGTCCAAGAAAAGAAAAAGAGAGGCTGAGCCTGAGGCCAGCAAAGACGGCAAAAAAGCCGCCAAGAAAGCGAAACGGAAAGAGAAGAAGAAACAGAAGGCCAAAGAAATCGACGAAGATGACTTGGACCAGGAGTTGGGTGTCAACCATTCTTTTGAGCGCATGGATGGCCAGCTGCTTGCGGATTATGTGAATGCGCGAACGCGAGTTTATGGGAAAGAACTGAGTAGTGTTGAACTTGAGGACAGGTTCATTGCTGGTATGTGCGCGCCGAGTTTTCACGCAACCTAAGCTGACAGAAGGCAGCCCGCATGATACAGGATAGTAGTAGCTGGACAGAAGCACGAACTACAGACAATTTATCGGCGTTTCTGAAGAAGCAGGCAGGAAGCCTCGAGCCGACACCGCCAAAGCCGCATGGAGCACCGCACACGATTGTAGTCACGGTATCTGGAATTCGGGCTGCGGATGTTTGTAGATGTCTCAAATCAGGACTGCCCAAGCAAGGCGTCAAAGCACCGAACGTGGCCAAGCTATTCGCAAAGCATCTCAAACTGCCGGATCAGATAGCACATCTCAAAAGGAGCAAGTGCGTTCAAAGATTGTCTTTTTTGGGGTGGGGTGGCTTATGCTGACAGAAGTACAGGATTGACTATGGGGTAGGGACACCCGATCGACTGACAGCACTACTCCAGGATGGGGCACTCTCAACGGCCAACTTGAAGCGAGTGGTGGTTGATGTGTCGTACATTGACCAGAAGAAGCGCGGCATTCTTGACATGAAAGATCTCCACGAGGCAGTGATCAAATTGCTTCTTGGGAAAGAGCTCGTGGGCGAGGACAAACAGGGCGGAGACGGACTATTTCTCTTTTACTAATACAACGAGGCGGGTAAATTTTGGGGATCATGGATGGAGGCACTAGACAGGCAAGCTACGGCAGATAGGCAATAAAATGCAAATCGTGGGCGGCTTAGTGTGTGGGGAAGATGGATGATGATGATGATGATGATGACTAGGCGGCAGACGGGATGTGTCGAGACAGTGGCTAAACAGGGCGTGGCATGGTACAGGCGCAGGGTCACGTCTCTCTTTTGGGCAAAGAGTGCGGGCTCGAATGTTAATGTAGGCTTTCAGGCGTCTGGTGAAGTTAGTACGGCTAATAAGTCGGGCGCACGGTGACACTGGCGAACAGAAATATGCAGCTGCAGGCGAATCACGACACTAGAAGACGGCGAATAAGTTTGCGGGCAGGGCTCACACGAGGCGCGGCTGTTGTTTGCCGGGCGTAGATGGTAATGATGGTCGACCATGTTGAACGGGTGGGTGTCGCAGCGACAAGTCGGGCATGGGCGGTATGCAATGCCGCAGCAGTTGGACGGTTTCGACGGTGCCACGGTCGTCCCATGGATGATGATGATGGCTACGGTAGACAAAAGCTGGTGCTGCAGCGCCGGCCACTTGCTGCGAATCGGGACCATCTAGGCGGCCCCAAACGAGAGCCATGGCACCCTGGCACCACCCCTACAGTACCTATCAGACTCAGTAGAGAGGCCTGCCTCTGCAGTGTTGTCGCAAATCGGTTTCAAGACCATACGCGCCTGCCAGTCTTTTGCCAAATAGCCCATCGCACCGCTCTCGCTCTCTCCCACACGCACACACACACACACACACACACACACACACACACGCACGCACACACATCTCCCCTGGCATTGATTGACTGATTGATATTTGACATCAACACACCGAAGCGCGCATACCGTACCAAGGTCTCTTTGCCTGCTGTTTTGTACCTTACAGTACTGCTGCCGCACCTATCCACGACTCGGACCCCGCCGCCAGGCCCCAGTTGGCCCGCGCTGCTTCGACTCGCGCATCGTGCATATCATCCAGCTTTCGAGTTCGCTTCTTGACCCGCCGCCGCCAAGCGATAAAACGCCCCCCTACGCTGCAGATAGCTCCCGCCGTCCTCTTAGAAGCTACCCGGAAGTTGTTGACCTGCTCCAACGGTTCGTCCTTCACTCCTCAACCGCCTCACAGTCTCCAGTCTGACTCCATCACCTGCAGGGTCTCCAAAACTCCGCTATTCGCTTCGCCATCCTCGGAAGCCGCCCCATTCCCTCGCCGAGCTGGGTCCGAACGTCTGTCCAAGGTTAATCAGACGACACACGTAATACCACCACCATGGCTGCTCCTGCGACCCAATCTCTCAAGGTGCGCGCCGCTGCTGCAAGCAGCCTCTTTTGTGCAACATGGTCGTTGGTTGCTGACTCCTCTGCAGTGCGTCGTGACAGGTGACGGTGCTGTAGGCAAAGTAAGACACCGCGCTCCCTGTACCGCCTCTCCGGCTGCTAACCCTTCAGACATGTCTTCTCATCTCATACACGACCAACGCCTTCCCCGGCGAATACATCCCTACAGTGTATGTGCCGTCGCCCCCCATGGCAAGCTTGAGCTAACGCGCCCAGCTTCGATAACTACTCTGCAAATGTCATGGTGGATGGGAAGCCAATAAGCTTGGGACTGTGGGATACTGCTGGACAGGAGGATTACGACAGGCTGCGACCGCTTTCCTACCCCCAGACGGATGTTTTCCTCATCTGCTTTTCCATCGTCAGCCCTCCATCCTTTGACAACGTCAAGGCAAAGGTAAAGACGCATCACATTCCTCGGCCTTGGACGCACGCTGACAGACACCCAGTGGTACCCAGAGATAGATCATCACGCGCCCGGTGTACCCATCATCCTCGTTGGCACAAAACTTGACTTGAGGGACGACGAAGCGACCAAGGAGTCGCTCCGACAGAAGAAGATGGCGCCCATTCAATACGAGCAAGCCGTCATGGTGGCAAAGGAGATCAAGGCACAAAAGTACCTTGAATGCTCTGCGCTCACGCAGCGCAACCTGAAGAGCGTTTTTGACGAGGCAATCCGGTATGTTTCCCCCTAAGCTTGCGAGCAAGCTTCTGCTTACATGAAACAGCGCCGTCCTCAGCCCCCGCCCTCAACAAGCGTCAGCAAGGAACCAGAAGAAGAAGTGCACCATCCTATAAGAAGCACAAGAGAGAAATGGGACAAAGTTTTGGCGTAATCGAGGACGGGCCAAAGCTTTGATTATCAACCTACACGTCCTGCAACTTGGTCCAGAGTAACGCCTGCCTACAGGATTATGCTGGCGTTGACACGAGCGGGAAGATGGGTGGCTTCTTCCGAAGCGTGGATCAAGCAGGAGCTCCATTCAGCACATGTCTTCATTTACGTGAAATAGCATTTGCTTTGCGGCATCTTTTGGCTCGATGCAGTTGGATATCAGGAGTCTAGTATTGGCTTTCTGTGGCATTACTCTTCTTTGGCGCGGAGGAATCATAGGAAATGGATTTAGCATTCCCGATAGAACAGTTTATTGCAATACTTTTCCTTCTGACCAAAGTACACATGTCCCATTTCCGTGAAACTGAGGCAAGTAAAGGTAATTGTGAATCCGACCCCAGACCCAGTTGTTCATGCTCGCAGCAGTTCCCTTGGCCTCGGTACCGCCCGTGTAGATTAATTAATTCCCGCGGCAGTTCGCACGCCCTGCCGCTCGTGCTGGCACATCCTGGTTCCAACGCGTCCCAAGCTCACCCCGCGAATATCCACGACTCCCCTCACTCTGCCCTCACGCGCAACCAACCATGTTTCACCAAGGCAGCCTACAAAGCGGTATTGCGCTTGCAATCCAACAGCAGAAGCTTGTTGTATGCTTCGTGCAAGGTATAGTCCGGCCCTCGTTCGGAATGTGGGGGCACCTCTAATCAGCGGAACAGATGACGGCGCAACGAGTAAAGAGTGGGAAGAGGAATGGCTGAAGAGCGGCTGGGTAAGACATCTACCGCTTGGTCATGTGTAAACTGTACACTAATACTTGGTGCAGCTATCCAGTCTTCTCGTCCAAAAAGCAGTCGTCTTGCGGCTCCAGGCAGGTTCCACCGAAGCAGGATTTCTGGCAGCCTTCTCCGATATCTCGAGCATACCCACTCTCGTAGTCATCCAGAACGGTCAACTCCAATTGCAGCTGAAGAGCGACGTCACCAAGAACAATTTCATCAATTCCATCAGGCAGGTGCTTGGAGCCAGCCCCATTCCGGGCTCCAGTACAGCGGCAACGTCCCCATCACAAGCAATTACGCCAATACCGACAGAGAATACAACAGATAGCCAAGTAGAGGACGATCCGTACGGAGATTCCGAGTCTGCGATGCCCGCACCAGCAGTAGCCCCGATGCCTTCCGCGAACGCCAAGGGCAAACAGAAAGCTACATCAACCCTGGAACAAAAGCCCGCCACATCGTCTGGCTCTGTCAGTAAAGCGCAACAACAGGCGCGCGATGCGTTAAGAAAGAAGAAGGTGGAAGAGGCGGAAGAACTGGCACGGATCAAGGCACGCATAGAGGCCGATAAAGCAGCAAGGAAAATAGAAGCTGAGAGACGGAAAGCTGAACGAGAACAGGAAAGGAGTCAGTCGGCGCA
This sequence comes from Pyrenophora teres f. maculata, assembly GCA_014334815.1. Lineage (NCBI taxonomy): Eukaryota > Fungi > Ascomycota > Dothideomycetes > Pleosporales > Pleosporaceae > Pyrenophora > Pyrenophora teres. The sequence goes on along the minus strand of CP060576.1, from coordinate 603,276 downwards.
GACAGCGGCTTCGCCACGCACAAACACATCGGCTCGGGGATCACAAGCGAAGAACATTAACCTCAACATCAGGTTGTTCGATGGCCGGACGATACGATCCACATTTCCACGGGAGGCTACACTGCAAGGCGAGGTACGGTCATGGGTAGACTCGGAGTTCTCAAAACTCTCACAAGACGACGAAAATATCAACCACAGGCAACTCCCACCATATTACTTCCGACATATATTACCACCGCAGCCGAGTCGCGAGCTCTCAGCTGGTGATGAGAGCCAGTCGTTAGGTGACATTGATATGGCACCAAGCGCTACGTTGGTGCTTGTACCAGTGAAAGGCTATACGCAAGCTTACACAGGGCACAACAGCGGTGCTGTAGGAGTAACCACGGGACTGATAGGCGGCGCGTTCGACCTCATATCTTCAACAGTGGGCTATGTAGGAAGTACGTTGGGCTCGTTCCTAGGCTCTGGTTCTGGCGCTGGCGCTGGCGCTGGCTCAACCCCAGTGCAAGGGCAGGGTGGTGGACATACCATGGGACCCAGACCAAGTCGAGAGCCCCAGCATGATCCTATTTTGGATAACGCGGGTATCAGAGTGCGGACGCTAGCGGACCAGAGAACTAGGGAGCCGCAACAGTTCTACAATGGGAACCAGGTGAGTTACCATCACGAAAGATGAGATGGAGAATGATGCTAACAACCGTCTGTAGTTGAGTACGGAGCCGAGGCCTGCTGATGATGATAAACGAGATTAAAAAGTGCTCATGGCTTTGAATGTACGATTTCGAGAGGAGGAAAAACTCATGAAGATTTTGCAATTGTATGAACAAGCTTGTCATTCGGAAGTATGCCACGTGAAATTGAACATGTGTGGGTTTTTGGAAGGCTTCAATGAGCCCTAGTTGTAATGATATAGCTTCAAATATCATGGTTCGATGAATCTGCTTTATATGGATATATATATTTTCCGCTATAGGGACATGGGTATCTTAATGACCGAACACCTTTTACTCCGGACACCCCAATAATAACAGACACACTACGCCAATAAACGGCGAACGAGGCCATGCAAGGGGCCCATGGCGGTTTTGCCCATTATCACATCGCGCCTACCATGCTTTGTTCTGCATACAGCCTTGTCGACCCTCCCGTCCTTTGTGATAGTCATGACCACGGTCCGTCTGTCTGACAATGTAACCGTCATCTGCCTCACTGCAGCGTCAGCCTCGATATCGAGTAATCGCAAAGCCCGGTCGTCCTCGTCTTCTTCTTCTTCATGCTCAACATCGGAGCTAGCCTCGTCGTCGCTAACGAAAGCGTTGAGGACCTTGGCTGAGGATGCAGTCCCCAACTCTTCTTCACCATCTGCTCTTGGCTTGTCTAGCCCTGCCCCTTTGCGCATTTCTTCCACAGCATTGACCCGCATATGCCAGCTCACCAGCTCTTTCCTCAGCAGTCGCCCAAAGTGCACCAAGTCCTGTTCCGGGTCCGTCTCTTCGTCCTTGGCGCTGCCCGGTAACCACTTGCGGGTCAATTGCTGCAGTGGTATGCATGGCGGGATGGTATGCTTGTGTATACTTAGGATCTTCTTGTCTTCTTTTTCTCGCACACTCAGCAAGACATGGTATGTCTCAACAAACTTGGCGCCGATGGATACATCGATGCTTATACCGAGGATGTTGCCGTTGTTGATGGCATTTGGGTCGGGGTCCTTGACTCTGTAAGCCGTGACGCCAGCGCAGGCGCGGTATACATTTTCGAGGTTCCGTTTTAGTTGCTGGGCGATGATGCGCTTGGTGGTTTCTGCATGTATGTCGCGTTGGTTGCTGGTCTGGAGACGCGCTGCGAGGTGGGGTTGTGACAGTAGCACTGATGATAGGTTTGCGCGATGGGCTTGTAGAAGCGCTATGCGGGTTTGGAGCTGACTGATATCCTCATCGAGTTGTTCGGCAGTCTCCATGTTTGTGTTGAAGATGGTTAATGCGATAAGAAGGTGATTGTTTAGCGCGTGCAGTCTGCCCATATGCGGCGCGTCAGCACGTGAATTAGTGGTAGCAGGGATGTGGGTGGGATAGAAGGCTCCGCTCGCTTGCATACCAAGTGCCGCGTCCATGGCTCGAGAGGACACGGTTGAAGACACAATTATATCCGCTGTTTCGTTTCGTATCACGGCCGTATTCATTTGCTAGTCACTTTCTGGACCCCAACTTAAGGACAGCAGTTTCTCTTCTTTTTGTTTCGATCGGCTCCTCCTGGTCCTGACACTCTGGCCGCTTACGTCTATACGACTCCTGTCACCCACACAACCGGAACTTTGATCCACGCGAGATTACCTGACGATCACCAACCCCTCGATCTCACCTACCTGTGCAACGCTCCCAAATGAGCAAACGAGCCTCTCGATCCAAAAACCGCGGGTCTGTACTACCAGACCAGAGCTCAACCGATTCGCTACAGCACGAGAAGAAGGGCAATGCCGATACGACTGCGACAATGAACGGCGTCATGTTGGAACATCGGCGCAAACACGCCTCGTTCGAAAGCGACTCACCCGCGGGCCAGGCTGCCTCGCTTATGGGCAACTCAAACTTCTCCTTGGACGACGATGTACCTAAGCTGGGGGTGCAAGAGGACGGACCATCCAAGGGCTTTTTTGAGCTCTCCAAGAAGGACCAAAGCAATTTTCTACTACTGGTATTACTATACTTTCTCCAGGGTATACCAATGGGGCTGGCGCATGGCTCTGTGCCCTTTTTACTCAAGCACAACGTATCCTACGCCGCCATCGGTGTCTTCTCACTCGCTGCATACCCGTACTCATTAAAACTTCTGTGGAGTCCAATCGTGGATGCAGTCTGGTCGCCCAGGGTGGGACGCAGGAAGAGCTGGATCTTGCCCATTCAGACCATCTCTGGCTTTTCCATGATCTGGCTAGGAAAGAACATCAATCGCATGATGAAGGAGGCGGGCGAGACAGATAGCGGTGTATGGAACTTCACCTGGTGGTGGTTTGCGCTTGTGTTCCTGTGCGCGACTCAGGACATTGCTGTGGATGGTAAGGATGTCAGTTTGCATGTCAGATTTGGATGCTAACAATAACCAGGCTGGGCCCTCACCCTCCTTTCCAACGAGAACCTCGCATACGCTTCGACGGCGCAAACAGTCGGCCTGACTGCAGGCCAGTTCCTCTCCTACACCGTCTTCTTGGCCTTCAACTCGAAAGATTTCGCAAATAGATGGTTCCGCACCATTCCGGCAGAGACGGGTATCATGGAGCTCGACGGCTACCTGAGCTTTTGGGGGTGGGCATACCTGATTGTTACCTTTGGACTGGCGGTCATGAAGCGCGAAGACCGCGACAAGAATGGTGACGGAATCAGCGAGGTCTACCGTTCCATGTGGGGTATCTTGAAGTTGAAGAACATCCAAAGCTTCATCGTCATCCATCTTATCGCCAAGATCGGCTTCCAAGCCAACGACGCAGTCACGAGCCTGAAGCTGCTGGACAAGGGCTTGAAGCAGGAACAGCTGTCGCTCGTCATCCTCGTGGACTTTCCCGTCGAGGTTTTCCTGGGCTATTACATTGGTAAATGGTGCCAGACATACCCACCCATGCACATCTGGTGCTGGTCTTTTGTCGGGCGTCTGGTCGCTGCTGGGTTCGCACAGTTTGTCGTATCCATCTTCCCAGTAGGAGGTGCATCGTCTGGCTTTGTCTTGCTGGTTATTGCCGAGCATGTGCTGTCGACATTTATGAATACAGTCATGTTTGTCGCTGTCAGCGCTTTCCATGCGAAGATATCTGACCCACTCATCGGTGGCACATACATGACGCTGCTCGCTACGTAAGTTCTCCTCACCTTGCTGACACACAACCGATGACTGACATGGCACAGCGTCTGCAACCTAGGCGGCACATTCCCGCGCTACTTTGTTCTCAAGGCCGTCGACATGTTCACTGCAGCAACGTGCATACCGCCAACTAACCCTCCCAAGCCCGATGTCCTCAAGGGTCCTCTTGTTACACAACCCTTCTCTTGTGCTCTCGAGCCAGAGAAGCACAAGTGTATTGATGGGGGCGGTATTTGCAATGTCACAACAGATGGATATTACATTGTGAACATTCTCTGTATTGTAATCGGCGTGGTTACTTTCTGGGGGTACATTAAGCCTGCCGTTATGAGGATACAGGCTCTGCCTATGCGGGCTTGGAGGATTGCTCCTTAGAGCGTGTAGCATGGCGTTGAAGCAGCAATACAAGGATTCTTTTCTCTCTTGTGAAATAGTCGGCCGAACTGGGCATAGTTGGCTTTGGTGCAGACGTTGGACATTGGACGTTGAACTATTATGTAGACTCTGCATTAGGCGTGCGCCAGTGGCTTGCAGGCCTGCGCACTTGTGTGCCGCGCCGCGCCCACGCGCTCCCTCGTGACCAGGCGTCGCTGATCGGCCAAATAGCCCAAGGCCGCATGCAGCTCCAACACATGCAGGTACGTTTGCGGCGCAGCTGGACACAGGGAATTGCTTCAAAAGGCATGACTGTGTAAGGGTTTGCGTTGTAGTAGTCGATGCTTGTACGGTAGTGGTAGTGGCTAGAAGCACATTAGCGGGCTGCAAGGCGTGCAAGTAAGGTGACGGCTGCAAACTTTGGACCCTTTCTGTAAGCAGGCCAAGTCTCGACCTGACCATTCGTAAACCTTGCAATGGATGCATGTGGGCGAGAGCACATTCACCTACGAGGCAATGATGCCGATAAGACCACGAGGACGGTACGTATAATCATGCCATTGAGGCTTGTAAATGAAAGCGTGTCGACGCTTATCTGAGTAGGGCTAGTCGGCTGGGACCACGCGTTTTGACATCTGTCGCAAATTATCTGCTGATCTCGAGACTTGAATACCTCTTTGCATTTATTCCTAGTCGCCTACCCGGCCTATCGCTGTTCTTTCTTCACACGCTGCCATCCTACTCTGGTCGCGACATCTTGACTTGACCCACGTCAGACCCTACACATAGTGCAATCACCTTGACCCTGCACGCCCGTTGCGCCAAGTTTGCGGCCAACATTTTCCCAGCTAGCATCTCTGGTCCAAGTATCGCATCGCTCTTGTCGTACAAACCACCAAACGCGCCAATGGCTTTTCCAGCCTACCAGCCTAAAGCGCGGGTGCAGAAGCCCGCGCCTCACTTCTCTGGCACAGCAGTTGTTGATGGCACCTTTGAAGGTACACCGCCATCTTGCCCCAAATTCCCCGTATCCAACCCTCAGGCACGCATACTGACATGTCACTCAGAACTCAGCTTGACAGCCTACACATCCACTAAGCAATGGCTCGTCCTCGGCTTTGTCCCCATGGCCTGGACTTTTGTCTGCCCGACAGAAATCATCGCATTCAGTGAACGCGCCTCCGACTTTGCGGCCCGCGGCGCCAGCGTCGTCTTCGCTAGCACAGATAGCGAGTATAGTCTGCTCGCCTGGACGAATGCGAGCAAAAAGGACGGCGGTCTAGGCAAAATCAACATACCGCTGTTGAGCGACAAGAACCACAGCGTGTCCAAGGATTATGGAGTGTTGATCGAAGAAGAGGGCATCGCTTTGCGAGGACTGTTCTTGATCGATCCCCATGGCATTGTACGCCAGATTACCATCAATGACCTGCCGGTTGGACGGTCCGTCGACGAGACACTCCGTCTGATTGATGCCTTCCAGTTCACCGATAAGTACGGCGAGGTATGTTCATCTCGTATATTCACATGTCCCAATATATGCAAATGCTAACTTGACTTTGACTAGGTCTGCCCGGCCAACTGGAACCCCGGTGATGAGACCATCAAGGCAACACCCGCTGGCAACAAGGAGTATCTCGAAAAGGTCCATGCCGATACTAACATGTCTGATATTGCCACCAAGACCAACGGCAGAGCTTCTGGAGCGCACTGAAAGTACTCGCATGGAAATGTTGCTTCTTTTGCAAGCAGCATGCTGATCTTCTGTTTCGACAAGATTTCTCAATCGAGACATTTTCTCGGCTTGCTTGCTTGCGTAACACCAGCGTGTTGCCATTGCTCGGATATCGGGTGGCATTGCATGGTGTTGTGTTGGCGCGTTTGTCATAGAGTTGTGCATGTTGGGTTTAGTCTTGTGCTTCTCTCAAACGTCCCATTGTATCAGTAGATCCTGTATGTAGAAGTGTACCTAGGTATGGTTGGAAGTATGCAAGTTTGAAATCCGGTCAGTTGCCGTGTAGCATCGTTGTGGATATTTCAATATCGATTGTTTGCTTTGTGCATGTTTCGGGCCTACTAACTAGCTGAAAGCGTAGTTGGTATTAACTTGATATGGTTCCAAGTGTCAAACTGGTTGAACATGTACATCCAGAAGGGAACGCTTATGCATGGTTCCTCTCTAGCGGCGGCTTGGCGGGCTGCATTGCCACGCGAGACGCCCCGGATCTCTACCTCTTTCGACATGGTTCACGATCAAGTCTCCAATCATGGAGCCGCGACTAAATGCATTGCTAGATATCTCGACCCAGGACAACGCGTCCATGATGAGCTCGTCGGGCACGGCGTCCCCTGGCACGGAAAGGCCATCGCATCATGCCGATCCTACTTTCGTACGCCCTAAAGCGCTCATGCTGGGAAACTCACTTCCTGAAAACTCTCAAGCAAACGACATCCGCAAAGAGTCCCAAGACAGGACTTTTCCTATGAGAGCTATGCCTAGCGCTCCAATTGCACACGTGTTGAACGATGAGGGAAATCTACTCTCCGCACAATCTGTACCCACTACCTTTACGTCATCATCGACAACCCCATTCAGTGGCAGGTTAGTGGATCTACTACTAGACAGCCCGGAGCATTCGAGACAGCGATGGGACCAGGACCAGCAGTTCTTGCAGCCCGAAAACACGGGATATAGCCCATCTGTTATCAAACTACCAAGGCTGCCGCAACCGCCCAAAAGGACAGCAAAACGGCCTAGGATACCTCCGTTGCTACAGGGTTTACATCAACCGCCTCCTTTACCGCCTGAGGGTAGGCTTTTTCCACCCATTACCGGCGAGAAGAATGCCTTCGCAGGGGACAGAGGCTACGATTCTCTATTCGACGAGTCGAGAACTAAAGACGTGGACGACCATGCCTTTCTTGAAAACGGAACACAAGAACTCGGCAGAATCAATCAACATGGAGAGACCATGTCACTTTCTCAACCAGGAGCTCAAAACGCATTTGTCAATAGTACAGCTGCTGTTGCGGAAACGGATATGCTAACCAACAAGGCAACAACCGCTCCAGATCGGGCCCCAGTCAAACGCGGCAAGAAACGGAACAGATGGTCTGAACAAGAGACTAAAGATCTCCTTGTAGGTGTTAGTAAATTCGGAATCGGGAACTGGAAGAAGATACTGCAAAGCCCGGATTTTGCATTTCATAATCGGACGGCCGTCGACTTGAAGGACCGATTCCGTGTATGCTGTCCTGGCGAAGGCCTGAAGCCAAGGCAGCCAAAAGCAAAAGGCAAGGAGAAAAAGGACCATGTGCCCTCAGAGCCATCAGTGGATGCGTCTCCTACCCATCAGCAGCCTTTACCAAGCAACGCAGAAAACTCCGCCTCTACTCGGACTATTGCTTCTCCGAAGCAAACAGGAAGTCAGCAACGAGCACCACCTCGCAATAAGACCGTGATACCCAACCTTGCCGAACTAGGTATCCGCGAGCCCTTTTCAAAAACCACACGTCGGCCACGCCGCGCCTTTAGCGCGAATGACGACATGAATCTGCTCAAGGGATTCGAAAAATATGGCCCAGTCTGGCACTTTATGCGCGACGACGCTGAGCTCGACTTTGGCACAAGACACCCCACCGATCTACGCGATCGTTTTAGGATTAGATATCCCGAGAAATATGCAAAGGCAGGGTACAAGCTCAAGGCCAAGGAGAAGGAGCGTAGCATGGAGAAGCAAGCCCATGAACAAGAAAAGACAGACCACCACTCCACCAAACCAGACGATTCTGCTATGCAGACGACGTCTTCGTCTTCGTCTTCACAGCTACACAGGCCCAGCCAGTCGTACAGCAGCGACATTACCAAAGACATGTATCCGTCAACTGGCTACGGCACAACCATGTCTTCACACCTATCAAACTCGAGCCTATCCCTAAAAGCCTTTGCTTCGTCGACATACCTCTCCGACCCCCTTCCCACCCTCCCCTTTGACGACGAAAACCTCGTCGACGACATGGGCAACGGCGACGAAAGCCCAATCACCCTAAGTCGCAACATCCTCCGCTGGGCAGATGCAAATCCCTCTTCGCTATTCACGTCCATGACGCAAGCCTCGTCGTCGGGGGCGGCGGTGAATCAACATGCGGGGACTCTTAACCCTCCAGAAAGGCCGTTGGGAACGAGTATGTTTGGTGGTAATGATGGGCTGCATGGTAATGTTGGCTTTACGACGCAGTCGCAGTCGCAGTCGCAGATGGATGGGGCGAGAATTGGGAGTTTGGCGGAGGCAGATGCTTGGCTTTCTGCGAGCTCGGAACGTATGTCTAGGGCAACATATACGTATCGCGCTTGATATCTTGTAATAATAAATAATGACAATGACGATGATTTATAGTCTTAGTTTAGTGCTGCTACGTCCACCCGGCTGATAGCTTGGAACTGAGACTTGGAAAAAAAAATGAAACATAAAAGAGCTTTATTTAAGCTATCTGATTTGGTGGATATCTGTCTGGTAAATGCGTGCTTAAATTAAACTACCCGTTAAACTACCTGTCCAAGAGCCACAGTTTCGTGCACAGCCAGGCCATACCAAGGGTGTCAAATACCCCTTTCGACCCATCCACATCATCCTGTCTACCCATCTACCTCCCCGCCTGACAAATGGCCAGACAAAACTCTCGGAAATCCCCCTTTGTAGCCTCCTCAATATCTTCTTCCACCACACGCCCATACTTTTCGTCGTACTCGGTCTGCACTCTTGAGAAATGCAGACGGTCCCAATGTAAGCGTACGAGGCGGGAGATGAGCAACTCGACTCTCTGCTGGCGTTCGTGCTTGCTCGACGAAGCTTCTCTGGCAGATAAACGACCGGAGGAGCGGGCATCGTAGGCGGGCTCGATGAGGTCGACCAGTGCGTGGTTCAAGAGCATAGCGTCTCTCGCAGGGCGGTTAACTGGAGAGGGGTTAAAGTTAGTATAGTGTGCCTTGGGTAGATTTGCGTTACATGTGGAGGCAACGACTTACTGACGCCATTGAGGATATGTGCAATGACCTCTCCAACCAGATTGTTACTCTTCTTCAACGCGTCTCGTGCAAAATTGCCTTGGTAATGTCGTTCATACGCTCGAAGCACGTCTCGCAAGTGCGCATCGCTCCGCGTCACGACGATTTCCAACATGTCTGATTCGCCACCCTCTCTGGCTCTGATTGCCCTGTACAGCGTATCGACGTCGCGATCGCGCCTTTCCAGTGGCCAGACATCGCTCTCTTCCTGTCGCTGGCCTTCCAGCGCCCACAAGACAGCCTTGCGAAACTTGTCGGCCTTGAGCTCCTTGTCCATGCAGCGCGTAAGCGAGTCGCTATAACGCTTGTCTTTGAACGAATCCTTGATCTCGCGGATCTCGTGGTTCTGGCGGCCCATAAGGGCTTCGATGAGGAGTTCGCGACGCGCAGAGTTGGATTGGTACCAGTAGTTTGCCCAGTAACCCTCGCTTTCGTACTTGCCCAGAGCTGTGATGTAGGCAATCTTGCCAAAACTACCAGGTATTTTCATCTTGATGTGCTTGGCAATGTTAACGCCCCTACCCTGCAATTTGAAATGCCGCTTGTACTCAGTTCTCAGCTCGAGCATCTGGTCGTGCGACAGAGCTGGGATAATGTCAATTATTGTGCCCGCGTCAGGTGTGCCAGCCATGGCACTGGTAAGCGCCAGCGCGTCTTCGGTCGCATCATATATGCGCACTCTCCGCTTCTCTTTCTCAGTGAGGCGGTCGCCATAATTGTATGTCGCCACGGCTAGCTTGTCGTTACGGTTGGAATGCGAGGGTGGGCTTGAAGGTCGTCGCGAAGTCGAACGGGTACGACGGCGGACATGCCTGCCCTTACTAGAAGACCGCGCATGACTGGAAGCTCTGGGAGCGAGTGTGTCCCGGGGCGAAAGAGTGTCTCGAGGAGAAAGGGGTTCAAGAGGAGGTAGGTGATTGAGGTCGTCATCGTCTAGCATAAGGGACTGCGGCATGGGACTGAGAGACTGATAAGTGCCATGGTAAGCTTCAAGTAAAGGACTTGGTGGTGGCAGACTACCGGGTCCATTGGGGAAGCCTCCAGGCATGCCTCCGGGTACAATCATGCGCAAATCAGGCCTGTTTCCGCTTACAGACAGCCTGTCCATGCGCAATTCTTCAGGCCTATCGGATCGGCCATAGTTGCCTTGTGGACGCAATTCTACCACATTACGACCGTCGTGAGAGGCGGCGCGACGGTGCTCAGGGCGCGGCGAGTGTTGACCCATTGGCGGAGGGGGGTAGGCGTGCTGGGCAGCTTGCGGTGGAGGGGGAGCTTGTGGCATGGCTACGTATTGCGATTGCGACGAAGGCGTCTGTGGCATAGTTGCATACTGTGATTGCGACGACGAAGGTGCCTGCGACGTGGTCGGGTATTGTAGCGGCGGCGGCGAAGAGTATGAAGGGCTCATGGGCTGAGCATTGTGTCGCACAGCGGGCGGCTGGTTGCTGGTGGCGGGCTTCGCCGTGTAGGTAATGTTTGCGGGTGGGTTTGCATATTGGAAGTTGGCACTTGTCGCAGACGGTGTCCTCGAGTGCGTTCTTGTATGCGAGGCTGGCGCCGCCGTATAGGCAAAGTTGCTTGCCGTCGGCGCATACTGGACATTTCCAGGTTGGGCATATGCAACCCCCGTCGAGGGCGCTGCTGTGGTAGAGGGATGCGCAAAAGATGCCGTCTGAGGGTGATAGCCTGGACGTTGGTGAGGCGGAAGGTCATTGTAGTTGCCCATAGTGATGGGCGCGTTCGTTGATCTGGCCGGCATATCTCAGTTTGGCTCTCGTGATGTTTGTGCGAGACATTCCAGGGAGTCAGAATGTCCATGTACTCACGTTGCATATTGATTACCTGGCTGCCTGATTTCATACTGCGGGGGCCCTGCCCCGTCAGCTGCACCGTATCGCTGAGGCTCTCGCCCATTGTGGCTGCGTGAGCGATCACGTTCGCGACCGCGCCCAGGCGATTTGGACCGCGACCGTCTTGAACCTTCGTCTGGCCGCAATGACATGGCGCCGTTCTTTGCTTTGGATTGCAGGTAGTGGCGACTAATTTCCTCAATTCATGTGTGGTCGAGAACTACGCGCCGGACGAGCTGAAAATTGCGATGGCCGGGAAAGCTTCCACAAGCCGCCCCTAAGGAGCCTTGCTCCTCCATGCTGGAGTTGGGGGCCGGAATCTACGCTGGAACTACATGCTCTGTGTGACTGATGAGTCTGTGAGGCTTCATGTGTTTCGTGGGACATCAACTCTCCACCAGCATGCAGCTTCACTCTGCAAAAGCAGCCGTAGAGGTCTGATAGGGTGGATTCCGGGGAAGCGTACGCCCGTTCTTTTCTCACAGCCTTCTCCCTGCATCACTTCGACAACTCTTACAGCGCCCCATAGCTCAAGGCAAATTGTACAAGATTTTCGAATTGGAGAAAAGGATGAAGAAAATTTTCTTGAGCTGACCCGTAATGTACCGTAAGCTTCAGCTGCGGAATGTCGCCGAAAACGGGAGTGGTGGGTCTTGACGTCTCTACTCACCGCTTCAGCTACTCTATAGGTCAAATATTCTCATGGAATTGCACAATGTCCAGGGGAGATATCGCCCTTGTGCGATTTGTCGGGGAGCTTGACACTTGGGCCACTGGCGCCTCATGGCGTGCACTGGCTGATAAACTGTGCCGGTGTAACGCCACGATGCAGAGATGGACGAAAAACTAACAGTAGCTAAGTAGCATCTGGATTTGGCCATTAGCACAAGCCAGACTCTCCCACTGTTCACTTAAAGCTGTTAAGACGCCGCCGTCAGACGATACTTTTGTCCTCACATGTCATCTACCATGGCTGTCATTGCACTCCCCGAAAACCTCCAGTCCCAATCACCGCTGCTCCGACTACCAGCCGAGATCAAGCACATCATTTATAGCTTGTGTTTTACTGCTGAAGCACCGATTATCATTGAACGTCTCAAGAAACAAGGTGATATAAGGCCGTGTCGAACGCCAGGGGCCTCTCTGCTTCAAACATGCCGCAGAATATACCATGAAGCCGATCGTCGTCCACTATTCAGACGAAATACCTTCCGTTTCTCAGACCTTGAAGTAATGCGGGGCTTCCTTCTTGGATTTTCAGTCGAATACAGAACCCAGATTCAGGATATCGAGATAGACATGCGCGATCTCGACTCGGACCATGCCCATATTGCACGCGGATGGTTGCAGTATCTGGCTACGGCAGAAAATAAAACAACCAGCTCTTTACGTATCGATGCGGCTGGCCTCAAGTGTGTTCGAATCAATCTCGAAGCGTGGCCCGTAATTCCTATGCCCCGAACAGAGCTCTGGAATGTCCTGCGGAGCATGCTATCGGAACTCAAGGATCTTGAAAGAATAATTGTGACTGGGGCAAGCAGAGGCAGAGGGATGGGTCAACAGCTCCCGTGTTCGCCGGTTCATTTTGTTGGCAGAGATGATGTTGGCATGAACGACTTGCTCTTCCGGATGGGCAGGTGTGTGCTTGGAGACCAGAACGACGATAAAATTGTCAAATGGACACGAAAAGACGGGAAAATGGAGCTGCAAGTGTTTTCAAGACATCATTTGCAAGAACACGTCGATAAACATGGATCGGGATCACCGGGAATACAAAATCGAATAGGTGTCTGGCCATTGAACGGATCTTGCACTATATCTGCGTACGATAACTACCTTTCGACTAGTATAGAAGTTACGGATAAATAGACTAATCCCAATGCCGCCGGATGACTGGCCTTGCAGGATCCCATGGGCCATGGATCTCGTTCTTGTATTTTTGAAGTCCGATCAGCCACCAGCTGCAGATGCCCATACTGAGGAAGGTAAGAATGCCTCCAAGAATCGCTCCTGCCAAAAATGTACCACGACCGTTTCCTGTGAGGATGACGAATAGACCACCCCATGCGCCTGTTATCAGAGTGATGGTTAGGGCAAGATGCCCCCACGGTGACCGCGCGCGGAGCTGTCGGCGGAAAATTGGAAATAATCCATATACCTCGATGGAGAATAAAGTCAACGAAAAAACATGGGTAGTGGATGGCAAACGTGAGGCAAGGACAGCCGACGCCATCATCGCAGAGTTTGTGGATATTGAGGCTGGTAAGCTGTAAGAGCAATAGTTAGCCGCGTATAGCATAAAGAGACTGAGTCACTCGTACTGTGCACCTGTGCCACCTGTATAGTCGAAGAAGGCCACATTCATCATGAGCAGCCATGTGCTTAAAGCCCATATCGAATCACTTGTAGTGGAGCGAGTGAGTGACTTGAGGATTGGACTCAGCCCAAGTAGAGCTGCATAGATCAACACAGCTGATTTTGCGGTTGCGATGCGTTGTTGAGTTCGGAGGGAGTAAGCTTGTGGCGCATTCGGTACAGATTCCTCTGTGTTCGATGTGGGCACGTTCGCGATGATGTCGAATTCTTGACCCATCCAGTGGTCCCACAAAAGCCATGCCAGAACAGTGCATATGCTGGCCCATCCGACCACTGCAATGGGAGACACCCTATTCTGGATGATGGCTACAAAACAGCAACAGAATATGATGACAGATGCAAGATGCTGCACGATAACTGTGGCATCTGACATGAGCGACCAGAACTCATAGGGTTGTAGCCGAGGATTTCTCTGGAGGTGATCCAGAAAGGTTGTCTCATCTGTATAGTTATCGGGAACTGTGAACATTAGAAATGGCTTTCCGTAAGCTCATATGCGACTCACAAGGCTGCTTGAACCATAGTAGCTTCTTATAGTTGCCCTTTGTCGGACGTGTTGCTATCCGCGACACGCCTTTTCTTTTTCTGCTAGTGGTTGCAAAGGATGCCCCCTCCGGACCAAGCAGCCGATTCGCATACATTCCATAGATTTTACAGAGTGTGTCAAACGCAAGTGTGGAATGTGAGCAACGATGTTGGAGCGATCAAGAAGTTCAGTTGGGATACTGTAGGACGCGACATAGTTATGCACGTGCGTAATTGCTTCCGATTTATCTCCGAACGTCTAACTCATCTTATATTACATTATTTACGGTTCAGTGTTCTCCAAGCTACCACTATCCTCCTCGACTTCGGCACAGTAGCGCGGCCTGCCTTTACTAGGTATTGTTCATTTCTTAGAATCCGTCCGATTTCCATATAACTCTCGACCGCAACCCGGATAGGACCTCTGGCCTCGATTGGCAAACGCTCGATAGAATCTTTGGCCTTCTCGTAGACAGAGAAAGCGTCGTTTAGGAGATGCTTACGTAGAGTCTGGATCTGAGCTTGATTCGGCTTCTTCAGCACATCATCGTAGCTAAGTCCTGCTTCAAAAAGCCAATTCAAGGGAAGATATACACGACCAATCTGAGCGTCTACTTCTATGTCTCGCGCAATATTGACGTACTGCAACGCCACGCCCATGCTATTGCCAGCAGCAACTATCGCGTTCTTCTCTCCAGTAGCCAATGTACTAGGATACCAATAGAAGATGAGCTGAATGCACATTTGAGCTACAGTACCTGCCACACGTTCCGAATACACGCGTAGATCCTCCGCGGTGCTGATAATCGGTCCCTGTTGGAAGGCAAGGTCCATTTCGAACCCATGTAACAGATCTTCCAGAGGCTGGGGCGACAGTTTGGTGGCAGGCAGTTGTAGAAATGCAGACTGTGTGCTAGGCGGGAAGTCGTCGTATATTTGAGTGTGTACTGCAGACTGTGGTAGCTTGTCGTTGTACACATTGTTTAGAAAGTTGCGCATTTTCGCTATCCAAGCCCTAGCTTCGTCGGCATCGGAAGCGTTGTCCACCAAGTCATCGGCAACGCGACAAAAGGAGTAAAGTAGTAGTAGGTCCGCGCGTAATGGACCGGGAAATGTAGCAGAGGCAAGGTAAAAGCTGCGGCTTTTGCGCTTCAGACGATTCACAGCCTCATCGAGGCCTTTGATGCGCAAATCATCGTACTTTGAGCAGGGAGTGAGCAGGGCGCGCATCAAAAGAACAGGCGAGGGCAGCAGTGACGGGTCGGTGAACAGGTGCGGGAACGTGTACAGCACAGCGAGAGCATTGTCAAATGCTAATTGGCCAAATACTATGAGAACATTGGTGGCGAGGAAGAAGACAGCCTCTTCAATCTCGAGACCGTCCCATAGGTTCAGTCCATATTTGGTGCCTGTGCTGATTACCCAAGTTCCTCTGCGCAGTGCCAGTGTATCGACTACCCACAGGTACAGGGTCGGGAGGAAAATGGGCAAAGCGGTATTGGTCAGAGGAAGAGCCAGGATGAATTGATATGCTAGGGTCCTATTTCTGATTAGTGGCCAGAAGGAAGCATTGCGGCAGTGATTGGCATACCATAACATCAGTAGGAAAGGGCCAGCCCAAACCAAAATGAGGCCGGTGTATGTGCCCAGGCCTCCACGTCTAATGCATCGCCAACCCCATGCAATCAAGGCCAGGAAGAAGACTTGGCCGGCAAGGCGCATGTATCGCCATTGTCGTTGGGCGGTGCCGCGTTCGGTTTTGAGGTAGACGGGCTGGAAAGTGGGCCTGCTGAGGAGGAGATAGAGGAGCGAGGTGTTATACGTCTGTATGATGAAAAAGAAGACTTCTTCTAGCGGTATGTCATAGAGCTTTGGGCCAATAATAACGTGACTAGGGTAGCTCCAAATGCCGGTGCGGATGAGGTACGAGTCCCATGGTATCGTCGAGGCGACAGCGACCTGGGGCGTCAGCACATGGCGGCGTCGTCGGCGGCGGTCAGCCGTCGGCGGTGAAAGTACATACAAAGACTAGATAGCCAACTTTGTACACGTCGAGCTTGGTGAAGAAGGGACGGTACAGCCAGGTGAGCAGGACAGCCGGAGGGATGGTGTACTTGAGATGACTAGCCGTCACAGTCAGCCATTGCCGTGTAGCACAGCGCAGAGGCACATCACGTACACGAGCGCGTAGTCAAAGCCCATGATGGCGCCGTTGAGCAAGAGGAAGTAGCCAGCACAATGTACTGTACAAGCGGCCTCGCTCACTCGTAGATCCAATGCAGGGGGACTGGCTAGACTGCGACTGGCAGACGACAGACACAGGCGCAGGATCTGGCGAAGAGGATTCCATGGTGGAGCATCGTTTGCGAAGACACCGCGACGGCGCTGCACGCCCGAGGTCTAACATGTCATGCGCCCAATCCGGCCTAGCGTGACAGTATCCGCCTCAACGTGACATCATCACCTCTTCCATCCCGATCCCATTCTCAATCCGACGCGTCCGGCCCAGTGTCCGCACCACGGTGAAACCTGGCAATCGAGTTGCATCATGCCCCCTCTCTTCTCATCCTACCTGCTGCCGGTGCCGCACCGAGGCCAAGGCCGCGGCGCTATGGCGAGAGTGACATGTGAATGCCAGGCATGGCGCTTTGTACTAATGGATGCTTGCGCCCTTGACCGTACCAGCTGTTTCTAGATATCTATACAGTCGCCATGTCCCAGACTGGCCAGCCCGACGACAAGTCACCGAGACACCCGTAAGCACCCCCTCTCCCTACCCTAACTCTTCCCCTCACTTGGCCTAACCATCTGCCAGCTATCTCTCTGGTAACTTTGCGCCCGTCACTTCGACATGTCCGCCCACACCCGTCACATGGACCGGCCATATTCCGGACGAGCTGCTCGGCGGCATGTACGTCCGCAACGGCGGCAATCCCGTGACCAACGACGACCTTGGCCGTGAGGCCCACTGGTTCGATGGCGACGGCATGCTCTCGGGCGTGTGGTTCAGTCGTGCGCACGATGCTGCTGCCAAGCCTGTTGTCAACTTCGTCAACCAATTCATCTTGACCGATGTCTATCTCACCGCCATCCAAAACCCCACGCTCCGCACGCCAATCCTGCCCAGCATTTCAACCCTCGTAAACCCCGCTTCCAGCTTGCTGTTCATCCTCTGGCGAATCTTGCGCACTGTTCTTGTCGTACTCTACACCCACCTGTCGGGATCTGCACGCGCCATCAAGCGAATTAGCGTGGCCAATACCAGCGTCCTGTTCCACGATGGACGTGCACTGGCAACCTGCGAAAGCGGCCCCCCGATGCGCATTGCCTTGCCCAGCCTGGAAACGGTGGGCTGGTTTGATGGGCGCAAGGCCGAAGGCGAGGCTACCCCACACGACGAATCTTCAAGTCACGATGCACAGAATGAGTGTTTTGGGGGTACCGGTTTGCTCAGCTGGATGAATGAATGGACTACCGGACATCCAAAAGTTGATACAGTGACCGATGAGCTGGTTCTCTTTCACTGCAACTTTGTTCCACCTTATGTACACTACTCCTTGCTTCCGGCCAAGGGCAACAGTAAGACCAAGTCGGAAAAGGAAGCCATCCTCAACGCTGCCGTTCCCGGTTGCTCCGGTGGGCGGCTTATGCACGACTTTGGTGTATCCAGGCACCACACAGTCATCCTCGATCTGCCACTTTCTCTTACGCCTCTAAACCTGGCCAAGAACAACCCGATCGTCAAGTATGAGCCCGAGAAACCCGCCAGGTTCGGCGTATTTCCTCGTCGGCAACCTGGTCTAGTACGTTGGTTCGAGACACGCGGTTGCTGCATCTTTCACACCGCAAATACATGGGACGAATTCGATAGCGGCGACAATGTGGTAGCGGTGAATCTCCTGGCATGTCGTCTGACTTCGGCATCTCTCGTGTTTAGTGCAGCTAATCTCCCGCCGCCCCCACACCCGAATCGCGAATCGACAACGCGCAGTAGGCCCATGTCTTTCTTCGCCAAGTACGATGACGACGATCATGCTAAAGATCCTGAAAAACGGTTCTTGGACGACACTTCACCATTGCTGGAACGGAACGCATCAATGTCTCATTACGACGACTCAGGTCCCGCGACAACCCCCAAGATACCCATCTCACATGATGATGAGGAGCAATGTCGGCTGTATTACTATCGGTTCTCGCTGAGTCCTGGCTCTACGAATACGATCACCCACGAGTTCGCACTATCGGCCATATCTTTTGAATTCCCCACGGTTTCACCACTCACAGAAATGTCACGCGCACGCTATGTCTATGGCTGCAGCACTGTGATTGAATCTTTCGGCGCGGCGCTAGGCAAGGCTACCAAGATCGATGTGATAGTCAGGATTGACGTGCAAACTCTGCTTGCTCGCGCGCATGATTCCGCACCTGAAGCAATCTCTGGTTGTGTCGACAACCGTAACATTGATGAGGTGCTTGCGTCGAAGGATATCAATGACCCTATCAAGGCATTCAGGCTTCCACCCAATCACTTTGGACAAGAAGCTAGATTTGTGCCTCGCAGGGCTACAGAGGAAGGTGACGTCGCGGTAGCTGAGGAAGACGGATATCTGCTCTTCTATGTCTTCAACGAGGACCAACTGGACGAGGAAGGCGAGTGCAAAGCAGACGCGAAAAGCGAGCTGTGGGTCCTGGATGCGCGCGATATGCAAACGATTGTTTGCAAGGTACAACTCCAGACCCGCATACCGTACGGCCTCCATGGCAATTGGTTCACAGAAGAGGACATATCACGCCAGCGGGATGTCAAAACACTAAGATCTGAGACCCACCACACATCTGATAGTAGATGGAGCCACTTGCAGAAGTCGCTCATTAGTTACCTTGGCTAGCAAGGCCTGGGCTCCTTCTCAGTTTAGTCATAATAATAGTAATGCCAGTACATTTATGCAGAATTCAGCCATCATGTGCACAACGATCTGTGTACCGATTTGTATCCAATATATCTCCCCTAGTCTATGCAGACTTGGCATCCTTGTAGGGGAGCACAGGTACGATACCCTTGGAGGAAGGAAAAATGCTCATACCCTCGTAGATCCAGCCTCGGCATCGCCGTGTACATGACCGATTCTGCCAATAGTGGTAGCGCCCGCACCACCCAGTACATTGTAGACACCCCAGCATGATACACGACACACGACAACACACGAAAGATCAGCCTGAGCACACCCATGTAAGTAGCAATTTTATGCAACGTCAGGAGATCAAAAGACTGACGTACTATTTGCCGACTAATTGCCGATTTGCGCATGATGAGATTGATGTGAAATCAAGCTCAGTAGATCAACGTGATAAAGCTTAATGATGGCAGCGGGGCGCTCTAAGTCTGAAGTGGTGTGACGGGTACGGCCTTGCGCTAGGTCCTATATGACGTTTTTCTTAAAACCCACCCTCCGAGGATGATCAAGCCGTGCAGAGCACTAGGCATTAGTAACTCTTTACTGCCTCCGAAGAATCCGATTCGCTGATGAGTTTCATCCGATATGCCTGAGCACCTCCATCGTATGAGCGTTTTGACGTGTGCAGATCTGCTACACATATGTCGTCATGACGACTGAATGATCCCTTTGTTGCATTGCAGGGCGGCAAAACATGATATAGCCTGGAAGCCCTGCGGTTGCCTTTCTCTAATCATTGTATCTTCTTGGTATTCAGCTATCTGTCCATCAAGCTTTTTTGTTACGCCCAATCAGCAGGGAACCAAGCCACGATGGATTTCGTACGCAGGAACGATGCTCTTGATCTCAACAGTACGCGCTCCCTTGGCCCTGGCTTAGCTCTTCATGTTCACACCTAACAATTGATAGCCAACACTGTCAACGGTAGGACGGCTGATATCGCCATCACTACTCATGGCTCGGATTTCTACTTCGCCATCTGCTCAGTGATGGGCTTCGCTGGATTCGCCTTTATTATCCTCGGCCAGCGCAAGGCGCGTCGCGACCGTCTATTCCACTACCTGACTGCTGCGGTAGTCTTCGTTGCCGCCATTGCTTACTGTAAGTAAACTACAGAGACGAGACTTGTTCGTACAGTGTCCTAACGTCAACGCTAGTCACCATGGGCTCCAACTTGGGCTTCACCCCGATCCGTGTCGAGTTCTTCAGGAGCGACCCCAAGGTCTCTGGAACCTACCGTGCTGTCTACTATGCTCGATACATTGATTGGTTCATCACAACCCCTCTCTTGTTACTCGATCTATTGTTGACCGCGGGCACGCCCTGGCCCACCACATTGTTCGTCATTGCTATCGATGAGATTATGATTGTTACAGGACTCATCGGTGCTCTCGTCGACAACCGCTACAAGTGGGCATACTTTGTTTTTGGCTGTGTCGCTCTCTTTTACATCGTCTACCACCTTGTTTGGGAATCTCGCCTGCAAGCCAAGAAGTTTGGCCGTGATGTTGAGAGGTGCTTCCTCATGTGCGGATCTTTGACTGCTTTCCTCTGGATTTTGTACCCAATCGCTTGGGGCATCTGCGAGGGCGCGTAAGTTTTTCGCCCTGAATATCGCCATTGAGACTTTCAGTTGCTAATCAGTCTTGTAGTAACCTCATTGCTCCCGATAGTGAGGCCGTGTTCTACGGTGTACTTGACTTCTTGGCCAAGCCCATCTTTGGCGCTCTCCTCTTGTGGGGACACAGGGACATTGACCCTGCTCGTCTTGGTCTTGCTATTAGGGACTACGATGGCGATGCTGTTGTGCACGAGAAGGTTAAGCCAGTAAGTCAATACCTCTTCACAACTTGTTACGTTTTCACCATGTATGAACTTAGCTAATCGTCATCACTATTAGGCTCAGAACCACAGCGCTGCACCCCCAGTCGATGCCACCGTCTAGGCTATATCGAGAACAACTCACACGCCTGGTAAAAAGAAACGGAAGGAGAGAGGGAGTTCATTGTAGAGGTAGTAATTCAGTAATATGGTAATGCAGGGGCATGTTGTCAGTGTGGTCGGCAGGCCCCAAACTGAGAGAGAGAGAGAGAAGTCATGGATTTGAGGCTTTATGACATGATGTTTAATATACCCACTGGTCCTTCTTTAGTCTGATACCACTCACTTTAAGTAATTTATGCTATCGGCATTGGAAATCTATTATCAATGTTGAAGATCTTTTACCTTTGGTTGTTGTGCATTTTCTTTCTCTATCTGAACGGGGAGTGAGTGGGCTAGAGAAGTCGAGGCGTTGTTGTGCTCATTTGGCATCGTTTAGGTGCAGTAAATTAGGTTGACTTATTGGGCTTCATCACGGTTGTTGTTCACAACGATTGCACGTTATCTGGAGATGAGAATGGATTATACAACAGTAGGAAGTATTAATGCATCTTACAAGATAGCTATAGATTCGCCTGCCATTACCAATCCCCCATCAACCCAACACCGTTCCGAGAAACCCAGGCTCCCGATGCAACTACAGTCATAAACACGCTTAACAGGATCCAAACCAACCAACTCAGGTACGGTCCGTTCTGCGTACGATCCAAGTGACTCGTTGAGCCTTGCTTCTCTTGCGAAGTAGTTGCTTTGCCCCACGGGATACAAGACTCTTGGTGGCGATCCTCCAATATCTGTTCCGCAACCAATTTGGCACCAGCCAATACAATAGGCACACCCGTTCCAGGATGCGTACTGGCGCCGACAAAGTACAAGTCCTCAATAGATCGGTGCTTCGTCTTTGGCCTGAAGCTCAAGACGTTGAAGAATGAATGGCTCAGACCAAGGATAGCGCCGCGGTCGAGATTGAAAGTGGATTTCCACGTCACCGGCGTGTTAATTTCTTCATCGATAATGTGGGAAGCGAGGGATATCTTGAGGCGATCCTCCATGATTTTGAGAATCATGCTGCGGGCTGTGGCGACCATCGTGTCCCAATCTTGCGTTAAACCATTCGTGCCTTTGGACCCCTTGTGGGCGTCCGTGAAGGAGTCCTGTAAGTGCCCGACAGGTACCAGGATGACGAGGGAGTCGCATCCCTCGGGAGCGGCAGAAGGGTCGACACGGGAGGGAACGTTGACATAGAAGCTCGGCTGGTCTGGTATCAAGTGCTGCTTGAAGATGCTGTCAAAGCTTTCCTTGTAGTCTTCTGCAAGGAAAATGTTATGAGCGCTGAGTTCGGGAAATTGTCGGTCTAGGGCCCAATAGAAGGATATGCTGGAGCAAGAAGCCTGGCGCTTGAGAAGAGAGCGTCCAAATGAGCTAGAAGGCAGGAGTCGGCTGTATGCGTAGGCTAGATCTGCATTGCAGACCACCACGTCAGCGGTTAAAGGTTTCTTGCTGTCGTCCTCGAAAACAATGCCAGTTGCGCGCTTGCCATCGGCTGATAGCTGGATGTTTCTAATGGGGCTGTCGAACATGTATTCCACACCCAAGCGTTCACCGATATTGACAAGGGCTTCAACCACCTGGAACAGTAAGCTTGTCGTCTGCATGTGCAATCATGTGACCTACCTTGTGGAAACCACCTATAGGATACCAAATACCCTCTGCTAGTTCGGTGTATTGCAGCAAACTATACGTTCCTGGAGCATCAAATGGGCTCATACCCATGTACATGCTCGCAAAGGTAAAGACTCTACGCAACCTTTCCGTCCAAAAGTATTTACTCGCGCGATAGTAGATACTCTCAAACGGATGAAGTTCAAACAAATGCAATAGGAAAGCTGGGCGCACCATGCTAAGCAATGAGTAGAAATTCTTCCTCAGCACATGAATAATCGAAACCTCGTAATGGCGATGCGACTCTTGTAAAAAGGAAAGATAGCGCTCAAAGCCATCTTTACCCTCGAACCGTTCGATTTCCTGCTTCATGATTGAAATGTCCGTCGACAGCTTGAAGGATGTGTCATCGTGGAAATGCACATTGTAATTGGGTTCGCATTTGACCAGCTTGACGCCCTCTGCATGGAGCGTCGTGCCCAAGTCTTCGAAGGTCTCGTGGAAAAAGCGAGGCAGGAGTAGTAAGCTCGGACCCTGGTCGAATCTCTGTTGCAGTGTTTATTAGTGCTGGGGAACATGGGCAAAGGTAGCGCACAACGGGTCAGCCTACATAGCCTTTACGATGTATCAAGCTGCATCTTCCGCCCGAAAACCCATTCTTTTCCACTACAGTGACTTTGCACCCGGCTGCTGCGAGACGCGCTGCGAGGGCAACGCCTCCGGCACCAGCACCGACGACGATGACACTAGGGCGTTTCCCCTGGCTTTGAAAGTCGTCTCCCATCTTAGCGGACTGGCAGTTTGTGCAAGATTAACGGCACACGTGCGAGATGAAGGTTGTAAAGAAGATGCGCCGTGCCACACTCGGGTGTTGTGGGAACAGTGCACAGAGTCATGACGTCTACACAAAATCAATAGGACTAGTCAGACATGTTTACCACTTTCATGGAGCGTTTCGGCCTGGCTGAGCAGCACGTGAAAGCCGCGTGCCATGGATAGATAAGCCGACTCTTGTCGCGGTCGCGGTCGCGGGCGCAGTCGTGATGGTGCTATTCCTCCGCCCCCGCACAAGACGACGGATAGCTCGGAAATCACACGGACTTTGACGCCAACAACTTTTTCCACGCGCCCAACTTTTGCATGTTTTGCTTCGTGAAAGCTTGGCGAATCAACAGATGATTGCTTGGCGGGACAAGAATGAGCTGACATGATGTCACGTTTTCGCAACAACGGCTGTACTGTACTGGTACGCGGGACTCGGCACACAACGGGACTCAATGTACTATTACTGTTATATTTAAAGCGGCTAACCCAATGAATTAAAAGCTACTATTAGCCAATTAGCTGATCACATTAATCGTAAATGCTCAGAACATTAGTTGAGTTCTTGTACTCGGGCTGACATTCCTCAGTATAGCCACTGAAAAGCTCACTCCTGTCCTGGATGAACTTCTCAAACGCGGATTTTGAACAGCTCTGTCCTGGTCCATCAGTGCAAGACAACTGCTGCGCGTCCCGGTTTACAAGAACGCGGAAGTAGTCGCCTGCATCGAAGCCATAGCTATCACATGTCATCTTCTCAATGACAAAGTTGGACAAGAACGGCAGAATTTTTGACGACTTCCAGGCTCGGCCGTAGTTTGGTCTGTCAAGCGGCATTGTGCCATTGACGTCGTTTGCTCCGGAATAGGCGCTGTTGTTGAACAGGCCCATTGCAACGGCGACAGTAGGGGGCAACTCTCGATGCGTGAAAGAGACGTAGAGATCCTGGTCGGCATCGTCCGAGAGCAGCATTTGGGCAGAAGCATTGAGCCAGGGCATACCAAGTGCGCCAGCCAGCTGCTGGCTTCCGTATCCAGTGTTGTAAAAGTACATGATATCATTCATGTACTCAAACGACAGCCACTCGTCCTGGGAAAAGAGGTCAAGAGAGCAAAAGGGCGAATCGCCTCTGATGACAGTTTCGTATCCGCACAGCTGTTGCATAGCTACGACATCGTCGGCGGTGAAGTTGAAGCTAGGGGCATAGGCCTGTAGACGCTCGATGATAGGCTTGGTGTAGATCTCTTGGTATTGCTAAAAGGGTCAGTTGGGTGCATGATATTGGGTTGCAGTACTCACCGATGATTGCTTGCTACCAAACGAAGAGCTATACTTTGGACAGCCCTTGTATGGAGTCAGGGAATCGGCGCCCCGTGCTTTATCCTCGCGTACAGGAACGAGCTTCGTGTTGTTGCTTTCAGCGACGAGACCATCAATAAAGGATGATGCGCTAAGTTCAGTCCTTTCGGCTGTTGAGGCCCATACACGTTTGGGGTCCTTGAAGCTGGGGTAGCGCATGCGAACATCGACACCGAGCTTATACGACTCGAGCCTCCCGACCGCAGTGAGGTCCTCTAGCTCGCTGTCGGAGATGGGCGTCTTCCATCGAGCGAGGAAGTCCAGGGGTCCCGCGCTTCGCCAATCTGCCGTCGTGTTCTTGAGCTTGTCGGTAAACGGCTCGATGTACTCTTCGTAGTCAAAGTCGTTGGCATAGATGGCAGCATGGCGGATCAGGTACGATGCGCGCGTCACATTGCAACCTTGAGGTGGCTTAGGGTCGAGCTGCGGCTCCTCAAAGTAGGGCGCGATGCCAGCAAGGTGTCGCAGAGGGTCGAATGAGTAGCCTGCCTGCGCGCAAGCTGCATTAGCGACAACGAGGAGCGATACGAGGGCAGCCTGCATGGTCGAAGAGAGCGCTGTGATGCGAGCCGTACCTAGATGCATTTGCAAAAGACATGCGCACTGCGCCGCCTTTAAGGCCTACAAAACAAAACGATGTCATCGCCGGCAAAAGCATACCAGCTACCAGCGGTGGGGAAAGTGTACAAAAAGCCTGGCAGCGCTTCCTGCAATTACGTGAAGGGTGTAGAATGACGATGTTTGCCAGGAACGAAGCCAATCGCAAGTCTAGAAATTAAGCTCGGACGCACGTCAGCCACGTCAGCCACCTTTTGGCGATTCGCGCTGCATATGATCCAAAGGCACGTGATGAAACTTTATTCCAAGCTTCCAGTCCAATCTTGTGCTGCTCTTGCGACGCTCACCCAAACCCAAAACTATCTTACTTGCTGACATCTCACTTACAGGGGCAAAGGTACCAAAACTAATAAATACACCCAGAAAAGCCTGCTGGTATTGGATGATACAACTACGTTGTACGGTAAAAATGTACAAGGCTCCGCCCAGCGTCCACCCTTCGACATCCATTAAACTATAATACCCGTCCGTCGCTGTAGCAGCTGCAACTTGAGCTCCAATGTTTGGCACTCGTTCTCCTTGCGGTGTAGATCTCTCAGTAGTACCTCCTTTTCCGACCGAAGAGCCTGCATCCTGCCTCCAACGCCCTCACGGTAGCTCATATGTTCCTCGAGTAGCGCTTCAATGCGCTGCCAGCCAGTCAAACTTTCTGATGAAGCACCAGCCGGTATCCGCTCGAATTCACTGTCGTCAGTCCTGATTCTCAATCCGTTCTCAGCGCCAGTGGCTGTCCACGCTTGTGTTGTTACGCGGTTTAGGTCATCGATGCTTCCACCAGCTCGCGATATCTCCAGTTGTGCCACAAGGTCAGAGTTTCTTCGCTCCAGTTCCAGAGCACGCTGCTCAAGAGCTGCCACTTTGGCTGCTGTGAAAAGATCCGATGTGTCGCGTCGCTCAAAAACACTTCCTGGGCGTCCTCGGCTTGGGCTGGAACGTCCGTTTTGCGCCTGGAACCGTTCCAACTCTCTGGTCTTCTCTGCAAGCCTGGATCGTACAATCTGGACGTTTTGTAGATCCTCATCCCGTAACTTCTTTGTTGCGTCCAACTCGCGGCGACAGCTTGCAAGCAATCCCTACATGGAATGTTAGTATGCGGCTTGTAGTCCTGAAGATTGCTGCACACTTACGCGAATCTTGATGTTGTTCTCCACATCCTCGTCACGGAGGCTCCAAATAGCCTCGTGCCGTTTCCACCAGATCTTCTTCTCCTCTTCTAGAGACTTAAGACGTGACATGGTCTGCTGATACTCCTCAGGCTTGATAGATATCGCAGAGTTCTCCTGTTCGATGTAGATGAGCTTGGACATCAAGGCGGCGAGTTGTGATTCCAGAGGTCCCGGAATATGCGGTGCTGGGTTAGGGGACGTCGGTTCCCGACCCGTTTGGCTCATCTTTATGGCAGAATGAGATATTGGTGCCTTCACTGGGTATGGGATATCGTCTTCATCGCCGTCCAGCGTGGATGACCGTGATGTCGCGTCATCGTCTATGGGCCGCTCTATGTAAGTTCGTGGAGGTTGATAGGGAATGTTTGTGATGGGAGGTGCCAGTTTTGCAATATTCTCGACTTTACTGTCCAACTTTGGTGGGGCTACGTTCATAATTGGCTGCGGTGCTGGTCGCGGTGCTTGCCACGCAGGCGGGGCTGAGTTTCCCAGCGGACGCTGAATGAATGTGTCGTCATCGTCGGAACCTAGGTCAGAGAAGTTGTCGTCATCGTCATCCCTTGACTGGTTTTGAATGGGAGGGGGAGGTTGCATCCGGGGAGGAGGCTGTGTCGGAGTTGCATGCTGTGTCGGGGTAGCGATTTGGGTTGGAGTTGCAACTTGTGCTGGAGCGGGATTTTGCATTGGTGGAGCACGCTGCGTCATGGGTGAATGCTGGGGTGATAATAGCGACACAACTGATGCTGGTGAGCCTGGCATCTCAGGCGAGCTCGATATCTGGGGTGATTTTTGTAGTTGGGATGACGCGATTGACAGCGGTCGACCGCCGCCCGACTGGAAGGAAACGATGGAATAAATGGAGGCATTGCGGGAATTGTGCCGGCTAGGCTTCGTAGATGGCGTCCACATGTTGAGCTGTTGAAATAGAAAACGAGGGCTGTATAGGTGCCTCTACTGGGGGCGGGTAAAATGTCGTAAGACAGGATGACGGAAGCGACCTGATATCAAAACTACAACAGCAGATTAAGAGCAGACTGGGTTTCTTTGGTAGGACGAGGCTACAGACTCCTATTGTCAATTATGTACTATGGTGCCTGAGCGCCGTGAAACGATGCTGAGACAAGGAGGTTAGCGCAAGGGTGTCTGCAACGCCGACGGGTGAACGACAGCAGTATCAGGCATAGATTATTGACCCAGCTCAGATGCACAGGACCAACTTTATTGAACGAAGCCTGCGCGTTCTTTCGGGTCTTAGACCTTGACCACACCGTCAAGGGACATGGTCCAAGGCCAACAACCCCACTTCAAGCCGTTGAACCGACCGCAGATCTCGCTGGTGTGACATGAAGCGTTGTGCGAGTCAAGTCACTGTTTTCTGAGATGGTCGAAAGTTGAGTGGCTTGCGGCCAGATAACGTTGGGGCTGAAACGGTCGGAGCCGCAACTTTGTGTCAACTACCTGGCTACCCAGACTCGTCATCGCTTCCTCCCGAACTTGGGATGCACCCTCTTGCAGTAGATGCCTCAGCTTAAGTTGCAGGCACACAACTTTCTTATCACACTCACACACGATTCTATTAACGACCAGGCTTGCACGTGCTCAACGCATAATGATCAAGATACTTTTTGTTGGGCTTCAGTGTGGCCACGAATATGCAGCTTTGCCATGTGTTCTATTTCACGCGCCTGCGTCGTACCGGTCCGTACTATGTTTTACCGGCGTGTACTGGAAGTAGTCAAACTTTGCAACTTTCTCCGTACCATTCAGATCAGATGCGGCCAGACCGACAAAGGCACCAGTGAAGCTGCCGTGGCTACAAGTCATAGAATCAGCGGCTGCGGCGTATACAAGACATTGAGAACTGAAATCACTTACGCCTGATGGCCGCCACACTCGTCACTTAAGATCGAGGCATCATAAACGGGTCCGATCTTGGTCAAGCTCGTCTGCCCCTCAAGCGCGTAGCGGAACTGGAGCTCGCCGCCCCGGATGCTCAATGCCAATCTTACTTTGCCCTCGTTCGGGATTTGGACGGGTTCTACCATGGGTAGTTTCAGATTGCCGTTAGGCCAAGAAGCTTCAGAGCTGAAGATGAGCAATTCGCGCTGACCGTCAGACCCAGCTGTGACTGTCAGATAGAAGAAATTGAAACGACAGTAGTAAGCAGTCAAGCCGGCGTAATTCCTTTCGTCGTCTGGACTGAACGTGACGACAGTTTCAGCGTCATATGAGAAATGTGTTTGGCGGCGCGCAACCAACGATTGCTCAAACCAGGAGCCGATTGACTCGCGCCCAATAAGGTGCAAGCCGTCTTTGACGCTAAAGATACGTTCGGGTTCTGGCGTTCGAAGCCACTGGAAGTCCTTGTGGAGACTGCCGTTGTCGAATTCATAGCGCTGCTCCTTCCAATAGGGACCGTCATCGCGTTCTGCTGGTAGATCGACGTAGAGTGACGGAACGGGACCGTTTTTTACGTATAGCCAATCGTCCTTGTCCCAATATGCCTCTTGGATGGCAGTCTCTCGTCCCAAAACACAGCGACGGGCCTGTGTTATCGGACGGCCAGTAAGATGGACGACGTACGTCTTGCCATCCGGCGTATCGACTATGTCTCCGTGGCCTGCTCTTTGCAAGGCCGCGAATGGGGCGTCCTTGGAGGTAATGATGTACTTCTGCGGATGAAGTTCATATGGTCCCCAGATATCCCGGGAGCGAGCCAAAGTGCAGGCATGTCCGTAAGCTGTGCCGCCTTCGGCTGTCAAAAGATAGTACCACCCATTTCGTTTGTACAAATGTGGGCCTTCTACGAGGTCTAGCTCCGTACCAGTGAAGATGGTTTTCCACGGTCCAACAAGCTTCCCTGCCTCCGGGTCCCACTGCTGCATTCTGATACCCTATAGACATACAATGTCAGTATATTCCACAAGTAATCGATATATGAGCACACTAACAGCAAAATAACGTGGACGTCGCCGGTGATCTTGTAACATGTTTACAAACCACTTCTTACCATCGTCATCGTGAAACAGAGAGGGGTCAAATCCAGACGAGTTGACGTAGAAGGGCTCAGACCAAGGTCCTTCGATACGGTCGGCTGTGACGATATAATTTGGATTGTCTTTGAAAGAACCGTCCTTGCGTTTGACGTCCGTGTATACCAACCAAAACTTGTTTCCGTCATGCGACAAGCACGGAGCCCACACGCCTTTGAGTCTGTTACGAAACGTTCAATGTCGGCTGGAGCTAAAAGAACATACCACAACTGTCAGGATCGCCACGCATGTCCAATTGGCTCTTTCTACTCAAGGGGCGGACCACGAGATCCCAGTTGGCGAGATCCGTGGAGTGGTGGATCTGCACACCAGGATACCACTCGAATGTGGATGTTGCGATATAGTACTTTGTCAAATACGGTCAGTACATGTCATACTCGTTTAAGGTTTCAAATTTGGGGCTTTTGAATTCCCAGCCGACAGAAATCACTATCAACTTGGAGGTACCCAATATCTTGTAAGAATTGGGGGTTGACTGTGTAATACTTACTACGGTTTACTATTAGTTGGTGTTCTTGAACCTGCAAGGGTATGATATCTTACCGTCATTGCCAACGCGGAGCACGGAGGGGTCCGCGTTGAAACCGGGCAGGATGGGGTTGCGAACTAACGGCATGATGGCCTACTCAGTTGTATTATCAATTCCACTTTCAGCAAATTTTCAAGGCTCGTTGCTCTGTTATGTACGAGGTCCGTACAGGTGATTTAGCCGGCCACCAACCGCCACTTCTACCGGCGCTTGTTTGGCCAGCGTGTTCAGTCGATGTGGTGACCCCGCACGTGGGACTAACGTGGGGACGGACTACGTGATCTTCTAGAAATCGATGTGCAGATGCATTCGCAAGATTAGCCATTGGCTGGTTGTCGGAGCGCTGAGCTGATTGGGATTGCAAGGCCGCAGTTACTCGATCTAGTGAACCAAAGGACCGGTTTATCAATTAGATCTTACTACAAGTGGCCTAACCGTGAAGTCGCAGCATCCTCTATACGATACATGACTTCCTCAAAGAGTTAGCTTTGGATGCTTTGTATACCTTGTTGACCGATATACGAAGAGCGTTGGATTCCGCAACTGTTGTATGAATGAATATGATGTGGCCTTGCTTGAAGCTCCGGGATACCGGATCGAGCGACCCGCCTTACTATCCACACAACAGCCAGACGTAGCATCTGCAAATCAACGACTCACTGGATATTCGTAGACAAACGCAATTGCAATGCGAGAGGATTCCCACTGAAGATCCCAAATTGACTTTTCGTTTCCTCTATATGAAATCTGGGCTTGACCTGCACGCTGATGTGGAAAATTAGGGAAGAGACATTCTACCCCATACCATTACATTTCAAACGTGGTATACACAAGCGCCTATTTAATCCTGGAGTCCTACCGTGCCTTCGTTACTAACTTCTGACCTCTCTGTATCCTGGTTGGTGGTGGGTTCGGTATCGGGCGCAGCCACGACACCAGCAGGCGGAACAAATGTATCCCCTTCATCGGTGTCGAGCTGCATGAGGAATGTCTCCCATATTTCAATGAGCTGATGGATAGTTTAGTACGATATGAGGAAGGAGGTACCAGTCACACTTACTTCCTTTTGTGCCTCTACAGCGCTCTCCAAGAACGTCTCTACACCGGACTTAAAGTCTTCAACCTTCTCTCTTTCAAAGCGTTCTAACTCGCTGCGCATGAGCCGACCCATATCATCGAACAGTAACCTCGCTTGATGCACCTTACGCTCAGCATCGGCGACATCGGCGCTGAGTTGGTTCAGTCGGTCTTGCTGAGATCTTCCCTGCCTTAGAAGCTTGTCTTGGGTTGTTTTCCGCTTCTGCAGCTCTTGCTCAGCAGAATGCCATGAGTGGTAAGCCTTCTGTCGCTGCTGGAAAGCAGTTTTTACGGAGCCAATCAACCGAATATACTCGTCAATGACGATACCCATGGTGAGTATATCTTGCTGAGCCTGGCGCTCGTAGAGCTCGCGGATGCGGATCTGGATATCGGAAAGGCTATCAAGTGGGCTAGACAGAGCGGGCGACAATTCTACAGCTGACAAGGAATGCAAAGAAGCCGAGAAGTCGCCACAAGCCTCGGCGAGTCCTTTCCGCTGGGTTACTACAGAGTCAGTTGCCTTGAGGAGAGCTTTGAGCTGTGCTTCGAGCGCATCAAGATAGACCCTTCGGTCATGGAACCACTACGGCAAAGTCAGCATATTTCAGATGACAGGGGTTGACCAACGCACATCATCGTGTTCGACAAATTTACCGGTACTACTAGAGAGCATAGAACCAAACATGCCCTTGTTTTCGCTTAGACCGGGGTCCTTGCGTTCCTTGTTCTTGATGTCGACGTTGAAGGCATCACTTTCAAGAAAGAGTTTCAGGTCGCTGTCGTGCTGTAACACAGGGTGAGCAGCCGCCTTGTTAAGCATGCGCTCCAGAGCAGCACGCCGGGACTCAACGAAGTCGGCCTCGAAACGGCCCACAGCCTGCTTCTCGGGCGGCGGAGGAATGATGACACCCGGGTTGTTGTTGTGTAGCTGTGTGTATAGCCAGAGGAAATCACGGTAACGGCGAGAGACGGTGAACTCGGGACTGCGGTAGCCCTTGGACGTCGTCTTGGTTGTGACAGAGTACTCGGTGTGCGAGCTCGTGAGGTCGCCGACCTTGTGTGGATCGCCCACGGAGATGGCAAAGGACGGTTTCGCAGCCTGCTCGACACTGACGCTCGGTTGTGTCTGGCGCTGGGGGGCCGTGGTAGACGGAGCCTGAACTGGAGGGGGTATCCGGGCACCCTGCGAGGAGTGCGGCTGTTCGTCGTCGTCCAGGTCAACCGAGTCCATCATACCGCGCAGTGAGGGCGTTGAGGCGCCAGGCGCGGGCCTTGTAGCGCGCGAAGCCGCAGCCTCCTTCTGAGGCGGCGCTGGAGGAGCGGCTTCGGGGCCCGTTGGTGGCGGCGTGGGAGCTCCCAGAGGCCCAAGAGGATCCTCGACAGCCTCAAGTTTGGTCGACTGGACACCATATTGCCGCCGTCGGGGGCCACGGCCTGCGGGTGAGCGCGGTGCAGCAGCAGCGGTAAGGGTAGAATCTACTGCTAGTCTGGTGTTGGATGTTTGCGCATCATTATCGGCGGCATCTTCTTGATCTGCCTTGGTCATGCTCGCCGCAGGGCTCGACCGTGAGGGCACATCTGGCTGCCTGTCAGTGTCGCACATGACGAGTAATCACACCATGGACACCTACCTCCCCATGGAGAGCTCTCTGCGTCTCCGAGATCCATTGGCGCAAAGGGCAGATGTACAGGGGCGTTGTTGGGCAAGTGTGCTGGTGTAGAGTGCAAGTCGCAGTACCTAGGTTGTGCGCATAGACCCAGCCTTGAGAGGTATGACATACACGGGATTGGGATGGCCAGGGGTCCACTCCACTAGCCCCAAGCCGACATGTACATCATTCTCCTCACAACAACCATGTATCTGCATTGTCTGTATTTTTTTCGCCTACATAGGTTGCCCCGAAGCCCGATATTCATAGATTGGGTGCGTCCAGTTGCACTTTTCCGTGCTCGCAGGTATAGCACACCTTCCCGTCTTCCAGCCTCATCTCTCCCATCGTCTGGCCCATCCGCTTTCCCAAGTGTGTGACCCAGCTCTCCACAATGACCTTCGTTCCCTGCGGTGCCGGTCTCAAGAACGTAACATTCACTTTGAGTGCATTTGATTGTCAGCTTTCAAAGTCCCAATGCTCACAATAGTTCCCATACAAGGCCAGATGGTGCGCCCCAGAGTAGTACTTACTGCTAAAGCATTAGCAGTGATAACAATCTTTCCTCATCAGCGGATCCTACCAGTTGCGTGAGACGTGACCCATATCCCAGAATCCTTTGCGGCAACATGCCCTGATAGTTATGGAAGTCGTGATATCGAATATCAAAGCCACAGCACCGCCGTGGAGTAAGCCTCCCGCGTTGCACAGCTCCTTTGGAACGACGAACGAGAACACTGATCGCGCGTCATTTGGATTGGCGGCAGACGGTGTAAACGTGACTGATTCCATCTTGAGGAGCTTTGGAATCATAGCATCGTGGCCCTACACGGGCGGATTAGAACTGTAGCATCTATATCAGTAGGGAACATGCAATGTAATCACTGCTCTCTATGGCGTCCATCTACGGCTCCTTGTCAGCGCGCATGCGCAAAAGTGGACCAATGTACTCACCCATTGTTGAACCTTTTGAGCAGGCGTATGGCCCTCGACGAGCGCTGGAGCATATCTTGGTCGTTTCTCCATCTCGAACATGTATAATTGTAGGAGAGGAGTAGATGTCTGAAGGACAAGGAAACACCTGGGCACATGTGAACCTCGGCATCCCCATGGGGGCGCTAACCTGTTCGAGCCTCGTCATCAAAAATTACCATGCATTCTTTCCATCCCATCAGATAACGTCCACCATCGAGCTTGCCCGCCCGTTGAAGCGCCCCGTGGTCATGGATTCGTCTAGCCTCTTCCATCAATTGTTGCGCATGCCTGTAGCCTACCGTACTGTGCTTACTCCGCCTATGCGCCTACAAGCGCGCTCTTTCGCCATGCTGGCCCCTCCTCCGGTGCATGCTCGCTTCATTTCTATACCACGTATTGTGCAACCGAGCTTCTGGGCCTCCATGATCCCAAAGCCACTTAGGAGTCGTCCAGAAAATCCTAGGCCAAAAGAGTGGAACCCCGCTACTCCATACATCATTCTCGGGTTACTTGTTGGCAGCCAGGCCATCCAGATTCTGTGGTTGAAGCAAGAAAGTGCTCATCAACGAAGGAAAGCCAAGGCGAAGATTGATATACTCAGGGAAGTCATTGAGCGCGTGCAACGAGGTGAAGATGTGCCAGTTGAAGAGATTCTTGGGACTGGTAATGCAACAGAAGAGCGTGAATGGGCCGAGAGTGAGTGGTTCATACCTAGAAACAACTACTCGTGAGATTTCTTTGAGAACTAATGTATCGAAGTTTTGAGAGACACCCAGAACGAGGAGTCTCTATACCAAAGAAGGCAGAAGACGAAGGAATCGAGAGAAGCCGCCAAGCAAGAGGACGCGCAAACACCAACCGAAGATGAGCAGAAAAAGGCGGAGCATGGGCTCACAAAAGCTAAGGTGGAAAGTCTTGGTGGGGTTAAGTTTTATTGAGCCCTGCGACATTGTATGTGATATCGCAAGATATGTCAAGAAGTATCTCCGAGATTGGATGGGCCAACCGTCAAAGCACATCGGTCAAAGGAATCATCATCGAAAGAAGGCGGAAACCATGTCCCACTGCGTACAAAACCCCGAAGCGTACTACTATAAGCAACGCTCATTCCTCTGCTTGCTGTTGGCCTTCCTCGCCTTTCTCCTCAACATTATCGTCCTCCTCATCTTCATCTTCTGAATTCTCGTCACTCTGATCACTGTCATCACTTCCTTTCCCTTGTTCCTTCAGTTGCTTGGCGAGCTTCAGGCGCTTAGAACGCTTCGAGTTACCCGTGTTGTTGGAAACCTTGGAAGCAAGTCTCGCTTCTGGGTTGTCGCAGAGAAGCGCAAGGGGTACTCCACCGTGAATAACGTCGTCAACAATCGCCTTGCAGTACGAGAGGCAGTAACATATGCGAGACAGTCGCCTCTCGATGCAGTGCTCACTCACGTCCACCAGCTTGCCGCGTACGACCCTCTTGTGGTAGACCTTGGGACGACTGAAGCCTCGCTCGTGAACTGCCAAGGCGCTGTCGAACACGTGGTGTGCGACTGCCTCCAAGTCCAGAGGTTCAAAGCCGGGGGCCTGGTCGAACCGCTGCCTGTTGATGGAATTCTCCTTGTCGCATATGTTGGAGCGGTCGATCATGGCCTCGTATATGCGTCGCACCCAGTACTGACCTGCAAGCAAACCATGTTAGTTTATTGGTGGATAATCACAGAATCATGAGTACGTACGTCCATAGCGCTTGACACGCTCGAAATCTGGCGCAAGCTTGGGTGGTAAACGCGACCGCTGCCGATAGGTCCTGGCGGCTTCACGGGTTTGGAAACGCCCCGTGTATGCTGGGTACAGTGGCGGAGGAGCATTTTTCCGTGGCGGGTTGACGTCGCTGGCCCAAGTGCGCGGCCTATAGTTGCTCTCATCGGTAGGCTCAGTGCTGGAGGGGGCGATGGGTCGAAATCCGTAACGATGCATGATCTTGTGGTAGGTGATGTCCATCTCGGCTTCCGTCATGTTTGCCACATCGCTTGGGGCTGGCAATTCCTCTTCTTGAACGAGCGATGTAGCGTTTGCGAGCACATCCACAAAGCCATTATCGTCGCTTTGTTGTTGGGTCTCGTTGTCATGAGTTGTGTTCTGATCGACAGTATTCTCCCGATACTCGACGTCGTTCTCAGCACCGCCGCCATGTTCGGTAGTTGCACCAAGAGAAGCCGTAGAACCATCCTGCACAGTACCAGGCCCCTGTTGAGCTGGAGAGGAGTGATGTACGTTTGGGGAGGAAGACATGTTGGGCGTTGAAATTGGACAGTACCTGGTACCAGACCGATGGATAGCTGAAATAAGATGTGTGTAGATTCAAGTGTAATGACGTCCAGCGTCTGTAAAGAAAGGAGATCCGCAAAGAAGAAGATATTGGTAAAGTAGATCGTGTTGGATACAGGAGAAGAAGAGACTGGAGACTACAAAATGGGGATATATACAGTCCACACTAACCTTGCTACTTCGATCAATTGTCGCGGTCGCAAACAATAGCGACACGATTCTACCATGGCACTAGTACAGGTTGTTGTGTCGAGCATATCATTGTATAAGCTGTTGCAAGCAGAGGATAAGATCCGTTCCATTGTGTTCCATTCGGGTGTGGTGCGCCAAGAGTTCGCGATGCACTGATTTTGTATTGTCGAGCCACCCTCACTTTCACTCACGCCCCACACCACCTAAAAGGTCTACATTAATGAACAGTACGCCCAGTTCCTGCTTCCCCAACCGAATAATCAAAATTAAGCTTTGGTTCCCAAAAGAACCAGCGACGCCAGACAAGAATTTATGCGCCCAAAGGGACGCGTGCTTCCAAAAAGACTCTCATAATGTACATTATCTGCTCGTACAAGCCTACAGTCGTTCTGGCGGACTCACAACGTCGTCGCCCCATTTACCTCATAAAGTGACATGCTAAACAATGACAAGTCGTTCAGAAGTGTGAGGGGTGCCACCTAATTGCCAAACTGCTAGACCAAGAATGGTCGAAAACCCCACAATTACAGATACCTGGAGTAAGATAAAAAATGGTATAAAACGAAAAACTCCATCAAATCATGATGGAAAAAGGAAAGTAAACACTATAGCTTCTCAGACGTCAATGAGACGTTGATGGATTTTGAAGTCACGGAGTGGCTGCGTGAAAGATTGGCCAAGGTAGCCCTAAGTAGAGGCCCCGTGAGCATGTGCAAAAGATGGCGAGGTGGCGGGGGGCTGAGTAGACTTGGAGTCGTGAAGGCCCGCTTGACTCTGAGCGTGATCTTCCAGGTCTACCCTGCTCCTCCACTGCGCAAGGGATTCGTTGAGGTCAGTCTTGTCACTACCAGGCCCACGCTCAAACTCGAAGCGGTCGCTCAAACGATAAGCTTTGTTCGTAGTTTCCCAGTGGCTTCTTAGGGCGTCCAGTTCAGAGGCAAGGTTATCGAGAGCCACCGAATTGCGTGTAGCAGCAGATGATGGGCGATTGTTGGCTTCAGGAGTGCTGGAGCCATCATTGTGACTATACAAGGACTCGGCTGACGCAACGCTATCATGTCCATAGTGGTGGTGTACGTGCTCAGAATGGGCGACGTCGGCCGGGACCGTTGACTGACGGCGATAGTTGTCAACAGACGATTCAAACTGGTCAAGGAATATCTGAACCCGACCCTCAGCTTCACGGGCACGCTCCTCCATTTGCGAGTACTGGCGACGGAGTAACTCGAGGTCGGCTTGGAACTGGGCTGCTAATTCCTCGGCTTTCTTCGTGGCAGTCGCCGCCGTCTCAGCATC
The DNA here is from genome assembly GCA_014334815.1 of Pyrenophora teres f. maculata. Lineage (NCBI taxonomy): Eukaryota > Fungi > Ascomycota > Dothideomycetes > Pleosporales > Pleosporaceae > Pyrenophora > Pyrenophora teres. The sequence goes on along the minus strand of CP060576.1, from coordinate 565,683 downwards.
TGACTTGGCAGAAGCCAGGTCAGATTGCAACTTAGCCAGCTGAGTCTCAAAACGTTTGACAGTAGCCTCCATATCGTTGTGCGCTTTTGACAGTTCTGAGCGGAGTGCAGTACGTTCCGCCTCCCACGCAGCGGTATCTGCCTCTGCCGTCTTGTTACGCTCATTAAGCTTCATTTGTGCGAGCTCTTCCTCGAGCCTGAGATTTGTACTCTTGTAACGGTCGAGCTCCTGTTTCATCTTCGCAAGCATCTTCTCTGTGCCTCTGAGGTACTTGACAGCAGCTTGATGGTCGTTGTGCAATGTCTGTAACTTATCTTCCCACTCTTTGCTGACCTCGTGCTCACGCTCTTCGAACATATTACGCAACTCTTCGTGTGCCTTATTCATAGTGTCGACCTGTTGTTCTAGTTCGCGAACCCGGTTGAACTCAGGTGTGCCGAACCTGGAATTGGGGCTGTCCAAGACCCTGGAACGTCGAGCATCGACTGGGTTCACTCCTCTCTCTTCAAGAAGGTTACGGAGTGTTTTGAGCTGAACTTCGAAAGCATTACTTTCGAGGCGTAGACGCTCGTTTTGCTGACGAAGGTCGATTCGTTCGGCCTCAATAAGCTGTACGTCCCGCATAGCCTGCTGGAGTTGTTTGCGGATTGTAAGGCCTTCGCGGCTGGACTGTTCTTGATAAGCTTCGAGGCCAGCAATCCGTTCTTCCGCTCGTCGAAGCTTCTCTGAAGCTTGGTCTGCTGCGGCTTGATTTTTGCGGGCCATGTTTGTTGCAGCTTCGATTTGCTGTTTCAGTACCAGAACACGCTCGTCACTATTGGTCACATCTCCTTCAGATCGCTCCGCAATGGTCATGAGACCTGAGAATACAGTTGCTTTGTGAAGGCGCGCTTCTTCTGCATGACTTTCCGCTAGTTCTTCTGCATGTCGAAGTTTTTGTGAAGTTGTTTCCAGCTCCATTACCCGTGCTTCGTACTCGCTTCGGAGTTGACTGAGCTTTTGACGAAGACTGTCGCTTTGCTCCCGCTCATCATGAAACCTCTTTTCAAGCAATGCCGACTTCTCTGTGGATGCGAAGACTGCATCACGCAAGGACTGGATGATGCCAGCCTGCGCTTTAGATTCTTCAGAGACCTTTGCAAACTTGACACTCAATTCCTGTTTGTCGATGGCAAGAAGCTTTGACGAGGATTCTGCCTCGGTGGCACTGGTAGACACTTCTCTTGCAACACGTTCAGCTTCATGAAGCTCGGCACGCAGACTCTCGGATTCAGCAGTAGCCTTTTGCCGAGTCGAATCCAGCTCTTGTACACGCTTCTGAGCAGCGTCTACAATCTCTTCCGCTAACTGTTTAGCTCTCCTCTCGGCATCGATTTGGCGGGTTAAATGTTCAACTTTGGTAGCGAGTTCGGCTTGGGCCGCCAGAGATGTAGCTAGTCGGCGGTTAGTGTCTTGGAGACGATCGGCGTCTGGTGTGTCCGCATTCCGTGCCCCATCGGGTTGTGGAGTACCATTGTGGCTACCACCTCCATGGGCCGCCAGTTTTGTCTTTGCATATATGGCTTCGCTAACAGCTGCATCTCGCTGCCTTTCAACCTCGGCAATCCGCTTCGCCGCGTCCTCGCCTTGGGTCTTGATTGATGTCTGAACGCGTTCGAGTTCAGTCTTCATCTTCAAAAGCGCTTCCAGTAGTGGTTTGTCTTCATCACGGAATGCGTCCGCTGATCGCTCGTCAAATACCGGGCTGGTTGAGATCCCTGAGCTGTAACCCGCTCTACGGGCAAGAGCAAGCTCTGAGGCGTACCAAGCATTGCGATTCTTCACATGTTCAAGTTCTCGAACTAGATCGGCGCTCCGTTGATCAGTCGTAGGCGATGTGTTTTTGGCGCCGTTGGTGGGCAGTTGTTCAGCCGGGCCCCGTTGTTGCTGCTGAGTCTCCAGAGATCGCCTTGTTGCTTGCTCCACACTCTCTTGAGAAGCTTGCTGACGATGGGTCTTTGGCGTATGCCGTGAACCGACGCTGCTCGATCGCGAAGTATCCATGGACTCTTTGGGAGGCCGGGGACTTATGGCATCAGAAGTCTTTCGCTGCATGTCGGTTGCAAGTGGGCTTTCGCGGGTCATGGGCGACATGTTCTCTCGGTCCGCGGTGGATACAGTTCCAGTATCGAGAGGAGGACCATAGGCACGATCATTCTTAGTGGGAGTCTTGCTTCTAGACCTCGCCCCGCCTTGATGGCTGGGCCCCATTTCTCGCGGTTGTGGTGGTTGCTGATTTGGTGGAGGACCTGGAGGCGGCTGACCAGCTGCACGTGGTAATCGTGATCCTGCGGGAAGGATACCATTTCCCACGTTATCTGCAACCTTGGTAAGATTGGCATTGACCGCTGAGCTCTCTCGTATTGGAGGCGAGACTGCCTTGGTAGGAACGGGGCCGGTCTTTTCACCACCGCTCATCTTCCGCTGGGTGTTCTGGGCCTGTTGTGGAGGGGCACTCTCATTGGGAGGATACCTGATCTTGGAGGTGTCTAGAATATAGCTAAGACTGAGCTCATTTCTGTCACTGATAGAAGAGCTGGGTTCGCCTGCCAAAACGACAATGTGCTTTCCAAACGATGTCATACTGTGACCTGATCGAGCTGAAGGAGAATGTCCCATGTTTTGGAACATGTACCAGCGACGAGAGGAAATGCGGAAGGCTGCGAGATCGCCCAAATCGACACCTTCCTGAGTGCGTCCACCAAAGATGTACATGGTGTCGTTGACCAGAGCGGCTGAATGACCCTCACGGGCCACAGGAATGTAGCCAATGCAGTCGAGTTCAGTCCATGAATTGGAGCGCGGCTCATATGTCCAGACATCGTTGAACCAGGTAAGACCGTCTGTGCCGCCGAAGAGATAGAGCTTGTCGTTCCAGGTCACAACTGAATGGTTTGTGCGAGCTGGTGGTGACTTGCCCTGGGGAGAAACCTGTTCTTTTGTGTTTGGTAGTAACACTTCCCAGCGACTTGCAGAGGACTGCAATGAATTCAGATCAAAAGCCACCAGATCGTTGAAGAAGAAGCCTTCGACTTGTCCGCCGAAAATGTATATTTTGGAGCCTAGGATGTTCAGAGTGTGTCCGTAGCGACCGGTAGGACGGGGCCCCTGGGGTAGTGCGCGTGACCAGTGTTTGGTTGCTTGGAATGTGTTAGATGGAAACAAGCATGTTTGTAGGGCTTACGAACAGGTATTCAGCAGATATAGCGTATCGTCTAGGTCATCATTGTCAGCCAACTTTGTGTCACCCCCGAAGACGATGAAGGCATTGCCGACCAGCAGACTGGCATGTCCCACACGAGGGCCGGGCCCGTCTCCAGTAGTAGAAATAGGGTAGCAGGCCATGCTGCCGTTGCCCATTTCCGTCAGCCACAGATCGCCTTTGACCGTCGAGCCACCCACGAGTCCACCCATGATGTAGATTGTGCCGTCTTTCGAGGCGGTTGCGTTGATAGCAGCGCCATATCGAGGGAAGGGATTGCCTGCGGTGAAGTTGAGGCGGCGCGAGGACCAAGGGTAGGGCGATTCGGGGGAGTTTGCGGCAAATCGGGGGTTGGCATTCTGAGATGGTCAGCACACAAGGGGGATAAGGAGTAGAGAGAGGAGCACACACTTGGCCGTTGAGGTCCGTCTTTTCACGCAAAGCTTTTGGCTCGGGGGTAGGGGCGTTTTGCAGGGAGCTCAGAGAGTTGTTCACGCTGCCTCCGGGAGTCGAGTTCTGGGTTTGGCTGCCTCCACGGGGTCTTTCCACAACATCGCGGGGAGGAGGACCGCTGGCAGCGATGTTGCCATTTGCGCCATTGGCCGTCGGAGGCGGCTGTCCTGGGCCATGCGACGAAGTAATCTCCCTGGTGGCCGGCGGGAGCGCGTTGGCCTGCTGCTTGTTCTTCTTTCCGAAGAGAAAGGACATGGCGGCGACGTTGCAGCGCGGGCGTTGTTGCAATGGCAGCCGGGGGCTATCGCGCACGCATTCGGCTTGCAACAAAGGGCCAGGTGCTAGTGCAAGCGGTGATAGCTGGGGATACGAGCGCGATCAGGCGGTCGAGGGCTTGGACTTGAGCGAGTGGTGAGCGCGAGATGCTTAGGCGAGACACTGGGCAGGGCGCGCGCGCATGTCGTACAGCCGGGGCGTAGTCGAGCAACTTGACGTGGTAGTGGTGGTGGTAGTGGTGGCCGAGTGCAGCGGGTGCAGCAAGAGTGCAACAGGTGCAGCAGGTTGGGATGGAAGCGTCGTCGTGGGTTTTGGCAATGTGGACGGCTTGGAAGCGGGTGATTGCAAGGAGATGCTGGGGACGACGCGAGTCGGTTGCAAGACAAGCGCGGAACAAGTCGGTGCGAAGGGTGCAGGTACTCGCAGGGCCCAAGTCCAGCAAACCAAACGCAGTCGGGAAAGGCGACAACGGTCAATGCTGGGTATAGGACTAGGGATACGACGGCGCCGCCTCCCTGCTCATACGCCTTGTTCACACTGTGCCGCCGCCCCTGAAAAGGCCCCGGGAGGATCAGCGGACGGGCGACGAGGCTTCGAGGCGTCTCCGACTGCCATTGGCCGCAGAGCCGGAGCATGCAGCCCAAGTGTCCAAGTACCTACGGTATACCAGCAAAAGGGTGTTGTGTATGGATGGCCTGTATTTACCGGCGAGGTGGCATTGCTACGCGACGGCTGGGTGAAGCCGTGGATGCGATGCCACACAGTGTGCTGGCCACAGCGTACGCAGGTGCACACGCAGGTTGCGCCGCCGGTACCATTGTTGTCACTGCCGTCCTTCCGTCGTGCTGTACGTACAGCTGTTACTGTTACTGTTACTGTTACTGTTACTTGTGACCTACTACCACAGCTGGTGCATCATGTCTGTCGGCTCATTGAGGTCGTCTCTCACCGCGGTGCTCCTTGTGGCCTAGCGCCGCGACAACTGCAACCCACATGGATTGATCCCATTCCGACTCCCATCGACATAAACCCAGCTCGCCCTCCAGCCTGCAGCGCCTGTCTCACACGGCTCATACAGTCTTTGCCCCTCTGCAAACACTTCCGCCAGTCGCGCCAGCCCCCCCCCCAGACCCGTACGCGCCTTTCACACGCGACTCCGCTATGGGCGCCGCAAACATCGTCACTGCTCGCCGAAGCTCATGATGCGAACTGCCAGCCAACTGCCCCTCGTCAGTGGCCACACACACCCGAACCCGCTTGCCTCGCACGCCCCCGCACCTCTCGCCATGAACGGCTCTGCGCATCCTTCTGCGCCTGCAGACGTTGCAGTCTCGACGCGCCCCGGCACCGCTGCTACTGCTGCTGCTGCCAGTGGCTTGTCTGCTTCAGACATGGACCATACTGCCCCGCCCGCCCGTCCTGCCTCGACTGGCCAACCGTCTGTCCGGCCAGGATTTGGACGGGCCAAGAGTGACTTTGGACCTCGCCATGCTGCTGGCCCGGAGAGCGCCGCCGACGAGGGCAGCGTCGATGGCCATTTCAAGATTCGCCATGGCTGGGATGACCAGCTGAACTCGGAAGAGTACAGCAACCTGCTTACCTCAAACTTCTTCATGTACTACACCGACAAGAAGCACGAGTCCGGCGGTCACCCCAAGCACGAGGACACGGCTTTTCCTGTCCAAGAATGGCGAATGCGCGACCGCCTCAAGACTGTCTCGGCCGTCCTTGCCCTCTGCCTCAACATAGGCGTCGATCCGCCCGACGTCATCAAGACGAATCCATGCGCCAAGGAAGAGTGCTGGATAGACCCGACCGTCACCTCCCAGACGCCAGGTCACACACCCATGAACCAGATTGGAAAGGCCCTGCAGACGCAGTACGAGCAGCTGAGCATGCGCACGCGCTACAAGCTCCTGCTCGACCCTACCACAGAAGAGACAAGGAAATACACATCGACTCTTAGGCGCAATGCCCGTAACGAGCGAGTCCTGTTCCACTACAACGGCCACGGCGTTCCGAAACCCACATCCTCGGGCGAAATCTGGGTCTTCAACCGAAACTACACTCAGTACATACCCCTGTCGCTTTACGACTTGCAGTCATGGATCGGGGCGCCGAGTCTGTTTGTCTACGACTGCTCCGACGCCGGCCTTATTATCACAAACTTCAACCGGTTTGCCGAGAAGCACCAGACCGAGTTCGAGGAAGCCCGACGGCGGGATCCCAGTGTCGAGCACGTTGACTTCAGTGATTGCATCCATCTAGCAGCGTGCAGAGATAAGGAATCCCTTCCTACCAACCCGGAACTACCTGCTGACATCTTCACTTCCTGCTTGACTGACCCCATCACCATGGCCGTGCGCTTCTTCATATTACAGAATCCACTTCCAACAAAGGTCAGCTTACGAGATGCCCACAATATTCCAGGCAAGGTCTCTGAACGTAGAACGCCCATTGGCGAACTGAACTGGATCTTTACAGCCATCACCGACACCATTGCTTGGAACTCTCTTTCCAAGCCTCTCTTCAAGAAGTTATTCCGTCAAGACTTGATGGTTGCTGCCCTATTCCGCAACTATCTTCTCGCCCAACGTGTCATGCGTGCCTACCACTGCCACCCTGTCTCGCATCCTGAAATCCCACAGACTCATGACCATCCACTATGGCGCAGTTGGGATCTCGCCGTTGAGCTGATTCTGGCACAGCTACCAGATCTCCAAGCAGAGGCTCGTGGCGAAAAGGAATACGTCTACAAACATTCTGATTTCTTCGCCGAGCAGTTGACCGCTTTCGAAGTGTACCTCACCCAAGGCGCAGTCGAACAGAAGGTCCCAGAACAACTTCCCATAGTGCTCCAAGTATTGCTGAGTCAGGTTCATCGACTCCGCGCGCTAATTTTGCTATCGAGTTTCTTGGACCACGGCCCGTGGGCTGTGAATCTTGCACTGAGCATTGGCATCTTTCCATATGTGCTGAAACTACTACAATCTCAAGCAAACGAGCTCAAGCCAGTCATGGTATTCATTTGGGCTCGAATTCTTGCAGTTGATCAATCCTGCCAAGCCGATCTTCTCAAAGACAACGGTTATCAATATTTCATCAACATATTCAACCCCAACTCTGGTAAATCATTTCATCCTTGTCCGATTACCCCTCGCTAAGCTTGAGCAGGCATACCGATTCAGAACGCTAGCGAGCATCGCGCCATGTGTGCCTTCATTGTCTCTATATTCTGTAAAGACTACAATCAAGGCCAGCGTGCCTCACTGAGCGTCGAGCTCGTAGAGAGCTGTCTAGACCATGTCAAAGACGTGCAAAACCCATTGCTGAGGCAATGGTCATGCCTTTGCTTAAGCAAGCTCTGGGTCAACTACGAAGAAGCCAAATGGGTAGGAATACGATGCATGGCACATGAACGACTGTGCGAGCTTGTTGTAGATCCCGTTGCAGAAGTCAGAGCGGCAATGCTACATGCCTTGGCAGCTTTCCTCGGCATCCGCGACGTTACTCCTCAAGTAGCTAACATTGAGGAGTCGATCGCATCAATGATCCTCATCATGACCATGGACGGAAACAGCATGGTGCGCAAAGAGCTCCTCATCTTCTTTTCCACCTTCGTTGCCCGCTACAAGACACGCTTCATTGTCGCAGCTTTCGAGCAACTTTCCGAGGAACATAGTGACATAAAACCAAGGCAGCCCGAGGACAAGAGCGGCGACGGGCTCTACATGAAGACACGTACCGGGGCATCAGGTAGTATCTCCGAGTCATCATCCTGTTCGCAAAACACAATATACGCAGCAATATGGAAAGAGCTGCTGGTCATGTCAGTTGACCCACATCCTGAGATAGCGAAAGACGCTGGGATCGTTGTAGATCATATTTTAATCTCGCTCATGGAGTCCTCGCTGGCCAAGTTCGCACAGCCACAACTTGATGAAGCTCTCCAGCATGTTCCAACCCCTCGGCCAACGCGGCGCGTTCAGGAGGAAGGCTCTGTTCCGCAAAAGGCTTCCAACCCTCCAACACCGACAAAGGATTCTACCTACCTCTCCCTTTTTGGTGGTATTAGAAAATCCACAAGCGTTGGTGCTTCGCTCAAAAGTCTCTGGGCAGGGCAGGATCCATCTGCCCCTAGGCAAAAGCCTAGCAAGACTGCCGGCGAAGACTCTCATGTGCCTGCTGTATCTCGCCCACAAACACCGGAAAGGTATCACGTCGAAGAACAGCCCATGTCACGAGGGTTCAAAAGCCGGAACCTGAGTGAGAAGCCGGAAATTCCACTCAAGAGCACATTCTATGAGTGGTCGGTCGAGTACTTCCGCGAGCCTCAAATGAAGCCGACAGAGGCCGACGAGCCTGGGAGTACAGACTACAACGGCAGGCTCTGGCGGAGAAATCGCAATGACAGAATTATTGCCGAGACCCAGCCATTGAAAGAAATTGCTGTATCCAACCGCTGGGATGTACCACGAGGATACGTCGACAACCTCAGCCAGCCTGCAAAGATGTGTTTCCATCAGTTCGAAGATCATCTTGTCGTAACGGACACACGGGATACGGTCAACATTTTTGATTATTCAAAATCGGTCAGCAGGATCAACTGCTTCTCTAATGGAAACCCTCCTGAATCAAAGATCACCGAAGTGCGATTCATTAACGAGGACGATCAAGCACTGTTGATGACCGGGTCATCAGATGGAGTGATCAAGATATTTCGCAACTACGATCGCAAAGGCGAGACGGAGTTAGTCACGGGATTCCGAGCTCTGACAGATCTTGTTCCAAGTAACAAGAATGCCGGGCTAGTCTTTGACTGGCAGCAAGGCAGGGGCTTGATTCTCGTCGCCGGCGACGTCAAGGTCATCCGCGTGTGGAACGCAGGAACCGAAGTGTGCACGAATGTAAGTCGCGTTCTCATTCTTATGTCTCACATGTGGCTAACATTCTATAGGACCTCCCGGCGCGTTCGGGCTCCTGTATCACGTCTTTGACCTCTGATCAAGTGGAGGGTGACGTTTTCGTTGCTGGTTTCGGTGACGGTGCCATTCGAGTGTACGACCAACGTGAGAAGCCAGCCACTGCCATGGTCAAAGTCTGGAAAGAACACAAACAATGGATCACCAACGTCCACCTACAGCGTGGTGGTCAGCGTGAGCTCGTGAGCGGCTGTCGTGGTGGCGAAGTTAAACTATGGGACATTCGCTGGGATCGAAGCGTGAAGACGATACAGGCGACTTCCGATACCCTCAAGACGCTCAGTGTTCATGAACACGCTCCAGTGTTTGCCACGTGAGTGCCTCTTAACAAACTCAGCAATTTGTACCTGCACTAACGTTCATCAGTGGCACCCAACGACATCGCGTCAAGATCTTCAACATTAACAACGGCCAACCTGTTTCTCACTTTGAGCCCTATTCAGGTTTTCTTCGCGATCGATCTGCTCCCATCTCTGTCACTGCTTTCCATCCTCACCGCCTGATGATAGCTGCCGCAGCAGTGCACGACACCCATGTCAACATCTTCTCATGCCTAGAGCCCAAACATTCGGCTGTCAAAACCGTGAAGCTTTGGGACGGAAATGCCTCGACTTCCAGTCGGGCTTCGACACTTGGTTAAATATTTTCAGTTACTGTTATGCTGGAGAGCAAATGGAAAGGAAAACTGCAGAGGTTGCTGCATTGTCCGTATGCTTTTTTATCAATTGTACAGTAGTGAATGATGAAGCACGGCGGATTGTATCATTCCATCGCACCACGGCGCATGGGCGGTGAGTGCAGCGGGTCCTCAAAATCTTCACGGTTGCCAATATACCCAACTACAGTAATCAATAATTTTATCTGGAAAGATGGGAAATTCTTATAGTGACAAGTTGGGCACGTAACGGGTAGTGTATGTGAGCAAATGGTTATGACGCGGCAGGGATAGCGGGGTGTGATTCATCCATTGGACTTGCCCCACCATTGGAATTGTGAGTGCGCACAAGTCAACACCACAACGCGATCGGGACATTCCAACACAGCGACAATGAGTGACGCCGCACCCGCAGCCGCACCCGCCGGTGCCGAGGCGCCCTCCAAGAATGCGCTGAAGAAGGCACAGAAAGAGAAAGAGAAGGTGAGCAGGGTTTCCTGATTTCCAAGATACTGTGTTGACACTGGAGCAGGCCGAGAAGAAAGCTGCAGCGAAAGCCCGTGAACTTGCTGAGCGCACCAAGAAAGAAGCCGACGACGCCGCCGATGTATCCGCCGGTTCATACGGCGAGCTTCCTCTTACTGGATCCAAAGACTACAAGCCTACTGGAACCCCGCGCACGGATCTGGCCGAAGTCGCCAGTAACGAGGACAAGGAGATTACGTTCAGATGCTGGGTGGAGAATGCGAGAGTTCAGTCTGCCAAACTCGCTTTCTTAAATCTGCGCCAGAATCTTAGCACAATTCAGGCGGTTGTTGCGGCCAGCGACAAGTTGAGCAAGCAAATGGTCAAATTCTGCGGCAACATCAGCACTGAGAGCACTCTTGTTGTCACAGGCATCGTCAAGCGCGTGAAGGAGCCCATCAAGAGTGCTAGCATCACCGACTTCGAAATCCATATCCAGAAGCTGTTCGTCGAGGCTAGCGCCGAGATTCCGCTGCCACTGCAAGTGTCTGATGCTGAGCGGCCATTGCCAAGCGACGCCGTCGTAGAAGAGGACGAGAAGGTGGAAGAAGGGGCTGAGCGTCCACTTGTCAGCCTGAACACAAGGCTTAACAACAGGACAATCGATCTTCGGGCCAAGATCAACCAGGCCATCTTCGTCATCAAGAGCGGCGTGTGCGCCTTGTTCCAGGAATTCCTTTCCAAGAAGGGATTTGTTCTTGTTCACACCCCAAAGATACTGTACGTGGTTCTGTGCCAAATATATTCGAATACTGACCTTGCATCAGCGGCGCCGCCTCTGAGGGCGGAGCTAATGTCTTTGAGCTGAAGTACTTCGGTCGTCCCGCCTACCTTGCTCAGTCGCCTCAGTTTTACAAGCAAATGCTGATTGCGTCCCGCTTCCAGAAGGTTATGGAAATAGGCCCCGTCTTTCGGGCTGAGAACTCCAACACTGCCCGTCATCTCACCGAGTTTACTGGTCTGGATTTAGAAATGGAATTCCAGGAGAACTACCACGAGGTCATGGGTGTACTAGAAGATCTCATGCTCTTCATCTTCAACGAGCTCAATACACGCTACAAGAAGGAGACGGAGCTTGTGCGAGGGGTCTATCACATTGACGAGTTCAAGCTTCCTGAATCCGGCAAAGTACCAAGAATTCCATTCCAGGAAGGTATCAAGATGCTCCGCGAAGCTGGCGAGGAGCTCGGTGACTATGACGACCTGACGTGAGTTGGATATGTCTCACTAGAAACACCCAGCTAACCTGCTTAGAACCCCCCAAGAAAAGATGCTTGGCCGTCTCGTCCTCGAAAAGTACAACACCGACTTCTACACACTAGATCAGTTCCCTCTCGCCATCCGTCCCGCCTACACGATGCCATCACCCGCCGACCCCGCTCTTTCGAACTCCTACGACATGTTCATGCGAGGCCAGGAGATTTGCTCTGGCGCACAGCGCATTCACGACTCAGCTCTCCTTGCTGACCAGATGCGCAAGCACGATCCCCCAATCGATCCCGCCGGCGCCGGAACCAAAGACTACGTAGATTGCTTCAAGTATGGCTGTCCACCACACGCTGGAGGAGGTTTCGGGTTGGAGAGAATTGTACAGTTCTGGCTGGGCTTGCCCCAACATCAGGATGTGCAGTCTCTTCCCCCCGAGACCCACAGAGGGTTGTGCCGTAAAGACGATACATATCGAAACTAGAATTTCGCGTGATATCGTCTGCTTGTTCGAATGGTGGCGTCGAGGATATAGGACCCGGTATCACCCAATGTTAGAGCAGGATAACAGGAAGGATTTGAACATAGTTCCAAGGCAACGAGGCATATATCCGAAACGTGTGGTCTTGATCATGCATTGAGGGTTAGCCGACGACCAGTTTTTGATTTAGCGATACTGGAAATGACACAGCTAACTGAGCGGATCAGCGGCCCATGCGGCTGGCTATAGCGTCTATCGACTGAGCTATACTGCCTTAGAGAAGCTCTCGAACAAATACCATACATTTGCTAGAAAGCCGAGAAAAGACAGAGTGATTTGGTGTTCATGTTGTCGCAATGGCATTACTATATACATGTTCTTTCGCCTAATGGTGTGATTGGCGGTTGAATGCGATGAGACACAGAAGTCCGCTGTCTAGCTCAACTGAGCCAGTCATCTCTGATGGCTGTCTATATGCTCATGTCGGGTATCAAGACCACGACCAAGGACATGCCTAGGTTCATGTAGATGAAATTTATCACCCCTTCCGGATTAACATAAGACGGTAGTAACGTCTCTCAGAGGTATGAGGGCATGGAATCTTGGCTGAAGATGCAGGTTCTCAGACCTGTCAGGGCACCAATTCCGGTGTCGTCTGTCGGCAGAGTAGTGGTACTAAAACAGACTGTCCTCATAATACAAATCGCGAGTCGCACAGTCCTCTCAAGGCTCGATAAAAGAGCCATGTTCGTCCTGTCAACAATGCTTCAGAGTGGCGGCGGCGAGCTTCTTCTGCGCCTCGTCTCCCAGGGCAGCACGATCGACCTCTTGTATTGCCTGGCCAATTGCCAGTGTCGTCTTCACATTTCCTCCATCAACATGCACCAATCCATTCCGGCCGACAGTGACCTCAAACCCAAGCTTTGCACCCATGGTCTGCAGTAAGGTTATACCACCTCTCGCTGCAAGCATCCTTCTCGCCATGCCTAAGCTGACACTGAAGACCATTCCACCCTTGAGGAGGCCCAGTCCTTCTCCCTTGCCAGTTGCAGGATCGACACAGGTGAGTTCTGAGGGTAGATCCTTGCCAGCGCTGGCGACACGGCAGTAGACCAGCGAGTTTGGCGGAAGCTGAGGCCGTGTTTTCTTGGTCGCACCCTCAAAGGCCAGGTGGGGGAGTGTCGCCGCTGGCGTGTTCGGGGTGAGGAGGCAGTTGAAGTTCTCGGCGGCAGAGCCATTGACGGTCGCTATTACGAGGTCGCCTGTAAAAGGACGATACTATTGCAGTTGTGTCAATAGACTGGTAGAAGCAGCGCAAAGAATCGCGCGTCTTACCCTTCCCGTATTCGACTCTACTGAAGCCGCATTCTTCTTGTTGTCCGTCACCAGCGCGCCTGCGATCGTGGCCGTGACCGTATCGGGCGGCGTGTGTCGCAGGCCGGGACCCAGAGTCAAAGTCTTCTTCTTCCCAGTTCCCGTAGGTAATGCGCTCTTCGGGATATCGTCACCAGGCAGGACAACTGTGGCAGCCATGATGCGCAAAAAAAAAGATTCGTGTTGGTTTACAAACAGTTGCTACCCAGGCGCATGTGCAAGTGAGCTCATTCCGAAAAGGTCCGTGCGCTTCCGAGAAAAATGCACCTCCGTACCGTTCGCCGACATTGAATTTGTTAGCCGCGAAGAAATATACACCTTGGGACTGCATCACCAATTGGGCATCCTCAAACTTTCCGTCGCTGTGCTCTTCTCTCACTCTTGCACGCCCTGTCTTTGAATTTTGAATTCACTTTCCATCTCCAGAATTGTGCCCGCTCAAGATGAGTGCGCAGACGGACCCCGCGCAGCGAGTCGCGATTGGAATCTCCTTTGGCAACTCATACAGCTCCATTGCTTTTACGTCTGGTGTGAGTGGTGCATGCAAGTATCATGGATTTTGGACACATCTGACACGAAACAGGAAGGCAAAGCAGAGGTTATCGCCAATGAAGACGGAGGTGCGCTGCTTGATATGCTCGCTAACGCTCAACTGCTAACATTTGCAAGATCGCCAGATTCCCACCGCCCTGTCCTACGTCGAGGGTGAGGAACTCCATGGTGGACAGGCTAAGAGCCAGTTAGTCCGCAACGCGAAGAACACGGTCGCTTACTTCCGCGATTTCCTCGGTCAAGAGTAGGCATAATCAGTTCCTCGTAGTCGCCTGGCTGACAATTTGCAGCTACAAGTCGATAGACCCCTCACCCTGCCACCAGTCAGCGCATCCCATCGAGAACGAGAATAGCGTGGCCTTTAGCATCCGTGACACCAGCGAAGAGAAGGAGAACACCGTTTCCGTTATCGAGGCTACCACACGCCACTTGAAGCGACTACGCAGCTCTGCTTCCGACTATCTTGGAAAGGATGTCAACGCTGCCGTCATCACCGTACCCACAAACTTCACCGACGCTCAAAAGGAGGCACTGAAGGAGGCATCAACAAATGCTGGCATTCAAGTCCTCCAATTCATCAGCGAGCCCACTGCTGCTGTCCTGGCATACGACGCCCGTCCTGGTGCGCAGCTATCAGACAAGATCATTGTAGTCGCCGACTTGGGTGGTACCCGTTCTGACGTCGCCGTCGTCGCATCGCGTGGAGGCATCTACACCATCCTCGCTACCTTACACGACTATGAAGTTAGTGGCTTCAAGCTCGACCAGGCCCTCATGGACTACTTCGCCAAGGAGTTCATGAAGAAGCACAAATCCGCCGGAGATCCCAGGGAAAACGAGAGGTCGCTGGCCAAGCTCAAGCTCGAGTGCGAAGCCGTCAAGAAGGCTCTCTCGATTGGCACAACCGCCAACTTCTCCGTTGAGAGCTTAGTAGGTGGCACTGACTTCACTGCGACTATCAACCGCACCCGGTACGACCTTTTGGGCAACAAGCTGTTCGCAGCCTTCGCTCGCCTTGTAACACACGCTGTTGAGAAGGCCAACTTGGACCCGCTCGACATCTCCGAGATTGTATTGGCTGGCGGCAACTCTCACACTCCCAAGGTCGCTTCCACCGTGAGCTCAGCATTCCCAGAGTCCACCCTTGTTCTTGCACCTTCCACCTCCTCGACAGCCATCAACCCTTCGGAGCTCGCTGTCCGTGGTGCTGCCATTCAAGCCAGTCTTATCCAGGAGTTTGAGCTTGAGGACATTGAGCAGAGCACACATCCCATGGTTACTGTTACACCCCATCTCTCTACCGCTGTTGGTGTGCTATGCATTTCTGGCGATGAATCCTCTGGTAGATTCCATGCCATCATCGATGCTGAGACACCACTACCCGTCCGACGCACTGCAACCATCTCAACTCCCCGAGAGGGTGGTGATGTGCTCATCAAACTTGCCGAGGGCTCACGGCATATCAAAGTCACAAAGCCAGAACCCAAGCCCAAGGCCGAGAAGGACGACGATGAGGAGGACAGCGACGATGACAGTGAAGAGGAAGAGGAGGAAATTCGGGAAAAGACATGGAAGGTTGGCCAGGTCCTTAGTGAGGCCGCCATCCGCGGTGTCAAGAAGGGCGGCAAGGTCGAAGTGCAGATCAACATCGCCGCCGACCTAAGCATAAACGCCGTCATTCGTGAAGTAGGCGGAAAGGGTGGCATCCGTGGTATTATCCAAGGAAGCAAGGCGAACGGCAGCGCTTAGAGTATTTTCAAATCTAGAAACCTAGTAGCTAATGTTCATCTACTAGGCCAGTGACTATGAATGGGTCATGCTCTACGACATCATTCCGAGTCATGAAAAGTAAAAGATACAAATGGTGATTTCATCAAGCGCAACTGTTTAGCTGTACCTGGTGTAGGCTTATCGGAACTATTCAGAATTTAGAGCTTTGAATACAACATATACTGCAATGACTATCAATATCGACGTTCCAGACACCGCTGTTCATCGGTTCTTCAAGACACGGAACCGAGGTCTCATCTTCCTCCCAACTGCAGTCTCAGTTATCCAAGTCTCATACTCCATGTTTCGCATGCCCGGCGTCACCACACCCTCGTAGTGCCACCTGCCTTCGACCCAATTCTCCTTGTCCAACTCATCCACAAGCAACGATTCCAGCGCACCCAAGACATCCCCCTCCCTGTCCCACTCTGTGCTCTGCCCAATATTCAGATAACGCAAACGACCCAAGAAGCGCTCGTCCATCAATGAGTACAAATCCGTCATGGTAAAACTACGTGAAGGGTCACCTGAACGCCCACACGCCATAATGGTCAAACTGCGCAGTGGTTTGGCCTCGCGCCAGCGGGCGGGCGAGAAGTCCAGCGGCATGTTACCAAAGCGGGAGTCGATGTAGTCGAGGGCAATGGTTAACGAGGTGATATTAGGGAGCCAATCTAGAACCGAGTTGAAGCGGCCTTGTTTGACGGCTGGAAGGTCGCGAAGTTCGACTACAGTTAGTGTGTCTGCTAGACTTAGTAGTAGTGGCTTGATGCCTTGCCTGTCACACATGCGTTAGCAATTTGAACACTGGTAGTGTGTCGTAATGTGAACGGTGACACGTACTGGTCCAAGCCCGGGCTGTGATGTATACTGAGCGAAGAAAAGGTCGGAGGGAAGTTATCAGGTTGACGTAGCATATCCCATAGGAATTGGCCAGAAACAGAGCCTGATAGAGAGAGGTGCTGGAGCTTTGGCGGCCAGCGGACGTTGGTGGATGGGCCTGATTGTTCGTATCTTGATGAGCAACGAGGTAGGCAGAGCTCACGCAAGTCTCCCAGTTGGCGGATCGTTTGATTCAAACTTTGGAAATTGATGCATTCGGAGACCCTGGAGTTTCATGTTAGTATAGTCGTCTATCAGTTCTATTAACTCGTGCTAGCTCACAGGCTCAAATCGAGGACGCGCAAACGAGAGCATTTGCTCAGGCTAGCCCAGCAGTTGATGGCAAAACTAGCTTGTGGCGCCACAAACACTTCCAGTGAAGCCTTTGTTCGACCTAACAGTCTGGCTGTCGTAGATTTGTTGCCTTGGTGTACAATATGTGACAAGTCCAGTTCCTTCACCAACCCGGCCAACGCCGTCGGCTTTTTGAATGCATTAGCAAAGTCATAACGACACCTGACACAGCTCAGCTTACCTTTATACGTGCCATGACTGAAGGACATATTGTGCGTACAAAAAGATCGTATGCACCTCCGGACAAATATGGTGACTCGTACAACTGCTGGATCGCTACCTAGGGATCGGGATGCATGTTAGTAAAGGACGATCAAGCAGGTAGTATGTGGTTATAACATACGTCGTACCATTGTCTACGTATGTAAGCTTATGCAAGTAATTTTTACGGTGGTATGCTATTTACCTATTGACTGCCGAAAAGCGGGCCAGCATTGTTTGCCGCTCATGTCTTTCCCAGGTTCTGGTATGCGCCACAATCTCGAGCAGTAATTCGTCTGGAAGGTAGTTCGCGTAACCCATGGTCTGTGTCATGGCTTGTACCACTATGATCAATCAAGTGGACTTTGAGGTTGATGATCGGGTAGGATGCGAGTGCACGAGTGAGATGAGAATCATATGACGCACTAGTGCAGTTGGAGCTTATCGCCGATAAAAGCCCGAGATACCAGCAATCTAGTAGACTACCGTCGCATCCAACAAATACCCAAAGAAGGCGCTGTTGCACTTACTTTTCATATGAAATCAAGGTCTCTTAAACATGATATCTTCTTCATTCTACCGATTCTGTGTATGAGTGCCTCCCCTACTCATCGTCGCTCCTCGAAAGGGCAAGTGAATCATACATTATGTCCGGCTTTGCATTCCTCCATGATGGTATGTGAGACATGTATGTCTGAAATACAACCCCTGGGACCCTATCACTCGATCTGTTGCCCTCTCAATCACTAGTCATTGACTACCTCTTGTCTGAGCCAGGACACATGTGTTCTAGTACCTGCCATTTCTGAATGTCTCCAAGCCCCGCGCTACAGCTTCCAGTTTCGCGTAAAATAGCTTCGTCCACTATCGCTGCGAAGTTCTTCTGCATACTCTGAGAGTGTCTCGTAGACGCGAACAAAGGCGAAAGTGTTCTCGTGTCTTCCTTCAGCCTGCTTTGCGATGCTTCTCTGGCCATTCATAGAGGCTCGATACCTGTCACTAGATACCGCTGCTGAAACCAAAGTCCTGGCATACTCTTGTTGTCGAGCAGGTCGGTGTCCGTCACGGAACCAACTCAAGAGCTTCTTTTCTTCGCTGACACGGACTGATAGCAAAGCGGTAGGATCACTTGTAGTTGGTACCGTGTCTGTGAAGAACGGTCCTCTGAATTTCTGCACAGTGGGTGCTTGTCGGCCAAGTCCGTTTACTGGCGCATACTCTTGTGTAGTCCTGGTGCCGTCGGGATCGCTAAAGCTCAGTGGAACAGTAGTGGCGCCCACAACCGTTGCGTCCGAGCCGCTTACTTCCGTGGTAAGGGCTATTCTGGACAGATTCATATACGGATGAATGGAGGGGTTTGTGACTGGGTTCATCTGGTGGGGGTTCGCCACCGTAGGGCCTGGAAGATGATACAAAGAACGTGCTGTTGGTTGGAGGTTCGGAGTGTATGGCTTTGTGTAAGCAATGAATGGGTCGTCCAAGTGATCTTTACGGACTGCACTGTGTAGCGATGATGATGTTGATTGTTTGTAGTCGTCTGCTACAAACTCAGATGGTGCGATCGAACTTGGGGCATTCGATGACGGAACTGCTCGCACGATCTCCATGTTAGTCGAGTGAAGTTCTTCGCTTGATGTTTCTTGTGGTCGGCCATTTTCTACAACGTGCTTTTCGCGGTTGTGTGCTGCCAACTTGAAGGATTGCAATGAATCAAAAGCCATGGCGTGTCCCTGAACACAATCTGAAGCAAGAGACCCCTCAATCCTGCTGCACGAGTGGGCGTACCGTCCAATGTTGACCCATTGGAACGATGCGGACGACCACTGATGAGCCGAGACATCTCTGCTAGGGTGACCGATGAAGACGACTTGCCCGTCGAAGGTGCCCGTCTGTTCGTGTAGATGGATTGGGTCAGGTAGTCTTCCAAATACATGATCTTGTTCATTCTCGTCTGTATTGCTCGCCTGCATTGAGCGCCACGTCCCACTGGATTTCTTGTTGGTTGGCTGTAGCTTGACGAACCCCTTGGGCAATCCAGTGTTGGTCTTTAGCTGCGAAAGTCCGTTGTGATGGTCCTCGTGATTATAGCGTCGTGCCATGTCTGCGAAAGTTGGTAGGCGCGCTTCCTGAGACTCCGTAGTAACTTCTTCGACGGGGCTGTTCTGCAGTTGGTGCGGTGGCGAGAACTGTAGCGATGGTGAGCGGAACACTGGAATCTCCTCGTGGAGGTTGCTGCGAGTATCCGTATGCGGTACGACGCGAATGTGTGAGTATGAGTGTTCGCGGCTACGTGCACTGTGCACTGTAGCAGGGCCTAGGCGACCTGTGAGTCTCTTAGCAAACGCCTTCTCAGAATTTTGGTTTTAGCATTGCTGACTGTTCCGGCTGCTGCGAGGTTTGGACTTTATGGCTAGCCTGTTCCCTGTAAACTATGAAGTCTCAGTCTATGTTGATAGTGGAAGTAAGGGATAAAGACTTTTTTTCTCTGGCGAGTATACATTTTGGCAAGATACAAATGGCAGCAAGGCGGGTCATGACGCAATGACGAGTGTGGCACCAAGAGGAAGTTACCATGCGAGGAAGGAGCGACGAGCGATGAGCGATGAGCGATGAAAGGAAGTTACCTCCACCACAAAACAGAGGAGATTCACCACTAATTATATCCCACCTACCATTCCAGTAAAACTATCAATCATATCACTATGAGAAAGATACATGGTTCGATTTCTACCTATGGTGGTACGAGACCATCCGAAAGTGAGATGGCTGATGAGCCTCACGTTGTGCGCTTCTTCACCGGAATTTCTCAACAGCCAAACACACCTACTGCAGCCATTATATTCACAACATTGGATCCATTCCACGAATGTGTAGTATAGCTGATGGCAAACACATCGTCAGGCTCTCTGCGAAACACGTCCCTGGGTGCTACCAACGCGTCTACACTTCCGTTTGCTATCAGCACGCGCTGGTGTTTCACCTCTGGTGAATTATAGCAAATCACCGCATAGATGTTGATAGGCGCTTGGCGTGAATATCAACAAGCCCTTTATAAGTTGAGTTGCGCGCTTCGTGTCTCATGTATAGAGCTTTGGCCTCAGTCGGTCCGCAACCTTATTCCCCATACTCAGCTCAGCTACTTTGTATTTAACCCCATTTCCCCACGGTTTACGAGAAGGCGCTACCTGCTCCTCGACCGTTTTCTTTTCTTCCAAGTTGGTCGATTTTTATGTTTTCTTTAAGCATGAAGAGCTTACTTGTCGTGTTGGCGGGTTGCAGCCTGCAGGTGTCCGCCGAGCGGCTACTCCTAGCTTCTTACGGAACCGGGTCCAGCGCCGGCGCTATCCAGACCCTCGAGTTCCAACCTGGCGCAGACAACAATACTAGTCGCAAACTGGGGGTTATTCATGAGAATCATGACTGTGGACGATTACCTACATGGCTCGACGTGTCCCTCGGTGCGGCAAGGCTGTTCTGTGTCGACGAATCTTCTGCCAACGCCAATTTTACAACTTTGAGTGTTGAATCTGATGGTAGCGTTAAGAAAACCTCACGCGGCAGTGCGTTGCCAGGTGCAGTATCATTAGCAACCTACAATAACAAGTCAGCACTAGCTCTTGCTCACGTACGTATCCGTTTTCAGAATCGCACATGATCAAATACTTACTTGTCAATAGTATGGCCCTCCCGCTATCACAACCTACACTATCAACGCCGACGGCTCAGTTCGCCCTCTCCAGAACATCACTTTCCAGGAACCAGAGAAAATTCATCAAGCAGTCCTCGACCCCACCGGAAAGTACATGATCTTCCCAAGTCTCGGTGGGAATGCAACCCACGTCTACTGCATCGATCCTGCGACCTCCTTGTTGACCGAGCATGAGCCACTCAAGGCCCCGGACGGTTACGGACCAAGGCATGCTGTTTTCTGGACCGGAGGCCATCCGGGCACTACATTCCTTTTTGTAGTCCACGAAATGAACAACAGGATTGTGAGCTACAAAGTGGATTATCCCGAATGCGGCGGTCTCAACTTCACGCAAGTCGACGATGTCAGCACTTATGGCAACCAAACTGTTCCAGTAAGGACATTCGCCTCCGAGATATCATTATCGCCCGACAACAAGTTCGTAGTCGCAGGAAATCGTAATGGCACAATCTTCACGGTCGAAAACCCGGATCCAAACAACAGCACCCTACTTCCGAGTGATTCACTCGTCACGTTCAAGCCGTCGCCTGATGGAAAGCTATCATTCGTTCAGCTTGCGAAAACTGGTGGGGTTTACCCTCGTCATTTCCAGATGAACAAAGACGGCTCTATGATTGCAGTTGCGAACCAAATGTCCAAGAACGTATTCATCTATGCGCGCAACCTTGAAACCGGCATGATTCTCGACAATAAAGCCGTCGCTTCGGGTGAGCAGCTCGGGCCAGGAGATTTGATGTAAGATCCCCCCATCCCTATCACCTGGTATCTTCAAGTGGTTACTTACATTTTTGGTTCAATAGGTTTGTGCAGTGGCTAGCACAGTAATTTTACCACGGTATCGATGTTTCTTCTTCTGGGCCTACAGGCGTCTAAGTAACCAAGGGTGTCGGGGTGCTAAAGAAGGCTTAATGCTTAATGCATATTTCTTGTTTCAATTGATATGTAATTTTGCATTGGGATTATATAGATCGGGTGAAGGATCTAAATGGTCGCACATCTAAGCGTATAATATCAAGATGTCCACTTCTCCTGTGCAACAGCCCACGCGACAGCATCCCATACATCGCCGACAATCTTGCGTGGCTGAGGCACTGGTGTTGTACCCTTTGTGTAGACACCTGTCTCTACCAAGATGCTAGCCCAATCTGTGCCGTACATACTCTTGTAATTGTTGGCACCAGCGATGTCACTGGCAGGATTGTCGCCGACCATGTACACGCGCTTGAGATTTTCCATTGTGCCACCGTAACCCTGCATCTGATGCTTTCGATGTGATATTAGGCGCTTTTCAGCAAACTCGTAGGTAGGCTGGTGCGGTTTCCCCATAACGACCTTTTCTAATTTGACACCCTGCGCCTCACCGCCAGTTATCGCCGTCCATATACCCTCGAAAGCTTCACGGAACCCTCCCTGGCCCAATCGCGGAAGGTGGTACTTGGCTGCCCACAGCAGGTCCGGGTTTGAGTAGTAGAGCATGGGTTGACCATCTTGTTGATACCCACGGTTCTTTAAAGCAGCGTTACCATTCTTCTGGGACAGTGTTCCAACAATCCCTCGCTCTGACAGCAAAACGTCCTTTATGATTTGCGCATCCAAACCCCAATCACGGGGATCGTTGTAGACGAAGACCGCATCGATACGGAGCGATTTTGAAGGTGTGCTAGGGGAGATGGGAGCCGGCAACGGGCGTGTAAAGGTCTTGTAGTATGGAAGCAGTTGCTGAGAGAAGGGCCATATCTCTGGGTTAGCAACTAGTATGTCACCTGGAGTGACTACTGTCTTGAAGCTGAGTAGGTTTGTCAGAATATATGGCAGCAGATAGTTACATCAAACATACCCGTACGCCTCAGCAACTATCCTACACTTGTCTTCCACCCCACCAACTACCATGACAGTTTTATCTTTAAGGTGATCCATATCGGCGAAGGGGGTGTGACTCTGGATGAACATGGATGTATCGATAGGCACGTTAAGCTTGCTGCTTAGGTCCGCGACACGCTCCGACTCATGTTTGCCACCACCGTTTGTAAGGAGGATGAAGGGAATGCGCTGCGATTGGAGATAGGACAGAGTCTTGTGGGCTCGTGGCAATGCGTCAGCACTTCTTAGAAGCACTCCGTCGATACTGACAGCCGTCAGCTGCGATGTTGAGATGCTGATGGCATGGCTGCCTCACTCGAAAGCGAATGCAAAATTAGATACACGTGTAGCGGGTGTAGCAGCTGTTTGAAATGCCCGGCGTAGAGGCGTGCGGTAGCCGCTGCGTGGAATTAGCCTAGCTACCTGCGTGTGCATCATGGTGGCTATCGACTCGTGGTTGCGGTATAGTGTTTGTGGTACGCAAAGCGGTAGGGGTTGTCCTTAGTCATCCGTCAAGATGCCCCCGCTTATCTCGCATATGACTACCAGTATGGCTAGCCGAATAGAAAGATATGCACATGGCTTCATGCACGAAGATACATGGTCTGAACAAGTTTCGAACGATCCATCACCACGTTCTTTCCTTAAATCTTTTCTGGTACTTTACTTGATTATGAAGACATCATACATCAATTTGGTCGATACTTGATACACCCATAATGCTGTCGAACTTCACACATGATATCAAGGCTGGAGAAAACTATGATTCACTACTTATAGTGTAACATATATCACTAGTCACATGATCCGCCGAAGTTCAAAAGAATTATGTTAACATACCCCCCTATTTCCCAACACATCCATCAGAAACAGCCCGATTGTAGCGATCTAATTTCATACTGGGTCAGAAACATGACAATGAAAAGATATCGGTATAAGGTCCTATCCACTACAACTGGTGCTCATGTTAACCGATTTCCCTGTACACTGCGGGTCCTGCTCTTCGCCGGATAGCACGTCATCGTAGGGCTAAGTTGCGTTGACTTTCTGGATGCGCTGCGTAAAGAAGCAGGAGTAATGTTTGGAGATGTATCTTCCTCCGAATCGGAAGCATCGGTACCGGTCTCCTGCATGGGTGTGCTTGGTCGTTGGAGTGACCGAAGTCCTTTCTTGTTGCTCAATTTTGAATTCGGGCGCTGCGGAGCAGATATTGCCCCGGAAGGCTTTTTAACAACCTTCAACGCGCCTGGCCTCGATACCCTGTGTTGAAAGCTGACTTTTGTGTGTCTTGTATGTCTGACCGTGGTTGACTGAGCTGCCCGCGATTTAGTCGACCGTGCGTGCTTGACAGTGTTGGCGGACGTTGATCGTTTGAGAGCGCGGTTCTCGCGGGATGCATTCTGGCGCGACAGCTCGTTTGCTTCTCGCTCAGCTCGTTCACGGGCGGACTCTGAACGTATAAGGGCGTTTCTTGCCTTCACCATAGCAGAGGTTTCGCCAAACATCTTACGCTTCTTAGGAGACCCATGGCTGCTCTCAGAACTTGACCGCTTCGCTCCAAGTAAGTCCTGAAGCTTGCGCTTTGTACCGGTGATGAAGTTCGAGGCGACAGATTTATCTTCCACAGGTTTCTTCGGCTTGGGGCCGAGCACGCCACGACATGACTCAGTACCGCACCGACACTCTTGGATGTTCTTTTGTGAGAACGGACTGCAAAAGTCAGAAAAGTTTAGCGCATAGAGCATGGATATTGACTTACTCAAAATTATAATCGTACGTCAACTCTTCGCCAGTCATAATGCCGCGAGGGCCCGCGAACAGTGCCATCCGGGGCTCTCCGCCAACAGTCCACTTGATCATCTCGCAATTGGGCTCACACGAGTGATTGACGAAGCGAGCGATAGTTCCGCGAGTCGCATCTATGATCATCTTGTTGTCGAAACTCATAAGATAATAACACTGCTGCTGGTTAGTGGATATGAATCGAAAGGGTTCGAGGGTTGATTGTTCACCTTATCTTTCTTGTATACCTGCTTCATGCGCCGCTCGCATTCAGACTGCGTAATAATCTCTCCGGCATACTCCACAATGATCTGGTGTGGCTCAAAAGTCCTCATAGCACGCACACCGTAACCGCGGTCTTCGGTGTCCAGAACCTCGACACCATAATCGTAACGATTGCCTTTAGCACGGCGCTTGAGCTCCGCAAAAGGTCGATTGTTACATTGTTCAGGGGGCAATGGGCAGTTGGTGTTGTCACACTCATACGCCATGATCCGGTTGTGACAGGCCTCTCCGCAACCGTCTTCCACATCGCAATAGCACTGAGAAGAGTCTTGCTTGTCGCGCTTCCACAGGGCGGATGCGTCACCAATAAACCTATCTACAAAACGTTAGTATCTCAGTAATAAAAAGCACTGGCGGCTTACTTTTATTGAGCTTGACCCAGCCGTCCACTTTGACTTTGCGGGGCAGGGGACTGTATGTATCGAATGGCAACTTGAAATCCCGGAATACGTGTCGCGGATCCTCGTTAAGGAGGCGCTCGCATGCAAAGATGGGGAGGGGTAGCACGTTGTCCTCTCTTGGTTTCTTGGTCCTCTTCTTTGCGCGATTTTGGCTTTCTGACAAACGGGGATCAAAATCACGATCCTGTCCAACATAGAGGCCTTGCTTAAGCCAGACCTTCGACTTTGGCCTGGCGAAAATCTTGCCTTGTGATTTGCTGTCCCCGGAATCGCCTCCTTCTTCCATTGCAGCACGTGAGCGCTTTAGAGAAGTCGAAGCTGATTGGCCATTTTTGAGGTGTGGCTCGGATGTGCTGCGCCGAAGGGTGCCATGAAGCAGTGCCTTTCCCTCTGCCAGCATGTCCGCACCTGCATCTGTGACACCGGATATATTGCGGAGAAGCTCCTTACGGAGATCAGTCACGCGCGAGGAGGTGCGACGTCGTGCTGCTTGAGCAGCCTCAGCGGCCAGTTGTTGCTCTACCTGATCGCTGGCATCTGTCGTCTCAGGCTTTGGCTTACGTGTCTTCTTTTTTGGAGGCAAGCCGTGATCCTTATCAATGAGATTCTCAAGAGAACCATGCACCACGTTCTTGTGGTGCTTTTCCAGATACTTTGTGGGCGTATGAATGGCAGTTCCGGCCAAGATCTGCACATTGTACGTGGTAACGGATTTGCGCGAGCTCCTTGCAGGCCGGCGGCCCTCGGTATTGGCGGGAGCAGGTGTCGTAGTTTGCGCTGACGCGGCCGTCTCGCTGGGCTGCGGCAGCCCAGCGGCCTCTACGTATATCTCGACAGCATGTTCGACCTTTGTCGCTTCAGACAGCACGCTGGCTTCGTCGCCGAGACTGGTGGGAGGCGTGGAAATGGATGGTGACGCGCTCGACATGGCGCGAGCATCGGGCTGCTTATCCGTTTGCACGGTAATGTTAGAGAGGGTCGAGGATGTTGAACTCGGGGACAGATCGCGATCAGTCATGATAGCGGGTGGGTGAGGTGGCAGCGCGCGTCGTGGTTGTGATCTTGAGGGGCGAGGCACTGACGCGCTGAGGAGGTCGACGGTTTGGGCGGCTCAACGGGCGTTCACGGAGCGACACTGCCAAAGTGCACGCGCAGTAGATGAACAGCAACCGTGGAAGTATGTACGACGGTCAATCGGCCTCACAAGAAACAGAGAACATTCATTGACATGCGCGATGTGCCAGATTGAGTGGTGGGTTGACGGTTCGAGGTTTGGGGAGGTAAACATATGTAGCTAGTCAGTCAGCCAATTAGCCTGTTCCTATCTCCCCAGCACCACCACCCTCGCATTCCGTCTGGTCACACACTGAGAGGCACGGCCGTTATGCACAGGATTATCTTGTCGGCATTCTCTCATGACAAGCAATCATATCTCACGGTTGCTTCATTTACATATGGCTACTTGGCCATGTGCATATATATTATAAAGGAGCTCTAGCTCGGAGCAGCCATGTTATCTTGATAAACAGAACGAAGCCAGCCGTCCGAATGCACTTAATTCACCGTCGCTTCTGCATCATCACCTACTGTCCGACCAGCAGGGCCCGAGAAGCCCTCTGATGCGCGTACATCCTGCATCTCCAACCCCCCACCCTGTTGTTCTGGAGCCAAAGGCGCTGTTCGCTTGTCCTTGCGCGGACCAAATCTTTGGTCGCCTTCCTCGTATTTGCGTTTAAAATGCAGATATGTCGGTGGACGTGGGCGTTGCAACACGGCAGCCCAGTTTTTTAAGACAGAGCCCTGGGTAAAGGGTCTATGTCGGTCTTTCTTGAGGAACTTGTGAGAGTTCAAATACTCACGTGTTGTCTCGCCCCTTCCCACCAAGAACAAATGATATACGCCCAGACTGAAGGGATATGACCATCCAAGAAGCCCGTATATACACATGGCAAAGGGAACGCGCCATCGATCGATCGCCGCCCCAAATGACGCGCCGTTTTGTGCCCGCCAAACTAGTATGTGCGCCAAACTAGCGCCCAGAAGAAAGAGGCCTAACAAAGTCGTGGCACAGACAAAGACGAAGAAATAGCGGTAGTTACGGCGCCCGACACAATTGTTGAGCCAGACGCAGTGATGATCCTGCGTCTCAACGCAGTTGTCACACACACGGCAGTGATGGGCACGCGGAGGTCGCCAGATGTTGCAGCTTTTGCAGTACTTGGTCGGAACCTCCATGGCGGCGTTGGTGCCTGTGGCGGAGACGACCATGGTCCACTCAGTCGTAGGAGGACCAAGACTGAGGGGGTCTTCATTAGGATTAGGTGGAGGAAACGGATGTAGATTCCTGGGAAGTATCTGGGAAAGTTAGCAATGTTCCAGACGAGGGGAGGGTGCAACATACGCCCGGGTCTGAGGCAGAAGCGTGCATGAAAGACGAAAAGGAGACTAGAAGGAGGTATGCAAAGAGAATGGGTATCGAGGGGGAAACATGGAGCCAAAGCCACGGTGCCCTATAGAAGCGGTTAGCGGGACGAGCGTGAGTAATAGGTAGGTCTATACATACGAAAATCCGAAGAAGAGACCAGCGGGCAGAAGAATAAGAATTGCCGTTGCTACATTGACCGGCCGGTCGCGCGTGTTTTGTAATCGGCCACCCCAGCAAAACGCCGTGTTGCCAGAGAAGTACTGGTAGTTCTTGCCCAGCTCCCTCTTGACGGCTTCCTTGGTAGCCTCCCTGCGTGAGAAGCGGGGGGACGACTCGGCAGACGTGAGCTTCTCGTGCCCTTGATGCGGTCGCATCTGCGCCGAGCGACCGTCGCGACTAGAGAGCATGAAGCTGGATCTGAAGGAGCGCGGGGATTTGCTTGGTGTGGGGAGCCTGGCATCATGGACGTTTGCAAGATTCAGGTGCTGTGGCCTAGGTCGCTGCAGAGGGGTGATGCTCTCGCCACGGCTGCGCACCGTCTCGGCACCGGTGGGCGTCGTGTTGGCCGTGGTGCGATCGGGCATGTCTCTGTCGGTGATGTCGGTCCCGCGCGAAGGTGGAGGCTGCAGGTCCAGCTCGTGATGGAGGCCCGACGCGCCCGGGCGGTTTGCGCCGACCCCGAGCTTTGGCGATATGAGCTCCGGGCTGACTCGAGGGCGGGATCTGCGTAGAGCGAGCTGTGGCCGAGGAGCGACGTGGGGCGCTGATTGCGCTGCTGCTGAAGGCGTTGCGAGCTCATGGGACGGAAGAAACCATGGGCAGCGAGCGGAACGTGGGTTCTACTGGCCGCTGTGCCTGGTCGACTGTGGTGTCCGAGACTGCCGGCCACGCTCATGCCGCCTCCACGTCGCGCTGGGCTGGCTTGCGACCATCTGTTCTGGCTGCTCGAGTTGGCTGTTGCGATGGACGAGGGCCGTGAGGGCGGCAGTCCAGCCTCGCCTGGCGGGCCCGTCATGCCCAGCACGCGGCTGCCCGTGGAGCTGCGCTTCTGTTCGGATGGCGTCATGGCCATGGTGTAGTTTTCGCCGGCGGAGTTGCTGTGTTTACCAGCAGCATGACATCGGTTAGGGAATGCGCGGAGCAGGCGGCGCAGGCGGTAACGGCTGTTTGCGAAAGAAAGAGCGACTGTCAATGAGCGAGGGAGCGGAAAGGCTGCGGGGCCGGGGCGTGGCGGAGAATTGGGCAGGCTGTGTTGTTTGGACGAAAGGGGCGCATACAGGTGATGGCAGACGTCGATGCGCACGGCCGTCCTGACGCAGCCGTTACGCTTGGCAACCCGTGAGCGAGTTCCGACATCGAACCACGGCTGCCCTCGTCTGCGCAGAACGCACGCTTTCTCTTGCACCCACGCCCCCCTCGCAGGCCTATTCACGCCCAATTGCACCCGCCATGTCCTCAATCATCGCCCGTTCAGCCTTGCGCGCCGCCCCGCGCCTTCGCCCGACTCCTGCCCTCCGACGGTGGGCCAGCGCTGCGGCTGAAGGCGAGCGACAAGCCGGCAAAGACGCCCTCAAGACGGGAGCGAAGCGCGACCCCGAACTCTATGTGCTGTTTGCCATCATGAGCGGCGTTTTCGGTCTGGCAGGATGGCACTTTTGTAAGCCCCTAGCTGGGTCTGCTACCGTGCAAGCATACTGACAACCGCAAGCTCGCTCTCCAACAAGTGCCTCGTCTGAGCGTACCGTCGCCAAGGCCGCAGACAGCGAGCCCTGGAAGCAGGGCGGCACAGGCCCTTACCAGTACCACCCGGGCGGTGACACCAGCATCAAGAAGGATGCGCCCTCTGCCCTAAACGTCGTTGTGATCCCGAACGTCACTCTTCCCAAGGTATGTACCGGTTAATTTCAAATACATAGACTGGACTGTGCTGACATTGCAGCAACTCCACGATACCTACAACAAGTGGGGCAAGGACGGCTACTAAACTGACGCCATCATGTGGGGCCTAATTTGAGAAAACTGGTGACAACGAGCCGTGAAATTTCCGTCTCCCGTCTTCATCGTATGTCTGTATATAAGACTGCTATGGGTGCATTGCATAGAATATTGAATTTGAATCTCTCCGTTACCGCCGCTCCCCCACATGGTATTCTTCTTGATGCCGGTTACCGTCTTCCTTCCATCTCTCCATCTCTTCTCGCTAGTCCCAACATGCAAGAGTCATAGTGAAGCACTACTTTCCCACGCCTAGTTGGCAAAATCAGACGGGCACACGTGCTTTAGCCATTGCAACTTTCTCCTAACATTCCATTCCTCACCATTGCCAAACAAGGTCGGTGCGCAGAAAGTAGTCTATGGGTATCTATAACGCACTGTCAGTCCGCATGCTACCACTCACCGCAACCCTGGAGCTGCCCCTCATAGCCTTTTCTGGATTTCTGTGACCATGTTGCTCCGGTCAACCAACACACCATCCTTCTCCGGGTCATTTTCGTCCTTGATCCCGAGAACCTTGATCTTGATTTTGCCCTCTTTGAGCTCGTCCTCTCCAAGAATGACCGCAAGTGGAACACCCGCCACTTCTGCCTGCTTGAACTGCTGTTGCACTTTCGGCTTCAGTTTGTAAGAAAACTCGGCCTTGATGCCTGCAGCCCACAACTCCTGTGCAACCTGCATACGCTCCGTCAGCATGCCCGTGAAGCCTTTGCCACCAAATGCCATGACAAACGCATCAACGTCCTTGGCACGCTGTGTCGATTGGCCGCGCGCTTTCATGATGCTAATAATTCGGTCGATTCCAAAAGAGATGCCAACACAAGGAATAGGCTTGCCACTGAACATGCCCACTAACTGATCATATCGGCCACCCGCTGCCACACTCCCTACACCAATCTCTTGCTGCTGTCCTTGCACACGTGGTGCTGATCCTTCGGTGACAACTTCATAAATCAAACCAGTGTAGTAGTCTAGGCCTCTAGCAAGTGAGAGGTCGAAGGATATTCTCTTCCGGGAGCCGAAAGCGTCCAGGTAGGCGAAGAGCAGCTCCATCTCACGAACACCTTGGCTGACATCCTCGGATTTTGAGAGAAGCTCGTCTGTTTTGAGAAATTCGATGATGTCGTCGCCGCCTTTGCGCTGTACCCATTCACCAATCTTGTCTGCAACTTCTGTTGGAAGACCTTTGGTCTCCATCTCTTTCTTCACCTCCGGCCAAGGTAGCTGGAGTGTGTTAGTGGCTGCGAAAGGACCCAGGATTTTCTTCTTACCTTGTCGAGCTTGTCCACGGCCGAGCTGATTGGACGTATCAGCTCTTCCTTCACACCAGCGGCCTTGAATAGACCATCCAGAATTTTCCTGTGATTTATCTTGATTGTATATGAATCCCAATCCAGCGCGTCGAAGACGTCGGTTGCGATTTTGAGGACCTCGGCATCGGGAATCATGGCATCGTAGGAGCCTGCAATGTCGAAATCGCATTGGTAGAATTCCCGCATGCGACCCTTAGTCATTGCTGGCTGATCACGCCGGTACACCTTCGCAATCTGGTATCGCTTGAAACTCTGTACACTCGGGTTCATGGCGAGCCATCGTGCAAGCGGAACGGTAAGATCATAGCGCAAGGAGCATAGCTCGCCACCCTGATCTTGCAGGTCATAGATCAGCTTCGAGTCCTCTCCATATTTGCCGCTGAGGATCTCCTTGAGCTCGAAAACAGGCGTGTCGAGTGTCGTCGCCCCGTGGCGCTTGAAGACCTCAGTCACCGTTTGAAAGAGCCGGTCGCGGAGAGCAGCGTCTTCGCCGGTCCCTGAGTTTTGTTAGTAGAAGAATTTAGATGCAATTGCACGGCAAAACTAAGGCATACAGTCGCGTGTGCCTTTGGGCACCTTCAGATTGAAGCTCTTGCTCTTGTCCTCTTTACCCATGTCGTCGTCAACTAAAGGCGGGGCCTGCGTGCAGAGCCAGCGGCGGGGTGCAGAGAGTCGCAGACGGATTGGCGTTGGGCTGATTTTGCTGTAGGCGAAAGTGAGACGGAGGGCGTCTTGGAAGAGCGCGGGGCAGACAAAGTGGGGTGAAATGCGCTGCATGGGCGGAAAGTGACTCAATAGTCGCCCAAGAGCAAGCGCGCCTGCGCAAATAATCCTTTATTTCGCGTCTTGGCCCGTGCATATCGACGTCACAGATAGCTTGCATATGTGCGATGGAGCTGTTGTAAAAGGCAAAGGCCGTAGAAATGTCTGTATCGGTATCTAGTGATTATGTGTGCCATCACCACACATCTCGGAATCTTAGCAAGTCCCTCTGTCCATAGCACTCTGCGACTACTGTCAAGATCATATCGATGGTGACCTTGGTGTTCCACTCGCCTCCAGTCAAGGGTGCAGCGTCGAGCCCAATTTGACTTGCTCGTGTCGGACTGGAAGTCGAAGAGAGAGAGTGCGGAACTACTTCCTTGTGAGACTCCTGCCTACGCATTTCTTGCCGTTGTATCTCAGCTTCGACCCGCGATAGTTGTTTAGGCCCTTGTGTGAGCGTTAATTCGGGTGGTGTATCTGATGATGACATCTTAGAATGCACCAAACGGTCTCCAAGCTGTGCAAGGAGACGGGCCCGGGCCATCTCAAGGCCTCCATCTTCCACACCTTCAACCATCTCTTCTTTTTCTTCTTCTTCATCAGATATGATCATATCTGCATCTGAATCATTCGCATCGCCATCCAAGTTGTCTCCATCATCTATAGTACTTCCCACGTTGCAGACGGCGTCGCCAGCCTTTACGGTACCCGTATTTAACAGTCCAATGTCTTCTACATCAGAAGCGCTCTCCTGAAACACCTTTGTTGCCTCGCCCATTATTCGCTTATCCCGACAATAACCTTCCTGACCACTGCTCTTGATGCCTCCAGATACCGATTGTTCGCCTGTATCTCCCTCAAGGCTACATTGCGACGCCAGCCTCTCTGAACGAAGCCTTGTCGCTAACCGCCCGGCCGTTAGCCCTAAATCTCTGATCTTGCCGATACGCTTATAGTCCAGTGTACCAAATTCTCCCACCAGTGCAAGCAACGTCCATATCCAACAGCTCTGCTGACGAGATATGATAGCTGTTCGATCCAAGGCCAGCGCACAGCCCTGTAGAGCCAGATATAGCGCAGGATCGTCCAGCTGCACGACATTCCTTGCCACGGGGTAGTCACGCTCGACGATATCTGACCATTCTTGCTTGCTCGTCTTTTGTGTGCGTCTTGAGTCGTCGGTGACTGTTGCTTGGCTTGGTACCGCGATGTCTTTTTGGATCTCAGCAAGCTTGTTGCGATGAGCACGAAACCGCTGGAGGAGCATCATATGGCAGCTTTCCTGTGGGGCGAGGTCGTGTGGGTCTCCGTCCCAGCACTCTATCTCAGCATCGCACCTGCTGTCCACGGCGATATAGGCTCCATCACTATATAAAACACTTTCAGCATCAGCCGTGTCTCTGCGGGCTGCATGCTCATTGTCGTACGAGTCGCTATCGGCTTCATTGGGTTTGTTCGAGGCTACAAGGAGAGTAGGAATGGTGGATGCTTCGGATCTTGTCGCTAGAGGTAAGCTACAAGCTCGGCACGGAGGCAGCTTTTCCGCGAGGAATGCGCGACGCAGCACTCACCTGACACTTTGAAGGTATGCCAATGCTTCGCCAGTAGACTCGTCTGACAGCTGCTCCTCCCCATCAAGTCCTGGCAGCACCGTTTGGATACCGTGCTCTTGGTATGTCTGAGAAGCGCGCGGTCGTCCTTTATGATTTTGAACACTGCGATCATTCCTCAGACGCTTGTTCTCAGATTCATCATTTTGGTCGCGCTTTCTTTTGCTGTTGGTCACTGCTGAGGATGAGACTGCAGCTAGCGGTGGTGGAGTCGATTGCGTTGATGTAAGGTAATCGGAAGGTCGCTGCAACTTGTTATAAGTCTCGCCGTCTTTCGTGACGGCCAAGTTGACCCCCGAGGTTGCCATGCTAGCGTTGGAGGTTGGTAGCAACCAAGCACCAGGTACCAAGTTGCGGAGATGTACGCGGAGGTGAACCGTATCAGTCTAGCGTGGATTGATGTGCACGGATCGTTCCGGTTCCAATGTTGACCACCGGGGCATCGCCATTGCTGTGTCCGCTTAGGTATGCGGCTTTGGAGCTTGGCCGCTTACGTTAAGCTCCCCTTGCTCTGATGCAAATGTCTGTGTCGCGTACCAATATTGCTGACGTTTCTTAAAGCCTTGATCAATCACGCTTTTGGGTCATTCGATAGGAACAATATTATCATATTACGTCTATACGTCCAGGCTCAATGTGACTTTGTTGCTACTGAAATCCTATAGCTCTTCCACCTATACGATTTCGATGTGGGGACACACCAGAGTTGCTTCTTATCAGAAACTTGACTACCATCACCCTTGACCCCGAGGCCAGATTATCACTGCCCCTTCCTCTCCAGATTCTCTTTCACTGGCTGGTACGGGTACTTGATCGTGAGACACCAGATATCGAGATAATCGCAGATAGTCCAGATGACATCTATGATGAAGCTTCCATGCACACCTACGCTGAGGCCCAGGCACATGAAAACGAAGGCGACTTGATAAACGTCGTTCCCGAGAGCACTAGGCCAGCCCACACCAGTGTGCTGTTGCAACCATGGGCCAAGGGAGTCGATAACACCATAGATGAGAGGATAGATGAGCACGTTGCCTCGAGGGAAACGCGATTTTGTAAGATGGCTGATGATGATGCGGCCCACGGAGTAGGCATTGACAAGACCTGCGTAGAAGATGAAAGGTACCAGGTGGTGGTGCAGGATCACAGGCTGCAGGTACAGGTATGCAGGGATGAGTATCCAGGCGGCTGCAAAGGTAAGAAGTCCGAGTAGAGCAACGCGCGTCTTTTGCCCACGGGCACGACGCGCCTTCATGACGTTTGTTGCACTGCGATTTCGTCAGTATGGTTTATGTCTTTGTCTTGATTATTCCTCACCTTGAGACTGTGTTGAATACCAAAACAGCACCTCCATAGACCATATACCATTCGTTCCATGCCATGTTGAACAGAAGTTCCGGGATAACATCATTCTTCTTAATACCGAGGCTTTGGAGCATAGAACGCTGCCAGAAACTGCCACCGCCGAGAAATGCCGTCGATGCATATATAATGCAAAGTGTCAGGATGCCCTCCACGGGCCCAGAGATGACGCCCAGAGTCAGGGTATGTGTGTGATACTCATCCCAAGTCTGCACATAAAACGTCATGGAAGCTTCGGTAGTCAGCAGTAGCCTTGCTGATACCAATGAATCATGGATGTTGACTTACATGCAAAGAGCGTTAAGACTGTTTTCCAACCTTGGCCCAGATTCATTGTCGCGGAAAACAGCAACACTTCTAGAGTCGTATTGACTGCATCAACCCCATGATCGAAAAGTTCGCCTAGAGGACCGCTCTGGTGAGTCCTTCGGGCCTGGCTTCCGTCGACGGCATCGAAGGTTTGGTACAAGAAAAGGCCAATTGCCCAGCTGGCGTATACCCATGGCGGACAGTCCTGATCGAGAGTCGGGGTATACCACAGTAATGTGAGGAAGTTTATGACAATAAAACCAAATCCAGAGAGCGTGATCTGTATTGTGACGTCAGTTCTAGTAGTGTAAAGGGTGTATATGCGAATTGGGATGCGGGCTACCCGTAAAATCGCTCAACGTCGATCAAGGGAATCGGACTCACAAGGTTAGGCCTATAATGTTAGTATTTTTTTTAAGGAAACAGAGCAGAAAACTTACGCCATCCACATGGGAAAACATTTGATGACCACATGGGTGTAGAAAGGCTTGAGGACATATTGCGAGAGTAGACTGTGATCCACACCAGAATATTTGTATTCTTTAAGCTTCGGTAGCTTGTCTTGCCGTATGTACACCATCTTTGAGAGGGATCTCTGTATTTATGCGGGGTTGGCAATTTTCGTTGGGGTGACTGCAGACAAGACAATATCAACGCTTTGTTGGCATGTGGGAGAGAAGAGGCCCGAGCTTGAAATCACACCTATGACGTAGGCCGCTGCTCCGGCCTGTTTTCACCTGCCACCACCGGATGTGGACGGGCATGGTATCTGTGCGATGACTTCCCACTCCGTACAAAAAGGTGTGAGCATCGAGAGAGCTATTTATCAGTCTTTTCTTTTCTTATGAATCTTATCATGTGATTGCTATCGTTAGGTACATGATCATATGCGCAGCCTTGTCGCAATTCTGTGATAACAGAGCTGCCACCCCCTATTTAACACCTCATCCACCAAGCTGACTAGTATCCTGTTGGAACGTCATGACGACCATATTTTGCATCGTATCTACCTTCACCGAATAGTGCCCGGTTGTTCAGTAATTGCAAAGAGCCAATGTCTCACTTGGCCCCGACTAATATTTAGGCGACCGTGCTCCAAGAACAAGGCATAAGTATCCTGCTTTTCATGGTTTGGATGAGCGGCACAGTCTTGTGCACCGTTTCGCCCCAGCCTTCCACACTCCAGCTCTGTTCGCGACGAATCCTGCGCTCCTCTAGGTTCGCAAACTGCCATAAGTGATGAACGGTGTTCAAATCCCCAATCTGGACGAACCAAGCACCAACGCCTTCCATGACCTCTCGTCGAGCTTTCAGTCCACGTCGCCAGTGAGTCTCCCACTCGAGTAGATTGCCTGGGTGCAGTGTATACGAGCGGAGTTCGAATATGCCGCCGAGCTGACGAGGCGGTGTCGTTGGCCAGAAGGAGAATTCTTGCATGAGTGATGTGTGCTTGGAGCTGATCAAGGTCTTGAGTTTGGCATCAAAGGCAGGAAATTCGGGGTGAGACTGGATATTGTGAAGCGATTCGTGATATCCCTCGTAGCGTTGGTACTCCCAGATGTGCACTATTCGGTATGGTCAGGAAATACAAGGTGAGCATGGGTTCCAAACGATGTACAATCTTACCGAATGTGTTGCAGTCGCCGACCTCAGTCTTCCAGCTCCCTACAAGGTGGACTTTGTTCTCAGGAATAGAAACCATCTTCGAATACCAATTGCCCACCAGCTCAGTGTACTCGTCGACCTTGTCTGGCTTTACCGTATGGAAAACAATCGAGTGAACATACTTGCCCCGGGCCAGGACCTGAGAGAAGCTGCGCTCAATGTCCTTGTCAAGCTCGCGTCCCTCGGGTGTGCCGTAGATGAGAGAAGACAGCGCACCGCCTTTCTTCTTACCGTTTTCTTCCTCACGGGCACGGGCTTCTTCTGCAATTGCACGTGTCAGCAGGTTGGTCTCTCGATGAATTGATTGACGTGTCACGCACTCTCTTCTTGTTCCTTTCGCTTCTGGGCAGCTACCAGACCGTCGCGGAAGCTCTTCTGCTTTTCGTTGAAACTCGCGGCACTGTCGGGCGTGATATCGGCAATTGCAGGGGCTCGAGCAGGGCTTTGCGTCACAGCCGCAGCACCAAAAGCCCGAGAACGGAAAGCGATGGCAGGTTGAGGGGCGAGGATGCCGCGCACGCTGGCACAAGCACGACGTGTGAGCATGGTGGGAGGGTGGGATCGAAAACGGTACTCAAGTGTCAGGCGTGTTTATGGTAGCGAGTAAAAGCCAGTATAGTTGAGCTGACCGGCGTGGTGTTGTTTCAATCCTCGATCCGTGTGATCTAGAGACCACAGCTTCCCCTCATTGAACTGGGGGAGCTCTCCCTGTCAAGCTAGCTAGCGCGCCCGGGGCAATGGGGTAACTGCGCCCCACTGTCTGCCAACATCTCCGCCTCCCGCCAACTGACAGCACGTCTGCAGGTGTGTCTGAAACACTTGCTCATGACTACCTGACCGACAATTCTGCATGCCCAGGTATGGCTGCTATACTTTCGATTTGAACACGTGAGATCAACAGCTTCATTTCAGACGTCGCATTATACAGTGCTGTAAATAATTCAATATTCCAACGTCCGCCTCCAGGCGCCACCACTTGTGATCCAGTCCTTCTATGACACATGGCGTGACATCGTCTTCGGTTGTACAGTCTACTCGCCTCGCCTCGACCTTTAACTAGGGCTGTGTGATTCATCGGCAATGCACCTAACATTTGCACAGAAGGCCACTTGACTACACAGCGATCAGACCAAAACGCATTGGCTGTGGATAGACACAACAAGACATGTAGCAGAAAGGTATAGATAATTTGACTTTGGTGTGAGCAGTGATTTAGCGACAGATTTGTACTGCGTGGGATCTACAAACGACGCCATCAGCTTCACACATTGTCTAGTCCTCGTCGAAAATTTGGAGAACATTGTCAAGGATAGTTATGACCACACGGGCCTGTAGGCCTGCGTCGGCCATGTTGTTGCCTTTGTGGGGTCCCATTATAGACGGTCTGTATCATGTCAGCACTATGGCCAGCACTCGGCGAGTGTTTGACTTACGCCCAGCAAATCCCGAGGTTCGCGGTGCTCATGCGATTGACTTCAGAAGATTGTTGAACCCGGTGCAGATGCAAAACGAGAGCGCGGAGCGTTGCGTAGTTCGGATCGGGGAGAGCATTGATCAGTGCATGCATCGAGTCTCGTCGCATAGTCTCATCATCAATTCGTGCAGCGTCAATATACTTGGAGTAGTATTCCCGAGTAAGAAGTGGATCGGGAAGCTCGCGGAAGAACTGCTTCAACAGCCCAGCGACACTATTGACATCCTGCTGAAATGTCTCTGGATTGCGGAAATCCACTTGGGATGCATCTGGAACTCGTTAGCTAGGCTTGTTAAGAGTTATCATATAATAGCGTACCACTGTCGAACAAAGCCTTCAATTGTTTGGATGTGTGAGGAGGTACCGGGGAATGCGATAGATGCCCTCTACCTCCAAGCCATAGAGATCTACAGCCTGGATACACTGATAGACTACCATGGGTACTGGAGAGCCATCGCGGCGGAATAAATCTTCCAATGTGACGCCAAATACAGGATTGACGGGGGGCTGACTACTGTTGTAGAGTACACCACTAGTTTGCTGTGCTGTAGCCTGGCCGACTGGTCCACGGGGGTACTCTGGTTGTGAAAACGGGTCCGGAGCGGCAGGTGAGTACGGAGAATTGTTGTAATGCGGCGGATGTGCCTGTTGGGGTTGCGTCTGCAGCGCAGAAGGCGGTGGCTGCGATGTGTCGAGATTTGGAGGGACTTGTGGCAGAGACAACGGGAGGTTGGCATCTGACTGCGGGATTGAGAAAGGTGGTGGTGGCTGGCTCTGTACCTGCGTCGGGGCCTGCCGATTCATGCTTACAGCCGCTGGGGGTGTTGGATGTGACCGCGTCGGGGCCTGTGTCGGGTGCTTGACATACTGCAGTTCCGCCTTGGTCAAGGGCGCCTTGGAGGCATGGCTCAGGATGTACTCGTCAAAGTCGCGCTCGTTATTGATTTGGTAGATGAGCTGATTGATGCTGGGTGCAAGCTGGCTAGTGGAGCCCTTGAGCGGCTGAGGGCATACAACTTGGCCGTTGTTGACTACTAGCTTCTCGTTGAAAGAGGCTGCTTGGATATCAGTCGGTGTTCGTGGGTGGGACAAGATACGTACCATATTTCTGCATCTCCATAGTCAGGGCAGCGTCGGTTTCCTTGATAAGATCCAGTAGCGCAGAGACGGCCTGGGG
Source organism: Pyrenophora teres f. maculata (assembly GCA_014334815.1). NCBI lineage: Eukaryota > Fungi > Ascomycota > Dothideomycetes > Pleosporales > Pleosporaceae > Pyrenophora > Pyrenophora teres. Next base: position 526,599 of record CP060576.1, on the reverse strand, counting down.
GCGAGTAGTGGCCACAAGCTCTTTGCGTGAAGTCTGCGCCGTCTGCACCTTGCTGGCGTAGTCCTGGTCGGCTGCCTGGGTCTTGCGCTGCAGGTCTTCCTCGTGCTGAGCCGCCGACTTGGGCCCCTTGAGGCCAAACTTCCTGCCCGCGCCCGTGTCGCCCGTCTTGACGCGGTCGAGGTCTTCGGCGAGCTGGTCGTACTTGGCCTTGGCCTTCTCCGCCAGCCTTTCGGCGTCCTGGACCTTGTTCTCCGCAGTAAGGCCCTGCTGTTTCCACGTCTTGCGGTTCGTCTCCATCTTGTTGGCCATTTGCAACAGGTTCTCATGCATGGCGTGCAGTGCAAGGCCAAACTGGGTGCCATTGTCGGCGATGCGCTCGTTGGCGTGGAGGACCTGCTCGAACTGTGTCTGGTAACTCTCGTGTCGCGTGTCTGGCTTGCGCACCCCGTCCAGCGTCAGGCGACTCAGCTTCTTGAGGCTGCCCGCATGTTCCTCCTCGAGCGCACCCCTCCGCTTGAGGAAATTTGCAAAGTCCTACCATGCATGTCAGAGGGGCGCCCGCCTTGAATCTGGGAGTGGCTACTAACTCTGGCGCTCGCAATGCTGGCCTTGAGTCGATTCAGCAACGTCGCAACGCCTATGTCCGAATGCAGTACATCGTGCACTCGCTGCTGTGTTTGCGCATCCGGGGGCCCCGTCCGCTGTTCGGGCCATGCGGGAGCCGCGTCTTCCATGGGCGAGGCGAGCGCGGGGGCGCCTTCTTTAGGCGGCGTGCCTGTCCTGTTGAAATCAGGGTTGAAGCTCTCGCTGCTCTCCATGGGCGGCATTGTGGGTGGTGCAGCCATCTTAGGCACTGGTCTGAGGTCAGGGATTGTAATTAACACTGCTGTTGGTGTCGTCGGGATACGCGCATCGCCGGCCGAGGCGGAGACGATACCTGCATGCTGCACGGACGACGCCAACGTCATCCCTCCCGCTGTCAAGCTCTGTCCATCCATCACTGTGGTCCTACACTGCGCCCCCTTCCTCTTGCCCCGCCTACTACTGCCACTCCCTTAGCCTACGCCCGCCATGTCAAATGCCTTGCCGGACGAGGTCATTACCTGTCTCCAAAATGCCCGCTTTGTGAGTGCCTCCCAGCCACAGCCGTCTTTGTCTCCAACTCGTCAAATTAGTCTTTTCAAACTTATGTGCATCTATATAATCCTTGATATCGCAAATCCCCTGATATCCTCTCGCATTCTTTGACTGCCTCACCCCTGCGCTCCTGTCCCAAATGTCAAAACACGTGTTTGCAGTCACTTCATGAATACATGGATACAATATCTGCCATCTTACTTTGTTCGTTCTAACGCACCAGCAGCTTCATCTCGCAACGTGCTCGGATAACATCCCCCATGTCTCTCTGATGAACTACACCTACCTACCCAGCACGCCTTACTGCTCAAGTCCCATTATCATCATGACAACTCCCTCATCATCTCGCAAGACACAAAATCTAGAGTCCAATTCCCTCGTTTCTCTCCTAGTGCACGATTGGGTATCCCATCGTCCGCCCACTCTCAACCAACCAGGACGTTCGCCATCGCCATCGCGTCCAGTGCCCCGATCTGGCTCACTTGCCGAGCTTCTCCTCGGAATGAACACTGCTTCATTGAGTCGAATCAGTACTACCATTAACGGTATTGCTGAGCTTGTACCCTCGGGAACCGAAGAGGAGACTTGGTACAAGGCCCAGCACGTAGCGAACAACACCTTTAGTCCCGGTGGAGAAGACACTTACCCAAGTTCCCCGGTTGGACAAGGTTTGTGGGGAGGCGGCGGATTAGGTGCTGAGATTGGGGCTGATGAAACTCCCAGAGAGGGCGATGGCGGTACGAAATGTTATGTTGAAGGAGCAGAAGTCAGAGTTGTAATTGTTAAAGTTCGTGGTGGGAGGATCGCAGACTGGAAAGGACAGGTGAGGGATTGGGCTGTTGGTATTGATATCGACAGCCAGGAAGCGACCGTGACCCGATCGGATTAGATGAGACGCTAGTTCAGAGTCCACATGCGAGGATTCGCATTAAAGGTATGATCATTTATCTTTTATCTACCCTCGAGATTTCCAGTTTCGTTAGTAAGGTATAAACATACACAATAGCAATATGTGTTTCACTTGCGGCTGCAGGCGATTAACAAACCGATAGCACGTATGTACACAACATTGCTTGCCTTTGGCTGGCAAGTCATTCGACCTGCAGTCACATCCGATCCTTGGTTTTGAGCATTCTCATTGGTGTGTGCCTCTTTCACACTGCCCACTCACCCTGTGCTTTTAGCACGAGACTTGGAAGCATCAGCAGTACTACGGACTGTTTGTCACCTGCAGTTGTGAGGGTTTACTTGGGGCAAACGCTTTGACCCTGTAAAAATAACGCAAAACGTGCTCTTTTAGGCTTGTTAGGCAACAAGAGGTGAAGGTGAATGCACTGACGCTCTCGCCTGTTGTCTTGCCCCGCCAACCATTTAAGCTCACAGTCCTGCCTTTGTTCTGTCTCAACCCACCCACCCCCATCTCACCTACACAAATCTTCTTCCAAACACTCTACTCAACTTGTCTACTGGCAAGCTTGAAACACAACAGACTCCTCTTGACAACCCGACCTCCTCCACACCTTTCCATCATGTCACCCGAAGACTTCTTTACGACGATTGTTAGAGACCCCACCAGCGCCGAGATTGCAGAATTTCTCGCCGGCCGCAGCGCTGCGCAGATGCTGCAACTGATGCGTTGCATCAAAGAGCCAGCTGCGCGAGTTGCATTCGCAACCCAGATGTTAAATCTGCCTACACCCATGAGCGGCCCCCACGCCACCCCCGAGAAAGTTCAGAAGGCCAAGAAAGCTGTCAATGCTTTCGTAGGCTTTCGATGTGAGTTCACAACATCTCATTAGCCACGCAACAAGCTGACTTTCTACTTCTAGGCTACTACATCTCAATCCCGGTCTTCAAGTCATCGCCCATGAAGAAGCTGTCCAACTTGATTGGGATCTTGTGGGACGCAGACCCAAACAAGCCACTCTGGTCATTGATGACGAAGGCTTGGTCCATGATCCGCGACCAGCTCACTAAGCAGGTGGCTCCGCTGGATGAATTCTTCGAACTCGTGTGTCCTTGGCTTGGCATCCCTTCTCCCGCCTTGTACCTCGAGACTTATGGATGGACCCTGTCTGTCGACCAAGATGGCAACCTAACGCTCTCCTGCGAGGCTGGTTTCGAGTCAACATTTGTTGTTGCTGGAGCTGCAGACAAGGCGCTCTCGGTTGAAGACATTATCGGCTTTGTTCAAGGCCGAGGATACGGCATGGACTACGTGCACAACCCAGACGCTTCATCGACCTTCCTTGCTGAGCGCATGGCTGCACGCCGGGCTAACCGAACTGCTGCTGAGGAACTTGCTTTCCAGGCAAAGATCCAAGCTGACATACACGCCGTCCACGAGTACATGCAATCATCCAATGATGGTCCTATCCTTGACACGCCCAATTACTCCGCAACCCTTCCGAACGGCGAGCATAATCCGCTTTATGATCAGATTCATACTGCTGTCACTGAAGGAATTCCTGATTTCAATGGCACTGCTCCCACGGTTGGTATGGGAGCTGGAGTCGCTGATCCATCTATCCCCTTCTCCACGAGCGAGGACTTTCACCAGTCCACTTCGGACAATGCCCCCCTCTATGACAACGACGCTTTCCGTGTTGGTGCCAACGAGGACGCCACTTTGCCTACTTTCGATGGCGCTAACAACGCCTAATCGGATGGTGCCCGTCGCGATGACCCTTACAAACTATGCATCGTCACAAGCCTCCTCCGCGACGAATAGTTTGCGCTCTGTTTCGGGGACCCAGCAAAACCAACGTGCTCTCCCTCATTTTGCCCTTTGATGTGTCCAGGCCTTCGACAACGCTATCGACTAGCTTCCCTGTACACTACATCAATCGGGTAACTCCCTTGCCTCAACGACATCCCTTCCTTTTGGGAAGGCGCACGCCTACCACGAATCTCCCTCTTGCTTACGACTACAACTGCGACTCTCGAGCACTTCTGCGGCAGCTCTACATGGTACATTATACACTTGCTTTCATTACGATGCGGATACAGCGATGGATGGATACGGTGCTTTCACACTGACACAGCAATCTCTTCTTGATAACAGCGGTCTCAGTTATCACTGCGACCAGTATGTGTCGGTCACTGATCATTTCCTTTATTTTCCTTACCAAGTTTTCCTTACGACTCTCGAGTCAGTCTTACGATACACCCCCCTTAATGAGGCTACCCTTATGGCAGCTCCTCACGATGATCACGATGATCAAGAGTACATTGTTCAGTTGGCATAGTCCCACACCAAAAAAAGCTTAGAATAAAACCTACAAAACAATCACAAAAAAACGCATAAATCTGGCTTTCTTTTATGACGTGATGTCTTTGACTACTTTCTTTGTTTGATCTATTTGCGGAGTGAGGTTTCTTTGATGCAAGATTTGCACTATTGTTTCTGATCGGTGTGATGGTGGCTGCATGGCGGAGGCGTGGTTTCTGAATCAGGAGATTCCCGACTCCGCGGTACGAGGGTGTCTTATATCAGCCGCAGAGACGTGTGGGACAGGGGAAGTATTTATAGAATTTTTCGTGCTACACTTGAACATTGGAAGTTCAGGATCCGAAGGGTATCCAAGAAGTGCCTATGGTCCTGGGTCGAAGAGTTGAGTCCGTTGGTTTCGAGGAAAGGGGATGCCATATCCCTAGGAGCACTGAAGTTATCGAGTTATCGAATCCAATACAGTACTTTCCAGACTAAAGAAAGGCGTAGATGCGTCTGGTTTCTCCTATATGCTCAGCGTTGTTTGGTAGTGATGGCTCAGGGTTGGGTAGGTAGACTTGCCCACAGGCGCATCATCAACGCTACTTTGTGGCAAGCCTGGCAAGCGCTTACGAGATGGTTTAATGCTATAATTCCAGGCAATTCTGAAGATTTGAACAGTTTTCCTGGTGTATCCATGAAGATGTTGCCATGTTCGCTCGCAGAGTCTTAACCGCATGATCTTATATCCTCAGCCCAAATTTATGGCAAGCCTGGCAACCACTTGCGAGCTACTTAATGAGTATATAATAAAGTAATTCCGAGATTTTCATAAGGCAACGATATACAGTGGTGGAGATATAGCCATGTTCGCTCAGCTATCTCTTGAACCCATCGACCAGTATCACCAGCGCAAATTTGCGGCAGGCCTGGCAAGACCATGCAAACGAGTTTTCAAATACAACAATATGTAGACTCCGAACGTTTGATTTGGAATTGATATACTCTTACCGAGAAATAGCCGCATTCGCTCGCAGGGTCTCAGATATAAAGTGCAGTATCCTCGACGCATCTTTGCGGCAAGCATGGCAAGCGCTCTACCAGTCCTTTTATGTATAGCAAAGAACAACTAGAAAGAGTTTGAAAGATTTTGCGAGTCGGAGTTTTGTGCGGTCATTATCTTCATGTATAGGCCTGAGAATATCAGATCAGTTGCAATAAACGCATCCTTGTGGCAAGCCTGGCAAGCACTACTGAGCTAACTTATCCACCTGTAAAGAATGGTTTCCGTGAGTTTCAAAATGTGTGCGCATGTAGATCTCAAGTCATTGATTTTGCCAGTAGCCAGGCATCTGGACCATCGACAGTAATTGTAAGTATATCTTTGTGGCAAGCCTGGCAAGAGCTTCACAGTATAATATTCATTGTTATTAAAGATAGTTCAGGAGATATGGAGGTATTTGAGTGTGATTATGTTTGCTAATATTGGCAGTTGGGGTCCAGGGGACGTGGGACCAAGACCAGATACTGCGAATGTGTCTTTATGGCAGGCCTGGCAAGAACTTCTCAGTAGAATATTTAGCGCTATTATAGATAGCTCGCAAGCTGTAGAGGTATATACGTGTGTTGACGTTTACTAATATTGGCAGTTGGGGTTCAGGGACGTGGGACCAAGACCAGGTATAATGAGTGCGTTTTTGCGGCAAGCCTGGCAACGCTCTTACAGGCGATTTATCAAGGCTATTAGTTGTAGCTCAGAAGGTATCGAGGTATTCTGCTATAGTGATGATGGGTATCATATGTTGCTAGTCCGGTAGTCTGAGGGTGGAAGTGCAAGATGTAGACTTCTATATAGTTTCTCGTTCATTGACTTTATGATTAGATAAGTTAAATTGCTACCTTCTATTATCTCTGAGAAGCTGCAGTCTTGGTATGATATGTTGTCTTTGGGATGGATTGGATTGGATATATCCGGTGCCTAGCGGACTGAAATCGAGGAAACACCGCTACCCTTGAACTATATTAGTGCTTTCTCTCTACACTTGTTATATCCTCGAAATGTAGTATACGCAAATTGTTCATTCATCATCTTGTATGTTCTAATTATTAGTAATGTATATCCTACGTATTTCTACACCAGACTCATCCTTGCCTCCTACCAGTCGATTCCACTCCTATTTCTCCTTTCTAACTCCACACCCTTGCTTGACAGAAAAGCGCTTCTGAATCTCTTCCTTAATGCTCAATATCGAGGATGAATAATCTTGTATGATGCCAAGCCAAGTGATAGCAAAACAAACGTAAATTTAAAAAAATCTTGAATACTAAACCTTGCTAATATGCATGTACATTCTTGCTAACATATAGTTTCATAATAACAGCGCTTATTCCCTTCTCAATAGATACTACATATTATACACCCAATAAACTCCAGCGAACCCTATGAATACACTCCTATATTATACACGTCGAGCGACGAATGAAGGAAATGCTATTCCTTAGCCAACCATGTGATGTGCATAGTTTGATTAAAAATGCTAGGAATATGAAGATTTCAACACCGCTGCGAGATGACCGGCAAGAAGGCTATGAAATTGAGAATGTTCCCCTGGACAACTCATCCCCTCCCTATTCCCTTGACCATTCCCACCACCACCCTTCTCCGCCCATCAACTACTTTTCCAGTCACTACACCAAGTAAACGTCGGACACCTCCACTGCGTCCCCGTCTCCTTGACCCCACTCGGTCCAATCGGGCGCGGACAAACCCAAAACTCGCGCCCAAAATTCTGCCCCTTCTTTTTCGTCTTGTACAGTGTGCACGGCTCGCCGTGTTCGCAGCGGGGTGGCGGTTTCTTGGAGAAGAGCTTGGTCCAGCCTTCTTTTGAGGCTTCTTGCGAGGCGCGTGGGTCGGTTTCGAAGGAGTCAGAAGCAGTTGGCGGGGGAGATGCTGGGGGTAGTGGGGGAACATCGGCGGCGATGGTGGAGGGGGTAGACTGGCTTGGGGGATCTGCGGACGTGGGTGGTGAGGATGCGGGTGGGTCTGAGGGGGTTGTAGGGCCGGAGGGGGTTGTGCGGGTTTGGAAGAAGCCTTTGAGGGATTGTTGGTTTTTGGATGGGGCGATTGGGATGGTGGATTTTGTGCGCTTGATTGGTTTGCTGGGGGATCCGGAGGCGGAAGGGCGTCGCTTCTCGGCTGGTTTCAGTGGGCTTTGAGTCGATGCTGGACTGGTATTCGTGACTGGATATGTGTCTGCCAAGGAAGCTGCGATTGCCAATTCGAGGTCTCTGTCCATCTGGCTTGCAACCGTATTTGAGGAAGCCGCAACTAGTGCTTCTGTTGACGGTTTTGGTTGTACTGTTACAGGTGTAGGTGTTGTTGTAGGCTTGCGCGGCGCAGGCTTCTTGCTGAACATGTCTTTGATACTTCTCCGCTTCGTAAATTCATCTAGTAGCCTTCCGCTGAGTGGTGGTATATCTTTCGCTGAATCATAGTCCCTTTGCCGTACACCATTCTGGAACACACCTGCTGGGTTCATCAAGTCCAGAATATGTGTAACGTTCGTGACATGACTGGTGCCCTCCTCCACAATCGGTACCATGTCCTTTGTAACTGCATACACAGGGCAATGGTCGGAGCCCATGAGTCCTTCCTGAATGTTCGCATCCTTGAACCAGTCCTTCATGGCAAGACTGCATAGTATAAAGTCGATCCGAGAGCCAAAGTTGCCAGGCCTCGCATTGATCTTCTGCTCCCAGTGCGTGAACATGCCCTCGCGATCTGGGTGAAACTCCCGACACAGATCGTATAGTACCGGCTCCTCACGTCCTTGGTCCCGTTCGCCTGGTACATTTCCATTCAGCAAGAGCTGATTGAAGATGCGGCGGTTGGGCGTGCTGAGGTACTCAGCGTGTGTCATGCCTTCTGCACGCATATTATCTTCTGCTTTTGCAGTATCGATCAAATCTCTTGAAACGTTCAAATCTCCGGTGAGTATGACGTTTTTGCCCATCTTAGTCAAGTTCCTTATTCGTGTTTCCAGCGCAGTGAGGAAGCCGAGTCGAAAACCGTCTCGTTGGCCATTGCTGTTCGCCGGACTGTAGACACCGAAGAGGACAAAGGCAGGAAACTCGAGCACCAGACATCGCCCTTCTGAATCGAGACTGTCTGCGTCCAGATCTGGGGGGAGGCTGGCAATCTGGGAGGCGCTAAGGTAGCCGCCGATGCTGGCTGACCCAGGGAGGTCACGGTAGGGTGTTGACGAGTTGGGAGGACATAGAGCGCCCAATACACCCTCTTCGGCGCGAATGGGGGCGCATACTGATTGACGAGTGTATATGCCGACACCTGAGTATCCTACATTACATCAGCACCCGACGGTAAAACTAAGGCGTGCATAGTGTCATGAAATGTACCCTTCTTATGCTTGGGCAAGCTGAAGTAGCAATCCCAGCCCGGTACAAGCACCATATCGTCAGTGAGATCCTTTCTTTGAATCTTCAGCTCTTGCATAATGACAATATCGGCCTCAAGAATGTCGAACATGGCATTGAACGTCCTCGTTGTACTCCATGGCTTGTAGCCGAACGGGTTGCGAATGCCATTGACATTCCAGGTGGTGATGCGAACCATATTTGAATCTATGCGATTACGGGGGGGCGACAACGAATGCAAGCAAGAAGCATTGTTTCCCTCACCAGCTCATCGCACACGGAACCCAACGAGTGAGACGCGACAAAGTAGACGCGCCGAAGACACGACGTCACATTACCCCGACAGGCGGCGCGAATCTCGGCAGCATCAGGCCATGTCAGTTCGCAGGCCGCCAAGCATGGCCCTCTCGTCAATTCCACTTGGTTCCCTCACACGTCAGGCCAAACACCAATTGCACCACCCCATCTCCACTCCACCACGCTGAATCGCCCTCGCCATGTTCGCCGCTCGAAACTTTGCCCGCTCGGCGCCTCGCCAGGCCATTGCCCGCGCTCCTGCCCGCGCCGGCCGCCGCACCTACAGCTCCGAGAGCCCAAAGCAGTTTGCCGGAGCCGAAGACAACGAATTCAACCGCGAGCGTGCCCACATCGCACAGCACGCTGCTGAGTCTGGAGAGCTCTGGCGCAAGTTGACGATTTAGTAAGTGCCCGCCAAATTGGCATGACGCCGGAAGAAGGACAACCTGGGGGTGTGGAGGGAAGAGAGCGGGCTCATGGGGGGTCGCATTGAATTGCAAAATGCATACTAACGCTGTGCGCAGCGTCGCCATCCCCTGCATCATCGTTGCCAGCGTCAACGCAAAGATTAGGTGGGATGCCCACTGGGAGCACGTTGCCCACGAGGAGCACGAGAACCCGCGCTCAGAGAGGCCCGAGTATCCCTACCAGAACATCCGCACCAAGAACTACTTCTGGGGAGACGGTGACAAGGTATGCCCGACTATCTGCGCCTTCAGGATACGACCCCCATCTGACATGTGCGCAGACTGCCTTCTGGAACGACAAGGTCAACTACCACAAGAAGGACGAGTAAAGCACTTACATAGCCCGCTTGGAAATAGTCGTATCAAGTATCATTGCATTCAACACTAGGAGCAATCGTGTGGACCGAAGGTGTATATATAGACGCGCAAGCTGAGAGTAACCAGCAATTTCATTTTCCTTTGTGACTGCATGCCCTGTGTCATAACTAGTATTACTCTCAGAGTTTCTGCGCCCCAAATGCCTCCTCCCAAACTTGATTATGTCTCATTGCCCATTCTTCCGCCACTTTTTCATCCCCCCTCAATTTAGCAATCATGGCTTTCTTCATCAGTTGCTCGCACTCGCCATCTACACAAGCTGCTCTCTTGAAACAGTCCCTTGCGCGATCAATGTACAGTTCGGCTTTGGCGACGTTTGCTGACCGAGAGCGCATCGCTGAAATCCGAGGTGATTTGGGCGTAGATGGAGACATGATGGTAGCATGTGAAGATGACGCATTATCCGGGTTTGCAAGACCCATATGCGAGTCCGCGAGATGCGAGTAGAGTGTACCAACAAGCATAGCATCCTTGCCTTCTAGAGCCTACCACAAAGATTAGCACATAGCCCCTATCCCAAACACTCACAAGAACATCAAAACATACCTGTGGCAACACACCCTCCACTAACCTCCTCGCCTCCTTGTATTCCCCCAGCGAATTCAATATCGCACCCAGACACCCGACCGCGCACCAAAGTGCACATCCCACCCTTGCTCTGAAACTCACGCTCGCAGCTCGCAGCGCAACGCTGAATCCTCTCTCTGGTTTCCCCACCCTTCTCCATACATCTGCTTGCATAAGCAATACAGAGATGCGCTGGTAGATATCGGCGTTATCTTCCTTGAGAGACTGGGCGAGAGAAGCAATGGTCTCGTATGCGAGGGCAAACTGGTTTGTGGAAACCAGGTAGTCAATGTACGTGTCGTGTTGGATAAAAGACATTTCAGGGTCCAGGGGTGGGGAAGAAGGAGATGATATCGGTTGGAGTGTCTCGAGAAGGTGTGTGGCAGCTGGCCAGTCGGATCTACAAATAGTGTTTTAGTACTGCAAACTCATGCTTTTGACGAAGAAGAGTTATTCGTACCTCCGAATCGCTCTCCTGAGCTTGATAAGACCAATGCAGAGAACAAGGTATTGATGGAACTTGAGCCTCTTGTGGACAGATGGATCGACGGCCTCGAGGATGGAGATGGCTTCGTCATAGCGGCCACGCTGGCTCATGACGAATGCTCGGCGACCAATGGCGCGGAGACGCTCCTCTGTAGGTGAACGCGAGTAGCAGTCGAGGAGTAGCTCGCAATGGACGTTGGCAAGATGTGGGATACCGATTCGATTATAAAGAGACGCTGTTAGCAGCACCAAGGAGCCGTAGCTGTGAAGGTTTTCTTTGATATTGAGATGGGAGGACTGGTAGATGTGTTCGATGGCTCGTGAGACCGAGTCGCCCTGGTGGTGCATTAGTAATAAGTACTGTATCAAAAAGAGAAATGTAAAAGTACTGTTGTAAGAGTGAGCTTTGCTTCATTGAGGAGGCTCGAACTGAGCAAACTGTACGACTTGGTTTCCTTGGCCTTTGCTTTGAGAAACGTCAATGCATCTCTCTCGCTGCCAAGCATACTGATATATCCTGCCCCCTTCATCTGCTTTGGATACGCTCTGGCCATATGGTTCAGCCAGCTGAGACTGAAGCTCAAGCACGCTATGTCCTGATTCTCTCTAGCTGTCGCAATCGTCTCGTTGATAGCAGCAATGGCCTCCCCGAAGCAGCCAAAGTCCGCTTGCATGATAGCCATGTGCAGCAGAGCATACTGGTAATGGAACTTCTCTCGGGTCTGTATGGCATAGTCGTAGTAGCGGTGCAGGTCGTCGAAAGCAGATGTGTAGTCACCGGCTTTCCACGCATCGAAAAATTGTACCAGATGCGCCTGTCGATGTACGAGACCGGAAGAGTTGACCATGCTTTCGAGTTGGCTCTTCATTTCGTTTGGAACGCGGTCTCCAAATTTTTGTAAACGGTCCAGTTGGAACTCCAGTATTCGATCTAAATCTTCCTGACTCATGCCCGCTCCTTCCTCCTGCTCGTCTAGATGTCCATACGCGGCCTCATACAAATCGTCGCCGGGACGGAGTCCCATCTCAGAAATAACTGAATCGACACCACTTGAAGCAAGGCCCGCTAGTCTCTTGGTCCATTGCGCTGTTGGGGCCCTGTACTTGATGAATGATGACCAGAGCTTCATCGAGTCATCAAATTGCAACCTCGTAAACTCCAGATGGGCCCGTCGAACGAAGGCGCCAAGAGGCGATGTCTTTGAGAGATGGATACGGTCCGAGGCTTCTTCATCTTGCGCAGTTGGCGGTGCAGGAGCGATCAGATCCAGAATCCCATCGAATAGAGTGTGCAGTGAGTCGAATGAGTTCATCTCCCACATTTGCTTGAGAAATTGATCCAAGAGGGTCCGGCCCGGCATACTTGATGCATGTTCCTGAAGGACATGTTCGAACGCATCAATAGAGAAGGCTGTATCTTGCTGATTGGAACTGGTCGAGCGCTGTGGCCGGGCACTAGACGGTGCTGAAGGTAGGCGGTTTGACAAGATGAAAGAGAGAATGGGTATCGTCGCAGAAGAGGGGAGAGAAGAACTGCAGTACAATCGAGTAAGGACTAGGAGACTGATCTTCTGCGCTGTTAGATAGCGTGGTGTAGCCATCCTAGTTGTTTTGGATCTTGTTGGGGGTAAATGCAGAAGTTGGAGAGCAACGGACTTTATCCTTCACTTATTGCTGCCAACCTATGTGTCGAGATGGGCGATTGCGCAATGCAGACATTCCACGCAGGTGGAGTGAGAGATATTAATCTACGGGGTTGTTTGTTGAAGGTGGCGTGGAAGGGTAACTAGAACAACCGAGGCGCGCAGCGCGTAACTGTCGCGAAGTCATGCGTCTCCTGCTGATTGAAAACACCACCACTTTGTGGCTTTGCGACGCAATCAAGTGCAACATTTAGATGGAAACTAGGATCGAACGTGTCCCGCAAAATTTCAGGTTGTTGGTATGCACAGCTTAACGTTGAATCTAACTATGTGATAGTTCACCGCTACGCCTTTCCAAGTCCAGAATCTTCCCTCTTGATCTTCTTGAGATCAACTCCCCCGGGCTGCAAACTTGGCACGGGTGCACTTTTCAGGAGCTCATCTTCGCTCGTCGCATTCGTTGCCCACACCTTGCTAATCCTCAGATCATACGGACCTTGTATCCGGTCGATAAGCGATATGCCCACCGTCCGCACCTTCTGTGTCAACATTTCCCGCTGGGGCTCGACAACCTGGCCATGATTTGTCCGCACAAACTCACTCCACTTGATCAAAGCTGTCTCCCATTTCCCTGGCGTCTTGGCATGTAGCAGGTGCTGGTGGATGTCTGTAGGAACAATCGACTCGGTCTGCACGTTGATAAAGTACTTGCGCCCGTCCGACTTGAACTGTATAGCGAGGAAGCCGTACATGCTCACGTCCCACAGCGACTTGCCAAATATGGTCGAGCCCCGGTCAAGTGTCCTCCACCCTGCATAGCCTGTTCTCTGGATGTGTGGTTGGTTCTGGGGCAGTTGCGTGGAGATGGTACCATGGAAGCGGACATGTGAAGGCTCCGTCTGGGTGACGGGATGGAAATCAAACTTTACAGTGGAGAAGCCGCCAATGTCCTTGTCGCTCATGCGTTTGCAAAGCTCAACATCTTCAGGCTGGTTGAACTGGATGAGGGGGAAGGCCTTCCTAGGCGAAGACAAGCCCTCGAGCTTGAGTGCTGCACATGTTAACGGCGGCGCATCGTGGGCGCGAGTACTTGCTCACCAAAGTTGGAGAGGCGCTTGAACTCGTCCAAACTCCGTTTGAAGAAGCCGGGTGCAAGGCAGGTCGAGGTCGGCCGCATGGTCGTTTGAGATTGGGTGCAATATCTGGGGGCCAGACAGTGAATGCCGCGGGCGCAATGGCAGCTCAACTTCTATGAGGCTCATGCGACGCCATGCAACATTAACGATGACGCCGCGGTAGTCTTCGCCGGGCGCTAGCCGCATTAGCCTATCATGCCAAAAATCTACAGACTGCAAATACAACACTTTCTGTATCACTCAAGGCCGATTTCTTCCCTCCAGTTATTGCTATCTAGTTGAGGCTCTTCCAGATTGCGTGACCCCTCGTGCGCGCGCCTCTGTTATCTAGGTAGTCGGGACATCAACCAATCTACTCGTTGCCACGCGCTTTTCCCTTCCCCATGACATTCCAGGAAGCCACCAGATCTCGAGGTATTCGAGATGACACTGCCCAGCCTTTGCAACCGCTTCCACCCTCTTCGCGCGAATTGGGAGAAGTCACGCCACCAAAGCAGCCGAATGGGGCGCCGGTAGCAAAAGCAAGCCCCGCGTCTGGGAAGTCATGGGCGCATTTTGTCGCTGGAGGGTGAGGACTTCAGTCATGTTTCTACAGCCACGAATCCAGGCTAATTCGCTGTAGTCTTGGAGGCATGGCCTCTGCGACCTTGACAGCGCCACTCGATGTTCTCAAGACCCGTCTTCAGTCGACATTCTACCAACAACACCTTGCCGCCATGCGTACCGCCCGAGGCTTACCCCCCATTGAAACCATGTCCTTCGCTCGCAGCTCGCTTCTACACATCCGCGAAACAGGAGAAATATTATGGCAAGTTCCAAAAGCCGAGGGATGGCGTGCGCTATTCAAAGGCTTGGGCCCAAATCTGGTCGGCGTAGTCCCCGCACGCGCAATAAACTTTTTCGCTTACGGCAATGGCAAAAGACTGATTAGCACACACTTCAACAACGGACAAGAAGCAGCCTGGGTTCACCTCTGCAGTGCCGCAACTGCTGGGATCGTGACCGGAACTGCAACAAACCCCATCTGGCTGGTGAAGACACGATTGCAATTGGACAAAAACACCCACTCAGACGGCCGAGGTCGACAGTATAAGAATGCATTCGACTGTACAATGCAAACCATACGCAAAGAGGGTATTCGTGGACTATATCGTGGACTGACGGCCAGCTACCTAGGTGTGACGGAGAGCACGCTGCAATGGATGCTCTACGAACAGATGAAGCTTGCGTTATCACGACGGGAAGCTCGCGTAGAGGCCAGTGGACGACCGCCGACCGTATGGGATCAGACGGTTGCATGGACAGGCAAGCTGACTGCCGCTGGATCGGCAAAGTTTGTAGCTGCACTGATCACATATCCCCACGAAGTCATCCGTACGAGATTAAGGCAAGCACCCATGGAGGATGGTCGACAGAAGTATACCGGTCTCGTTCAATGCTTCCGACTGGTGTGGAAAGAAGAAGGTATGGCAGCACTTTACGGTGGTCTAGTCCCTCACATGTTTCGTGTGGTACCTAGTGCCGCCATCATGTTTGGTACGTACGAGGGTGTATTGAAGTTTCTCGGGGAGAGCAGCAACATGTGATGGGGGTTTGTTGTCAAGATTACCTGACGTCCACGAATTGTTGTCGTGGTTATCATGGCTGTAATGTGTACAAGACTTGCATGGGAACGGCGTTATGAAAAAAAGGAGCTTTGGTTTGCATAGATGGCGTCCTTTATCACCACTCAGCCGCAATTGAGCATGTACTTGTATAGCATGGGGACAGGGCGAAAGGTACATAGATACTGTACTGTACTGTACGATGATTTGAGAAGTGGATCGTAATAGAGCCTCGGCGTCGTCATCTTCTACACGAATATAAGATACAAATATCTCATTGAAATTAATTCTGCAAGTCTGCAAATCATGACTTGTCAAGGGTACATTATTTGTTGGAATGTTTTTGGTGGCAGCCTCGCACTCCTCGGAAGTCCGCTCAACTAGCGCAACTTTTGGCGTCGGAGCATGGACTTTTGACATATTGAACAACCCATTGCGAACGATCAATCCAAGGCGCGGGCCACACCCCAATCCGCCCACAATGTCGACACAAGTCCCCTTCCGAAGCATGCGCATATCATCGCTGCAGCGACAATGCCTCTTCCTCCGTCACCAAAGCCAAAGCCGGCCACACAACCTTTCACTCCGCCAACCCACGATATCAACAGCCCGTGCCTTTTCCAGCACCCCCTCGCGCCCCGCAAAGCGCCGACAACTCGGCACAGATAAAGCGCAAACGAAAGCGGCGGCCGCGTCTAACATTGGCGCCGCGCCAGCTGTGAGCATGGATAAAGCGGAAAGCAGTCTGGTTGACACGGAAGAAGATATCGGATTACTGCAGAATACCATTATTAGGGCACCGTTCAGGGAGTTGTGGAAGGAGGGCTTATCGGCGTGGCCGGCTTACTTTTGGCAATTGATCAAGGGTAAAGGGACAGCGCTGTATTCGTAAGTGGCTTTTTTTTTAATTTGGATGGAGGGGGTGATGAATGGTGTGGGCTGGGGCGGGAGAAACCAAGACGACGAGGAAATACAGAGAGAAGGGAAGGTGATGGAAAAGCATTCATTGTTTTCCAATGGCGCCATGTACAAATGGCTAACACAATCATCTACAGACGATTCCTCTACCGCACCTGCGTCCAAAAGTCAGGCTGGAGTTACTATACCCCCATCGACCCCTTCGAACACACGCAATTCAAGTACATAGCAAAGAAGCACTATGAGCAACTTTACACAAACTTTGCTGCGTATGTCCACCCACCCCCCCATGCTCCAAACCCAAAGTAAACACCCACCCACTAACCCAACACCACCACCACGACAGAGGAAACATTGAAACCCTAAAAAAAACATGTCTCGCCCCTTACTTTGTCGAACTCAAGCATCGCATCGCCGCCCGCGGTAACCTGCACATGAATTGGCAAATCCACGGTGACATTTCGGCACGCATAGTTTCGCACCGCGCTGCGCCCGTTGGTGAATCACGCCCGGATACGGCATACAGACAACTAGTCATCCGGCTCAAGTCGACACAGTCGGTTACAAGATCCTTGGTGGGCAGTCAAGCCGCGCCCTCGTCGACGGGCCCTCGCCATGCGACTAAGAAGCTAGCGTGGATGCCAGATGCGGCGCGCGAACAGATGCAGCGTGAGCGCAAGGAACAGGCGGAAAGCGGTGGAGCGCGCCATGTGAGGCAGCTGGAAAAGAGGGCCGTGTTTGTGGACAACGGGGTGCCGAAGACGGTGGTGGAGTACTTGGTGTTGCAGAAGCGCGTTATTGAGGGCGAGGAGGAGCAAGATTGGAAGGTTTGGGGTTTTGCGCAGGAGACGACGCCTACGCTGTTGAAGGAGGATGAGGAGTACTGGCGGAGCATGTTGAATTATCAGACTGCGTAGTTGAGTACATGACGCTCAGTCGACAAGTATGGCAGTCAGGACGATTGTAACTGTAGTTTGTACATGTGTAAGATGATCAAAATACCCGTGTGGACTTTTGAGTCGCCAAACATGAAAAACAGCAAAATCAGGTCATGGAGAGTATGGGACGGATAGTGACAGACACGATGGTGTTTGTAATTTCTGCTGGCCAGTAGCAATGGTGTTCCAGCCATGCCTGGGCTATCAATGGACGCTCAGCTTTTCCACAGCTAAACAATAGCGTGCATGAATCAATCTCCCATGTCGAGCCTCTCTTCTCAAACTGTATACAGGGACACACACACCAAAACCTTGTAAGCAACTGCGCCAGGTCCCCATACCTGCGGAACGCGCAGAGGCAGTATAATGAGAGACGGGGAGGGAAATGACAGTCATCAGGGAAGAGAAGACTAGAAACCGTGGACCTATCTCACAGTCAGCAAGGTCCGTTGCAACAACACCACAGCCAGCACCACTCACCTTGATCGTTTTGGCATCAAGACCCAAACCCTCCTTTTTATCGGTCAAAAAGTCCTGCACATCCTTGCGCTGATCGCCCTGCAGCTGGACGACCTCGCCCATTTCCGCATCCGTCACAATGGTGCCATTGCAGGCAAACTTTTTCTTGATTACCTTGAGAATCTTCTTTTGGTCAAACTTCTTAGGGAGACCCTGGACCGTCGTCAAGGTCTTGCGGCCATTGCGCTCTGCAGTGTGTGAGAGGGGAGCGAGGACGACGGCATAAGAGCCGAGGGCGGTGAGAGGGAGGGAGGGAGGCACGTACGTTGGATACGAATATGAATGTAGTCCTGCTGAGTCTGCTTGACCTGGCCGGTGTCTTCATCCGCTTCCGCGAACGGGTCTGGCGGGGAAAGATAAGCACGTTAGCAAAAGTGCGTCGCACGTGCAGTTGCAATGCGACGTCTCACCGAAGGTCTTGAGGTTCTCGATGGACATACGACTGTCGGTGGGCGCGGGCGTGTAGGTGGGGTATGTGTGGACGATGGAGTGCTTTGGCGTAGTTTGTTTGAGGATTAACGCTGGTAGCTGGCGTCGTGGGTGGCAATCTAGGTTTTGGCTGGTTTGCTGGCCGTGGTGCAGACGTCCTAGTGTGCTGCAGGTTGAGTTGGGTGTGTGTGTGTGTGGAGGGTCACAGAGCAGGCTGGCAAGCACACAGCAGAGAGGGGTGGGGGGGGATGCGGGAAGGGCAAGGCAAGCCCCGCTATGGTCAGTGCGCTTTGCTACCAGACCGCAGGTGCGAGGACCCAAGTTTGTGCCATGGCCTGACGTCGGAATGGACGGCGCGATGTGCAAACCTGCAAGTGGAAGTGCGAACGAGAGGGTGCAGGACGGTAACACACGTTGGGGCTGCGGGTGGACAGAGCTACTGCGGCCTACTGGCTTGGGACCGTCGCTCGCCGCCCGAGTCAAGTCAAGATTGGATTATACAATTACATAGTACAGCTGCTAAGTGGAAACCATCTGTCGACTACCGCACCGTACACCGGCCGCTTACGACGGGGGAGCAGCCGGGAACGCCTCTGTTCCCGAGGCTTGCCTTTGAGTGCCAGGCGGGGGAGGAAGCAGCATGGGGGAGTAGCCCTGTAGCACAGGGTCAATATCCAGAGCTGAGAGCGCCTTGGTCGGATGCAGGGGCCAAACTTACAACGAGGAGCGACATGACTGTAACGCCCGTTAGCCTCGAGACCAAATGGTGGGAATGCGGTTGCACTTACTCGACATGCCGACCTGGAAGTAGGCGGGCGTGGACGAAGTCTGCTTCTGCTCGGCTGTCTCAGCGAGCCAAGCCTGGATGGCGAAGACGACGGCTACCCTGCGACCGTGTCAGGGTGAAGCATGGGGAGAGAGGGAGAGAACGAGTTACCAGCCGATCATCCTGTGCAGCACACGACGTGTCAGTTGCAGCTATTGGACAGATAGATTGGGGCAGGCTGCCTACTTGTTTCGGGTGAAGATCTGGGGTTCCCTATCAGCCGTGCAACATGGTGGTGAGAAGCGGAGGCGGGACTTACAGCAGCCATTGGCAGCGTCGTCGACAGCGTGCCTGGGCGAGACGACGTGAGCAAAAGCGACTTGTCGACGCGTCAAACGACAATCGGACCATGCTACTTACTCGCCATGTCGTTTTCGTCCTTGGTTTTTGCTGGCTCGGCGTAGGGCACGACTGCAGACGCGTGTTAGGGCACGTGACGAGGCGGGTGCAATGTGTTCATACTGAGGTCGGCGCGGCGCATGTCCTTCTTGGAGTGCGAGGAAGCCATGGTGTGTCGGGTGAGTTGTGCTGGCGGTAGGGGGTGCAGCGAATATGTGGTGGAGCAGGATGCAGATGCACGCAGCTCTCGTCTCGTCACGGTGGCGGGTCTTTGTCGCTCGCAGCTCGCACTCGGTCGTCGTACTTGGCCCGTAACGTTAGCCAGCCCGTAGCCGACCCATGCTCGCTCTGGCGTATTGCCGGCTGATCGTCTCGGGGCCGCTTCTCGCAAGATAGCCTCAGACCTCACGTCAATCCCTCCCAAGCCCTCTCACGCTTCCTCTGCACTTCAACACCGTCGTCTGCCACTTGCCAGAGGCCAGGCCGCATCCCCCCCATCTCCCGTCTTGCTTGCACATGCCGCCCAACAACGCCCGTCTCGGCCTCTGCTCTCCCAGCCCTCGGCCGCTCCCTTTGCCCTACTTGCGCCTGATACAACAATGAAGGCGCCCTGCGTGCGATGACTTCTCGACCTGGCCCGGGGATTCACGAATCTCTACAGAACCGAGCCAGCGGTGTGCCTCCTCGGACCCAGGCCCAGCGGCGGGCCTCCAAGCCCGCCCACACTCTCCTTCACCCGGACTGCATCGATCCCGCCCTGGACGACGAACGCCCAGCCGCCCACCATGCCGCCGCCGCCGCCGCCCATGACGCCGCACGCCCACCACCCAGAGGACGTCCGCCGCTCTTCTACACTACAATTGCACAACACCCCCTCGACATCCACCCCCATGGCCTGCCCTACCAGCCGCCCGCGAACCTTCCCGTGCCCCCAAGGCCCGGCCTGGTGCATCTGAGAGATGCCGCCCACCAGCGCCGCATCCTGCCCGGCGGCACTGGTGTCAAGGACGCTCCCAAGTCGGGAGCACCCGAGGTCATTGTTCCGCCAGTCTATTTTCCTGGCGGAAAGCCTGCCGACCTGTTTCCGTGGTCCGGCAACAATGCCGAGGACAACCTGACAGAGACGCTAGTCAAGGCCGGTGTCAGCAACAAGCCCCAGATCATGAACGAGTCTAATACCGCCCGTCCCTCGTTGATCAACAACCTCAAGAACAAGTCTGGACTCAGCACCCTGTCGACCCTCTTCGTTGCTGTGCTGGAAAAGCGCCAACAGACCGGTCGGCTGCAGACACCCAACACCTTCAAGCCGCCTCCGCGACTAACCCTCCGAGATTCTACCCGTGAGCAGTGGCTACATGACCTAGCCAACCCAAACACTGGCCTCCGCAGGCTCAGCCGTACCATCCCTCACGGCCTCACGGGCAAGGTGCTGCTAGAGCAATGTCTCAACAAGAACATACCTCTGCCGCGAGCCCTGTGGCTGGCCAAGTGCGTTGGTATCAACGAGCTGCGTGCTCACAAGAGAAAAGGACAGGCTGGTACTGTGACATGGGGAAGAGGCTGGACCAGCTCGGTAGAGCAGTTTATAGACGGCGTCATCGCCACCATAGGCCAAGGTGACTGGAAACCCCGCATTACCTATGCTCTCCAGCTCGCCACCCATCTCTACAAAGAGCACCTCCTCGACGACGACCACTTTCTCGACTGGATAGTCGACGGCTTGGGCTCATGCCCCTCGGAGCGCTTGTTCATCTGGCTCCTGATCGTCTCCGTCTCACATTATTGGGCTGACGTTTCGTGCTGTCGTCGGCGTGGCAAGCGTCTTGCCGAGTCATTACTCAACCAACTCGACAAGATCTACCGAGTAGAGGATGTGAATCCATACCTAGCCGTTTTGCACTACCTGGAGAACACCGTCATCAGGCTAATCGCAACAAGACCGGCCTGTCTACTGCTTCCGACTACCTGGGCAAAATACAGCCCCCTTCTAGTGCAGCTTGCCGAAAGAAGGAACCATCCAAATGTGACGCAAGCCGTCCGGCGACTGGAGCAAAGAAACAGTAGACTACTACAATGCTCAAAATCCCTTCCTTCTGCCTCACAGACACCAGCTGGCCGTGTCTACCGGATCCTAGACTCTGTCGACTACAGCAGGCCTGTTCGGATTGAGGACCTGTCATTTGATTGCATGGAGGTTGTCGCCGATGCCCCACGGCTGATTGACATCCTGCTCCGCTGGGCATGCTCGTGCTATCGAGAAGGGTCGCACAGGGTTTACTTGGCTACCCGGTTGCTGCGTAAATGGGCCCATCTTGGCGCTGACGTGTACGATGGCATCTTGTCGCATTTTCACGACATGACCTGGGTTGCTACCGGCGAATCAACCACCCTCTTCAAGATCGTCGCCGAACTGGTTCGCTCCAAAACCTTTGCAACCGGGCGTTACCTCCAGTGGCTGATTGCTACCGGGTCTATCGGGCACAGCGCCGATCTATCTTCTGTAAGTCGCATCCCCCCCCCCAAAAAAAATAGAAACATTGCCTCTAACCTTGACAGCCAACCGCCTGGGCATTGCGCCTAATAACAGAGATACCCCTCACTGGACTACCGGAGCAAATCCGTCTCTTGCGAAGCACCCTCTTACGTAGAACCATACATTCAGCCGAACAGGAACAACACGCTCTTTGTTATGTCGAGCACATGATATCTCAGAGTTTGCCTGCCTTGTTTGGCCACTGTAACGCCGCGACCAGATTGAACGAATCGGAACTGGATAAACTCAGTTCAACAGTGAAGCTTGAGCTCGGCATCTGGTTACGCCAACATGTTGCTCAGTATGCTGAAGTCAACCAACAGTAAGTCCAATGACTGGAACATCTAACAGCTTACTCATTCATACAGCGTACCCACCAAAGACCCGTCTGTTGAAGAGACCGCTGCAGTATCTTTGTTGACACCACTGGACTTTCATATCGTGAGATCCTATCTCGAGCGTTTTGGAGATCTCGCAATACTTGCAGATATCGTTGGTATTGCAATCTCTTCCCTGGACCCAGGTGTTCTTGCTGCTGCCGCGGACACTCTCAATTATCACTCAAAGTCATTCCGCGCCATCGGTGCCTTCGATCCTCTGTATACCCGAATCGCAACGAGATATCTCGCCTTGCGGACAGTCCGATACCCCGATCGCGAGTTGCTACTCAGTCTTTCCAGTCTGACTCGTCCGGCGCAAGCTGACAGTCAGCTTTCACAACTTCTCAACTATGACTTGAGCCAGCTCAACCAGAGAAACTCGCTTGCTGCCTGCTCGCCGGCCTCGGACAACATGGGTGAGGTTATGCAGACAGGTTCCTCCTCCGATGACGAGATTGAGCGCATACTCTCTAGTGGTAACAGTATGGATCAGCAAATGATGAGTCGAGTACTCCGCAAGATTGTAGGCAACCTAGAAGAGCATGCCACCAAGGGCTCTGTGCAGTTGAACAATCAGCATGCTTGGTTTCATCGACTGCGCTGCTTTGATGAGTCAACATTTGACATGGTCGTCAATGAATGGTTGATTTTAAGCTTGATGGCCCAAAGAACTGAAACTCTACGAGTGGCCTTGCCTACTCTAGTTGGTTCTGGCTGCATCGCTTTGTCTTCTTTTCTAGACGCGATCCGAGCATGTGTTGCAAAGTTCAAGACCAATCCATCCGAGGGTGGTTTCCAAAGCGCCCTCAAGGGTATGCACATTATTCTGCCGTCTGAGACACTCGTACAGTGTTGCTCACCGCAAGACGCTTACCGATATCGCCTCGAACAGCGAAGGTTATGCATGGCAGCAGAAAGCCGCTTTACGCATTGTATCAGTGAGATGATCGGGCTTGGCTCAATGTTGTCTTCCCAAAAGGTTCACGCGCAACTGTCACACCTGCTGTGCAGCAAGCCAGTGCTGTTCCTCTTGAAACATCACATTGTTACTGACCCGGGATATTTGTCCAAGCTGAAGACTGATGCATCAAGCCATTACTTCAAGCAGTCACTGGATATTCTCCTTGATCCTAACAGTCACCTGCGGCTATCGGAAAAGGACCCCGAAAATCGTATAGTCTCGGTGTTTGCACTTGCTAGCGAGTTGTCCTTGCCCATCTGCCAAGCGGCCGTCGAACAAATCTTCTCCTCTGGTGTCGGATCACCTGGGAGTTCCCACGAGACACTGTCTGCTACTCTTCTTAGTGCCATCCGGACAGCAGTAGAGGAAGATCAGCCATCGGGCTTGGAGCTTCTTGCGAGTCTAGACGCTGCTCTGACGGAGCAAATACGGCAACACGCCGAACGAGAGCTCATCTCCGCATCAACCTTCTTGACCATACCTTCCAACATGAAAGCAGATGAGTTTGAACTGGTCCCACCAGCAGTCATACAGAAGTTCCTTACAATAATCGATCTGACTTCAAGTAAGCGCACCGACACCACGGATCAGTCTGCCATGCTGCAAGCTTTGATCGAAAGGTTCAAAGGCATTACTCTGGCTCTCGACAACAACAGACTATCGATCTCAGACATGTATGCCTGGTTAAGCGCACTCTTTCGCCTGGTGGTATCGCATGCTTCGGTCATGCTGACCAACGCCACACATCCCCATCAGACTGCCATGATGAGTGCCATGGCAGCTCTGCTCACCCATCAATCTTTGGAGCTTTATCCTACCATCACCGAGCACATTTTCGATGTAACAGTGTTCCTGTCTGACTATATCTCGGACGATGTTCGATTCCACGTTACTCGTCTGGAAGGTATGAAGCTCGCGAACGACTCTCGCTGTGTTTTCATCCTAGGTGTGACTGCGCCTGTCGATGGTTGGCTTGTCCTGGCGAAACCCGTCAGCACTTCCATGAACCAAGTAACATCACAACCACCAACGCCGGCGCCTCTCCAAACCCAGTCAACACCATACCAAAGTCCACAGTCGTCTACAGCCGGGTCTGCAACACCTCAACAGCGCTACATGAATCAACAGCAGCAGCAGCAACAGCAGCAACAGCAGCGACAACAACAACTGCAAGCCGCCCAACAGGTGCAGCACATGCGCGCATCCCAACAATATCACCAACATCCACAAAACAAGATGCTCCCGGTCCAACTCCAACGAACGCCTTCGAGCCAAGCCTCTCCATCTCCGCTCTCGCAAATGCAGCAAATGCAACAGATGCAACAGCGCGCCATGCAACCTTCGCCTGCCTACTCACAGCGGCCGACTTCTGCAGTGGGTCAGGTCCATATGGGTAGTCAAGCGCAGATGGGTGCTCAAGCGCCAGGAAAGCTGCAAATTCGGCAAGAAAGGGACGTTCGATACTATCCTTTCGTCCAACCCAGGTGGGAAATCTTGGCCGAGAGTTCTGGCAATCCGACTGGAAACGAGACTGCAATCAACTTGAGTCTTTTCGGTGCGCGCAAGGTATGAGCTAGGACTTATTTACTCTGTTATGCCAGTCTCCACTGATGTGAACGGCCACCTTCGTTTCGTGTATGATCCTTTTCTTTACTCTCGTTGTTTTATTCCCTCTATGCTGGTGGCCAAATATATGGTATATTTCAGAGGTTGTTTATCCTCTCTTAAGCATGCAGCGTGGCGTTATCCCGGGTCACTGCTATGATCTACTCACGACATTGCATTACACCGGAGTTTGTTGTGTCGTTATGTTTTCGGACCTGTTTCTTTTTCTTTGCGTATGGCCATGTTTTGTAGTTTATATTAGGTATTATGCTTCATTCCAAGGCTCGGTTTCGCGAGCGAAGAAGGAGGAATGAGCTTGGGGGCGTTGAGATGGGAAGGCCGAGATGGATGGATGGTATGTGTTCATAGTCTTTGTACATGACGGGTTATCTGATGTGTCTTGGGCGAGGGAAGGGAGAAGTAAATAGAACGAAAGTGAAATAGAAACACGATTTCACAAATTGATGTTGTACATTTTCGGCTAGCTTTTGTGTTGTTTGGTTCTGGAGCCTCCAAGTGAAGGTTACTTAGAACTCTTCAACTTCATCAATGGCACACCAGTGGTCAAACATGGGACCCAAGTCGAGCAGCTGATCGCCCTCGTTCCCACCTCGAGATCCCGTCTCTCCCGATTCAGCATGTACAATACTCTCAACCACAGTCCACATATCAAATACGTCTTCCACCTCGCTCTCCACCTCGCTCTCCTCCTCCCCATCTTCATCCCCATCCTCCTCTTCGTCATCATCATCGTCATCGTCATCATCATCATCATCATCATTCTCCGGCGCTCTTCCAACCGGCTCATACACGCCCACCCTCCTACTCAACGCCACACACTCATCCAACAGCACCAAATCCGGTTTCTTCACCGACATACTAACATCGCCCCAGCCCCTATGCCTCACAATGGGCGGCACGCCATTCCTCAGCGAGTACGTCGTCTTACAGCCCGTCAGTTGTGAAACATAAGTATGCTGTTCTTCCTTCCAGACCTCCGGGAACGACAAACTGTTATCCTCGATACCTACCTGGAAGGCGAGGCGTCTATCTGGGAGACGGGCGTCGAGGCGGGAGGCCATGGTGGTGGTGCGTTTGGTGTGGGATTTTAGGATTGCAATGGCGGGTTGGGGGATGTAGCGGGTAAGGGTTATTTCCTTGTCTTGGTCTTCGTTTGCGGGTCCGGCATCACCAGCTGCTTTGACAGTGTTGTTGTGGTGGTGGTGGTGGTTGTTGCGACGGACCGCCGTACTAACAGCAACACCCGGTCCCCCGATGCCTAGAAACTGTAACCAAGGCTTCACTCCACTAACCCACGGCCCGGTTTCGTAATCGCCGGCTGGACACCACGCCTCGCCCTTGGGGTCGTAAATAACGCGATCCACAAGGTCGAATCCCATGGCCCCGCGCTTATTGCCACGCTGCACATCCTGCTCTTTCATGACCATGTGAGCATCAGGACCGGGACCGGGCGATGGTTTGCCCCGAACACCC
Organism: Pyrenophora teres f. maculata; assembly: GCA_014334815.1. NCBI lineage: Eukaryota > Fungi > Ascomycota > Dothideomycetes > Pleosporales > Pleosporaceae > Pyrenophora > Pyrenophora teres. The sequence continues at coordinate 500,297 of CP060576.1, read as the reverse complement.
CACGCCACAATCTGAATCAAATCAATCGTCTCCCTAATATGTTTCTCAAACGTCCTCGCGCGCTCCAACACCGATCTCATACTATCCATTCCCATCAACATGCCCCTCTCCCTCTCCATCTTTAGCCTCGCCTTCTCCCCCTCAATAATACTCTCCCAAGGCAACCACTTCGCATTCTCCTGCCAGATATCCAACAGGTGGAACCATACTGCCTGCATATGTGCCGTGTCGCGCCAGAAGAAGTCGGAGAAGTAGTCTAGTAGAACGGAGGCGCAGGCCCAGTAGTGAGCTGTGAAGCGTGTTTCGCAGGCGCTACAGGGCCAGGATGTGGGCGAGGGGCGGTGGGGGCAGGGCGGGTGGTGAAGGAGGGATTTTATGAGCGGGTAGGCGGCTGCGAGGGGGATTTTGTTGGGACCATGGGTGTAGAGGGGCGTTAGGCGGGGGAGAGTGGTGGTCGTGGTCGTTGTTGTTGTGAGGTTGGGGGGTGGTGGTAAACTCGGCGGCATGGCGGTGGTTGCTGGTTTGGATCGTGGTGTTGTTGACGTTGTTTCTGTCGTCGTGAGACGTTAGAAGAAAGGCGTGCGTTGACTGCGGAGTTGTGGTACGCAACACGGCCGAGTGTTGTTGTTGATAAAGGTGAGAGACGTGATAGACGCAGTGCCAAGACTGTAGCCTTGATTGAGCGGCTATTGTAATGCAAATGAGGCGCTGAGGCGCAAACACGCCGCTGGAACAATAACATGTGATTCCCCGCGTATATTCACTACTTACTAAGCTTCTAGGGTCTTCCGTCGAATCAATCCATGACGTACTATCACCTTAATCGCGCCCTACACCTTACCACTTCGACATCCGGCTAAGCGTACTCATCCTGCCATTATGCATATTACTCAGCAGTGCTTCCTCGAGAGCTGACTGGCTAATACCAGCATCTATACGATGTAAGCATGGTATCCACTCACGAGCGGGTCCAGGACTCACCGTCAATGTCGCTGAAGCTGCTCCCCATACTAGGTGTACCTTCACTGCCTTCTTTTCTGCCCCGCAAGCCTGCATGGCGGGGACTTCCGAGACGACCCAGCTCAGCGCGATGGTTAGACACTGGACTCATGGGGCTCTTTGCTGCTGAAGGTGGCCCACCAGAGCTAGTCATGGATGAGGCTGCTTCTGTCGTAGCTAGCGAGTGCACATCCAGTGATGTCTGTCGTGATGGCGGAGCTTTTCTCGTGTCGTTCTGGGGTACAGTTTGCTCGGTCCTGCTGCTAGTACGAAATTGCGTCTCTTGGGGATACTTGCTACTGCCTGGCTGTGTCCTTGCAGCCGAGGCAAAAGGTAGACTAGTCTCATGCGAACCCGAGTCGTCAATCTCTTGAGTACCATCGCCTTCCTCGAAAGTAGCTAGATCACGCGTCCTTTTCTGCTGGAAGCGTGGTGGACGCTTGAACAGTTGGCTTCGATGAGCGGGGTGATCGGTGTCAGATAATGATGATGAGCTCGAAGACGATGACTCGGCAATATCCGGAGAAGCTGTCTCATCGTTTCGATAATTAGCAGAAGGTACGATTGGAGTGCGCGGAGTATCTCCAGAGTTCCGACTTGTCAAACCAGGACGCTGGTTAGATCGTGTAGACAAATTCCGAGTAGGTACTTGAGCCAGCGCCCGGGACTGCGTGATCGTAGTTGTCGACGGTGTCCTTGAGAGTGAGGGGGCTGAGATGTGTGAGCAAATCCGGTGCGTAGAATGCACATATCATGCGTTCTAGTGTACTTACCAGGCATCGTAATCTCAGCACCTCGCAAACTAGGGCTGTCCCTCGAACGTCCAGCCAGAGCTGAAGGAGCCCTCCCTGCTACTCATCTCAACATCAGTCGTCTACAGGTACCACAAATCGTAAACATACCTCCAGATCCAGCACTCCCACCCCTTCGCATCGCCACACCGCCCATAGCGGCCAGAGTGCTGCCACCTGTAGGCGACGGCGAAGGATTAGCATTCGAAATACTAACCCTCTTCATCTGATTTCTGACATGGTCCAGGTGTCTCTCATAGAGCCATGCTGCCTGTTGTAGCAGAAACGTTGGTGGAACCTGAAACTTGTCTGCTCTACGATATAGTCAGCGAGGCCAAGGCAGCATAACTAGGGAGGCGAATGTATACAAATCGACCCCTATGACATATTAGCGCTCAGTTCAAGATAACCCATGAACAGATACTCACAGTCCAGATCACTGGTCTTTGAAGTTTTTGATATAACCTTCCATAGTTGGCGATCCCTTTCAGCATCCCATTGCGCCTATACGATGGTTAGATGAAGCTCCTGGAGCACAGACTGATGTATAATACCTGCGGTGGGTCTTCAAAGTCACCCCGAATGAACGGGAAACGTATCAAGGCCGTGAACTGCACGGAAGACATTTGGAGTTGGTCTGATGGTTAGGTGGAGTGAGTTGATGGATGGAGAGGTGGTCCGTAAGGTGTGGTCCCGGGGTTGATCTATCCGATGAAGTTTGGCGTGAGCTGATCTACGCCCTGGCGCGTGTGTGGCTAGCTCGCTGGGCCGGGCTGAGCTGCGGGCTTGTCCAACTCTACATGGTCGGACTTTGGTAGAATGAGTATGATCATTACGATAATCCGTGTATTCGCACAAATGGAATTCAAATAGCCCCCAGACCCGCAGCGCTACCTCGAGCCGACCGCATTGGTCTCGTGCAGCCATCACAAACCAAAGCCCGCTAGCACCGCCACAGCGCATGCGCCACAGGCCCCGCGAACTGGTTGCAGGGTACAAAATACTCGACGGGCAGCCGCATAAAATCTTCCCCAAACAGTCATCCTTACCGACTCTACTCTCAATACAACGACGGTCAAAATGTCTACATCAGCAGTCACAAACATTGACATCAAAGGCAAGCTGCCAAAAGTTGCGTCTGGCAAAGTGCGCGATCTATATGCCATCGACGATGACACACTACTTTTCGTCGCCAGCGATCGCATATCAGCATATGATGTGATTATGGAAAATGTGAGTTTTACAGTCGTCCCAGCATTAACCATGCAGTTGACTAAACGATTCAAAACCAGGGCATCCCAGGAAAAGGCGCCCTCCTAACCGCCATGAGCATATACTGGTTCCACTACCTCCCCACCCAAGTCCCAGGTCTAAAAACACACTTCCTTAGCTCCTCCCTTCCAGCACCCCTCTCAGACCAGCCCGACCTAAAAGACCGGTCCATGCAAGTCCGTCGCCTGCGCATCCTACCCATTGAATCCATAGTTCGTGGTTACATCACGGGATCAGGATGGTCAGAGTACGCCAAATCGGGAACCGTGAATGGCATCAAACTCCCCGCCGGACTAATCGAAGGTCAAAAGCTACTGGAACCCCTGTGGACGCCGAGCACCAAGGCAGACGTCGGTGGCAAGGATGAAAACATCAGTCCGGAGAAAGCTAGAGAGTTGATTGGTGATGCGACTGTAGCGAAGAAGGTTGAGGAATTGTCATTGGCGATTTATCAGGCTGCTGCGAAGCGCGCGGAGGAAGTGGGAATTATTCTTGCCGACACAAAGTTTGAGTTTGGGGTTGACGAGGGGGGTGAGGTGGTGTTGGTGGATGAGGTTTTGACGCCCGATAGCTCGAGGTTTTGGCCAAAGGAGAGTTGGGAGAGCAATCTGGGGAGGGCGCAGCCAAGTTTCGATAAGCAGTTTTTGAGGGATTGGCTGACGGACAATGGGTTGAAGGGGAAGGAGGGGGTCAAGGTGCCGGAGGATGTGATTGAGAGGACGGCGGCGAAGTATCGGGAGGCGTGTGAGAAGCTTACGGGGAAGAGTGCATGAGCGAGAAGTAAGAGGGTGGAGGACATGTAGGAGGATAGCGCCCTGTCTCGAGTTCATGACTATATACTACCGATGAAAAGTTGATGTAAATATCAAGTCTTGTCATGTGGATTTACTGAGTTCATAGAATATCGGACACTGACAGCCATCACTTTGCATCTATGGATACGCGATGATGTTTTGTTCATTCCCCTGCCATTAACTATAAACAAGTCGTATACATTAAACCAAATCATGGATATCGTTGCGTAAATATCAAACATTCAACCCTTCACCGTTTGTACTCTAATCTATTTCCCATGATGACTTGGTTCACACCGAGTACTCGCTCTTGACCCTACGTTGAGAATCAGTTTCCAAGAAGCTTCCCCTGTTCCGGTTCGACTTGGTGGAGCGGCTTCGACGCATTCCTGAAGAGCTATCGTTACCAAGACGGCCACCGAGGCAGAACATGATGGTAGCCAGAAAGAAACATGCAACGGCGGCCCAGGTGAAACCCATCAGATATCTTCCAATGCGTGCTTCGAAACCGGCAGATTGGAAGGCGTCACGACCTTTGACAACCCATGCGCTAGTTTGTGTTAGTACCTTTTCGCAAGATTTCGGAGTAGCGATAACGTACGTCATGAGAGCAGCAGCAAGTGTCTGGAAGAACAGGGCAATGGAGGTCATCAAGGAAGACAGATATCCTCCAAGACGGCTGCATAGAGCAAGAAGACCAGACATGAGAGCAACAGCAGCAAAGAAGAGGGCGATGAGGTAAAAGGCGAACATGAAGCGAGACAGGTAGTAGTACTGGTGGGTACCAATGAACTGGTCAGGAATGTTCTGCTGGGTTCCAAAGTTCCTAGGAGGGTCGAAGGGAAGGGCTGGAACCGGTGCGCCGCAATTCGCATTACGTCCTGACGATGGTTCGGCGCCGCAGATGGCGAAGAAGGTCCATCGTGACGGGTTTCGCGCGTTTGGAATGCCGTTTGTGGATGCTTCGAGAAAGTAGAATTTGTCGAGCGGAGAATCGTTAACACCACCGGTCAAAATGTTGAGGAACTGAAAGAGGATGCCAGCAGCGACAAGTATCAACGAGCCAAAGGCAAGAATGGGTCCTACAGTAGGTAGCATGTTAGTAGACGCACAGCTGAAAAAGGAAGTAGCGACGCACTAGCCGGGCCTGCCATGGCAAAGAGAGTCGCAAGGACGGGGATGGATTAAGATTACAGCAGCGGTACGATGCACAGCAACAGTGGTATTAAAGACGGACGATTGGGCGTGCAAGCTGGTTTAAGAATTGCTGGCAAAACGATGACGTAGCGGGGTGAATGGTCTGGCCGTACCGCTAGCTCCATGACGGCCTTGCTAGGTCGCGACACCGTCACTGGCACTTTGCATCATCCCGACCGATGCGGGACTTGGCTGAAGCATGTTGGCGGATGCAGCTGGGGTGTTGGCACAATTCAAAGAGTCTCGAGGCGCGTGTTTGGTTGCTCAAGTCTAAGTAGGTAGACGCATTCAGGTCTCATGAATGCAGGGATACGCACTTGGGTCGGGTACAACCGAAGCCAGCGCTCTGCAGCATACTGACTGACACAACTACCTGCTTCGCGGTACATACATCAACGTATATCGTCGCCATGTCCACTGTCGTCTGGCCGCCCATCGATGACGACCGTCTTGCTCGGGAGCAGGCGGCGTCGCAAGCCCGCGAGCTCGAGTGGCTGCTGGTGCAGCTGGGTGAGACGCTGCAGTCGCTGAAAGCAGGACTAGAAGAGTGCGCTGCCCTGCTTGCGCCCTCTGAGAATGGGTCAACGCTTGTTTTGTCCTCTGTACGCTCCGAGAGTCTCAAAGGCCTTGTTACGCGCATCGGTACTCGCATCACCAAAGGCGTATGTCTCCGCCAGTGTCCGCGATGCCCGTCGCGATTCAATGCATACTGACCATCGGCAGAACATCAAGCTACGCCTTGCAAGCCTCCCACCGCCCAAAGGCTCTCTGACCTACGATCTCACCATCTCTTCTGCACCACACGCCCCTACCCTCGTCGTGCCTCAGCTTACTTCAATACGCACATCCATCAACAGCTGCTTAGATGCCATGATGTTGCGACCTGGGGAGGAGATGCTACCAATGCCAACTTCGTCGCCGGCCAGCTGCAGCTGCTACACGATCACATAATTGAGGCCCAAGCAGCACTCAAAGGCCACTCGGATGTGCAGGTGCCATGGTGGGAAAATGCCGTAGATGAAAAGGTAGCTAGCTGTCTATGGCGCACCACGACTGTCCTGCAACACTAACAACGACTCCAGACCTTCGAACCCCCTCTACCACCTACTGTCTCCTTTCACTTGTTCGTCTTCGATGCAGCTCTCGTTCTCGAAATTCGTACTCTCGAGCCACATCAGGCCGGCGACAGCTCATCGCTCACCGGGTTCAGCCTTCGCAACACTTTCGCATCAGCGCTCGGTGCTACACGTGCACCTGCGCACGATGAGGCCGACCGTACATTCAAATACAGAGACCAAGACGTCCGCGTAAAAGAGAAGATACGAGTGGAGAGCCAAGATCCAGCCCTCATCTCCGCTTCGGCAAAGCTCAACGCCCTTGGACACAGCCTGATGTTGAGCCGAAAAGCGCTGAACATTGTCATGGATCGTGACGAGCAGATTGACTAACTCCGCTCGAGTTTGCAAGCAGTCGATTGCACCATCTGCCATTGGTTGCGTGCACCACTCAGATGTCACCTTTTTCCGCGGGGATGCCGTTAGTGGGGATCGCGCCATATCGGCTCGTCGCTATCGGAACAAATAATGGGAATGTGCATGACCAATACCGCCGCCGAGGAGTAATCGCATCGAGATATTCCCTACTAATACAATTGCCCCTCTTCTGAGAGTTGCAAGTCACCACCACTTTTTACCATTTTAGTATCCATTATGGCGCCCGCACTCCTTACGGCAGTTGATGCCACATCCCACATCCACCTTATAATCGGATCCAACCCACTGGCAGCTGCACGATGCGCGCGTTCGATAGAGGTCGGCGCGAAACCGATACTCCTTGCACCAGAAGATTCCACATTACACTATGGTCTAGCTAAGCGCATCGAGGCGGGCCAAGTGCACTGGGTGAAGCGAAGTTTCCAAGAGGAGGATTTGACAACTCTGGGAAGAGAAGAAGTGGATGGCGTTGTAGACGCTGTCTTTGTAACTGCGGCAGGCAAACAGGCATCATGTATGCGTCAACGAGCAATTATTCGTGACTTCTTCTGACTCGCCACAGCGACACAAATATCTAGTCTTTGCCGGAGACTACGCATACCCATCAATGTCGCCGATGCACCGAACCTCTGCTCTTTCACGCTCCTCTCCACACACTGCGACGGTCCTCTACAGATTGGTATCACAACGTCTGGAAAGGGCTGTAAGCTCTCTGCAAGAATCCGAAGAGAGATTGCTGCATCGCTACCCCCACGTCTGGGTGAGGCAGTGGAGAGGCTAGGCACATTACGAAGACGTATATGGGAGGAAGATCATGCAGCCGAACTGTCGCAAGATCTCGAGGCAGAAGAAGAAGACAGTGGGCAGCCAGCAACGTTCAACAAATTAATCTTGGAAGAGAGCAAAGAAGCAGCACGCGGCCGTCGCATGCGTTGGCTATCCCAGATATGCGAGTACTGGCCACTACGCCGTCTTGCATCCATCACCGACGCAGACGTCGACATGCTATTCCGCGAATTCGCCAGTAGCAGCCCCTCCAAAGTTGGTCCAACGACCACGACCCCGCAACGATTAGGACGCATTATTCTTGCAGGCTCTGGCCCGGGAAATCCCGACCTACTCACGCGCGCAGCACACAAAGCCATCCTTTCCGCCGATCTCATCCTTGCCGACAAACTTGTGCCCGCACCAATCCTTGACCTCGTCCCACGCCGCGCAACCGTCCACATTGCGAGAAAGTTCCCTGGCAATGCAGACAAAGCACAGGAAGAGCTTCTGGAACTGGGTCTAGAGGGGCTGAAAGCTGGCAAGGTGGTAGTCAGGATAAAACAGGGTGATCCATACATATACGGTCGCGGCGGCGAAGAATACGACTTCTTCCGTGAGCACGGCTTCATACCTAGTGTACTACCTGGTATTACGAGCGCACTCAGCGCACCGCTATTCGCCGCCATACCCGCAACCCACCGCGGTATCGCCGATCAAGTGCTCATCTGCACCGGCACCGGCCGCAAAGGCGCTCCTCTCGACCCCCCCGAATTCGTCCCTTCACGCACAATGGTCCTACTCATGTCCCTACACCGTCTCTCCGCACTCGTAGAGAGTCTAATCGCCAAGGCATACCCCGCAGACCTCCCAGTTGCCGTGCTCGAACGCGCATCGTGTCCAGACCAGAGAGTCATTAGGACGACTTTGGAACACGTCTGCGCTGCTGTCGAGGAAGAGGGGAGTAGACCTCCGGGCTTGTTGGTTGTGGGTCATGCTTGCAAGGTGCTTATCAAGCATGAGCAGAGATGGGTGGTGGAAGAGGGGTTTCACGGCTTGGACAATTTGGGAGGGGATGGTGAGTTGGAGATTAGTAGACTAGTACATGATGCTACTACTGCTACGGCAGTGGCGGCTTAAAGTAACTTGTAATTGAAGTTTCAATTTAACAACACAAATTTACACTGCACTCTTGTAATTGAGGTTTCAATTCCACAACACAATTCACACTTTGCACTCTTCTCACTCAGGCTTTGTTTGATATATGATATAATCTCATTACAAGGCGTTATACATACAATCTTGCCTTGATACATATACATACATACGTAGATACATTCCATCTTCATATCGTTATCTTCCTAGCTCTCATATCCATCTACATTTCATTACCATCATCTTTCGCTGCACATCCATTGCTGCTGTACATTGTCCCTTCCGACTGAAGGAACAGAAATCCATCTTTCCGCCCATATATACGCCGCAGGTTTCCACCCCGCCGAATGCCGTGATAAACCGTGAGAAACGTGACGTTTTTTAAAAAATAAAAAACCCCCCCCGTTCAACGCCGTGTTGTAAACCTTTGTATGCTCCCCAAAAAAACAAACGCCGATGCTAAATGAAGAGAACAGATTTTGTAAAAGCAAATGACTCAAACCTGATCAAGAAACGATGCCATGTGTTCGTCATATCAGCCCAGTTCCATTCAAACCTGACTAGACCAACTCTTCCTCTTGCCATCCTGCTGTTCCTCCCAAATAACAAGTTCGCGCCCACTCCGATCACCGCCTCTACGGACACGATCGATACCGAGATGTTCGAGGCCATCGCGACCAACGTGGATACCGAAGCCATATCTGATACTACCAGGGTCATTGAGGGCCTCATGCTGTTCAGCGCTAGTACGGTCATTCTGACTAGTTTTCTTCTCTGCCACGATGGCATCATCGCCTCTTAAGTTATTGCGCGAAGGGCGGACGAGAGAGGCGACAGAGCGGGCCCATGAACGTTCTGCGTAAGCGGTGCCCATGAGGCGAGCGACGAGTTCGGGTTTAGTTTGAGGGCGGGCAAAGGCGCGGTCGGTGAGGATGGGGGATTGGTAGAGCCAGCTGATTATTTCGGCGAGCGTGTTGCTGCGGTGAGGAAGAGCGGCAAGGTGGCGGTTTGGCCAGAGGGCGAGGAGGCTGGTGGCGTAGAGGGCGAGGAAGAAGCAGAGGGCGTAGTAGCCGGAGAGCTCGGCTGAGACGCGGACGATGTCATCGATTCTGTAGTACTGGGTCCAGAAGCAGCCGCCTGCTATGATGGGGATGGAGATAGATGTGAGGGAGACGAAGGATAGGACTGCGGTTTGGAAGTGCTTATTTTCTAGTGCTGCCAGCGTGACGGAAAAAGGGAGGCGGCAGGCGTAGTCCACCAGGAGGGATGCCTCAGCGGTGGCGCCACCTTTTGACGATAGAGCAATGTACGGCTGGAGTACGCGGAGCGAGTAGTCGAGTGACAGCAAGGATAGGAAGAGGAAATTTCCGATCAGTGCCGGGATAAACGAATAGAGAAAGTTTGAAGCAGAGAATCCATCGGAGCCTGTGCGAGCAAAGACTTTTGGTAGGAAGCCTAACCGAACTGCGCTGTTGATGAAGCTGATGACCAAGAAGGCCACCAACAAGACAACGGCAATGACAATCCAAGCGATGACTGGTCCATCTTTCAGGTACCATGGCAAGAATCGCAATCGCACATTTGGACTACGAATGTCCATGCGGATAGAAAAGTCATTGCCCTCAGCTGGTGCGGAGTTTGCGCGCTCTGCTCGTTCCCTGATGCGTCCCGCTTCAACCGAAAATCGTCGAATCTCCGCACCCTCTTCACCAATGCCATAAAAGACGTCATTGGGTCGGCTAGTGGTAGTCCAGTAACCGATGCGATCGGCGCGGTTGCTAACAAGGTGCCAGTCCGCCTTTTCAAACGTCTCCGAATTGTTGTAGTCGCCCAGGTTGTTTGCGCGTTCAAGAAGCGCAATAATATCCGCTAGAGATCGAGGATCCCACTTCAACCCGGTAGGGTTGCGCATGAGGAACATCATCAAGTAGATCAAAGCGATAATGAGGAGAATGTAGAGGACAATGACAGTCCAGATGACGCCTTGAACAGCGACCCATCTCCAGACGCCACGCCCGAGGTCGTATCGTACATTGAAAGCAGAAGCAAGAAGGGGTATCGTCCAAGTAAACAGCCATGCTGTGATGAAGAAGGCGCCGACTCCAGGGTGTCCGGCGCGGAAATGCTCAAATCTTGGTAGCAAGAATTGCGTGGGATACAACCGCGAAAAGACGGCTTCGGATCGTTGGCGAAACGAGTCCGAGTACATGGAAATGAAAGGTATGAGGCGCTGGAGAGCTGTCTGGACTTGTATGAGCCAGAGAAGCATGAGCATTCCAACCAAAGTCGGAAGGTATCGAAAAACAAAGTAGCGACCGTCGCCAAAAGCCTCGTAGTCCCAGAGTCCATAGCCTCCGTTGCGGTTCGAGTAGATAGCGGAGAAGATGAGTGCAGCGACCACGACCAGACATAAGAAAATGAAGAGGCATATCCAAAGCGGGCGAAGGATGGCGGGGAGGAAGTGAAGAGGTACATGTGGTTGAGAATGCGCTATAAACACGTCCTTTTGAGAAGACGATGGCTGTCGTCTGTGCTGTTTGTCTTGTGGTGGGTTGTATGGTTGAGTTGCCATGGGTGCGGGGGCAGCGGCAAGTGGTGTCGATGACTGCCTCAAGGCCTTTCGGGGCATGTGCTGACCCATTCGCTCCTGAGTCCTCTGGTCTTGAGCCATGTATCCCAATCCATTGTCGTGGATGATCCTATCGACAGGATAGTCTTCCTCTTCCTCTGGCCGGACCTCTGGGTATATCCTCGATCCTCTGACCTCTTCATCTCGAGTAAGTTGATCGATAGCAAAGCGAATGTATGGTGTTGTATCTTGGCCCGGTGTGGTTGCCTGCGATTCAGTGTCCATGCCGGACAGTAGTTGTGATCGTCTCGCGTCTTGCGTCACTGGTCTCGACTCCTCGGCAATGGTGGATACAGCTGGCGACTGAGGGCGGTCGTGAACGAAGGAAGGCTGATGAGGCGGAAGTTGTTGTCTAGGAATACCAACGCCGCGCAATGAGGTTACTGGAATATCAGTATGTGGCACTAGCTGCTCATGGCTCTGTGCTGGTGTTCGGTATTGAGAAGGCGGTGTCTGGAAGAAAGGCCTCCTCTCTTCACTGGAGCTGGATGCTTGCTCGGATGCACTGTAGAAACCTTCAGAAGCAGCCAGTGAAGCAGCTACACTCTGTTGTGAGCTTTGGTGGGATAGCTGAGGTTGAGAAACTAGAGCTTGGGTCAGCAAGATGCGTGCCTTGAACAGTCGACGCCGCGTACCTACCGTTGGTTTGCTTGAGTTGGAACTCAGGCCCCACACTCATATCTTCCCTATTACGCTAATCAAGTGGAGTTGTGCAGGAATGTAGCATCGTGAAGTTTGCATGTGCTGGCTACTGCTAACTTTTCTATCGGGAGGTTGGTGCATTACGGAATTAGTGTGGCTGGTTCTCTACGAGATGGCTGGCACATGCAGGGGCACGTCACCTAGCGGTGTTCCAAGCTTCTCTCTACCATAGGTGAGACATGTACCAAATCATCAAATTAACCCGAGAAAGAGCAAGATTCTCGCATCTAGCGAGTATCATTCGTGCATGAGGTTGCGGTATGGCTCTGCTGTGTTGGCATCGATAGCTTCCCCGCGACACCAACGCACTAGCGCCCGACGGTGAGGCCCGGGCGCCCTCGTCGGAAATCCCAGTCCCAGCCTCACTCAACACTCATCTTCCAGCAACAGCGCTGCATCTTTCACTACCTACCCCCACTCGGATCGATTGAGCTCCCAGTTGGACGCGATGCGATATGGCCGAATCAAGTGTGGGTATGAGTCTTGATACCCGTCAGCTCTGTCCACTATACGCCGTTAGAGAGAAGTCTTGTTGTAGTCTTCCTTCCTAGTCAACAAAGACGTGAGCGCTTGGAGTGCTTCAGGCGAGAAGTTCTTGTCGTACTTGACCATCTGTTTGACAATAAGCTGACTATTATATGTCTTCCCTTATCATACTAACTGCACCGTGAGCTCCCTCGATCGTCACAGACTGGTCTGGAGACGTCTTAACTATGCGGAACTGGTATCAAGTCGTTCTAGATGCGTACCGCAGCGTCAGCTTCAGCTTCAGCTGTGCAATCGGCGACTTCGCAGCGGGCGCAATCGCCAAGAGTCGATGCTTGCAGCTGACGTATCTTTGCGCACAGCCGTACCAACTCTTCAGTTCCCACCATTGTGCCCGCATTCTGTCCGCTTTTGATCACCTTGGGGGCCTTCAATCCTGCTGTAGCTTCTGAAGCCCTCTTGGCGGAATGCTCGGCATTTGCTGTTATCTGGTGGGGTCGCAACTGGAATAGCTGTTGAGGAAACGGCCCTTGCGACGTATCTTGGGTCTGAATGTGACTAAATCAGCCACTAAAAGAATCGATATCATCAGTTCCGCCTCGCTCCTCGAGGGTGTACGCCTAATAATCTTGATGTAAAACACCTCGTAGGCGTTACAATAGAAGGGCAACGGCTACCATAACCTCGCGTCCACTTCCCGTCATTGTGCCGTTCTCTCATTTCTGCAAAGAGGGCTGTGTTGAATCCCTCGCGCTCAAGCCATGCTCTGCCACCGGACGCGGGTTAGGTTCCTGAGGCGTTAATCCTTCGCTTACTTTCTTTCAGCTGCCAGTACGTAATGTGCGGTTAGGCTTTGGACAAGACACCCAAAATATCCCAAAATCTTCAGCCACGATACGGGAAAGTGACGACTAGTCTACATTGAGCAAGATTGGTCTCGATGAATGCATGTCGCGTATTGCGCCTGATACGGATAAGGCAAAGGATGTGTTTAGGCCTTCTCCGTGCGTACCACTACTACATGCTAACCTTGTGCTGTTCATCTCCAGAACTAACGGCTACGCCCTGCTCCAAGTCTTTCGTTATCATGCTTTGAGCTATTCTCTCTCCACTTACTCTCTCCCACCTTCACTTCTTTCTTGACCCCACTTCGCTTAATTCACATTACCAACTCCGCTTTCCTCATCTTAATCTCAGATTCATTGTCAATATACCACCAAGTATCACCTTGGCCGATAACTATCCAGGGAGTACCCTTTGATATCGGCGCAACCATCGTCATGGCAAACTCCTCGTTCTTCAATTTCCATTGTGAAGCTGGAGTTGAATGGTAAACAATGCACTGCAACTCGTTGGAAATCACCACTGATAACATACAGGCATGCATGCGCCAGCGGAAGCAAATTCGTAGGGTGCTGCGCGGCAGACCCGTGTTCTAATGGATGTGCGCAAGGCAGCATCCGCCCCGGAGCATTCAACATTACACATCACGGCGAATTCCCTGACGCCAGTTGTGGAGCTGCCAGTAACTTCTGGTCATGCATCGCTGGACCTTCTTTCTGGGGATGTTGCAAGTCGAATCCTTGTTCTACAGGAATATGTCCGCAAGGAGACCTAGTGCCTGCTTTTATGGACCGACCAGAACAGCTCCAAGCTTATGTTTCAGCAAGCTCTACCGATGCTTCTACACCTTCCACTCCCGGTGCTTCAGCAAGCCCCAAGGCCGACACTTCAAACAAGAGCAACACTGGCGCCATTGTCGGCGGAGTAGTGGGTGGAGTGTTTGTCATCGGCATTATTGGAGCACTCATCCTGTTCTTCCTTCGTAGGAGGCGCAATCGCAAGCGAGAAGAAGGCTACATGGGAGCAGCAACGATGGTACCGATGATGAATGCAGAGAAGCACAACGGGAACAGTAACTCAGTGCAGTATGACGGTCAGTCACGTAGGTTATCCGATTCCATTTGAACTAACCAAGCTAACATTGACGATAGCACCACCTACGTATTCTTCTCCCGAGCAAAACTACCAGCAGGGTTTCCCCGTCAAAGGCCAACAATCGTATCACCAGTTCGCCAGTCACGCAAGCGAGCCCCAAGAACTGCCTGCAGATGTTACTCCGCCTCGGGCACAGCGATATTCGGAACTTCCAGCCGAAATCTCGCAAGGCGTTGATAACCGGCGGTTTTCTGAGCTTCCTGCTGGAGCCAACGAACCCACACGGCCATCAGAACTGGAATCGCCGGAGACATCCCCCAGGCCTCAGCAAACAGAGTTTCCAAACGACATGGCCAAACGTACAGGTGAAAACGGAGGATTGGGCATCCACTAAGCGATTGCTTGGGTGACAGAGAGGTGCAGTTTTGATCTCAGGGCGAATTCGTCTCTAGGCATGAGTAAGAAAGTCGAGAGCTCGGTAGAGCTGTCGGCAAATGGTGAGCGATGGTTCTTCAATCCAGTGCACAAGGATAGGTACTAGGCACTAAAGATCTCGGTGCACATGAGCGGAATCCTTCTCCGATACTCCAATTTCCTTCCAAGCCTGTATATACCCACAACTTCGATGTATGTTAGTTTGACGTGTAGCCTTGCTCGACAGAGCGGCCTTGACAATAATCAGTTCTCTTACTATTACCAATCATCTGAGACATGGCTACTAATCATGCCCGGCAAACTTTACCCTTTTTTCATTTCTAAACAGTACTACTTGACCCCAAGAATAGCCCCCAATCTGACTTCCAGAAGCATCCGTCTGACTGCGCCGCCATGCAGCATTTACGCCCCCAAACTGAATTTGTCCATGACGCCCGCAACACATCATCGTACAGCCTATTTCCTTTCTCGATTCTTTAGCCCGGGTTTTTGCTTTTGTCTCAATTGCTGCCGCGCTCGCGCTTGTTCCAGCTCCGCGAGCTGTGCCACTCACATGCTCGCTTAATAGCCCAGCTGCCGTACAACAGGAAGACACCAGTTTCTTACTTGCATCAATCCACGCCAATGCCGCACAAGCTGTGCTGCATCATGCGCCCTTTTACGCAGCCTTGGAATAGGGCGTGTTCTTGGTGTCGTGTGGGCTTGCCACATTTGCTGAGTGGCTGACGATAATCGAATGCAGAACACGACGGCTGAGCCGCAGCATACGCCAGATACTGGCTTTGTCCATCTAGCCACGCAGCTGCGCTGAACATGTGGTTCAGGCAACCAGGATTTCAGGTCTTGGTTGCACGTCTGAGAATGTTTTTCTTTTCGTCATCATCACCTTTATTCGTTCCATCTCTTTGGGATACCGAGTACGTCTGTCTTCTTGGACTGCTTTTCGCCCACCGCTCATACGAGAGAGTGTTACACGGTATTTTTCTTCTTTTGTGAGTTCCGTTTGTGTGGGAAGGCTATATCAGCTTTCATCAGCCTTCTCATCGCGGATCATGTCGAGTAATCTTACTGTCCGTCAGGACTTTTC
This sequence comes from Pyrenophora teres f. maculata, assembly GCA_014334815.1. NCBI lineage: Eukaryota > Fungi > Ascomycota > Dothideomycetes > Pleosporales > Pleosporaceae > Pyrenophora > Pyrenophora teres. The sequence continues at coordinate 484,554 of CP060576.1, read as the reverse complement.
CCCTTCTTGTCCGTCTGGGGGTACATGGTGGGCTTGTGGATATGGAACGTAAGTGACAGTGTTCTCTCTCTATACTTCTTTCCATCTCTGATGTTGACCACCATAGATACTTCGTCGGTTGCTGTGCCAGAGACCCGTGCAGCATCACTTGTGCAGCTGGTAACTTGTATCCCGGAGCCTTTGATCCAACACAATATGGAAAGTTTCCCGATGTTACGTGTGGCACAGGCAGTAAATTCTACACATGTACAGCTGGTCGTAAGTTCATGTCTCTAGCTGCTGTCTTTTGACCATGGCTAAATCGTAAGAGAAACATTTTGGGGTTGTTGTAAAACAAACCCATGCGCCCAAGGCGGCTGTCCAGACGGCGACCTAGAAAACGCAATTCTGAATCGGCCTGACCTACTCAGTGCGTACCATGCTACTGGAGGTTCGACAACGATTTCGAGTGCGACAGCTACGTCATCGCCTGGCTCATCAGCTACCGCATCTTCACAACAAGACAACAAGACACCAGTTGCAGCTATAGCAGGCGGAGCAGCAGGAGGTGCTTTCGCCATAGCAGCTATAGTAGGCATATTACTATACTTCTGTTGTTTCAAGAAGCGACGAGACAAAATATCAAGAACACAAACCGTGCCCCTAGTCAGCGGCATGACAGAAAACGACCAGCAACATCCCCACATAAAACCCGCTGATGGTAAGTGAAGAAACACATACTTATCGATGACTTTGCTAACACAAACCTCTCAACAGCACCACCATCCTACACATCCCCCAACCCAAACTTCAGCACCTCAACCCACGCCTTCTACAACCCACACACCCATCCTCCCGGACCCCATGACCCCAACTACATGACCTACGCCTACAACGCAAACGCCCATAACAACCCCTACGACCTGCCCCACCCCCACCAAACCCCCCAAGAACTCGCCCTCACAAGTCCCACAACCGCACCATCCACACCCCTCCAATTCCGCTCGCACAAAAGCATGTACGGCCATGTACGCGGGCCCTCTGAACTCTCGGGCGAGCACGCAGTTAGCGAGCTGAGTTCCGGGCCACAGTCACCAGAGATGAGGGGGAGTGGAGTTTGGAAGGGAGGAGTGGGGATAGGAGGGGGAGAAGAGCAGTTTACGAAGAGTGGAGTTGGGGTTTCTGCGCGGAACGCGGCGGGAGTTAGTCCTTTGATTGAAGACCGGAATCGAGACCGACATCAGCATCAGAACCAGCACTGGGAAGAAGTCACAGCCGAAGAAGAGGAAATGGCCAAAATCGCTGTACCCAGACATCAAACGTCTTCTCCACCACCACCACCACCACCACCACCACCACCACCACGGCACTCAACGACGACGACGACGACGACAGCTGCCCATCCACCGCGACATCCTACACCCTACCACACATCCCGCTCCCACACACCTTCTAGATCACCCTCACCCTCACCCTCATCTTCCCCACAGCACCCTATACTCCCCAGACACGGAGGCGGAGAAGAAGAGTTCAAAGCAGTCCGGAATTGGATGGCGCCTAGGAATTGGGATTCGCCCCCTCAACACCAAGATGGTCAGCAGGGGGCTACGACGCAAAGGCGGATACGCAGGAAGAAGAGGATGGAGGGGGAGGCTGGGAGTGCGAGCGGAAGTAGTGATGGTAGTATTGGTGGAGGGAGTAGTGGGGATGTGCAGGGTTTGGGTGTTGTTGGTGTGGGTGGTTTGGAGGGAGAGGGGAGGAGGAGGAGGAGGGGAGAGGGGAATGGAGATGGGGACGGGGGTGTGAGGGATGAAAGGGATGTTAGTGGGGGATATGCCAATGCGATATAAAGAGCACGGTTTTTTTTCACGTAGATAGATTTCTTCGTCCCTCGGGACTGTTTTCCAACATCTCTGCATAACAAATTTCATGTTGAATACAAATTCAAGCCAATTTCACATCCACATCCACATCCACATTCAAATTCAAATTCACATCAAGTCCATATACCGCCACCATCAATTTATCCCCCAGCATGCCCAACCCAACCCAACTCTTTCCCTCATCCCAACCAAACCCCCCTCACGCCTAAAATACCGTCCCATCACTAACCACCAAAATCGGACTCCCCTTGCCCACCGGCCTCTTTTCCTTGGCAACCTCCCTCCCCGCCTTCCACGTCCCCGCCTCAAGCAACTGCGCCATACTCAACTCTACACCGCTCATCTTCTCCAGCACAAGCTTATACAGCCGATCCACCAACACCAGCGTCATAGCACGCCACTCGACAACAACATCGTCGCCCGCCGCAAACGCCGGAAGGCCTTTATTCTCGCCCGTCGCTATACCAGCGGCGGCAGCAGTGGCGAGACCGCGTTCGAGAGAAGCGGGTTTGAGGGTTAGCACGCCTAGGTCGACGAAGAGGCCGCCGTTGCGGTATTCAGGGAGTGCGGTTAGGGCGTCTGTGTTTTTCCACGTGAGGTGCAGGATGCGGGTGAAGGGGACGGTGAGGGAGTAGGCGAGCCATTGGGTTAGTTTGTGGAAGGGTTGGATAAAGGTTGTCTCGTCGGCGGCGGTGGACGAGGAAGCGACGGTTTTCAGGGTATTGAGCGGCCATGCGTCACCGAGTGCTTGGCCGTTTACAACTGTGCGGTCTTGGGGCCAGATTGGGATGAGTAGGGTTTGCAGGATGTCCCAGAAGGTTAGGATGTCGAGGGTGGTGCCGTCTGGAGATGTGGTTTTCATGTAGTCTATGTGTCGGGGGGTGGTTAGTTGGGGTGGTGTGGTGGTCAAAGGGGAAGGGGGGGTTTTGTGACGACTTACCAACGACATTTCCAGGCCTTCCTTCTTTGCCAAAGACCTCAGGTTGTGAAAGTAGTGACTTCCCTAGACTACGCAGCAGATTGGCCCGCGACTCCACACCCAGCATGGGATTCGTGTCTGAGATCTGAAAGCCCTTGGCCAGTTCCTCCGTCTTGAGATCTTGCAACCCCTTGCCTACAACCCCACCCTCAGCGTCAGCAAAAGTCCCATGCACACAAACTCGGAAACAAGCAAAAAAGAAAACTTACCATCAACACACATGCCCATGCCCTCTCCCCCACTCGTAAACGCCCCCTCGCGGAACAAATACAAACTCGCCACGGCAATCCCCTCACTCCGCTCATACTGCGTCTCCGTCCGGGGTTCCACATAGCGCCAGTGATCGCCCGCGCCCGCATCCAACAGCACAGAAACGAAGAAGAGATCAATCAGTCTACGTGTCGACTCCAGGTCATCGCAACCGAACTTTTTCCACTCTTCGAGTAGGGCGCCGATGCGGGGGATTTTGCCGACTTCGAAATGCTGCCAGCGGCCGTGAGGCGGGATCGTGTGGTAGGCGTCGGGGCCAAAGTCACGCTATTGGATTTAGGGAGGGTTGGGGAAGGGATAGAAAACAGACAAATCTAGACACACACCTTGACAACACCAGCAACATAGTCAGCCGCCTCTCCCAACTTCTCCTCATGAACATCAAAATGCGTCAATTTGCCTGCATCCGCCGCCTCTCCCACCAACTTGGCTCGCTCGCGTACCGCACGCAGAGAGAGGAGGTATTTGACCTTGTCGTCCATTGTTGAATTTACTGCTTACGAAACTGGCAATCGAATGATGATGATGATGTTGATGATGATGACGATGGAATAATGGTAGAGAGATTAAGAAAGCTGTTGGCAGCTTTGTAGCTAAAGTGCTCAACATGTGATGTGTTATGTACGGTAGGTACAGCTAATGTGGGGTTTAGCGTCGCACTACATGTGGTATAGGCCCCTGGGGCCCGCGTCTTGCCCGAAACAGGGTAGTTTGACGACGTGGAGAACCACTTTTTTTCGTGCTTCACAACCTTCGATAAAGGAGGACGTCGGTGGTTGCCGATGGCTTACCATGCTTTGGTGAAATCTGACCACGACTGTTTCTTTGTAGCACGGTTGGTTGTCTGGAGCTGAGAGATTGAGAATAGACATTTCATTACGGAGAGTTTTTATCATCAGCTGCCATTCGGCTGCAAGCGTCGTCGAGCTTAGTAGCTACCTAGGTAGCTTGCTGCTCCGCCTTCCGCCTAAGAGGCTGCATACTCCCTCATATTTTCCAGCTCTTCGACCTCAAATGTCCTCCTTCTTCCAACGACCTAGAGGATATCCCGTCCATGTGTGACAGTGATCCTCTCCTCGTAAAAAAACACACACACACACGAAAAACTGCGTAAACAAATGCGTCCTGGTGGGTCGCAATATAAAATGGTACAACTAGCCCTCCCAAAAGGATTGGTGATGAAAAGCATAACACGCGGTGTGCCTCCAGCATGCGCGGGGAGTAACCGCATCACAAAGTGCGAAGCAGGAGTGAGGTGTAAAAATGAGAGCCTGAACAACGGCGCACCCACCAGAACATGGACAAACGGTTCGCCAAAAGATACCCGAAGGTGGAACAAGTAAACTTCTGTGGTGTATCCACGCTTTACGCTAGGACCTGCCGTACCATGCGAAGAGATATCGTACCCCGGAGTCGCCAAAGACGAATGAAAATCAAAAGCAAGCATCGCAGACCAGAAACTGCTTTTGAAGTGAGATGTTGAGACTAAAGGAAATACCGTAGTATCGGATGCGGCGTGGGTCATTAATGTAAAGTCAATTAGAGGCGTAGAAAGGCGACGTTGAAATCAATCGTCGCTGTTGAGTGATCGCCCAGGATCGCTGGTCTGTGGCGTTCGCAACTGGGATGAGCTGCCGAAGCTAGACAATTGCTTCTCTGGCTCCCGGTGATTACTGGGCTTTCGCTTGAAAAAGCTCATAATCTTTCCCGTAGTTGTTTTCCGGCCAGGGCTAGAACATGTAGGTGACGAGTTGGGCGAATCGGTACTGGGCGGCGCCAGCGAGTCCGGCATTACGTCCTTTAATGGCGCGCGTCCATCTGCATCGCCATTCCTACCATCGCGAGTGCGTCGGCGCGAGCTCATTTGTCGCCACCAACTCGAGTCACGCGAGCCATCGGAGCGCGTTGCGTTGCTTTCAGCACTGAGCTTGTTGTTGGAGTCCCAGTGTTGAAGCTTCGAGGTACCTATGTTACCGTTTGCGTTCTGCGAGAGATCGACTTGAGAGTGACTCTGCGACGACGGTTCCGAGGCCGGATAAGGATCGAGAGCTTTTCCAGATTAGTTCATGGTAATTTATATCCTGAGTGATGTTCACTCACTCTGATTGCGCCTGGCATGGGCCGGAGCCGTAACAGGTCTGGCATTGTCTCTTTCCTTTTTTGGAGAGGACGATCTTGTCAAGGTATCTTTGCGATCTCCTTGTGAGCGCTCCTCGGGACCCTTGGTCGATCCTTTTTGGGCGTCTGCGTTTGGAGTTTGGGTGACCAATATCGCGGTCAGACTAGGATCTCTACTGCCTCGTCTTGACGAGGCAGCGTTTTCGCTGGAGCCTGCAGCTCTTTGGGCAGGAGTAGCGGTCGTGGAAGATCGCCTTGAGCCTTTGTCAATGATGGAGGATGATCTCCGGGATTCAAATGACGTGGTATGTATCGAGCCAGTCGAACCTCGGCGGGCAGCCTCTTCGGGTGAGATGGTCTTGATTGCACTCAAAGGTATTCTCACTGGCGGTCGGACTGAGCCTCCGGATAACGGGCTTGGAGTCGGGTCAATGCTAAAGCCCGGCGTCGATAGCCCGAGAGTCATATTCTTGGGCTTCCTCTTCCGGTGCCGTTCATCGTGTATCTTCTTCTCCCAGATATCTTTGTTGATGAGCATCTCATCCACAGCAAATCGCATTGCAGGCAATATATCCGCAACAGCCTCAAACAAAGGTCTGGCGAATATGTTCATGAAGCCAATCTGGGATTCGCCGAGTTTGATGACGTCTTCCCGCACAGGCGGACCACCGAACAGACACGAGGGCATTTCCAGCTCTTGCTCCATTAAACCTTGGTTGCTAAACTCGTCCGTGAGGATGTTGGCCCATTTGGCAGCAGTTTCAAATTTCCGCGCCTTGGGCAAGATTAGATTGCAAGTATGAAACACGAGTCAAAGAGAGGACTTACCACATTACAAATGTCTGCGCATTTGATAAGAAGACCACACGTCAGATCCTTTTGTTCATCCTGCACCTTTGAATTCCACATATCTACCGCGCCTTTGTCATGGGCAACCTTTTGTTGTAGGTAGCCTAGATCGCTCATGTATTTGAAGTGGAGGCCCATGTCGGTCGCAAGGATGTTGTTGATCATGAGTTTCCGCATGGGGATATCGGCAAAGGCTTTGGGCCAGTACCGGCGCAGAATCTGAGAGTAAGCAGCGCAATGGAAGGATTCGAGAACGGAGCGATCGTTGTAGAGTTGTGCCAACGGAGCGTTCAACGCGACCAGAAAAGCATTGTTGACTCCCGGGTGGCCAACATCGTGTCCAATAGCAGATATAAGAAGCGTAAGCGCGTCAAAGGGCTTCAACAGGCCAGCAATGGGCGATTTCGGTGCGGGGGTGGTGTAGGTGCTGGACGAGTCGGACGGGTACGGAGGCAGGGTTCCGATTCGTACGAGGAAGTGGAAGAGGGCTTGTAGAACATCGACGACGTGGCGGAAGTTGTGGTATTTGACAAACTCGTTGTATGCCGTCCGACTGGCTAAGAGGAAGATGATCATCTCATCTGTAGGGTGGTGTTAGTGTAGTCGGTATTATATTGACCTCTTTTTGCCTACTTGCCTTCGGCTATTGCCCATTTGGCCAATTCAGGCATTTGCAGGGCATGCTTGAGCATTACCAGAGCGCCATATAGGAGCTCGTCATCAGTCAAGTCGTGTGCCGAAAAGGCCCAGGTACCGACCAGATATTCCACCATTTTCTTCCGGTCTTGATCAAGATGAAAGTCACTGGAGGGGTTAGTCGTGAGTGGGCTACACGGGAGTTCGAACGTACGTGGATTCGAGGGAGTCTCCAACGGTCTCGGGATTGCAGATACCAGTCATGAGATTGGATACCATGGCTTCGCGTAGATAGGCATACGGTTTCGTATCGTCGACGCCAACCCATGACAGCTTCCGATTGCGCTTAGTAGTCAGGAAACTGGCCTCTTCGCGACTAAAGTCCTTTTGCAACCGGTAGGCGTGCACGGCCAGTCCAAGCATGCGATCGCGGGACATTGGACTTGTCAAGACGTCGACGGCGCCGGCATCCAGATATCGATTTAACCGGACCGAGTCACCGAGCGAGAAGGATAATTGAAGACCAGGCGAAGGGAGTGGACCGGATGAAGATGGCTCGTCGTGGGTCAAGCCCGACAGCATGACTACAGGCACGACGAGCTTTGAGAAGTTGCGCGAGGATATCTCGGACGAAATGTGGGTAAGAAGGTGCATTGCGTAGATGTCGTCGGGTTCGTTGTAATCGATGCGATTGAGACGCGACGACGTGGGCGAGGGAGTGCGCGGTTCGCGGGACAGGCGTTTCATGCGCTGCTCTTCGTCGTAGGGAATGTCTATTATGACAAAAGTGGGTATGCTGGTTCTTGTGGCGTCGATGAGCTGAGTGATTTTCTGTAAGCAGGCCCTGCCGGTGCTGCAGATGTGTACTGGGGTCGCGAGTTAGTGTTGACCATGGGTGATTGGTAGCCAGCATACCTTCATTGGAGATGGAGAGAATGGCCTCGACATTGTCGTGGACTTCGCGCGGTGAGGTCTTGCCGAGAGCAAAATAACTCTGGCCTACATTGCCGGTGCTCGTTCTCGCAACGAGGGATTTGGACAGCGTCTCCTTGCGCACATGCTCGTCGTTTGCCCTGCGGTCAATGTAGACTACATTGCACGCGCCATGATCCATCGTCTCCGCCTGTGTGCGGCGACCAGCCAGCACTGGTCTCCAGCGCAGAGGGGAGGGAGTTTACGCTTTGGCGCAAAATGGGGGATTTTGGTGGAGCGCAATGGGACGTGTGGAGGAATTGGAGCAGAGTCGCAGGCGGCAGCGGACTCGGGACAGGGCAGAGGCTCTAGAAGCGTGGGGGAGCGCTGCGATGGGGACGACGGGAATGCGCCCGGTGGTCTGAGATGGCTTCTGAAACGGCGACGTGGGTGCAGGCTCCAGGGCAACCTGACGGTGCGACAGGACGGGTGGTAGTGGTGCACACGAAGCCGGCTGTGTGTGTGTGTGAGAGAGGGAGTGTGTGTGTGCCTGTGTTTACACCAGGCGAGGCTGGCTGGCTGGCTAGCGGTTGCGGGAAGTTGGTACTGGTACTGGTCTGGTACTGGTACTGGTACTGGTGGTCGGTGGGCAGGTGCTTGCGGGAGGATACAGCCAGCAGCAGGCAGTAGGCAGTTCGCAGTTGCGGGCCGGTGCTTGCGGGATGGGATGAAAGCAGTCGATGGCCCTTTTTTTTTCACTGGGGAGGGGGAGAGACTGCGAACGACTACAAGGCACTTGTCGGCACCTGTCCACACTTCCAAACTGCGTATGCGCGATGCAGCAAAGTCACGGGCGGATGGGGCTGCAGCGTGTTTGAGGTCGGGGCACTCGACACGCAGCGCCGTCACCAGGCCTCGAGAGGGGGGGGGCTTTGGTGCTTCGGAGCAGCACGCGCAGACGCAGACGCAGGGGCGTTGGGGCTTCGGCGTCAGTGTCGCATGCAGCGCACTCGCAGGTTCGCCTCGACGGTGAGCAGCATCGGGCGCAGGAAAGATGGTAGGGGAGGGGAGGGGAGGGGGGGAAACAAGATCAATCAGGCGTGGGACGGGAAATGGGAAGCGGATGGGTGGCAGTGGGTTCAGGTTGGTAGTAGTAGGTTAGAGAGCCTCTCTCTCCCCACTCGAAACCGACAAAGCTGCGCCAAAAAGAAGGCGAACAAGCCTTCTGGAAGCTTTTGCAGGCCGCCAAATCCTCCGCGCCCCGTCATGGCCAGCCCTGCGACCGGCCGTCTGTCGGTCGTGTCTCGCTGCTGCATGTTGGCGCACCGCAGTGGCAGCTTGTTCTCGGGCACTACTGGGGGTGTTGGTATTGCTTTTGGTATTGCTATTGGCATTGGCATTGGCATTGCCATTTGCGACTACTACCACTATTACCATGATTGCACTGTCAGTACTCGAGCATGGAAGCCTGCAAACCCAGAGAGCCGCTCGCGCGCACGCCTTGGCTGCAGGACGGCTTCTGTGCTGAAACACTGCCCATGGCGGGCTGGGCTGGCCCACGATGCTGAAATGATTACGCCTTGTGCCAAACCCATTCGCTGCACACTGTCTTGGCCTGCTCCGACGCATCCAGTCGACGTCTTGAAATCTCATGCATGCTCATCTAAAATCTCCATGGCCATCCCCGCTTGGACTCTGCCACGCATTCGTCATCTCACCCACCCCCAGCGAGGAACCAGCGAGGAAGTCTTCTGGAAGCGGCCACTCGTATTGCCTGTGGGGACCGAGCGAGCCCCGTCTTCGGTCCGCCTGCGCTCCAAACATGGTCATTAACCAGCGCTGGCCCGCGTCCGTGTGTACCCGTTCATGTTTTGCACTCGATAAGTACACGGTACACGATACACGGTGCACGATACACGGCACACGGCACACGGCTTTCACCATGGCGCCTTGTACATAGCCTGCAGCATCCATGGCACAACCCCAACTTTCAACACTCCCACTCCCTCCTCGCCTTCCCCAGTCCCAGCCTTAGCACCAGAGCGGCAGGTGCGCTTGTTTGATGCCGAAAGCCTCGGCCAGCTACACGTAAGCAGCACCTGGCCCGTGACCATCCACAACAGTCGCTCCATGCGCTGCAAAAACAAAAAAGTACATAGTACATCACTCAAAGGCCACAAGACGACGGCCAAAGACAGACTGCACACGCACACACCCTCTGCCATTCGCCCATCAATTTCACCACCCCCTGTCTACCCGACTCAATCTCGTACTCATCCCACCCGGCTCCGATTGGTTGGTCTTTCATAGATAAGGGCCTCGACAAGCCTCAGCGCTGCCGATCCTCGTGTCTTGGTCAGCTGGAATCCGGGGTCGATGCCCGTTCATGGAAATGAAGTGCAGGCCTGGCGAGCCCTAAGCTCTCGTCCCGCTCACGAATCATCTCGATCCCGGCGCCAAGTGTGCAACACGGCATCGTCCCAACTTCCAATCAAGATTTGGCCCTACGTCCGTGCTCAATACGGGACACGACACGGCCATGACATTACCTGGGCATATGAAATAGCACAAACTTTCATGTCACATTCCATCACATTAAACACGGTATACTACTAGCTTGAACTTCATTTCCGGTAAAAATATCCAACCAACTTGACGAGTTATCAAGGATGCAGTGAGATACTATATACGTACGACTTTGGCACGTGACTGTGGCTGGCTCGGGCCGATGGCTCCCCCGAGTATGGCCCAGCTGAAGTATCGTGACATGTTGTGCTGAAAGCCTGCTACTTTCTAACCAAAGCCCCAGTTTTCAGGAGCGATTTGACAAACGCGATGATAGCCTTGACACCAATTGTAGCTACTTTATCGCCGTCTCCCAAGTTAGGATTGAACGAACAGACGGTAAGAGATGTTGGAGTAGCTTTCTGTGGAACCAGATCCATACATTTCACCAAGTCGTCCTCTTGCAACCCTCCCGGGCTCTCGTACCCATTGACCTTTCCGATGCTCTCATCCAAGACATCAAGGTCGAGATGGACCAAAGCGGGTGAATAGTCCTTCTCACTCAGCGCTTTCGTGAGCTTACTCGCAAAGTCAACGTGTTTGCCTGCTTCTCCCCAGATGACCTCCGCTCCAGCCTTTCGTACAGTCTCTTTCTGACTGTCCTCGATATCGCGAAGACCGCAGTAGATCATCTTGTCGTACTTGTGCGGAGCGTATCCAGGAATCGTCTTTGCCAAACGATGGAAGCTTTCCCCCCCTAGCATTGACAGGCCCATGGCATCTAGGTATCCGTTCGTGTTCGTTGATGGCGTATCCATGTCGTCGTGCGCGTCAAAGTAGATCCAGCCAAGGTCCTCAACGCCCAGCCCACAGGCAACTCCAGCGCTTGCCATACAGTTTCCCGAGAGAATAAGAGGAAAGGATTGCTTGGCGCGCACATCTGTTACCGCCTTGGACGTCCGCCGGAGTAGCTCGAAGCTGCGGCCTATCTCCCCTTCGAAATCATCAACTGGTGCCAGCTCGACAAAGTGTACCGTCACACCCAGTTTTTCCAGCTCTTCAATCACCCCCAGGGCTCGAATGCGGTTAGGGCCATCACCAACACGGTGGTCACGAAGACCAACATGGTAGGGGGAAAAGACAACAGTTATAGAAGTAGCACTCATCGTAACTCAAGTGAAACGTGCCAAAAGTCGGCATGTGGTTCGTAGCAGTGCACACAAGAGCGAAGACAAAAATCCTTTCCACACGGTTCCGCAAACGCCAAGCATGAGTAAAAAATCGGACAACTTCTCCAACTCGGTAGTGGTCGTTTCTCCAACTTCGCTAGCCTTTGACCTATGAACGCGACCTCGGAAGGCCCACCGGACCATTCTGTCCTATACCGGCTTAGCGCGAGCCGTGCATACTCTACCAGCAGATTTAGATGGTTAAGATGAGAAAATATATCCAACCAACTACACACATAGCCCGTCGGCAGAACATCACATTCCACAACACCAAAAACAGTAAATATATACCGCAATTGCAACACATACTAACACATACGACCATAGGATCTTGAGAACAAGGCTTCCCGTTCGCTCAGCCCTATTTAAGCAAGATACCGGCGGATTAGTAGTTAGGTGGGTGACCACTAGCGAATCCCCGCTGTTGTATGTTTTTGTTTTTTGCCATTTCATTTCTGCAAATAGCTTGCTTTGATGGTTGCGCGGCTTATTTATGTTAGTGTGGAAGGTACTTGATCACATTCCGATACATCAATCAACACCTAAATTTTTATCCCGCAGTCACTCTACATTACACAGAGCAACCTGTACCCCGCGGCATGACATGTTTTTTTTTTAAATGTTACATTCCAGAACACCAAAAACAGTAAATATATCCAGCCATCACCACGCATAATAGCACGTACGACCATAGGATGTTAGGAACAAGTTCCCCCTCGCGGTCCGTCAATTCTCGTTGTACAGTTTCTAGAAGAAGTGAGGGCCATACAGCGACAATAAAATATGCGAGTTTATAGATATGGTAGAGTCAATGGGTCTAGGGCGCGACAATGGTGAAACTGTAAGATAACAGGCACTATGGTAGATGCAAGCAGCGTATAGAACTTTGGTGTCTTAGTCTAATATATGTTCTATAAGAGCTAATAAGTGTAAGAATACTAGAGTATTACATAGAGAGGTCATGTATACTACTTAGTCCTTGTCCGCACCAAGGTAGGTTACTAGAAAGAGAGTAGGTAGAGAGCTTAGTAAGTTTTGGGACACTTGGTGGTGTGGGACACTCGATGGTGCTTTATGTCAGTATCAGATACCCCTCTCTGCAGGATCATTCTTCAACACGAAGTGTATCCGAAATAATACCATCAACAATGCCGCCACCAATCACCAGTTTGCTTGCCCATGTATGGTCAGCATGAGCACGGTTTTTGCTCAATTGGCCAAGCCATAACAAAGGGGGTCTGCCCCAATTGAACTTGAATAAGCTTCTCTCCCATTCCGGCCATCTGCCCCATCGTCCCCACAAAAACCGTACTTCTGATCAAACAACAACACATCCTTCGTTCAATTCTTTGACTCATACGATGTTGCTTCAGTCGCAGATCGCACTCGTCTTTTGCGCTATTCTGGCAGCTGCCCCAGTTATCCATGCGAAGGGCGTTGTATACGCTGGAGCATGCACTGACTCTGAGAATAGCGATTGTAGATCGAGAGGACTTCGTTGTCTCAGGTGGAAGTAGGTACATTCTATCGTCTACACGAATCCGACCAACGCAATTTTAGGGATGTAGGCGCTATATGCATGTACGTTGAAAAGGTATGCCATGATGGGTGCAGTAATGGCTATGAGGGTAGACCCCTCGAAGCGTACGTTTATGTTTACATCCCCCGTCTGTAGCCACACTTTCTAACATTAGTAGTAATCGGTTCGGCTTGGATTGCGGTTGCGTTAAATAGCCAACCTGCTTATCCTCGACTACTCGACCCTTTGCATCATCCGACAAGACGAAGCAATATTCATCTCGACATCTCATTAAACGTTTGGACAAGATGGCGCCACAGTCAACTTAGCCACAACTTGGGAATACGCTCTCTTTGTTCACACTAGCCGTTTTGATATACACTCTTTGAACTCTCTATTCTCAGGTTCTTCTCTAGTTGTTGCTATGACTGTGTCTGTTGATTCCGAGCATCAAGGGCAAACTTGTAGGCCCGCACGTTTAACGCAATGCTCGATGTAAGCGTTTACTGCCGATGTATGCGTTGATGATCGGAGCGACTAAGCCAACATTGCACCGATATTCGTGGCTTACATGCATTAGTGGACAAGGTAGCCATGTCACAGCATACGCGGCCTACCGTACTATAGTAGACTCGTATTGACCTAGACCATCTTGGCTTTGAGTCGGCCAAGCCTACTACACCTTTCCGTCTCCTACCTCTCTTTCTCCTCGATCCTAATCAAACCCATTCCCAAACCACAACAACATCTTAGTGTTCCCTATCTTCATTATGCTACCGTAATCTCTGGGTCTATTTGCGTTTTCCGCCTTCGCGGCAGTTGCGCAAGGCGCAAGTGTTTCACTGGATGCACGCCAGGGACCCAAAGTTGCATGGATTGGGCCCCGGTGCAACGATGCAGAATTGAAATTCTGTAAAACAATCGAAAAAACAGTGGCCGAGAAAGGATGTGGTTAATATGGAGTGTTCAATCTACACGCAAGCGTAGTCCAACGTCTACATATGACGTTTTGTTAACCTATATGTAAATAGAGAAACGCCAGGCGGAAAATTGATCGGACCTATATGCGAGGAGGTTAGGGCTACGTACAGTAGATTGTGAATGTCCGAATCGGAGCACCTGTCTCTGGCTTGCGCCGTCAGCGTTTTCTTTATACCCACACGTTTTGTAGCTATAATTACTAACAAAAGTGAAGCAATACTCAGAATTACCAGTACGGCTGTTATCCGTGATTCCGAATAGGGTATTGCTAGGACAGTAAGCCGATGTTGGGTATACGTACGCTGCTGACATTTTAGTATCGGCACAGGCAACAATCTGGACGATCAAGGGAAGCGGTCCATGAATTACGCCGAACTAACTCAGCTTTAGAGAAGGAAACCGAGTATTTAAAGAGGCCAGTTAGTTCTTAGTTTAGGCAACTCAGCTTGCAAGTCTCTCAACTTACACCATGTTGTCCAAATCTCAAGTCCTATCTACCTTTGTCGCTTTTGCGGCAATTGCGCAAGCTATAAGTGTGCCGCTGGATTCGCGCGACGCCCCAGTGATTGGCTGGAACATGTTTAATTGCTCGTCCGTAGAGAACGATTTTTGCAGAACCTATGCCAGAGGTAGGGGAATCGGATTTCAGACTTGCCGAGTTCTCTCGTAAGTACAATCCGACGTCTAATATATACATTACCAACTCGCATTTAGACCGTCAGAAAGTATTCCAGGTCCTCAGGACCCTGTATGTCTTTCATCCGACAGTTGTACAAGCAGCTGTCCGTATCAAAAGGGCTATTCTATTGTGGGCTATATCCCTATGCCGTAAGCGCCTTTCTCGATATGTAGACCCTCTAGGTACGACTACTGACGAATCTAGGAATACACCTGGCTACACCTGCGCTTGCGGTCTTTCTAATCGATTCGCTTGATAGCGGCATTCGACGGAGCACTTGGATTTGATCGTGTCGGGATTGGACCAGCAACACCATCGGATACGCTACAGCAACCATTCTCTTCTCTATAAAATCAATATCATGAAAGAAGGAGAGTGGGCATTGCTAGGACCTTGTAAAGAAGCTGCACTAAGCCTACTTGGTTGTTGATATAACCTTGATGATTCGTCACCATCTTAGTTTGATCTGTCCTCGCTCTCCTCTCCACCCTCAACATCTAAAATTACATCCCACCATTTCCGAAAATCCCGATTAATCCACGCCTTTAGTACTTTCAGGCTCTTTGTCGGTGGATAGGTCTGTGCTGTATTTACCGTGTTCCCTAGAGCAACGGAATAGAAGATCTGAATGTGCGAGGCATATTTCCGCATGTCTGAGTTCGGTATATTTCAAACGCGTTGTTCCGCCGGGAAAAGGAAGCCGTCAATCTATTCGACACGCAAATAATCTACGTGTACTTTGGTTTACAAGAGTAAAATCCCAGGGCACTGGGGGTGGGGAAAGTACGCTCGAAAAGCAGTTCAGGGGAGCATTCATCCCATCACCTCATGAATATTTTCTTCCATTTCACATTCGACACCATCAGGTGTCCCGCAACTTTCCAACATCATACATCCCAACTCTATATTATTTCCAACTAATTATACAACATGTAATCATACAAACGGTTATCCTACTATACTACAGCCTCGCATTTCTGTACTCCCTCTTCCATTTCCCCAACGGCACTTGCACATCTCCCGCAAACTTCTTCGTGCTCCTCTCTTACCCAACGCCAACAGCGTGGACACTTTTCGCTACTGGGCGGGTGTACGACTACTTGTGCTTTGTGTGGCGTGGTGGTAGTCGCACCATCTATAGACGCCAAACTGGGTAGGGTTGTTTCTTCCTCTGCGTACCATGGCCAGGTTTGCGCGGCTGTGGTGGTAGTAGTAATAGAGGAAGAAGACGGCAAGATGCGGATATCAACCTGACTTACAACCAAGAGTTCCGCGAGTTGCTTTTCCACCTCCCCCACCATCTCAGCACTTGTACTCGTATGCTCCTCACCCATAGCCTCACAGAACAATGCCCTCAACATGTCCACACCCTCCTCTTCCAAATAAATCGTAACCCCACACTCCAACCCTGACCCAATCCGCCCCTCTGCCCTCACCTTCTCCTGCGCACTCTTGACCTTATCCCCCAACACCCCCAAAACCCTACCCACCTTCTCCAGTGCCTCTCCCACCCCCTCCATCTGCGGCATCACCAACGGCCCCCAAATCGCCCTTGCAGGATGCACACTGCCCTCCCTCAATTTGCTCGGAACATGATCCCACACCTCCTCTACCAACAACGGTACCACCGGTGCCAACATCTGTAGGAGTTGGAAAAACACCACGCCAAGTACTCGCTGTAGCATCTCACATTCTAACTTGTCCCCCGTGTACATTCGATCTTTGATCATTTCGAAATAGCCCGCGCTGAGATCAAGTCCAATGTATCTATTCACTGCGCCTACGCCCTTGAAGAACTCATAGTTTGCGTAATGTGCATGCACATCGTGACTTACCTGTGCTAGTCGGTGCAGCGCAAGACGATCGGCTAGGTGGCCCAAGTTCGCCATGTCGTGGGGGTTAAGAGTGTTGTTGAAACTACAAAACGGCGGGGGGCAGGTTGTTAGAGAAAAGATTCCTAACAGCCATTTGAACGTGACGCGGTATTTATGCAAGGACGTGTTAATGGAGAGAAGCATAGGTTGGCCGATTGTTACGTCGCGGGTGTAGTCGCTGGTGGCGGCCCAGAGGCGGAGTGCGTCGGCGCCTAGGGTGTCATAGTTTTGCGTTGTGGTGTCGGTTGCTGTAGTTTGGCCCTTTGACTTTTTTCGTTTAACAGGTGGTAGTAATTCACCCGACATGATTTGTGCGGGCGAAACAACGTTTCCCAAAGATTTACTCATTTTGCGGCCGGACGCATCGAGGGTGAAGCCATGGGTGATGAGGGTTTTATACGGCGCTTTCACCGCGTCGGTTGTTGTATACGACTGTGTGGCAATGTATGTGAGGAGTGAGGATTGGAACCATCCGCGGTGTTGGTCTGTTCCCTCTAGATACACGTCTGCGAGAGGTTTGTCGGGGTGTTGTGGACGTGGGAGCAACGACCAACTTGTTCCACTGTCGAACCAGACGTCCATTGTATCTTTACCGCGGACATAAGTGCCTGTGCCTGTGAGGTGGGGTGGTGTCCAGGCTGGGTCGTCTGCGGGGTCGGTCCACCAGGCGTCTATACCACGGTGTTTGATGACGTCAATGATGTGGGTGATTATATCCGAGTCCATCGTTGCAGTGAGTGCTCCGTCGTCTTCAACTTTGTATAAGGCGGGTATGGGTACGCCCCAGGCGCGTTGGCGGGATATACACCATTGGCTTCGACCTTGGATGAAGCTTTCGAGGCGGCTGCGACCGGAGTCTGGTAAAAAGTTTACGTTTGAAATTGCTTTCATGGACGCGGCTTTTATGCCTTCGACGTTTGCGAACCATTGCTCTGTTGCACGTGTTATGACGGGTTCTTTGGTACGCCAGTCGATGGGGTATTTGTGGCGGTAGTTGTGTTTTGCACGGAGCATGTCAAGTTGCTCGAGGTACTTGCACACAGCATTGCTACCGGATTTCTTGATGTCGGCGACCGGTAGGCCTTCGAGAAGTTCGGGGTGCTCTGGGAAAGCGTCTTTTGTGAATGCGCCGGCGTCGTCTATGGGGGCGAAAGCGGGTACATTGAGGGACATGCAGACGTTGTAGTCGTCCATTCCGTGTCCCGGTGCTAGATGGACGAGGCCGGTACCTGAAGAATCCGTAACGAAATCTGCGTGGATAATAGGTTGAAGTCCGTTGGCTTTTTGAAATGGGTTCTCGTATTGAACTTGATCGACAAGATCTGAGCCACGGACGTCCGGTACGACAACCTCCAGTTTTCGCTCCAGAATCTTCTCATACTCTTCCACTCTTGAAGCCGCAATGAGTATCAATTCATTGCCCTTTTCGGCGTCTTTTACTAGGCTGTATTGCATATCCCTGTGCACAGCAATCGCCTTATTCGCCGGAAGCGTCCACGGTGTAGTTGTCCAAATAATAACACTAACATCCCCATCCACATCCCCCAGCTTCCCCCTCAACCCCTCCCCCACCCTTACCGGATACCTCACAAAAGCCGCCAAGCTCTTAAACCCCTCATCATACTCCAACTCCGCCTCCGCCAGCGCCGTCCTCGAACTCGGACTCCAATACACCGGCTTAAACATCCTATAAACCAGGCCCTTCTCAAACATACTCTTAAACACACCCAGCTGTCGTATCTCAAACCCCCGCTCCATAGTCTGATACGCATTGTCCCAATCGCCCATGACAGCCCACTCTTTGAAGCCTTTCTTCTGCTCCTTGATTGTCCGCGTGGCTAGCTCGCGCGCGGCTCGGCGTACGCTTACGGCGTCTGTTTGCGCTGCATCTTTCTTCTGCGCCTGAAGCGCCTTGATTTCAATGGGTAGACCGTGGCAGTCCCAGCCGGGTATGTACGATACCCTTTTCCCTTGTCCGACTTGGAACCGACAGATGACGTCTTTTGTAATCTTGTTCAATGCGTGGCCGACGTGCAATGGCCCATTTGCATACGGCGGTCCATCATGTAGCGTAAATTCACTTGTGGGCTCGCTGTCCCCATTCTTCCCGGATACGCCTAATCCTCCATTTTTCTGATGTCTCTGGTTTCCATTGTAATTGATGCGATCGGGGCTTCGCTGCCATGCGTATAGCTCATCGGTGCATCGGCGAAGGTATTCTGGTGTCTTTGACGCTTGTGGTCGTGGAGGAAAGCTCGATTTAGGCAGCCTGAGCGTTTTGGACCATGATGCGCGGGGGAGATTGCGGGCTTGGGTTAGCATAATAGCATCATGGGCGGGGGTGCCTGCTTTTTCGGAATGAAGGTGTTGATGCTCAAGACATTTTTTGGGTGATCAATTTGGTCTCTGGTGATGGTTCGGCTAGGCTCGGTGATAAGACGGAGGTAGCTGATGAACAGGGTCAACATGCATAAGGGTGAGGGATGAGATGGGAAACTGGAACCTTCATAAAGTATTGCTGTTTTTATATCGATTGTCTGATTAAATGGATGTCTACGCTTCCTGTCTACGCCTGCATGCCAGAACTCCGTCCTGCAATAACAAGCGGAAACCCCGTCTGCCTAGATATATGGACATAGTCTATGACACTGCGGCTATCAATGTGCTAATCTCAGTATACGGTCAACGAGCTCACAGCTCCGTTTTTCATCACTTCAAACACCATGCCCGGGAATCCGAATAGTTCGACATTCCCGACATCGGCGGCACCCTCCATAAGCACACTACCAGCGTTGGCAAACTTGCTCTTCTTTCCAGAGCTGTCTTCCCATCCTCCAAGAAGCTCACAGCTACTACCGGGGCTGTCACCCCAGCCTCTGTTCAAGGCCATGCCGCGCTGTTGAAGACGCTCCTGTTCCTCGTTCTCGTAGGATGTCTTGAAGACTTCCTTCAACCTGCCAGATATATCACCGAACCCCATTTCCGAGTTCAGAGGATCGCGATACATGGCAGAAGGAACGTGTTCAAGCGTCCACCTGCTTCTCCTGTGGCGGTTAAATTGATATGACCCTGGTACGTTGCCATGGAATATAATCTTAACTGCAGTAAGATGATTGAGTGGCTGCGCGCCGAGCTCCCCTTCTTCAACCAAATTAGCTTCTTTTCTCTCTGCGGTGGGTGAAGGTGGGGAGATATGCGTTGGTTGTGAGATGAGTATGTCGAATCCATGGTGATAGTAATTATAGAAATGTTCTGCTGCCGCAACTTCTCGCTCCTGAGCCTCGACCGCTGCATCGTCATCGTCATCCCACGCATCCTCATCATCGCTTCGTATGACTGATCCGTGATCCGAGTCATCGTCGGGTGTGAGTCCACCAGGAGAGAGGTCGGACGCATCACTAGTTCTCCGATCCTTGTGAATAGACAAGCGGTGGTCGTTCTTGCGATAAATCGAGTCGGGGGCTCCCAACTCCATGATCAAGTCCTGGGGTGTAGTCTCACTGAGAATTATCCAAAATGGAGGGCTTGAGCGCCTAACGAGTTCTATCCTGCCTTCTCCATGTATTCTGACTGTTTCAATCTCATCTGGACTACCATCTTTTGCTTTCCCCAAAGTTAAAGATCTTGGGTTTGGTGGTGGGGCTGTGAAGAGGGTTCCGCGAGCCTTTTGCCAGGATTCACCGTTGAAGACGGCCATGGAGGTTGCAGGTCCTGTAGCGGACGACGAAAGTAGTGAGATGAAGTCTTTCTTGGGGGAATATGCAGAGTGTTGGACGGGAAAGTTGAATGCGATTCCGGGGTAGGAGAGGTTATAAGTGCCTCTGGCATTAGCATCTTCTGACCGTGGCGGTACGTACTCTCCGCCGTATGTTGGCCCCAGTAGTTTGTCATAGACATGGCGGAACCTGGGGCCGGGCGCACCGCCAGTAATACCTCCCTCTGGTTTGTATACCTCGATGTCCTTGTATACCAGCTTGGCTTTGGCGAAATCGAGCACTTCGATGAGGCGTAGCCGCTGGTCGGGGCCGTCAAACTGCAACCGTATACCGTTGTCCGGGAGAACGACTTGGGTTGGGGATGAAATAGGTCGTAGTTCATCGTGATATAGCTGGAAGCGTGGAAAGGCCTTGACTTCGGCTTTGATCGTCGTCAGTACTTCGTGTAGGGAGCAACCGAGAGCTGTCTTGCCGTCAGCTTGATCACTTTCCCAGGCGGTCAGGACGAACTCATGAATCCTACACTGCGCCCCGGCTGTAACTGCATGCTGCCATCTTCCATAATGGGCTTGTTTCAAGTGTGGAAGGGTTGTAAGATGTCGCTGTGGGTGCTTGTAGACGTGCTGCCTGACTTGCAGACGGTGGGAGCTCGTGCTTTGTCCACGAGGACAGCGGCGTGACTAGTTGAGCCAAGACCAGACACAATACAACGAGTAAGCCAGCAATGGAAAAAGTGGTGAATTAAGCCCAGAGTGAGGAGACACTACGGTTCAAGAATAAAGTCGGCGACGGTATGCTGTCTATGAGGGGTGGATGGTGGGGGCGTGAATAGCAGCGTCGAACAAGCTACCGTGATTGTTTGTGGTGCAAAAGAGCGCAGGCAGGGTGAATCAACAACATACATGTATTGACTGCATTACTTTCATGTCATGTACAGTAACAAAGCCAACATCATGCAGGTACCGACGTTGACGTAGCGCGATGCTGGAGATGGCGTGTGTCCGTGCTTTGTAGCTGCCGAGATCCCTGTCTCCATGTGTTTACCGATTGTTTACTCTCCTGCAACACCAGCCTTTCACCATACTAACCGCCAGCACATATACGTTCCACCTACCCCGAACGTCACCATGTCTGGCCTACCCCGTCCAGGTGCGCCGGTCAAGCGAAACACCACACTAATGCGCCCACCAACTACGCGACCACCACATCTGTCGCGTGGTCGCTCAGCAACTCCTGCAATGGACGGCCGCTCGTCGAGAGCAGAGTCAGTGGCTTCGACGGCGAGAGCGCCGCGGTCGTCGCCCCTAAAACGGAAAGAGCGCGAGTTTGAGACGGAAGGAGAGGAGACCAATATCAACGTTGTGGTGCGATGTAGAGGGCGCAATGACCGCGAAGTGCGCGAAAACAGCGGAGTCGTAGTGTCGACCAACGGAATCAAGGGCAGTGCTGTGGATCTTTCCATGGGCCCAAGTGCGCTCAGCAACAAGACGTACCAGTTTGACAAGGTCTTTTCGCCCGCAGCCGACCAGAACATGATATTCGAAGACGTTGTATTGCCTATTCTCAACGAGGTGAGCCAGCACGATGCGATTCTACGATGGATGCCACTAACACCAATCTAGGTCGTAGATGGCTTCAACTGTACAATCTTCGCCTATGGCCAGACAGGTACAGGCAAGACGTACACCATGACGGGTGACATCTCAAACGTCCTACCCCTCCCAGACGCCGCCGGTATCATACCGCGTGTACTGTACGCCCTCTTCCAGCGCCTCGAAGCCGATGAAATCGAGAATTCGGTCAAATGTTCATTCATCGAACTGTACAACGAGGAGCTACGCGATTTGCTTTCCGCCGACGATGCTACCAAGCTCAAAATCTTCGATGACAACAGCAAAAAGGGCTCTACCACAACCATGGTCCAGGGTATGGAGGAATGCCACCTGAAGAGCGCCACCGAGGGCATCACGCTCCTACGAAACGGAAGTCACAAGCGCCAAGTTGCTGCCACAAAGTGCAATGACCTGAGTTCGCGAAGTCATACCGTCTTCACCATTACCGTATACATCAAGCGGACATCAGAGGACGGCCAGGAATATTTGAGTGCTGGAAAGCTCAACCTTGTCGATCTTGCTGGTAGCGAAAACATCCAGCGTAGTGGTGCTGAGAACAAGCGCGCTGCTGAAGCTGGTCTTATTAACAAGAGTCTGCTAACATTGGGTCGCGTTATCAACGCCCTCGTCGAGCGCAGCTCCCACATTCCCTACAGAGAGTCCAAACTGACCCGTTTGCTCCAAGACTCGTTAGGGGGCCGGACCAAGACATGCATCATTGCTACCCTTTCACCAGCTAAGAGCAACCTGGAGGAAACGATATCAACACTGGACTACGCATTTCGCGCCAAGAATATCAGGAATAAGCCACAGGTCAATCAGGCTATCAACAAGAAAACACTACTCAAAGAGTACACGGCGGAGATCGAGAAGTTGAAGAGCGAATTGATTGCGACCCGGCAACGGAACGGTGTATATCTAACCCAAGAAAACTACGAAGAAATTACAACAGTCAGCGAGTCAAGGCGCATCCTCAGCGAAGAGCAGCGGGACCGCCTCGAGACCATGGAAGTCAACCTCCGTAACAAGGTGGAAGATCTTTTCAAGCTGACCACGAGCTTCCAAACCCTTAAGAAAGACAATGAACAGACGCAGTTGGCCTTGGACGGTACGAAGGGTATCCTAGAGAAGACGGAGATTGTTCTCCAACACACGCGCACGAACCTAGCCGAAGAGACGGAGCTACGAAAGGCCCACCAGAAGACGGAACAAGAGCTGGCAGAAGTCGGAAGAGACATGATATCGACACTGGGAAAGACCACCTCAGCCATCGATGGTCTGCGGTCCAAGATCCGCCGAAAGTCAGAGCTTCAATCGCAAAATAGACGCAATTGGAATTCATCGCAGACGCAAGTCGTGGATACCACTCGCATGGTCGAAGACCGGATAGAGGAGTTTCAACAGCAGCAAGAGCAGTTGATGAACGCCATTTCCGAACGCATGCAGGCTTTTGTCACAGATGAACTCGAGAAGCTGGGCGCCTCGCAATCTTTCCTGCAGGAAAAGATGGAGGCTTACCAAACATCGGAGCAAGAAGTCAATGGGCAGACTGCACAAGCACGCGATCACATGAACCAAGTCCTGGAGGAGATCAAGACACTGCGCGAAGATGTGAAGATCAAGATTGGTGCAGGCCTGGATGAGCTTTCAGCGGCAGCAGAGACAATCTCAGCAAACATCATTACAGAGCTAGACGCCTTCCATACTCAAGTTCACGCGTCTTATGCAGGACTCGGGCGCGACTTCAAAACCACCTTTGACGATTTGGTCAAGGATCTCAACGATCAGCAGGCAGAAAACGAGCGGCTTCACCAGCAGGTCGTAGAGACCAACGCAGCCTTGATTGAGGCAAACAAGGCGTCGCAAGACCAACTGGCCAAGGTCGTAGACGAAGAGAAGCAAAAGTCGGCCGAGGACCGCCAACAGCTGCTGTCACAAATTACTGCACTCGTCAATGCAAGCGCTGATGCGCAGGAGAAGAGATTAGACGACAGGCTCTCAGCTATGCGTGAAGAAATCCAGGCCACCAACAGTGTATTTGAGGAGAAGCAGGGTGCTTACAGTGAAGGTGTGAAGGCGTGGTCAGACAAGTCGCGAGACATCTTGGCAGGTGTATCCAAATCAAGGGATGTTGTCAAGACCAAGATCAAGTCAGACTTTGCAGTAGGTACCTTACTTTACTGTCAGGATTATATGCTAATAATGACCAGGCCGCAACTCAGCATTCCACCTCAATCAAGGAAACGACTACGTCTGTTCACGAAAGCACAGTCAAGACGGTCGAGGCACAGATGGCGCATCTCGACACCCAACTACAGACTCTGGACGATATCGTTGCTCGTATCCGTGAACAAAACAACACACACCACACCGCCCACACCACCTCTCTTGCTGCCTTGTCGTCAACAGTGGCAGCGTCGTACTCCAGCATTGGCGATCACCTATCTTCGTCCTTTGACCGAGTACAATCTCTGGAGTCTGACATGTCCGCGCAAGCAAGCACCCTCAAGGAGACCCTACCTTCGCTCGCAGCAGATGCCGACATTCGCGCACCGCTCCATGAGCTCCGCGAATCCGTCAGCAACCAGAACTTGCTTGAATACAATCCGACCGGCGAAACTCCTCAACGCGTATCTTACGCAGTTCCATCCAACCTTCCCCGCACCGAACCGCACGAGACGATACTATCCCGCCTGCGAGACCGTTCCAACACCGCCGAATCTGCAACACGCAGTCCCTCCAAACAACCCATCTTTAACGATGCAACCAGCACCCTCAGCCTCCCTTCGCCAACCGACATCTTCGGCACCACCGTCAACAACCCACTGTTTTCACCCCCTTCGATTAGTGCGCACGCCCACACCATCTCGCATCTTGGCACGGGAGGAGGCAAGACCTCGTCTCTCCGGGAGCTGGATGTTAACGTGGTCGCGCAGGAAGCTCATACAGCGCCTCTTCCCCATCTCACATCCCAATCTTCATGCGATTCGCTCGTCGGCGGAGTCCCGCCAAGCAAGAAGATGCGCACCACCAATGGCGAGGATGGCAGTAAGTTGCCGATGAAGAAGATGACAAGGAAGACGGTGGGTGTTGCCGGCGAGAGGGGCGACCGTGAGAATATCACAAATTTTGGGAATAGTGTCGGGCCTGGGCTTGCGGCAGGCAGGAGACTAAGGAGTCATGGCAGTGGTTAGGGTGGGTGGCCTTGCGGGATATGGATTGAAAGTGGCGTTTTTCCAGGGATTTCTTTTGGGACACGTTGCATGGTATTTGGCGTTTTTTGGGAGTGGATTTGTAGATCACTACTGGTACAGTCGTCAGGCAGTCTATGTTGGCGCTCTTCCCTTCTCCTTTCTTCCAACAATGGTGTCTCGGTAGCGATGCATGGATAGGCGCATTGACGAATCAAAGTTTTCCCCTGTTCATATACTTTCATCGGCTAGATTTAGCTTGTTGTTTTGTAAAATCATCAGTCCTTGTAAGTTTCTGATGACCTTATAGTAGGGGTTTGACGCGCTAACTATATTCATCCTCTTCCAAGTTTAAGCTTTCTTTCCCCCGTACAAGTCCACCGTGTATGCGCACAAACTATCTTGAACCTTTCCATGGTCCAGCTGGCTAAGGTAGAGATAGTGAAGCAGCGGTCTTTCTAGCCCCCTCACCCTAAGCTCAGTGTGTATACACTCGCAGACGGTATAATCCCACTGGATCGGAGACGCATTCCCGCCACGCTACCCTCCCGCACTTCCCTCCCGTAATCCATCCGCCCAAGCACCACTGCACGTAATCCACCAAGCCAAGCCCCAACAACCTCCTCGGACCCTAACAACCCATGCTCACTCAAATCCATCTCGATCCGATCTCGACCCGAGAATATCTAGATTTCTTTTATTCTTTTTGGCTTTGCCTCCTCGCCGACATTTCCTTTTCTAGACGTATACCGCTCCCGCTTCCACCGCTACAAGGGATGTTATCTTAGCCTCACCACCTTCTTCCTGTCTGTGGATTTGTGGGCTTGTGTGCATGTGTCTGTGCACACACCTCCATCCCGCTGGACGTCGGTGAACCGGGGAAGAAGCGGTGGTGGCTTGCTTTAGTCTATAGTTTAAGCACCTCCTGCAGCTAGGGGTACGTCAGCGGAGGTAAGTCCCACGCTCCCAGTTAACTGTTGGGAAATATGCCGCAGGGCAGAGAAGGATGCAGGTCGGGAGTGAAGGAGCAAATTATGTGCGGGTGCAGTGTGCGCAGGGAAAGTGGCGCAAGATCCCACACCCCTGTTACATGTATTGTATTTGTATCGGAAGCAGGGAATAGCGGTAGCGGTGGAGAGTGAGAGGGAGGCCTGAGTTCAAACTGGCGGTTGCTAACAACATCATCAGATTGATGCAGGCGCACAATTCCCGTTGCTTTTCTGGCACATGCATTGAATTTCTCCCACGACAATGTGCTCTGAGGGTATTTGCCCTTCACCGGTTCGGTTAAATCATAGACGCAGTACGAGTCTTGAAGGGCGCCAATTCCAACTTGGCGCGTACGTCATGCCGTGGTACTGTGTGTATGGGCGGTGACCGCTGAAGATGGTAGTTGCGCTCATCCCCAAATCCCGTCAATTTCGACCAGGATACATGGGGCTTTACACGGCCCGCATGTTTCCTCAGTCACTAAGCTGGCGATTAAGAGCTGTGTCTGTTCGTGAAAGAGCTACAGTAGAGAATAGCTTTGGGTGTGACTGACATACATCCTTCTCCCTGATGATCTGATATCTATTGCTGATGAAGGCGCGCAGCTGTAGGCGAGGGGTACTGTGCCTCTGAGCAAGCCCGAGCAAGCCTACACGGAGAGTTCCGTCTTCACCTCAGGCTCGATGCAGAGGGAGGCCGCCATTGCGGAAGCTGCCAGGGACTAGCCAACCCGTCGTATAGACTGTAAGCAAGCAGCGTTCCCAAGCCAAACCAATCTTCTTGCCAGAGTACCACTGAGACAGCTTACAACCATAGGGGTGCCGGAGCGCAAAGCAATGGCTTATTAAGATTGACTCAAGCTTCGTGTCTTTTTCAATTTCGCTCGATGACACCATTCCACTGACAGTGTTGCCGGTAGACTTGAGCCCTCGATTCAAGTTCCAGGTCTTTACTAATCTGGGGATCCAACACGAACATGGAGCTCAAAGCTCTAGATAAGCGCTAGTATGAGACCCCCCTGATCGAAATCCTGCTCGTATCACTGTCATCCCTGGAGAGAAACACGGAAGGATTTCTGTAGAGATTTTGGGTAAGAGATATCCAATAGAGTACCAAGGAAGATGCGGCACTGGATCATCTGCTCTCGTTCCCTTTGTGATTCTTCTTCTTTCTCTCATGATCTGCAGATGGACGTTCGTTTTCGCTCTCGCGATCACCGCCTCATCATCTGCCTAGGTGGCTTGTCGCATGTCAGTGTTATTAAGCTTCCGTTTAAGTGTGTTGAGACGTATTCAGAAAAATTCATCAAGTTGGCTGGTGCGCAACTTCGTGAACACGAGCCGCCGTCAAATCAGCTGTCCTCTCGACTACTCGATAATTTCCGATGCTCATAAGTAGCCAGCCAGGATGGCATGCCTGAGGTATTGCTGAAGCTAGCAAGGTGCTTGAAGGGTGCCGGCTGGCGCTCAGAGCGCAGCTGGATTCCCATCTATGATAAAAGACTGAGGAGATACCACTCTCTAACATCATCAACATCTCCTCATTCCTTTCGAACTACTACACACAAAAGACTATCCAAATTTCGTTCAGCATTCTCCAAACTGAGGCCACCTCCTCAGCTATCTTTCACGATGGAATTCTATCTCTGGTTCATCTTGCTCTTCGTACAATTGGCGTTTGCCAATGGCGAGGAGGTATCAGGGATTACCAAACGCGTCAACGAAGATGACGATGGGTCACTCTGCTCGACTAAACAATTCCGAGTATCTTATGTATTCCATGCCACTCGCGCCATCAGCCTCGCTTGTGCTGGTCGCTGCGGTGCATTAGCAGACTGCATCGAAAACTTCATGCAGTCCGATACTTGCCAGGCCTTCCATGCCCCCGCCAAAACATCAACCACATACTCGGCTGAGGATCTCGGTATATGCCAGGAATGCGGGCTACCTCTCGTCAAATACAGGTGCACATGCGTCCTAGATGTGAAAAACATCGAGAACAGCTCGAACGGGAGGAAATGGGGCTACCATTGTAGGGCCGTTAAGCTCTCACAAAGAATCTTCGACAGCTGTCACGCGGACTCCCGTACTCCTTGGAAAGTGGAGAAAGTCGGACAGCCGAAACCCCCCTACAAATGCCCTACTTAGACAAATGCCCTACTTAGACAAGTAAGCGCAATTTGGTAGAGATAATTGGAGCGCCGGTACACGTTACTCTACCTGCTTGTTGCATGAAGAGAGAGTTATACTATTCTAATTTTAATCTGCACAAAAGCCAGCGAGGCTCAACATGAAAGTTCTGCGTGGGAGCTTTTTTGGTAAAAGTTTAGGTATTTAGTAACAACAATCTAGTTGTATGCAATTGATAGGCGCTAGCCTATCAGATTTTGTTACTAAAGTCTGTGTCTGTCTGTTATGGGCTTGTGTGTCTATGTCTGTGTGCACCGCCAGCCCGCTGGACGCCGCGGAACCGGGGAAGAGCGAAGATATGGTGGCTTGTTTTAGTCTGTAGTTCAAACAACTCCGTCGGTTAGGGGTGAGCGGACGTAAGTTCCGCGCTCAAAGTTAGCGGTAGGGGAGAAGGAGAAGGAGCAAACTATGTGCAGATGTAGCGTGCGCAGGGAAGAGTAGGTTGTAGGATGAATGCAGGGCGCAAGACCCCATACCCCTGCTACATGTACCGTATCGTATCGGCATCGGAGGCAGGGGAGTCAGATCAAGAGAGGCCCGTGTGGTGTATCGAGCGCCGCCCGCGGAGCAGGGGCAGGGAACAGGGGAATGTGATGAAGGTTTTGGGTTGGGGCGTGATGGGTTGCCTGAAATGCATTCGCGACCTCGGGGTGGTGGATTGTATACGTGGGAGTGTGGTGGTGAGGTAGAAAGCATCGGCAGTAGACGTGTGCTATGGAAGTAGAGGTGTCGGAGATGTTGGAGTGTTTTCTATCACAAAAACCTACCTACCTACCTAGGTACCTGGAGCTGACATGATGACATGAAGTCAGTTACCATGCTCTCTCTGTTCGAGTCCTTCCCTGCCAGCCTGCATGCCTTACCTCGCCCGTGCTGCGAAAAAAAAGCAAAAAGGGGGCAAAGCTTCATCCTACGGCGAGATCCAATTCTGTCAAATGCCATAGAAGCTGACCGTCTTCCCCATCCGCGGGAATTAGAACGGGGTTCAGAAGAAGAAATATAGTGGCTTGGTATCTCGGCATGGCTACGGAAGAAAAAGAAAAGAAAGGGGAAGAAAGGTAAGAAGAGCACAGTATAGTGTCAGCCCTATGCTGCAGCAACAAGGCATTCAGGATTTATCTGAATCAAGCCAAATGTAAGCATGCAAGCATGGAAGTAAGCAAACCAATACGAAAACCCATCCCTGCTCGCTCGATGTCTTCCTTCCTGCCCTCTTCCCCACCATAACATCAACTCAACCTGGAAATGTAGGCCCAATGTGCTCATTCCTGCTCTCCCCTCCAGCATAACATCAACCTTGAAAAATGTAGACCCGGCGACTTCCTCCCTCCCCTCCGCCCATCGAAACATCAGCCTGGAAATGTAGCCTGTAACCTCACACATCCAATCCGGCAAATACAAAAAAACCCCTGTGGCGTCATCTCCTCGTGCCGCTTACCGGCTCGGAGTTTCAAGCCGAGGTGGGACATGCGGTATCGGTGGGGCGCTGTCGCCGACGTCGAGTGTTAGTTTAGTTTAGCTTACCTTTCTAATTGTAGGTTTGGGTGGGCTGGCTCCAGTAGAGAAAGAAAAAGTAACTTTATTTCGTCTCGAGTCGAGTCGAGGATGTGATGCGGGTGCTGCTGGGCAGCAGTGGGAATGCTTGTAGAAGGTGGTTTGGTCACTTGGTGACGTATGAGACTTTGTTGATTTGTTGAGCTGGGGGGCTGGGTTGGTTTATGCTGTTAATACTTATGTGGCAGGTAGGTAAGGAAGGAAGGAAGGAAGGAAGGAAGGAGGGAGAATTGATACTGTTCCGCGGATATTGTTGATACGCGGCTTGTCGCATGTACTTTAGATATCTCAAAAGGTACTGTAGTCTGCTAGGGTGGAGACTTTTATCTTTTTTTCTTTCGTCGCGAGGTGAGTATCGATGTCGTAACGAATATTGACGAATTTTACATGGAAAACAAACAAATAAATAACGCCAAGTCTCGTAACGACGGACAGAATCGGGATGGGTAGTCTGGTAGTGAACAAATTGTAATTGTCAAAAAAGCATAGGTTTGTAGGATGCTGTAGTTTGATGCGGATGTTATTGCGAGCCAATAGAAGACAATTTTGCCAGTTTAAAGGTGAGATATTATCCAGAGCAGATGATTCTTGCGGGACTACCTAGGTATCTTGGATTTTGACATATAGAACGCTACGACAGAGGTAGCAAAAGGCTCGGCTAAGACGGCTGATTGGAAATGCAGTTGAAAAACCGCTTGACCATTATTGACGTGAGTGAGTTGATGACGAGCTGACTAGCAACTGCTTTTGCCCAACGTTGGGTTGCTTGCACTTCGCGACCAATGATTGGGGCGCGCCACCAACGAAAGTCCGAACGTATCACAATGGAAAGCCAGCCCATGTTTCCAGGATGTCCGTTTCTGGAGAACGAGTGGATCATGTCATTCGGCCCGCAATGCTACCATGTTGAATGGGCGGTCAATCTGAAGATAGGGTTTTACACTCAGCTGGCAAGGAGACAAAGCCCCTTTTTGTACAACCAAACAAACTCTGGGATCAGACCACGGCTCCTTGCATTTCTTAATTTGCGTTTGTCGTATGGCCATCGGAGATTTTCGTTGGGCAACAATCAACCTTTATGCCGTGTGCAAGGAAGATGCCTGGGAATTCTTTGTTGTCGTTGAGGTCCTTGATGAGGTGACGAGATGACTAGCCCTTTGGCCAGATCGTTCCAGGGCTACCTACTTGGAGATCCGGAACCCCTCCCCCCCACGCTAATCTAAGCGCGTTGCCGCCAGGAACACAGCTCTCCTACTCAAGGAAACGATCAAACGTTCCCGTTTCATTTACCCATAGAGACGGGAAGAAAGCGTGATGATGTGACTGCTCCCGACTTTTGTACTGCCATGCCTTCGGAAAGTGGCTGGCTACCAAGGTCCACATCTGTGGATTGGAGTGACACGACTTCCGAGGGCGTGCAGGATGACCCTCACCGGTGGAATCGTAGAGTTGTCGCGTGCCACAAGATTTCGGTTCCTGTTGCATGCATGTAATGCTATCAGGCGTCG
This sequence comes from Pyrenophora teres f. maculata, assembly GCA_014334815.1. Taxonomy (NCBI): domain Eukaryota; kingdom Fungi; phylum Ascomycota; class Dothideomycetes; order Pleosporales; family Pleosporaceae; genus Pyrenophora; species Pyrenophora teres. The sequence continues at coordinate 453,380 of CP060576.1, read as the reverse complement.
CTTGGAGACAAAAACAAAAAACTCCGGTCGGGCGTCGCCATTGTTGACGGCGATCGAATGGTTTTTCGCTCAAGAGCTGGGTATACTATACTCTAGACAATTATATCATTCATGCACTTGTGATTGGACGGAGAAGAGCGCTGTCACAGCTCGTGCATCCCCCAATCGAGCGTGGTGCCTCTGTGCTTTCGCAATTGCCCTGACGCCCTTTTCTACTCATGCATGTGAGATGACAGCAGTGTATTATTGATAATCAATCAAGGATAAAAGGTGTTCACCGAAGTTTGAAGAAGTGATGATCTTAGCATAATGCATGTATTGTATTGCTACAGTAGGTACTCGATAGTAGAGCAATATATGTTACAATGAGATTGTCGTACCAGTAGCAATATTGGCGGTTGTACGGCCAGCGTTTCCCTTTTTGTAACCAAATGCTCGGTGCTCATATTTTATCAAGTGTTGTGTAAGCTGGTAACTTGGAAGTTGTTCGGTATAAAAGTTTGGTGTTGTTTGGGGCCGTGGTTTGACCTTTGTGACGTCGTGCTGGCAGCGTTGTTCGTTTTCTGTAGCACATAGGCAACGTTTGTTCTTTGTTATTGCGCGACGTAGAACATGATCCCGTGTGGGTGATGGTAAGCGAGTGCGGATAAGATTGGATCGATGGTGCAGATCGAGGAGTGGAGGTCGGAGACTGGAGGCTTCGAGCAGACTGGAATGAAATTTTTGCGGAGTAGGCGCTCCAAGACGACTGGTATCCACCTAGACACTGCGGGAAAAACGACCGTCTTTTTTGTGAAAGTACGCTCTACGGTCTTCGTTCTCTCCTGGAAGCAAATCCTCGCCAGGAAAGCCATCAAGCGTATCATCCAGCATCCGAAATGTGTCCGTATAGGCCTGTGATGGAACTGACTCCGGAGGCACGAGAAGGGATGCAACATTCATCTTGATAGACTTGGGATAGGGGTCTTTGACAAACCAGCCCTCGTCTCGCACCATGTCGTCCTTGTTCACATGATGATGCATGCCGGAATCTGAAAACCTCTCAGCCAAGATTTTACGTAGCACACGCTCAAGTTGCTCGTCGGTGGGTGCTTGTATGGAGGAGGGCCTCTGCTCAAGTAGTAGGACTCGCTCATGTAGTTTTCGAAAACATGACTCGGTCCTGCGCATGAACTCTTGACTAGGACAATCAGTACAATTGAAAACAAGGCACAGGAAGTGTACCTACTACCAAGCCGCGATTTGATCGAAAGACTGATTGATTTTCTGGAGTTGGTAGGTGAAGGACATGTTGCGATGGGCCCAGGGAAGACATGAAAGTAAGAAGTTGATTAAATGCAAGTGGGAAAGTCTTACTTGCAAGATGGCAGGGGCTTATTCTGGAAGGTGTACAAAGGCAGGGAGGAGTGGCGCATGCAAACCGGGAGAGGTGATATATACAAGGCTTGGATACTTGGAGGCGTTTCGAGTGGCACAAACGAGCCCTACCTCTCTACGCAATTAGGTGGGCAAGGCGCGGCAGGCCCGTCCGATGGGGGGATGATTGAGCTGCCAGTTGGCTGGACGGGATCGACAAGGTTGGCAACACATGTCCATGGCCATGACCAATAGTGAGTGGCTTTTGTTTGCTGGGCATGCAGGCAAGTTGCTGCCGACCAGCTTGACAACAGCTTGCGGTCAACACCCGACGGGAGCGAATATGGAGACGCGGCAGCGGGTTCCTTTCCCAACCGCACCATGTACATGCAATGCAGATTAAGAGGGTGACGGTGCGATCCCGTCGATTCGGGTGTGGACTACGGTAGAGTTTGGACAAAGCACTCGCTTCCCGTTTCCTTGCCCCGTTCGTCTACTGCGGCTAGTGCCCAAATGCACATCAGACGGCCGACGTGCGCAATGGTGTGAAGGAAATGGAGGTTAGTCGAGATTCTTCATGGCCATGTCGCCCGGAAGTCACCGCTACGCATCCCGAAGTCTGGCCCCTGTTCGGCGCTAGCCCCAAAGCGCTAGCTAGTATCGGAACAACATCCCATTGCCCGTCGACGCCATCATCGGTAGCCATGCTGCAAGCGAAGCAGTCAGCTCCAAACACCTGTTCTCAATTGTCTCAAGGGCGGGACTGCCGACTCGTACAGTACATACATAGTGACCAAGAGTCAGTACCTGGCAGCTCCTCTCACGGCCCCGTCACCCTGCCGCATGTCTCGCAGCATGGGCAATCGCCGATCCACCCACGGAGCTTGGTGCCGTGTTCAACGCCGCATTATTGCTTTTATACCTTGCCTCAGCTGTCTATCGCCGAGACGATATATTGCAATCCAACAGTACCGCTCAACACACGTCTGGCTGTCATTACACAGTCTTCTGCCATGGCCCGCCGTCTCAGACACGTGCCTCACTGCTGGAACCCACACCCGGGACGGTGGAGCCATTGAGAGCGGCATGCTGCAGCCACATCCATTGGTTGCCCGTTCCTAGCACCGAAAACATCGGCTGTGGAACACTCCCTTCTGGCGGCTTACTTACTTGTGTCTGAGATCTGCACCAGCATTTGGCCTGCTCCATCGCCGATTCCACTCATCTCACTTGCGTATTCATGGAACCTTTGGAAGCTCCGCCCTTCAAATCCACGTAAGCCGCCATCAATGATCATGCCACTTATGCCACGTCAGTGAGTCCTGATACTACACAGCACATGTGCTCTTGGCGACGTACTGCAGCTGTCGAGTCAGAACAAGAAGACAACGACTACGTACATGCCGAAGTTGCTGCCCGATATCAGTTGCATGCTTGGTCTTACCGGTACCACCGCAACATGTTCCCGATCCTTGCCTTTACCAAATACAGGTCGGCTGCATCACATCATGTCTAAACATTCCTAAATCAATCAACCTCAATGTCGATTGGTCGAGGTGACACGAGGAAGGAAAGCCTCCCAGGGTCCCCTAATTGGACCCACCAGATCCACCTCGCTCTCCTCACAATCCGAACATGTACTTAGCTTTCATTCTTCAACCTCTAGACGTAGGGCCAACATCACATGATCGCTCTACTGGGAAGCGATTCGATCCCCTGAACAAGCTTGAAGCACGTTGATACATATTTCTCGGAGCTATCATTACCGCTTTTCGGTTCCGGCAGTGTCTCAACCCCCAGTCGGTGGATTCCATACCCTACAGGGAGCTAATGCAGCCTCCCGAGCTTCCCTCGCAGTTACGGACACAGACATGTCTAAGTACTGACTCACTATTACGAGCCGTTTTGTGTATACACAGTGCTTCGGATGTCTCCGTGTCTCTCGAGCGCAAACGTCGTAGCAAGGAAGCTACCTGTCGTCTCGACCTGTAGAGATTTCAACCTGTCCACCAAGGTTGGCATAATCTTCTAATCTTCATCTGTCATCGACGCACCTCGGAACTATGTTTCCGGCAGGTGAGGGCATCTCCGCATGTACGGCATGGCGCTACCCACAAAGATTCTGCACCTCGAGTGGGGCCTGCAGTAGTAAAGAGATTACCCCGCCAAATATTGCCATGGTGATTTGGCGTTTTCAAACGTTCTGCTCCAGCGGGCGGATTTGCCCAGTGACCATTAGAATGCTGATAGGCGAGCTACCCTTGAAGCAGAAAACAGAGCCTGCATCATCAATCCGGGACTATCGGACAAAGGCACAGTCATCCTCTCTAGTCGTGAGTCCTATTGCGATTTGAGGAACTCTCGTTGGGCGCCAGTAATACCAAGTCGAGCCAATAAGAGCGATTGTAACTGGTATCGCTGTGTGAGAATACAAGCACTATGCACACACGTCTATAGTACCAGTATCTGCCAGTGAAGCATCAAACCGTTTGAAATTCCATTTGTTCACTAGCCCAAAATAAAAATAAAACAGCCACCCACCCAATCACTCACTTAAACAACTCTATCGCATCCAGAATGACATTTGGCGCCAAAAACCCAGTCCCGGAGCTTCCACTCGCACAAGTAATCGTGATACTATTACTATCAACCAGCGTACCAGCCGGGAGAGCATAATCGTAAACCTCGCCGAACCCGCGATACGCGCCCCTCGTAAAGCCTCGGGAATCAATCAGCGTGGGCGCCGCAGGCGTCGCAGGGCTAAACGTGTTAACCACAACAGCGGGTCTGCAGCCCTGGAAAGCAAGCGTGGTACCAATACGAAGTGTGGTAGCTCCCGTCTCCGTGCTCGAAAACTTGATAGTGAAGGGGTTCTGGCCCTGGATAATAGCCATGGGCACGCTGTCCAGGGTACTAGTACCAACGGTGTATGTGAGTGGGTCCCAAGACTCCATGCGCGCGTCCGAAGGGTGCATCCTAAGCTGTTTGTCTGCATTACGGAAGCCTTTTGGTTGGCCGTCCCAGTCGCCGATTTTCCAGATGGTCGTTCGCTTATCCGTGGACGCGGCGATGTTTGCGGTAGTGGCGGCGCCGGCGGAGACGGAAACGGTCGAGGCGCCGACTTTGAATTCGCCTTGGTACAGGACTTGGGTGTATGTTCCTGGCTTCATGGCTGGAGATGTGAATTTTCCCGAACCGTCGGCGTAGGCCCAGTATTGGGCTGCGTTGTTGTACCAGTGGAGAACAGTTTGGAGACCAGAGGCGACGCCTGTTGCTGAGCCGGTGACGGTGCCACGGGCGGAGGGGCCGACGTAGCCGGGGATGCTGAGGTCTTTGAAGAAGGTGGTGTCGAAGGAGGAGCCGCCAGATGGGACGCCCGAACCAGTAAATGTTAGTGCGTATGGGCCGTGGAAGCCTTGACGGAGTGCTTCGAGTTGTACGTGGTTGCTGTTCATGTAGAAGGTTAGAGATGATTCCTCGGGTTTATTGTTGGTGTTGATATCGCGGTGGAAAGGGCCGCCGGAAGAGGTCTCATAGGAGTAGGAGTTCATGACAAGACAGGCATGAACCGGGGTTGTGTCGCGGTATACACAGTGCTATTGGATGTGTTAGTTGTATTGAACACCTGGGGGAAATTATTGATAGGAATGGCACGTACAACAGCATCGTCGATGAAGCGCTGGCTGGAATAAAACTTGCTCCGTGTCTGGCTGCCTACAAGAAAGACATCTGCGCCCTCGACTGTGGAAGTTTCTCCATTGGTCGTCGACACGACACCAAAGGGATACTCTAGAGGTAGCACAGTGTTCTGGATACGAGCAAGGAAGCGCAATTCCCCCACGGCTGGCTCCGCGGTGGTAGATGTTGCCATGTATATATTCGCTTCTCCGGACTTTGCAACCATATAATGCGTTAGGGTACCCGCGACACAAGTAATCTTGATATATTGGGCTACCACGTTTGTAAGTTTGTGTCAACAGAAAAAAAAGATTGGACCGAACTAACTTCCGACAGCTTCAAACTTGACAGTCGCACTGCCAAGTCCAGAATTAATCTGTGATGCTTGCGAGTCCTGCATTTCCTCGCCCTGGTACTTGAGCGAAATGATGTCGCAGTTGGTGGAGTCTACAGTAAAGACTAGAGTGGCGGTCGAGCCTGTATCGACAACAATATTGGTACCAGTCTGTGTAACGCCAAAAGCTACATCAACTCGTCAGCACTTTGAACTGTTCAGTATCAGGTATCTGCATACTTGCCAACGCTGGCGCGGAGAGCGTGGCCGCAGCCAGCAATGTGCTCTTGAACAACATTGCCAGAACAAGTTGAACGAAAGCGACTGTGAGTGGGGAAAATGGAAAAGGAAGGCTTTCCAACGAGCGGTGTAGTTGGAGATAGCAGGCTATCAAAGCACTTTATCTATCTCTAATATCAACAGAACATCTACACAAGGGGTATCGTATCGTGAGCCTGTGGGATAAGCCCTCGGCACTAAATGCTCCGAAGAACTAGCCCCATTCCACCTGCCCATTATTGACCACCTAACCACATGATCTCCCCACATCGTACATGTGAACTCTGTCTGTCTGCAGCGTGTGCTCAGTTCACGTCGCGGCTCCATGCGAACCGCTGTTGGAGGCGGAAGACAAGGCTCGAATCAATCAACCACGAACACGGCTACCCGCCCTGTAATCATTTAGTGTGACGGACCATCACCATGGCAGCCGTGAGTTTTCCGGTCATTCGGGCTTGGTGTGGGGGGATCTAGGTCCCGAAAGTCTAGGGTTCATGCGTTATTAGTGGCGGAAGAAATCTTGGCCTGGGAAACAAGCACTATGGTAAATGGCACCAGGCCTGGAAGAGGAAATTTGTTTCGGACGCGCTGCTAGACGACTCCGCAGTTGAAAAGTTAATTTTGGGAAGCGTGACCGCAAGCGAACACGCTTCTTACATCAGAAAGAGGGGAGGCTATTTGGACAATGGGACCGGGGGGCGAGTGAATGTTGATGTCACGAAAACTTGGGCCACCATGCTGGGTTCGTCCTTCCATATTAGAAGTTCGGGTGAAACAGAAGCATAATAGTGCCGCTGTAGGGCCTTTGCAGTCCGCATCAAAGCTTCGACACAACACGAAGCTGTGGAACCGAGCACAGTAGACCCAAGTCGACCGAGACGAAAAACACTAGGAACGAAAAATTGAAGAAGAAGAAGAGGCATATCGCTCAATCCACGCCTGCAGGACACTCGTTCTTGTACAGGGGATCGACCTCCACCTGGCGAGACCAAAGCGCCCAAGGCCTCGTAAGCGTAGCTGAGATTGATTCCCATGCGTCATGACATTCTCTGTCGCTCAGGTATTTTAAGGCGCCGCCTTCGCCCTTTGCGTGGCCCGACTTGATCTTCCCACCGGCCTCAACGTCGACCTTACCCTCGAGCGCATAGCCTGTGTGTGCATTCAAAATGGTCAAAGCGGCCGTCTGTGCCTTTGCAGCCTCTTTCGTGTAGATAGCCTGGTACACCGCTTCCTCGATGCCATGCGCGACGGTCGTGAAGCCATGTCCTTGCAAGAGGACAACAGCGTGGTCCGGTTCTATTTTCGGTTCTGAGGACGCGCCGCCAAGCTGTGTAGGCAGAGCAGAGCGTACTTTGGAGTAGATAAAACCGGTTGATGTTGCAGGCTTGAAGGCTGCTGCGAGAGAGGCGCCGAGTGTGTTGTCGCGGATGAGGAGATCATGTTTTGAACCAGAGGGGTAGTGGCTCGAAGCATCCCATACGGGTACATTGGTGCCTGACATGAAAATGTTAGCAGCAATCCGTAGTATCTCGGGTTTATGGGAAATTCTACCCAAGAAACCAGCCATGTGAATGGTGTTCTTTAACGGTACACCGCTCACGCAATATGGTAGGACATGGTTCGCATGGCTATGAACTACACTGTTGACTGCGGGAAACCTCTTGTAGATCTCGCTATGGATATGTCGCTCTAGATACCCCGGCTTCGGGTTCTTCTCGACCGCTTCGGCGCCATCAACGTTATACTCGACTAGATCGTCTGGCGAGCTGACTAACGCTGGAGGCATGTTGCACGGCATCCAGAATGTCGCCGGGTTATCGGGCGATCGCACTGATATATGGCCATATGCGTCGACGATGTCATTGTAGTGGAGAATATGGCAGGCTGTCACGAGGCCTTTGAAGAGGTCTTCTAGGCCGACCTTTTCGCGTTTGGGGAAATATCCGACAGACATGTTTTGGTTGGAGTATGCGAGACCATGTTGGGCGAGATTCTGGAAGTTATAGTGGTGTGGTCGTACCTGATGACGTCTGTCGCCCGCGGGGAAGCAGCGGAGATGGCGTCGGGTGTGACGCTTGCTCAGCTCCGAGCAACCTCAACCACGAACTCTACGCTTCAGATGCGCATGTTGGACGCGCTCACGAATGCATATAGCTTACCAGTACTCATTTCTGAGGCGAAAAGATAGCTGCGTATATTCCATGCTCTCGCACTGCGTCTTGTTCCATACCATGTTACATGCAGGGCCATCCACAGCTCTCAGCAACCAGTTCCATCGCAACCACGTCTTTCAGGCCTTTTAAATACTGTAAGAGAGCTAAACATATAAACACACAAATTCTGATACAGTCAAACTAATTATCACTAGAACCACTTATGACTCAACTGTTGCACCCCTCCTCCCAACTGATTCTGACCAACAACGCCTATTGTACAGCATATCATCGCCATATAGCCTAAGGCCTACACAGTGGCTGAAACTTTCCGCAGCCGCGCAGATACAACAGCCCTCAGACGAGGACTACGCGAGGCTCAACCGCCGGTTGCAGTGGCAAACCAAGAGCTTGTAATGAGGTCTACAGTACATCCCACTTAACCTCGCTACAGCTAAATTGATCGAGTTCACGGACAGCTCCTTTGCAAACAACCGAGAATTTAGCTCACAGCTAGGATACCTGCTTGTCCTTGTAAACAAGTTTGATTATACGGGACAAGACAGTATGTTTGGCATACATAGCAACATAATCCATAAGAGTTCAACCAAATGCAAACGCGCCACCAGAAGCGTCCTTGCATCAGAGACATACGGCATGGTTAGCGGCGTCGACATCGCTATCGCTATATTGACAACACTCAGGATGATAACAGAACGTCTAGGTCTACCATTGAACCCACTTATTGTGTATACAGACTCATACTCACTATATAAATGCCTCGTCAAACTTGGCACTATCTACTTATTAGAAGCGCCTTATGATCGGCATCATGGCGTTGCGCCAGTCATACGAGCGCCGCGAGATCGCGGAGATCAGATGGATCAATGGTGAAGATAACCCTGCGAACGCACTCACGAAGGCCACGCCAAATCGTGCACTTGAACGTGTCATCGATATCAACATGCTATCGACTAGAGTAGAGGGATGTGTGCAGCGACCTGCGAGATAGGAACACATACCTACACAAGGCTTCCTTAACAGTTCGGTTTCCTTAGACTAGTATGCTACGATAATAGAAGACTGCCAGTGTCGGTATACACACATCACATCCCCCGATGCTGCCCAATGTACCGCCTCGATCCTACTTCGGTCCGGATCGCACCGAGCTTAGGTATACTGTACTTCGTAGCACCCACGTTTATAGGAATATACACTAACATACCAGAAGAACCTCGTTATTATTATTACCCCATAAGATCGTATAAAGGCTTACCAACACTTATCCTCATTAGCACACAAGTGATTACTTCGTGCACTAGCACACTACAACCTAGCCTATTTTCCAGCGTAGCTAAGAGTCACAGCAACGAACCCGACAAGACCTGCAGCTAGGACAATCGCCTTTTCCAACGCAATCATCCTAGAAAGTTGTTAGTATTGGATTTTCTATCATTAGGTAATACTTACGCAGGTTCTACTCTTACAAAAGAACTGATTACCTTATGTAATCCCGCAGTAGCTTTGAGGAATCGAGGCGCAAGTATTGTCTGAATTAGGAGAGCAATTCTTTCTGTGTTTAGCGTAGTTAGATAAAGCTTAGTATAGACTATAAATAACTAGATGCCACGTCTCGTGTACGGGTTGTAGACTGGATAGCAGAAGCCTAAGGTAAGAGTGAAAAAGCTCGGTAGAGCTCTGGTCCATATCATGTGATCAATACTTGGTTCTTTAATTTGGTACGCTAAGGATAGGTACCGTAGGACTACAAAGGAGTTAAAAAATCTTGATATAAATATAAACAAACATATCTCGTATATCTCTTATAGTCTTTGTATAGCTTACTATATAATAGTAGTACAGCGCGGTTTGAAGTATCAGATTAATGTTAATAGCATTAACAACAAGGTCGTAAAGGAACTCAGAAGGACCATAGCAAAGCCTAGTGTATGCGTAGCAAGGAAGATAAGGCTAAGCATGAAGGCGCAGATTTATCCGCTAATCAGACCGCTGCCAGAGATATTGCGGAGAAATTCGGGTAAATGATAGTTGAAGGGCGCTAAGAGATGGAAGATAGGATAGAAGCTGGGTCATATACCCCCTCGAACACCCCTCCTCTCTCTATATTTACAGAGTAGAGTTGGAGCCGGCGCGCGAGCCTCCTGACAGACCATGCGGAAGAACCCTCGATGCATTGATGATACCAGTATCTTTACAAGGTGCGGAGATACCCATCTCATGATATTCAATACACTAAGCTCTTCAAGTCCAACACCTAGTAGCCCCCCCAAAACGTACATCTTCCTCCAACAAGGCTGCAACTGAAAAAGACGCGTCATTACCATGAACACACGACGTCTCGACCCATGCCCCATGAGACGAACATTGGCTGTTCTTCCCATCTTCCCACAACCATTGTGACATTCATCTACACATCTCCAAATACCTGGTTGAACAACATCGGCGTTGATGATTGTAACAGAACCTACATGCCCACGTGAGCAAGAAAGAAAGAAAGAAAGAACGCATTAGCATAAATGAGCTATCAAAGCGCAGACCCATCACATAAGGTATCCCCAGGCTGTCATGTCGAAATTGAGTATTCGTTTGATTGTTTATTTCATGTTTGTGTCGCGAAAGCGTTCCTGAAGTCGGCATCGCAGATAATAATAATAATAATACCATGTTCTGTTGTGTTGTGTGTTGTAAACCAGGCTTTCGCTGGATCAATGTGCCGGGGGTTGCTGCAGAAAGAGCAGCTGTTCCAGAGGGTGCGCAAAAAAAAAGAACCGTCTCCGCCACTCTCCATCCGTCAAGGGTATATACCTGGGCCGGAGCCTTACTACCACCAGCACTACTTCCCGCGGTACCTGCCGCGGCTTGAGTAGTGGAACTCCTCACCTACCACCCCATGATGAGCATGTTTCTTCTTCAAAGGTTATTATCCAAAGACGCAGAGATGCCATACATGATACACGCAACCGACTAGCATGTCATGAGACGGACCCATCATCGTCCCACCTCCTACTGTGTCAGACATGCTAGACCTCTCTTCAATTCACGCATTATCTCCTCCTTTTGTCCGGATAGTCATCGCATATCCATATCGCCATCCTGGTCGGCCATGCCATCGAGTAGATCGCTCTCACCGCTCTCGCCACTCTCACCACTCGTTTCCTCGCTATCACTGTCCTCGTCCACAATCTTACCCTCAACCTCACACTTGCGCGCAAAACAACAGCCATCCTTTTCTTCTCCGCCCACTCCAATGCCGGTATACAGACCCTTCTTGACTTCCTCGATGACCTTGTCCAGGTCAACGGTACAGCCGTTCTCGTTGTCGTAAATCATCTTCTTGGCGCGGCTGTTGGCGGCGGACCGGGTCGAGTGCACAGAGATGATTTGGGTGATGCCAATGTTGGATTCGAAGCTGTGGGCGGTGGGGTAGCAGGTGTCGGTTACTATATAGACGTTGTGGGGACCGGAAGGTGAATCAGTCATGGTTGTCGCGGGGGTGCGGGGTGGCGGCGAGACTTCGATGCTTTGCTGGATGTACGAGTCGCCAATATTGATGTTGTTGTGGGAGCGCGGCGTGGGCGTGGGACCATCCTTCATATCGCAACACGCGCCACAGCCGTCGCTGCCATGGTCCATCTGGTCATTGCAGGAATCAACCGCCATGGCGGCAAGCGAGATGCTCCTTCCTCTGTGCCAAGTAAAGTGTGCTCCTTTCCTAGAGGGGCTAGGACAGCAGGACTAGGTGGTGAAGAGGAGGGTAATTGTGTGGAATTGCAAAAGAGAAAGAGGTTTGACTGCTCGTGCTGCAAAGATTCAAGTCCAGGAACCGCACTCGCAGAGCCTCAGCGACAATGAAGGAGCAATTCCACGATGCCGCGCACATGGAATCCGCACAAACTGACGAGGGAGGTTTGGAAAAAAAGGCGTCGATGCGCGGCTAGACCGCATTGCTAATTTATAGTCGTCCTCCTAGCCATGTACTGCTTCCGCGGAGCGAGGGAAGCAGAAGGGTGTCAAGGTAGGAAAAAAAAACAAGAAGCGAGAAGGCTCTGGCGCTCAGCTTTGTAAGTGGCCAGCTTTCACAAGCAACCATGAGGCTCGCGACAACTTCCCTCGTCGCCACCGCATGATCAGGAACCAAAGCTTTGGCCAAAAGGACGTATTGTAGGGGTCTTGACTTTGCAAAAGCGGGAAAGCAGGGAAGGGGTCCAATGGCCGAATGTTCTAGAAAATCCTTTTCCCTTTCCTCTCTTGCGATCAGCCCGTGTATTCGGCGCGACAAAAGTGAGATCGACAAGGGGATACGTTGGCATGTGGCAATGGACACGGCGACAGTTTGACTTGGAGGGGGGTGGTGGGGTGGGGGGGGGGGGGGGAAGGCCCGGGAGGATGGGGGCTAACACTACCAGTACCGGTACTACTCTTGAAATGCTTAGTACCTCAGACGGAATACGATCAATCCAGGTATCCGTTGCGTTCCAGATAATGGATTTTGCATGTAGGTATCCTCAATCCATCATGGGGAGTTGTGGACCAGCAAACACAAAAGTGCGGTTGAAAGTTCCGAATCCCAATCATGAGCCTCCGTTGGTCTTGGCTAGTGCGGCTGTTTGATTGGAGCGTATATCCCGAAAGATCAACGGCTAGGGCCTTGATGTATGTACTATGTATGTAAGTAAGCCGGACGCTGGCGTGTACTCCGACGTCATCACCAAGTCCCTGCATTTCACATAGCGACACATGACCCGGCATCTCAGGGAAGCAGACGTCGTGTTTCTAGGCTTTCTCATGGCCACCGGGCTGTGCTAACTACCCGGGACTGTGGTCCGCCAGCTTGGCGCGAGCTGGGAAAACCTCGGATCATCATCACGTGGCTTTTTGTGTTTTGCTTTCCCGGCCTGTCAGCCCACCCAGTCCCAATTTACACGCGACCAAGATATAACGGTCGCTAGCGTCGTCCCCATTTCGCTTTTGGATAGATCGCCGGGACGTGGAGTCGCTAGTTCGAGATGGCACCGGAGACATTTGGAACCTCCGGCTACATGGAAGCGTTGGAAGAAGCTCAACAACCGGGCTCGCGGGTGGATAATGTACCGGTACACCTGACTACCGGTACACCTGACTACCGATACTTCTGTGCCAGTCGCTGTATCACTATCATGGTACCCATGCATCTCAACCTCGCCCTCATGCCATCTCAACTTGTAGTATCTTTAAACTCCTAATCTACACGCCACCTATACCTACAACTCGGTCATCCCACACACCATACTGGTGAGTTTTTTACTCGCGCAAGAAGCTCCTGGCAATCATACCCAAGACACAAACCAAACATTCTCCCTTCCAGTCTCCACAGCCGCCTCGAGCGCGGTTATCGCCACCACACGGCAGATTAACACTGGGGTACATACCACTTACAGTACATGCACATGTCCAAGGCCGAGGTCAAAAAAGGGCGAGTCTAGCGAAACACAAACCACGCTCGGCTCGGCTCGCAGCACTCAATGGACAAGGGAGCCTGGGTGAGTATCTGACGCGAACAGACTTTTGAGTGATGGCATGCCATGGCATCGGCATCGGCATCGGCATCGCGATTGCGATTGTCATGGATGGGAAACGTACTGGTACTGGTAGTATGTAGACCCTGAATGATCTTCAGCATGGTTGTCACCTCTTGCGCTGACTCGCCAAAAGTGTCTGTGAAAGGTGCTGTTTTGCGCGTGAATTGTTGACCTTGTAGTCGCAACATCAACTTGTAGATTAGTTGAAAAGAGCAACCATAATAGCGTGCTTGATAACTCCGACTTGCCGTTGTTGATTTCTGCTTATATGACTACCTTGATGTCGGTAAAAGTGTCCCATCATGGTAGCATGTCACCATCTGCCAGTACAAATACTTTGCTCACATCCAGTCCACATATACATCAACTCTGCACATACACGAACCACCCACAAACAACACACACACACACACACACACAAACAAGGTTTTCGCACATCGTATTATGTATAATCGTACAAAACACATGCAGATGAAACACATCCCTCCCATGTGCCGTCAATGTGTATATATGAGACCAGACCAGACCCAGCGCCACTAGCTCCCTAACGTTGCCAAGTATGCCCCGTCCCTACGATACATAGGAAAAGAAAAGAAAGGAACATAATGAAAGTGCCCTCAGAAGAACAAGACGACGAGGAAGAAACTACTCTGCCTACTACTTGGTCGCAGACTTTGCCTCGCTAGCAGGCTGAGCTTCCTCTCGACGCTTCTCAATGCTCTGTTCCTTCTGTTGGTCTGCCGCAGCCTCAACAGTAGGCGGAATGTCGCTGGCTTCAGGAGTTCCAACCTTGTCCCGAGTCTCCGGGTTCCGGCCTTCGGCGTCGGGGTGAGGCGGCGCAACACCGTACTCTACCGCATCGCCATGAGCTTCAACCAGACCCTCATAGATCTCGTTGCCTTGTCCATCGACGACCCGGGTGCGAGTCTCGTAACGCGTCTTGAAGCTGACCTTACCAGCGAGCGCAGCCACTTCCTTGTCGTCAAGAACACGCCCGTTTTCGTCGCGGTACTCAATGCGCTCCTCTTTCTTCACAATGGGCAAGTCTTTCAAGGCTTCCTGCGCAGCTGCTGATACAAGAGGCTTCTCAGACATGACCTTCTCTTCTTTTACTTCCTTCGGTTGCTCCTTTGGCTGTTCGGGCTGAACCTCGGGAACGACTTCCGGCGCAGCAGGTGCTGGAGCCACAGGAGGCGCTGATGCAGGTGCTGCGATGGAAGGCACAGGCTCAGTAGTCATGATGTTGTATGCTTCGTACTGTCATGTGTTAGCAATGCGCCTGGTAGGATGTAAGAAGACTTACCGAGTCAAGGAAGTTGTTGCAGTCCCAGTCCCAAGAGCTGAAGAGTTTGGCACTATTGCAAGCATCTTTGGTCCATGCGTTGCCATAGGCAAGTGGGGAGTAGACAGTAAAGACGGCGATAGCGATAGCTAGGAAAACGACAGCTGCTGCTTGACCAATGGCGGGGTATTTTCGCAAACCAAAGACGCTGAATCGGTAGCTCACAAAGTCAAACATCTGGCAAAGAGCAAGGATGGCGAAGTAAAGAGCGGGCAAGTAGTGATGTAAGAACAGCTGGCGCGCCATCAGGAAGAACGGGAAGTAGTGGAATGCCCATCCCAGGATAGTCATGCCAACCTCGTAGTCGAACCTCTTGAAAGTGACGTTGTTGTAATCGTGGCAGCCGCGCTGCCATCGGAGAATAGCAATACCCTTGATAACGACGTAAAGGCCAATGAGCGCTGTAGTTGTCCACCAGGTGAAAACATTACCAATGAGGTATATCTGACGGTTGTGTTTGCCCCAAAAGTTGATACCTCGGTGAAGGATAGGCCAGGACGGAGGGCGGGAGTCCCAGGCGTGTGATTCGGTAAGACCAGCGTTGGTCTTCCACATGACCTTTTGCAACTCCCAAAACTTCCCAAAAAAGCCTGGGTTGCGGTAGTTGACCCTTTCGACTTCGGAATCGACCATCAAAGGGTGTATGTTGCCTTCAATGTACCAGATGCTGTTTGGCAATGTACCTTGCTTAGCACATGTAACCTCCTGCTGCTCAAATCCCCAATCAGGAAGTTTAACCTTGTGCGAGAATAGTGCGCATCCAGTCATGACATGAACGAGCCTAAACTTGGTCTCAATGGTACGAAGACGCTGTTTAGCGACAGCTCCGTCAGACTTGGCCTTGACAATTTCGATGCGGAACAAGTCGTTTGCATCACCCTCAAAGCCCTCATAGCCATATGCAGAAACTTCGTTTTGCCAGTCAGCCTCGGTAACAGGTGCACGAACATCGTGAGAGTGGAGACGTCGGTCGGTGGTAAGGTGGTAGAGCCGGATAATGCCGCCGTTCTCGATATAAGTGGGTCCAATGTTATCCCAAGCTTTAGGGCTGGTCAGATTCGGTCCGTTGTAGTCCTCTGGCATGACAGGTAGTGTGGAATTCTCCAGGATCCAGATGTTGTTCTCGTCCTTGTGGGGGTAGAGGGTGATTTGTTGCTGCTTGCTGCCGGTTGGGTACATGTGGCTGTGGGAGTGGAGATATCCGCCTTGAGTGTTCCAATGGCGCAGAGAGACGCGACTTCCATACGCGACATCGGCTGGCACAGAATGCATACCCTTGGAGTTCAGTGTGGCCTGGAACTCGGAAGACATGAAGCCATCACCCTCGCCAGGGTTGACAAGGCAGATGAAGTGAATCCCAAACATGGCCATGTAGAAAGATACGGGAATGACGATCAGACAGAATACGCGGGCGAAGAAGTGCTTGAACCACAAACGTGGGGTCACGTTCCTGGTGTCTCCGAGTAGAACCCAAAGTTGCAAGAGCGTCAAGCTGCCAACCCATGCGATTGTGAATAGGCCAACCCACTTAACACTGACCGTCGCACCGAGTCCGACACCAGTGGCGGTCAACCAGAACCACCATGACGGTTTGAATGCCTTTGCGGGTCCTTGTTCGTGTTGATTCATAAAGCATGTCCATGCAAGCGCAGTGAGGGCCGTGAAGATGATAAGGGGCGAATCGAGAAGAATTAGACGGGATTGGGTAACGAGCGCATTGTCTAATGTGGTCAGTAAAAGTTATGATTATTGCCAGATTCGTCCTTACCGAAGATGACAAGACCCGCGCCCAATGCTGCGGTCGTCGTACGGCAACCCGCAGCCTTGAGCGTAAGGAACATGGTCGGAATGGTTAGAACACCACAGATGGCGGGCAACATGCGCATCGTGACATAGGGGACCTTGGGTTCGAGGTAGTCTTTGCCGATATCCTTGAAGTCAAAGTCTCCATCAAATCCGCCCAACCAACCAGCCAGTGTAATGAGGAGCTTCGCAAGCGGAGGGTGGACATCCATGAAGAACCTGCCCTTGATGTATTTGGACGCAAAACCACCGAAGCTAAGAATTGCGTGTCAGCCGTGTTCCATTGAGCACGTGTGCTAGGTTCACTCGACTTACTGGACTTCGTCGAATACGACACTGGTGGGCTGTTGGATTCTAAAAAGCCGCACAGCAGTAGCAACAACAGTCAACATGGCCAACAATGACCAATCCGAGCTGGGGAGATTGAGGATGTCATGGTCCCGCACTCCCTCAGAGGTGTAGCCTTGGACCTTCTGTTGTGACTTTTGCTGCTTCCGGCCATTTGGTGCTGGTGAGCGTGACTTTGATCTGCCTGAGCGACGAGACGACGTCTTCTCGCCCAGGTACGTGTTGGATGACGCTACGTTCGCCATGATGGCGGTTACGGAGGATGCGTGGCTCGACCAGCCGGTGGGCGGAGACGGATCCAAAAGTTGGAAGGGTTAGGAAAAACTAAATTGGTAGCTCACAGGCAATCGCACTCGCGGCCTTGCAATGGGGAACAAGAGAGATTAATGAAAGTACGAAGAAGGTGTCATGGAGATGAGGGGACAGGTGGGCGCAATTGTAGTCGTGATGGTTTAAGCCAGGGGGGTGTTCCGTACCAATTGACCCTTGTTGCAAGCTGTTCCTTACTACGGGGCCTTGCCGAACTGGGAACGAGAAGGCTCAAAATAGGTCGAGGTACGAGGCACGAATGCAGCTCGAATTTGCCCCATCTGGGCCTGGGTTTGGTCTGGACGAGTATAGCAAATCGCCTTTGCCATTGATGACCGGGCTGACACACCAACAGCCGTCTGGCATGTGTATTCCGCCGAATGCTTCAGGACTGCAAGTGTGGCTAAAGTGTGGCTGGAGTGTGGCTAAGCCGTGGCTAGCCCGGCGCGGAATTACTGACCCCCCCGGTCTGACTTTCTGGAACTTTGCGACTCTCACACATCACCAACTTAGTTGCTGCTACCTGAACTCGACAGTTTCAGTTTCTCTACGCGACGTACGCGCAACTTACTGGTAAATACCGTGTCACGGACTCTTACTCCTACAGAACGGTATTACTGCGCCGCGTAGCTACGCAACCTGCCATCGCCTCCGCCTCGACTTTGCGACTCGCAAACAGCTCACCACAACACAACAACACCCACCATGGCCAACTCCAACGGAGACGGCGCCGCCTCGGGCATCGTAGAGCTTGACGTGAAGCCGCCGTCAAATGTCGTCATCCCCCCGCCCAATGTGCGCGAAGCCATAGCCAAGACGGCCGAGTTCATCGCTCGCCGAGGTGAACAACAACTCGTGGCTATGAAGCAGCGGATCGAAGCAGACACTACGAACAAGCTCAAGTTTGCTTTTGTTAGTGACGATGACCCGTATAACACTTATTTCCTGTGGTATCTCCAACAACTCAGAGAAGGCCATGGACGATCCGCAAACCAGAACGCTGGCCACATGAAAGACAACAAACCCAAAGGTCCCCCAGAGCCGCCCAAGTTCCGATTCTCCGCGCGCATGCCCAACATCAGCGCCAAGGATTTGGAGGTGCTCAAGCTCACGGCCATGTACACGGCGCGAATAGGTGAGAACTGGTTGAAGGAGCTGCGAAACCGTGAGTCCGGAAACTATCAGTTTGAGTTTCTCCGACCAAACCACAGCTTTTTCCAGTACTTCCGATCGCTCGTTGAACAATACAAGATCCTACTTGAGGAAGAAGCGACTGTCAAAGCACGTATGGAGGAGCTCCAGCACAACATTAAGAACCGATTCCACATTCTGGATCGTGCAAAGGGGCGCGCCGAGTACGTAAAGTATGTAACCGCACAGAAGGAAAAGGAAGAGAAGAAGGTCGAAGCCGAGAAGCAGGAATATGCTACTATTGACTGGCACGACTTTAGCGTCATTGCGACTGTGCTCTTTGATGAGGCGGATGATGAAGCGCAACTTCCTCCTCCTGCGCAGCTAAACGATTTGCAATCCCAGTCCCTAGAGCAGAAGGCCGCTATTTCGCTGTCGACAAGGCGTCTCGAGGAAGCCATGCCCGACGATGTCTCCTATTACAACGCCACCCAACAGCATGTGCCACCTCCCATGGCGCCCAACTATGCCCCGATGGCGCCTCCCGTTCAGCCACCGTATGGCATGCCATCCTACGCACCGCCCCCCATGCCTGACTACCGAACACCCACCCAGATATCGCGCGAGGAAGAACAGGCTCGGCTGGCGCGAGACCGTCAAGCAGAGAGCGAGCAGCGCGCACGCGCCCAAGCTGCTGCCCGAGGAGCGCCTGGTCGCATTGTTACAGACTATGTTCCCCGAGCCGCCGCAAAGAAGGCAAACAGTTTAATGGCCGTGTGCCCTAACTGCAAGCAGCAAATCCCTTCTAACGAGATGGATGAGCACATCCGCAGTAAGTCCTCCCCTTGTACCCATTCAAGAGCAGTATATGCTAACTCAATGTCCCAGTCGAACTACTTGATCCGCGCTGGAAGGAACAGCGTGAGAAGTCCGAAGCTCGGTACGCGACCACGATCAACACGGCCGACGTTGCGAACAACCTCAAGCGCTTTGCCAGCCAACGTGAGGACATCTACGACGGCGCTACTGGATTGCCGATATCTGCCGAGGAAGAAGCTCGTAGGAAGAAGGCGGCGTTGTCGTACGACGGGCAGCCAGATCCCGCCAAGGACGCGGCTCGTCTGTCGCAGATGCAGAGCATTAATGTCCAGGAGCAGCTTCGTAGGATTCAGGAAAAGCACCGTCAATGAAGCTGGGGCGACCAAAAGTAAGTTCAGCTTTTGTTTTCCGGATTCAAGGCGATTGTTCAGAGTGTCGTTTTATTGGCATTGGGAGGCGTTTTGGAGCTTTTCAGATGTGTGTATACCCACTTGTCGGTACGACGGAGGAAGTTGGGGGACAAGGGTGAGGCCATACGGCGACCATGATGGGAACCTTTCTGTACAACAATTCAGAGTCAAATGATGATTGACTCGAGAAGCATGAAAACATGGTTATGAAAATGAAGTATTTGAATTTGCCATAGATGCCCTCACTTGATGGTATGCATTGCATTGGGTGCCCAGGTGTGGGGTAGGCCAGCCCCAGCGATGTTTATCCATGTATGACAGCTCGGACTTTTGGAGCTTGCCTCCGACGAGTCCAAACGCCTATGACCTAACCAGCCGCTTTTATTTGCAGGCGCAACATTCACACACTGCACTCGGCACTGCACAATATGTCATTAGCACAAGCAACAAAAGGCGACATGCCCTACCAAGTCAGGTCGCTCGTACGTATTACCTCTTATCAACTGGGTTTATTGCTGGATCGGCTGCACCGCACACGACCTGGATAAGCCGCCACCCTAATTGCGATGAGATGTTCGCATGTAATGCGCAAGGCCTTGACATATTGGCCTGCTTCAATGAATTCATAGGCTAACGATTCTTCCAAGTACCGCTCTCTTCTGCGCCAGAGTAACCAGTTCGCCGCTTACAATTTTCGCGAATACGCCAAACGGAGAACGCGCGACGCTTTCCGGGACAGCAAGAGCATAAACGATGAGAGGCAGATACAGGAGATGGTACAGAAGGGGCTGAGCGAGCTGCAGATGTTGAAGGTATGTGCATTTCGTGGCATACGTTGGGGCCGGGTATGGCTGAGTGAAGGTCGATGGAAGTGACGGGAAAAGACTAAAAGGGAGCAAAATGAGATGGGGTTCGACCGCAGAGAGGAGAAAATGGCGAAGCGAGTCGCCGAGAACGTAGGGACGAGTAACTAACGCGGCCCACAGAGACAAACCGTCATAAGTCAGTTCTACCAAATCGACCGGTTAGTGGTCGAAGGTGGAAAGGAAGGCAAGCAGAAGGGCGATCGCAACGACATTGTCAGAGTAAAGGATCAGGGCTGGGATTGAGAATAGCACGACAGCTGATGTGGCAGTCACGGGACCAGAAAACTCGCAACATTTGGCTTTCCCGGCAAGAGGAGGGATGTTTGCGTGTCTGTGGCAGCAAATAAGTTGAACTTCCTACGACGATCAGACGATGTAGAGTGCGACTCTAGTGTACTATATTGGGCCTGCCATTCAGCTCTACAGAACGGAGTGATGGGATTACCTGTACATTTCCAAATCGGATCATGTATACCAGCAGCACTTACAAAAGTCTCTTCCCGGCCTCTTTCTAGTCTTCACAAGTGATGGCAGACTTTGATGCTACGATATGAAAGCTCGTGCTTACTAGGTCTTGGACGCTCACATGAACTCGAATCATCTCCCAACCAACCTGCTCAACACTTGGAGTTTTATTGATACGCAACAAGACCATTTACAAAATAATCAAATTTAAAATTAACCATGCGAGAGTCGCCACACATGTTCCTCACAAGCTTGGCGTCTGCTAGGCGTTGTTCTCTTTCCAAAGTTCTAGCGCATCATCAGAGCCCCGCCTAATCCGGTATAGTCGCGCACGGTTGCGCCTTCCCAAACGCAGGCGACGCGCTCTGCCTCCACGCATCGCGACTTCCCGCCGCATTGCATTCACATCAATACTCGCTTTCACCGCCTGCTCGTCGAGGCAGCTACACAACACCATGGCTCCGGTACGTCATCTCGCTTCCTGTTTGTCGTGCATCGTACATGAGCGTTTGCGACACCCATTTGCAATCCACACGCGCATTAGGGCTATTGCTATTGCGCGTATCGCATTATCGATACGCCATTATATATTCTGGACACGGTTCTCTGCTCGCAAGCATCTATGAGACACAACTCTGTTTGGTCCTCTCGATTGAATTGATGGATGACGCTGCATCGAGACCTGGGTGTGAGCGTATAAGGCGAAAAGGGCTCCATGCGGTAATCGCATCTTCACATGCAAAGCCTCAGCCTCAGCCTCAGCCTCGTTCATGTTTTTGATCGCGCATCTCAGTCAACTGCCACCTTCACTGCAAATTCTACCAGACATCTCCAAGCTAACATCATGTGACTAGTTCCGGAACAGGGACCGTTCCAACAGATCAGGGCGCGGTCAAATAGAACATAATGTGCTAGAAGGACTCCCCATTACTCAATACCGGGAGGCTGAAATCACTATTGAACCACATTCGGTAGACACCAAACCATTGGATAAGGATGCCTGGCCCGAACTACCCATGCCTCGGGACTCCCACATGCTACCTGAACATTCTCAACAAATACTCCGAGCAGCACGATCCGGGAGGGTGTATAAACCACCGGCGCCTCCGGAGGATGATAACGAAATGAAAGACGAAGAGGAGGAGAGTAAAGAGATACGCACTGGTTTCACGGTCAAGAAGTATGTCAAAGTACCGCGGCATCTAGAAGGGTCAGAGCCTGAATATCTTGCCAAGAGGAGGAAGGGACTACCATCGCCCTATGTCCAACCCGCCCAGGTGGTGGCCCAACCTGTTCTACGGGAAACGAAGGTGAAGAAGCTGGATGCAGAAGGCAATGTATCAGTCTACAAGGTCCTTGTCCCAGAAGGTCAGGTTGTAGAGGGTGAAGTTCAACCCACGGACGCCGCCATTGAGGTTGCACCAGCTACTGCCGTGCCAGGAACGATTGTCGAGGGAGTTGGTGTAGTGAATGCAGAAGGCGTTATCGTTGCCAACGACATTATGCAGCAAACTCCGCCTAGAAGACGCCCACCACCACCTAAGAAGAAGATGAAGCGCGGAGGTCCAGGCAGAGGCAGAAAGAGGGTCATATTTGCCGAAGGAGCAACAGAGCAGGGCACGCCGGTATCGAATGCCAGTGGCGACATGCTTGGAGTGCCAAATGTCAAACGAGAAGATGGTTCGGTAGCACCATCAGATGGGGGAGATACACCAATGGGAGATGCTGGCGGCGAGGAAGAAGAGGGTTCCGGCGAAGAGGGCTCAGAAGATGAAGATCACGACATGGAGCGTACCTCTACCCCCGCGACACCTCTGGTATCTTCGGTAGCACCAACCAGTGCACCAGCTATGGACACCTCCGCTCTCTCGGAGAAACCTCTCGCAGAAGTTACGGCGCCCACACAAGCATCATCGACTACCAGCGCGCCCTTGCAAGACAAACCAGAGACCGCAAGGGCCGAAAAAACCGTGGTCGTGACTAGTGCACCTCAGACGGTTCATCAAACTGAAGAGCGTGATCCTTCGAGTTCACCAGATCTACCGCTATCTTCGATATCCCACAGTCGCCAGAATTCGCTCAATCAGATTCCTACTCCTGTTGCTACCACAGACGCCGTCGTTCCTGAAGAAGCCCCGAGTGAGCTGCCAACGCCGACGGCAGCGCCCACAGTAGAGAAGGAGACTGTGCAGGAACCAGTCGTCGCATCCCACCCGGAACCTAAGACTGAGCCAGAGTCTGCACCTGAACCCGCACCTGCACCTGCAACCGAGCCTGCATCTGAACCTACATCTGAACCTACATCTGAACCTGCACCTGAACCTACAGCTGCACCTGCAACTGAGCCTGCACTTGAACCTGCGCTTGAACCTGCACCCGAGCCTGCGCCTGCACCTGCACCTACACTTGTAGAAGAGCCTGCACCACAGCCAGCAGCAGAGTCCGCCCCAGAACCCGTCGATACAGAAATGGTCATGCATTCCGCCCCAGCTTCAGAACCAGACCTCATGGGAAGTCTCGAAAGACAGCTTGAAAAGGACAATGAGGAAATGACAGAGTCATAGCATGACTAACCTCAACTTGCTGCTGTCTTACTGCTGTCTTGTTCCAAGCCGAGAAGGGCAGCTTCTTTAAAATTCTGGGAAGGATGTGCATTGCAAGGTTTCGTATCGTTGTCTTTGTTACGTTATCGTCAAGAACAAGGGCAAGTAGCGATACGTTGAGGGCGGGTCGTTGGGTTTCTGGGTACTTGGATATAGACGAGTGTGGTGTTTGGGATTGTGATTTCGCGGCGATAGGATGTTATTTATTTTTAGGATAGGGAGTGTTGTGGTATTACTACTCGATGCGCTTGAGAGACTGAGACAGCGAGACAGCCGACGTCTATGCAGTTTGTTCTTGTAGTCAATACACAGTTGTTTTAATACTTGCTTCCGCTTTTCTGTTTTGTGCCGTGTTACTTTAGTGTTGTGATCTCACCCTCTTCGCCTTATATACTCGCCGTGCTGACATAGTTTGTCTTCTAGACTACAGGTAGCAAGCATTCAAGCCATACTGCTCGAGGAGATTTGACGGCCATAGCAAGTGTGAGCCTCCATGCTTCTAGTGTTAGTGCTCCACGCTTAGCGCTTCTAGGCTAGGGGTTCTGTTCGATCGCAAATTTGCTGCGTCGATGTAATTTTCCAAAGTCTCTTGGATGCGGTAGTTTGGGGGTGCCTCGGGTCGACTGTACCATGGTACCATAACTAGTCGTTACGCCTACCGGTAGCGCTTCTGACACCAGACCCCTACAACCCCGCTTTCACAACCTCGCCCATCTGCGACAGTGGTAGTGATATCTTTCCCAGAACGGTATGCTACACCAGATCGATGAGTAACTCCTTTAGCAATCTATCCAATTAAGCCCCCGAGGTCGTTGGGCTACCGAGGCTTATCCGTTTTAACCACCTGTCTATCCCTTGGCAAAATATACCTTAACGTCAGTCTCGAACATGGTCATACTCGGGTCGCATCATGTCAGGACGCTGTCACTATGAGCCATGGCGCTGGTGGCACACTCTCCAATCCGGCTACGAGAAGGCCCCAAAAGCCTCACGGCAGCCTCACGCGGATGTATCCGTCTCTTGACAAATTGGTATTCTGGCAGTTTTTCGCCGAAATTCGTGGTTCTTGGCGACCGGAGTAGTTGAGAGCCGTGCTAGGTGGAAATGGTATTCGCCTCGTCCGCTGCGTCCAAGGATAGAAAGTGAGGAGAGCGTATGTTTGTGCGACTTTCACACGACTATAATCCTACAGCATGCAAAACAAAAACCCCGTGAGAATTAGCATGTCCAAGTAAAGCACCAGCGACATCAAGCTTGCTGAGCTTTTTCGCAGCTTCCAGGGTTCAAAAATCACTCGGAAGAATAGGAGGTATTTGTGTTGTTGTTAGCGCCATCTCAGAATATGATAAACCACTCCCCACGAGACTAAGGAAACAAGGCCAAAACATACCAGGGGCAAATACCCATTTCTCGCGTTCTGAAACCTCCGAGACTGGAATTCAGCTGTCTTACAACTCTTCTCAGCCGGTGGACCCAATCAGAGCAGATCGCCCAACCAGGCCAGAAGCAAACTGTCTGAGACACTATTTGAGTAGCCATCAACGGGCCCGAGATTGCAATAAGTCTATCACAGAATTCGTATGTATTTGTTCTCCGCCGCTTGCAAGTCAATTACGATTCACTCGCTGCTTGTTCGCATTTCCATCTTCTTTTCAGACGAAGAATAAGCTTACAATGGCGAGCAGGTTTCCTTCGGTGTCGTCGAACAACATGCCTGAGACTCAGGATGAGCGACCGCTTTTGTCAAAACATGCTGTCGCTATACTACTGCATGCCGTGCGCATACTCCTAGCTCTAATCATCCTCTGCTTAGACGCCTACGCCATCCACTTCTCCGGCGATCTCGCAATGGTCTATTCGCTCATTCTGGTATGTACCCACTTACCTACCTATTCACATCATTCACATACAACATCTTTTTTTTCCCACTGCTAACCCAAAGTTTCCCAGGCCATTTCCACAATCTTCGTCTGCGTATACTCCATCGCATGTATGCGTTTCTTCCGGAATTACTACAACTTCAACATCCAAATCGGACTACAATGGTCGTTTATGTTCTTCTGGCTTGTAAACCTGGGACTTGTGGCCACGAGAGCGCAACAATGGCAGAGATCAAAATGCACCGACTTGACTGTGCTCGAATACTCGATGCATTGCCCTGGCGTTGGAGCAGAAGGAGGAGGTCTTCATGTGCTGCAAAATGGGGGTACCACGGCTGTGAAGACGTACACTGGGGCTTTGATCGCAGGAGCTATTTTGGCTGCTTTTCAAGTGTGAGTATTCTTCGCCCTCAAAACTCCACGTTTGTGTTTCTTTGTTTGCGTTTGCTGATTGTATTTGTTTTTTTCAGTATATTCTGGGCTATAATGACCGCCCTCTTCATACGCAGCACCAGGAAACTCACAGAAATACTCCCATGCCCACACTCCCCCACTATACAGATGCAAACATCCACCACACACGTAGAACTCCCATCAAATCCTCTACCCCCTCCCCAACCGCGGCGTATGGAAGCCTGGGAATCGCCTATTGTAGAGGCCCCGCGATTAGTGCCGCAGCCCATACTCCCAGATAGCGACGAAGAAGACGACGTATCAACTGGTCCGACGTCATCTATCACTGCTCAAGATGGCGATGCAGGTGCGAATCGCGCCGGTCACGTGGTTGCGGAGTATGTGGCTCAGCAAGCTGTGGAGCCCGGGTTTGATCCGTATGTTGGACATTTGCCGCTGAGACAGACGCCGTTGAGGTATTGGCATCCGCCACCGTGTGAGGAGGATGGGGCGTGGGAGTGGGATGGACGGGGAAGTGTGCGCATGGTTGGTGTTCCAAAAGGGGATGATGGGCGGTAATAAGTGGAGGACGTGGATGATGAGAGCGGGATGGAGGACGAGTAATTGTGGAGGGATGGAAACGATGTTACGACTTATGATATCAACAAACGCGTTACGAATAAGCTACGCAGTTTCTTTTCTCCTCACATTTATTCTTTACGGTACTTTGTCATGTTCAACTCCGCGTAACTGTAAAGCACACCTCTGCCCTATCATCATCATCTCATACCTCAAATCCAACAAGCAGTAACCATCACATCACATCACCTAATCCCTATCCTTCCTTCCCCAAAAACGTCAACGCAGCAACTACATAGCCCTCCATCCCCACCGTCAACGTAGGCTGCACCACCGGCGCAAAAAACGGACTATGATTCCCAGGTACATCCTCATTCAACCTGTCCTCCCTCTCCGCCCTATCCCAAACCTCATGCTCCGTGCCCCCATACAAAAAGAAGCAACTCGGTTTTCCAATCGCCGTGGCCAAAATCCCAAAATCCTCACTCCCCTGCAATCTCGCTATATCATTCTGATAGCCCTGCCTACCAGGAGGAAAATGCCTGGAAAAGTTTTCCTCCAACCGCGCCGTCACAGCTGCATCGTTGAACAAGAGCGGAAACTGCGTTGTGGGTGTTAGAGTGGGGACGTTGGGGTTATTCGAGGCAGAGGCTTCAGAGGCAATGATGCGTTTGACGCTTGCGAGGACGCGGTCGCGGGTTGAAGGGAGGGCGGCGCGGACGTCGATTTTCAGGTTGGCTTCGCTGGGGATGATGTTTCGGCGTCGCCGGCGTGGAAGGCAGAGACGGTTACGACGGCGAAGTCGAGGGGGTCGACTTCGCGGGATACAATGGATTGAAGACGCATTATTGTTGAGGCGGCTTGTAGGATGGGGTCGATGCCGCGGTGTGGGGTTGAGGCGTGGGCTTGTCGGCCTAGGATGCGGAGTCTATTTGCGTGTTGGTTGATCAGTTTACATGTAGGAGTGGGTGGGTTGAGCTTCGAAAGGGAGTAAAAACGGTTTTGTACGCACTGGAATCGATCTGACGAACTGGCGATTAGCCCGTGTTTTGTGCCTATTACTCCAGCTCTCTCCGGCATCACGTGTGCTCCAATAACAACATCTGGTTCCTTGACCAACTTGTACAAGCCATCATCTACCATGTTTTGCGCGCCACCTGCTCTTTCTTCCGCTGGCTGGAATACCAAGATTAGCTCGCCGCTCCACTGGTCCTTGCACTTTACTAGACACTCTGCTGCTGCGAGTAATGCTGTAATATGCATGTCGTGTCCACAAGCATGCATGACGGGCTTCTCAACGCCGTCCAAGTCCTTCATGCGCGCTGTGCTGGCATATGCCAGACCAGTCTGTTCTTCCACGGGTAGAGCATCAATGTCTGCGCGTAGAAGCACCGTTTTCCCGGGTCCGTTCGAGAAGCTGGCTGCGACGCCATGGCCGCCAATGCAGGAGTGGATGGTATAGACTTTGAACGTTTCGAGATGCTTCACAATAGCTTCTGCCGTCTTCTTTTCCTGAAATGATAGTTCGGGATGCGTGTGGAACCATTTGTCTTGATGTCATGTTAGTCATGTAGTTTACCTATTTTAGATGAAGATAGCGTTATCCTCACAAAGCTCTTCATATGAAGTAAGATCCGGTCGATTTCCTTTGACGACTTCAGTGATGGAAGGCATGATGCTTTATTTACTTGCGATACAAGAAGGCGAACACGTTGCAATAAGATAGAGCTGTTAGGCAATTTTGAAATGTTGTAGTTGTCAGGCCAATGCCGATACTTGTAGTCATATAAGTGGTAGATAGCTCGGCAATCGAATTGCATATATTGCGTTAGTAGATAGGTCCAAAGCGGGAATGAGGGGTTCGTTTACCATTCCCGACGGGGAAAGTCGAAAATGACGTAAGGCGCTCTATGTGGGGTAATGGACCGTATCACAACGCTACAACCTCTCACCAAGACCCGTTAGAATAAGGCAGGTTTGTCCACTCCATCGTTTCTAGTTTGCAGCGAGACGATGTGGTAATAAATGTTAGATCTCCTACAAAGGTGACAATAGAAAGTGAGTAGGCTCGCGAAGGCGAAATCAAAGCGTCTTTGTGATCTTCTAGATTTGTTTAGAAGTCACAGTGTTGGTTACTACGATTATAGACCTGTTCAAAGTACAGTAATATGTAAATATATTACGCAGTTTTATTTATGTAACCTAGCACGCCTAAGGTGTATTGGGGGCTTATAAAGGTATATAAGTGATATCGATGCTTAGCAGCAGATATTCACAACGCAATATTGTTGTAACAGCAATATAGGAAAGCAGTTAAGGCGTTATCCCAACACCTTAGACTCTGGTATTGAGAGCTTATATACTCTAATTAACTCCTACAGGTGCTAGGTTAAGTAGACTAGCACACCTAGCGCCTATTTACTGGGAATCTTTTGAAGCAATCCTGACCTGCACGTAGGAGAAAATGTTAGTTACAGTCTAAATATGCAGAACTTAGGAAAAGCTAATAAAGCATTGACTACTATGCTGCGGAGACAAAACTTACTACATCTATGGATAAAAGTTAGTTAAGTGCTGATTTTAGTCGTAAAGTTTCTGCTTTAGAAGACCTACTGAAAATTGTGGTTACAAGCTACTAAGCATTTGGAAAAGTCGATGTTCATGGCTGCTGTCCCGCTAATCATCGAGGTAGCGATAGCGATAAAAACGAATAAAAGACGCATATTGTCGTTTGAGTGCTAGGTGAAGGCGTAGTATTTGATGGTATGTGATGGATAAGCTGATAGGAAGCAGATGGGAAGCAGATGGGAAGCAGATGGGAGGCCGATGAACGTAGAGGAGAGAGCTTTTTTATACTCAACACTCGGCCATACTCGGACGCTATCTGTCTTACTCTAGGTACAATCCACCACAAGCCTAACGAAGAACTGAATAAAGTTCGCCAATAAGCACCGAGATGGGCCGACGCAAAGACCTCTTGCTGATACGTACATGTTTGGCTTGAGCCGTGCAAAGCTGACTGCGCCTTGGCCATCTTAAGCGCATTTGAAGCAAGTTGCGAGTATCGCGCAGATCCTATTTAAGAATTGGGAAATCATCGCGAGACTTGGTACGCCATAAGCCCGAGTAATTACCCAGAGCTTACACGATCTCCCACAACGGGTCCAGATTTGCGGCCTCTTCCCCCTTTTTCCCCTCTTTCGCTCCGAGTGATCCGATACACCGAATATGCGCCGGAGCACCGTGCATCTATCTTACACATACTAGTCTCTAAGATTTCAATCAGATTCACCAGCGTTAAGAGTCAACTCGCGGTGCTTCAATGGGACAACAACTGATGTCCTTTAAGCCCGACGGACTGTCTATCCTAGATGTTGCTTAGTTGAGCTATACTTCACCTCGATGCTTTTAGATAATAACGCTTAGGAAACATAGCATATCGCTCTACACACATCCTAGTAGTATTATCGTACAATATCTATTAAACTTAAACGCAGTTAGACTAACCACAGGGTGCAAACTCACCGAACTCTACACTGACCTCCGTACTAGAGACGAAAAGAAACCTCACATCCACCTCACCCGAGTCCCTTTACTTATTCAACGTCCCACAGCACCATACCAGGCCAGCCCCAGAACAGCCCCAATCAGAATCGCAGCTGCAGGCGGAACCCCAAACCAAGCCGTCTCGGCATACGCCACCGCAGCCACAACAACCCACCACGGTTCACTGTCCAAACTCTTCCCATTACTACTCTCAGGCGTCAAATATCCAATCTCCCACAGTCGATAAACCGCGGTAAAAACCAGACCTACAGCTGTAGCATTGATTCCCCTTAGTAAACTTAACACCCATCTCTTAGTCCGCATGACTTGCCATACAGACTGCACGCCAACTGCCAGTACTATGCCTGGGAAGAAGATACCAACAAACCCTAGTATAGCACCAATAATTGTAGGTGTCGAGGCAGAGGACACGGCTAGAGCGCCCAGGTAGACGGCGAAGTTGAAGTTGGGACCGGGCATGGCTTGGATAATGGCGAGGCCGAGGAGGAAGTCTCGGGGCGAGACCCACCCGGGGTCTACGACGTAGCTTCTCAGGAGGGGGATGACGACTGGACCGCCGCCGAAGATAATGGTGCCGGCTAGGTACCTGGTGGTGTGTCAGTGGTGAGGATAAGGGAGGGAGAGGAGGATAGACGTACATGTTTGAGAAAACGTTGAAAGCACGGGTGTTTGTGAGTGTAGCTCTGACGACCATGATGATGACGAAGGAGGCGAAGAAACCCGCTATGAGTGACAATCCGAGTTTAACGGATATATTATACGTCGTCGTATCCTGTACAGTGGGTATCGTAGGTTCGTCATTCGCGTGAACATGGTTGGCAGTCGGTGTCGTTCTTGCAGGAGTAGCAGTAGTATCCTCTCTTTCAGACGCCATGTTAGAAACACCCGCTTGAGTCCTCCTCTTAACAACCGCCGCCTCTGGTCTCATAATCTGCATCGGAATACTCTGCACCACGCTCGCTGCACTACCAACCTCTTCCTCCTCCTCCCTCCCAGTTCCATTCCTCCTCTTCCCCCACGCCTCCCTAACACTCCTTACCCACCGTCCACCCCACAAATCCCACACCACTGTTACCATCCCTCCAACCGTGATTAATACAGGGAAATACCAAAGCGCATTATAACACAACCCAGCACATCCACCAAACACCACTAACCCCCTCGTCAACCGATCCTTTACCGCCTTCTCCGCCAGCTGCACAGCCGCCAGTGCGATAATACCAACTGTACTAGCGTTAAGACCGGACAACAGGGCGTACACTATGGCGGGGAGGCGCGACGGCAGGTTGTGTACGCCGAGGGCGAGACCGAACATTGTAATAGCGCCGGGCAGGGACCAGAGGGTGAAGGCGAGGGTTGCGGGGAGCAAGCCGGCGTGTAGGAGGGCGATGCAGAAGCACATTTTTGTGCTAGCAGGGCCTGGGAGGGCTTGGTTTAGGGCGAAGAGTTCTTGGTACTATTAGGGGGAGGGTGCTGGTGTTAGTTTGTTGTTCTCATGGGTCATTCTTGGTCTCTTTTACTGTCTGGGCTTGGTGTTGTATCGCCTATCCATCTCTTTCCCCATACCAGGAACAGCCTGTAGAAATGAAAACAAAATGTCAAATACTCACAGTCTGTTCATCAATCCACTTCCTCCCCCCTACCCCCTCATCCTCCACCTCATCCCCCTCCTCATTACCACCCCTCCCTCCATCCCCCCAACTCCCCTTCCCCTCCACAAACCTTCGATGCAAAATCTGAAAGTGCACCGGCGGCCCCCCAAACGACGTAAACCCTAAATCCCACATTCTAACAAAAACATCGCAGAACCGTGCTTGCAGGGTTTCCTTCTCTGTTTCCGAATTGGTAGTAGTGAGGCTGCTGAGGCGGTGGCGGAGGGAGCTTATGAGGGAGTGGATAGGCATTGTTGATAGGTAGGTAGGTAGGTGAAGGATTCGGTTGAGTTTTGTTACGAGAAGGCGTGGGTATGTTGAAAACAAACAGAAAAGTAGCACGATATACGCGATGCTTATGACAGAGAGTTGAAACGACTCGGACCAACTCCCCAGAATAATCCCCACCACCTTATAAGAATCTTCACGTTTACTCGGCCAAACAGCAAACAGCCAAAAAGTACAAAAGCTCAAAAGCCAACAACAGCTCAAGTGTAGGAAAAGAACAACAAAACCACGCAAATAAACCATCTTTTTCACCGCGTAAGCCAAGACACAATGCACCCCCCCGCCATCCAATCATCACACCCACGCATCGCGCCATGCAGTGGCTTTCTCTCGCTCTGAGCCCAGACCAGGAAAGAAGCTATCCCAGAACGTTTGCGTTGTTGAGGATGAATGGGGGAAAGCGCGGCTGGGGAGCCGTGGAGGGGGGTTAAGCGAGCGGGTGGTATGTCACTCGAGGGCTGTGATTGGGTGGGCGTTAGGAGTAAGGCGGGAGGAGGGATAGCTATTTATAGGGGGATATTAGATGTGAAGGTATAACAAGGGGGGTTGTTGAAGTTGTGCAAAGATGTATGTATGTATGTATGGACAACTTGAGGCTGGTGAGAGATGGTCACGTGGGGTTGATTGAGGTAAGTTAATAACATGTACATGCACATTTCAACAGTCATCTATTGGTAAAGGAACACAGTAAATTTCTATGATAACAACGCATATAACTATGCTAGGAAAGCTATCTAATATACAAATGCCACGGCATGGAAAACCACCACGGAAGTGGTTAGGGGAGATGCAACCTCACAAAAAGGACCTCGACCCGACACGACACGACACAACCAGTCATGTGAGTAAACTCACAAGTGGAACCCAGCCCAGATCCATCCCAGATAAACGCCAGCGTGTTGGAAAGAAAGGAAAGAAACAACGGAACAAGACCCGTGTCCTTGGTAGTCTAGTAAACTACAAACGCCGACTTAGATGCCTTTCATGCAGCCCAAAAAAGATTAAAATACGAAAGTCCGCGCTACCCTCAAGACAACATCAAAGTCATCTATCTGTAGTATCCACCGTTTGGCGCCGAAGTAGACGTGTTGGGGTCGTTTAGTTTACCGCCGCCGTTGTGGACGACAGGCGGCTGGCTGTAGCATTTGCTCCGTGACGAGGTGCCGGAGTTTGTGTTGTAGCTTCTTGATGATGTGGCAGAGTAGGCTGCTGTATGTTAGCACAGTGTTGGGCCAATGAAAGGTGAGGAGGCAACATACTTGTGGAAGATGTGGTGGGACGGGATGTGTAGGCACCCTTGTCTTGGGCATAGTAGCCGCTGTAGGATCCGTTGGAAGACATGGCTAGTTGGCGGCGAGGTTGTGTGAGGTGGCTGGAATCCAGTGATGATTCGTAGCGTCTTAGATTGACCGTGCCGTAGATGTTGGTTGGCGGCGATGAAGCTGGTTTAGATTGTATGCGAGAACGTAACAGGCGTATGCTGTGCTGTGTTTCGATGGTATGGAAGCCGGTTTGACTGAAGATGGAGCACGACAACGGTGATGACTCTTTGCAAGACAAGATATATGACTGTAGGTTGACTGGTTGATTGATGGTGGATAGAAAAAAAGGTAACAGACTCTCGTCTGGATGGACTATTTATTTCCAGGCAGACATTACCTGAGGCCGCCATCTTCAGACTCACACATTTGCGCAGTTGACTCTTTTGCCCACAAGAGCCCTCCTGCGCCCTTGGTATGCCGCTGCCTGGATAGCTGGGCAGCGACCGCGCGCGCTATTGCGATGATTCACACGCGTGGCTATGTTCCCCAGGACCGGCCCCAAGGCCAGGACGCGTCAAGCAGCGAATCAGCAACTAGGCTGAACTATCGGCCTACCCCGATCTTGGGTGAAAGAGTCATCCCCGGTGTTGGTTCCTCGCGCAGGCGGGCTTAGGTCGTAGCGCAGCAGCCGTCCGTTCTGCAAGGCACAATTCATGGCAGCCTATGGGAAGGCAGCAGGAATTGTCGGAGACGCGCTATCTAGTGACGAAGGCCCAGATGCAGGCGTCGGTGACGAAAAGGGAAAATGCAAAAAAGAGACGTCTGGTGAAGGCTCAAGGTCACCGGTTCGCCAGAAGAGGAAAGGTGGGGGGCTGAGAAAGCAGGTGCCTGGAGGCAGCATTGCAAACGCTCGCCATGAGATAACGTGTCGGCAGAAGCCGATGACATACGAAAAGCAATTTGTGATGAACAAGGTGACAGGAGAAAAGGCAAAGGGCTGGGGGTTGGGAAAGAGGTAAGGCGCAGTGGAGAGGCTGCTGATTCACATGCGAGCGCATCGAGTTGAGAGCCAAGGCTGTCGCGAGGCTGAGCGCCATTTGGGTCATGCTCGACTCAAGCGGGACATGAGTGGACCATGAGCGCGCGGCTGTGCGATGCGCATGCGCGCAAACCATTGCCAGCGCAGAAGTGGTGAACTGCTGCTGGACGGCTCACCGAACTGGTTCAGAGGGCGCAGGGACGGAGTGGCAAAAACACAGCCACTGGTTTGGTATCGAATGCTTTGGGTATCGCTAATTGCCCTTTCAAATCCCCCCATATTCCTCACCCAAACCCCCAATCTTAATCGTACAATTTCAATGCACCGTTCAAATCTCCAGCAATCACCTTTGAAGTCTCTCTAGGATGCCACTGCACCGCCAACACAGGCGCATCACTTGCTGCAATCTTGTGATACATTTTACAAGTCTTCCAGTCCCAGAAGCATAAGAAACCCCCGCTGTCACCCGAGCTGATGAATTGACCATCGGGACTAATCGCAACGTCAGGCGCATATCCAGCCACATTGTGTCCTCTATAACTCTTCTTCCGATTCTGCCGGAAGCGGTCGGTAGAGCTATACACGGTAATCTGGTTGTCCGACGACTGGAATGCCACGTATTTGCCCGATGGGTGTGGAGACGAGCGGACCATGGCGAACATGTACGGCTCGGCGATGAACTTGATGGGCACGGGAATGCCGTATTCCCATGCGCGGAGTGACTTGTCGTCGGATGTCGTGATGAACCGGCGGTTCTCATCGCAAAAGGTAATAGTGTTGACGGGCCCAAGATGGTGGTCGTATTCCTGTACCATCTCGCCGCTCCTTGTGTCGTATTGCATAATCTTCTTGTCGCTCATACCTGCTAGGAACTCGTGCGGCGTGCTGGGATTGATGCGCACAACGTGCGGTGTTTTTCCGGTTGTGAATTTGTTCAGACACTTTCCTGTCTCCGTGTCCCATAGCTTCATGTAGCGATCATAACTAGCAGATACGAATTGCGTGCCCGTGGGGTTGAAGTCAATGTCAACAACAGACTTTGTATGCCCAGAGTATGTCCGTAGCAGCTCGCGTTGGTGATAAACGTCCCATAGCGCGATTTTCGAGTCGGCCGACGCAGAGAGGAGAAGGTGACCGCTGTCGGGCATGAAGCGCACCTGTGTAATCGACTTGGTGTGGTATTTGTACGTGTGGATGAGCTTCTTGGGTATGTAGTTCTTGGGTTCAAAGTCGCCAGTAAGCCTAATATCGACATCTGTCGGTACATGCATGTACGTCCGGCCTTGGTAGTCGTATTGCTGGCTTCCTACGAACTCGCTCGTCTCGCCTTCGGCATCGGTGTCGCGATAGTCTGTACCTGCGAGCTTTTTCGGCGCGTGCGCAGCGGCATCGACAATTTCGTCTTCCTCGTAGACTATCTCAACCTCGACATCCGATCCAAACTCATCGTCCGAGGCAGCGTCGGGCCTCTCTTCTTCGTATTTGGCCCATGGTCCTTTGTATGCGCCAGCTCCAGTGACGATGCTCGTATCGCCCTTGCCCTCTCGCTTCCTCTTCTTTGATCCTCCGCCCCCTTCGATTGTGCGTTGTCCTTGGCGGAAGCTGTGGTCGCTGATGTACGTTTCCGCTGCGAATCCGGTTGGCACTCTGCCAGAACCTCCAGCGGCCATTGTGAACACTTTTATTGCCAAGATTGAAGTCGCGTGATGGCTGTGAGTTTGAAGATAGTTCGGTCTGGCGCTGGACAGGGTTGAGGGGGTTGCGGGGTGCGTTGATGCACGTGGTGAGAGAGATGGAAGAGCATCCCATAGTTACAAATTATGGGTGACTAAGCACGCCAAGACCAGCGTCAAGGCGCGGTATGTTCAGGTGAAAAATAAAGTCCATTCACAACGGGTTAATATAACGCTATCATACGCCATTAGGACACCAAGTCCATCCAAATCCCTGCCTCCACGCTCTTCGTTTCCTGGAGCCTGTTACATAAAATATTCCCCCTCGACCCAACTCAACTTCCTCGTCATGTCACCCATCTACTAACGTGCGTACGCGTGGCTCTGCTTCTCGAGCCGGATATCAAAAGCCCCTGGTCCTTTCTTCCTAACCATCCCTCTATTTCTCGTTGGTAATTGGCCGCCATCAATACCGCCACGAAGATCATCACGAACACGATGCACAGCCAGGTCCCCGCCTAATGAGACTCGTCGCGGATGAGGGCAACAATCATGCTGTAGAGGTAGAAGAAGAACATGAGCAGATGGAAGCCCAGTTTGATGAAGGATTCCTGGTCGATATTAGTCAAGTGTGCAGCCAAGCCCTCAGATTTGACCACCATACCTTCTTGTGCACGTTAAGCTTCCGGAAGATTTCCGTTGCGTCCAAAAGGTGCTGGTTCTCAAAGATCCTACTATAATCAGCATCTCTCTCTTGTGATGTAAACGGCAAAGCCACATACTTCTTTCCATTCCATGCCAACAGAGGCAGATTCAGGAGTAGTGCGATCCAGTATCCGTTGATAAGAAACAGGACGGTCAGGAAGGCGTGGACAGCGGCTTCGGGGATGATGTATGTGTTCAGGCGGTTGCACAGATCAATGGGGTTGATGTAGTCGCTGTCGCAAAATTAGCATGTGCTCGGTGGTATTCAGAGGTCGCAACGTGCGCCATGCGCCCCAATCTGCTCGTAAATTTCACTTACCATTCCAAGTCGCTGTACATGATGGTGAAGAAGACCTGAAGGAACAGGTTGACAGCATTTATCAACACCGCCAACAGGTACAACCACGCCTCACCAGTCATCGTGGAGATGTCGTGTGCTGCGTAGCACGTGTATTTTGTATAAAAGCGAGTCCGAGTCGGCTGACTGTGTCGCCAGTAAGAGCTTCGGCGCAAATGAACAGGTATGTGTGAGGCTCGAGGCTCGGATGCGGTCGTGTGTTTGCACGTTGGCGGGCTAAACACGGGAAGCTAGCTTGTGCGCGGGGCCTGGTTACAGGCTGCGATGACGTCGGATGGACGGTAGACAGCCGAGATTATGTAGCAATGGCAAGTGGCACACGGGACTGTGAGAATCAACAAAGAGACGGATTTCTGCTGGAGGCTGAGCAAAAGATGCCTAGATGACGTTGAGGCGGAGACACGAGATGCCAATGCTTCTCTGAACAGCGGCCGACAAGCATGGCCGTTAGCGTCTTCGCTTCGCATCGTGTGTGACCTCGGAGGAGGACGGATCGGTCGCCATGGTCGGAACAATGTTGACCATGATTATTGTCAAGATATATTCATGCACGCAAGCCCTAGCGCTATAGCTTCTACGCCGGCGTCACTCATGATTGAATACGAGGCTTCTATTGATTAGAACAAACTTTGGCTTGAGCCACCACGCCCGGGCCATTTACCTTTTTACTTTTTATCTAGTTATACACCTTATTTTTGACAACTTGCTCAGGATGCTACAGTCGCTTCTTCCTTCTTCTCCCCGTCTGTGACTCCCGGTATTTGTACGGGGCCACCTGGTGAATCTGGCAGTCTCGCCGTCAGGACCTCGACACCATCCTCGGTCACAAGTAGGGTATGTTCTGCGTCCTGTTAGATGTACAACTGTTTGAGTTTAGCAGAGTACGTACCGAATTGCGCTGTCAGAGAGCCGTCCTGCGTGACGCTAGTCCAGTCATCCGGCCATGTCTTGTCCCTGTGTGAACCGAGACTGATCATGGGCTCGATTGTGAAGCACATGCCTGGTTTCGCCTGCCCAATCGCCTTGTTCTTTGCGTAATGTGGTACATTGGGCGCGCAGTGGAACAATTGGTTCACACCGTGTCCGCAATACGTCCTGATTACGCTACAGTTCTTGGTCTTTGCGTGCTTCTCGATGACGTTTCCGTACTCGCGGAACAGCGTGCCGGGCTTGACGATTTCGATGGCCTTGTCTAAGCATTCCCGCGCTGCTTCAGTCACTCGTACCGCGTCGGGATTCGCCAACGCCTTGTCACCAATGTAATATGTCTCGTTCAGATCCGCGTGGAAACCACCGTGATATACCGAGATATCAATGTTTAGAATGTCGCCGTCTTTGAGTACTCGCTGATCGGGGATTCCGTGGCAGATGACCTCATTAAGCGACGTGCAGACTGATTTGGGAAAGTTGCAGTAGTTGAGCGGCGATGGATACGACTGCTACGGTTAGTTCCTTACAATAGCTACCTGTTGCCACCATACTCACGTCCCGCTCGATGGTAGCATTGTGGACGACTTCATCGATGTAGTCGGTCGTGACGCCAGGCTTTGCAGCTCGCCCTGCAATATCGAGAATCTCCCGTCCATACCGGCACACTTTGCGCATCGCATCCTGCTCCTCCTTGTTTAGAATTGCAATCTTGTTCCTGTTCACAAACACCTGCTCTGAACGCGGTATGCCATCTTTTGCGTAGTCGGGCAGCCTGATGTGCTTGGGTACTTCGCGTCGAGGCGACAGCGGGTATACGGGTCTTAAGGCTCCAGTGTACGGATACGTGGGGAAGGGGTTGTAATGACCGGTGGCTGGATCCGGGTAAGAAACTACTTTGGGCGTAAAGATGTTTTGGAGAATACTACTTTGTGACTTGTGCTCCTTCTTGTGTTCACCCTGCCATGCTATTAGAATGTTGGCCTAGAGTCTAAAGGTGAATTGAACACATACCCAGTTTCGCTTAAAGCAGTCCTGTGAGCAGAAGAAGCTTTCCTTGCCAAGTTTCTGGCAGTTTGGACACTGCAACGTGCCCGCGTCGTTGTCGCAATCCTTGCCCGAGCACTTGCGCGGGGCGTCTGCAGCCATCGTGTGCGCAAAATTTGGGAAGGTGCAAAAGAAGCCGTAGGTATAGTGGTAGTCGCCTAAGAAATGCAACGCTGTTTTCTCCAAGATCTCCAGTCCGCCCCCGTGTAAAGTGGTGGACAACCAAGGCAAAGAGACGAATGTTTGCTGCTCTCGCTCCAACGCCGCATCGGCAAGTCACAATTCCTTGCAGGGGTCCAGCCACCAACGCGGCCGATCTTTGATGACTAAGTAGCGGTGGTGCGATGCGCACTTACCCGTTTAGGTCTTTACGTGCATCATCTGCCCACCTTTTGCCATCCTATGTACCGGACTCTTTGGCTTCATTGCATATGAGTCCATCACACTCACTTACTTCTCTGCTTCCTTTCATCCTGATAATCTTCTGAATCCTTTTCTCAATCTGAACCCAAGCTGTGCATGTCCCACTACTAACTAGACTCTTCGTTAATCTTCCTTATCTCCCAGTACCATGACACAGAAAGTGGTTGTCGTAGGAGCTGGGCCAGTCGGGTCCCTGGCGGCCCTGTATGCTGCTGTGCGTGGATTTGATGTAGAAGTCTATGAACTAAGAGCAGGTGAGCCACATACCGACGATCCACCGAACAACCCTGGAGACTTGCTGACCCTAGCCAGATCTCCGGGACCCTACCACTGTTCCACTAAACTTCTCCAAATCTATCAATCTTGCACTTTCTGAGCGGGGTATAAACTCTTTGCGTAAGACAGGATTATCTGATCTTACAGATGCGGTACTAAAGGACACCTTCCCCATGCATGGTCGCATGATCCACGTGAGAAAGAATGGAGAATATCTTCGCCAGCCACAGATGTACGATGCGAGAGGAAGAGTAGGTCTGTCTCACCAAACCACTTATAGTATGCTAATTATACTAGAGTCTGCTGGCAATGGACCGGACGGGCCTCAACAAGACCTTAATCGACCATCTGGAGGCTATGCCTAACGTCAAGCTCATCTTCAACCACAAGCTTGTCGGTGTGGATTTCAGGAAAAAGGTCGCATGGTTCGAGCATCGGACCAAGTCGGCAGAAGAGCAGGGTGACGAGTTCGAGATTCGCTTCGATCTCATGATCGGCGCCGACGGAGCCCACTCCGCTGTGCGATATCATTTGATGAAGTTTGTGCCCATGTCATTCCAGCAAGAGTACATCGACAAGCTCTGGTGCCAGTTTCATGTCCCACCTACACCAGATGGTGAGTTCCGGATACCACCCAATTACCTGCACATCTGGCCTCAAGATGAATCAATGTTCATCGCACTTCCAAACCTCGACAAAACTTTCACATCTACTCTCTTCCTGACCAGAGACGGTTTCGAGCAGCTGGATGCATCCGGAAAAGTTGTTGAGTACTTCGACAAGAAGTTCCCCGGCGTAGTGCCGGACCTCATCACAGAAGATGAGCTCCGTAGGCAGTACACTTCCAACCAGCATCTTCCGTTGATTTCGATCAAATGCACACCATATCACTACGGAGACTCGGGCGTTATTGTGGGAGACTCTGCTCATGCCATGGTGCCCTTCTACGGCCAAGGTATGAATGCTGGACTGGAAGACGTCCGTGTGTTGTTCGAGATCCTCGACGAGTACCCCGAGGATTGGACAAAGGCCTTGGACGAATATTCCCAAACAGCGCACCCCCGATGCGCAAACCATCAATGACCTCGCCCTGGGAAACTATTACGAAATGGCTAGCGATGTCAAGAAGCCATTGTATCTCCCTGAGGAAGTGGGTTGAGGAACAGCTGTACATTTACGTGCCGAGTCTGGGCTGGGCTACTCAGTATTCGCGGGTGACCTTTAGCAATATGCGATACTCCGAAGTTCAGCAAGCCGCACAGAGACAAGCAAAGATACTGAATGGCGTCGTCGGTCTCGCTTTTACCTCGATCATCGGCTGTGCTTTCTGGTTTGCAAGATCTAGGGGTGGACACCAGGCAAAAAAGGGCATTATGAGAACCATCTGCATAGCAGCGCAAAAGCTGCAAAAGCTCACTAAAGGTTGAGCACATGATGGGAAGGAAGGGTACCAAATCTCCGCTCTGGTGATCATTCAAAACTAGCCGAGTCGTTCTTGGTGGCAATGGACCTCTTACACTTTCAGTGAGTAGATAATCGCTAATCATAAAATGCACCACTTTCTCGAGTTCTGCAGAACCAATGATGTCGACAAAGGACAAATTCACCAGATTTTTTCTTCAAGATTCAATCCTGTCACAGGTAGCCACTCGGTGTTACAGCATGGCTTGCCACGCGAGGTCGCATGGATATTAATGTTGTGCCCCACAAGCAAGCGACATGTGGGGAGTGTGATTCGGAGCGAGATGTAACATCTTGGCACAATGTGCTCGACATCCAAATGCAGATACTGAACATGTTCGAATACGATAGAAATGTGGCTTGTTCGCTTCTCATTGCATGACAAACGCATTTACGCTTCTTTTGCAGGCGACAGATGGCCCACCACCCCTCGTTAGTCGTCACTCTATGCCTGAAACATTATCCCTTAGGAACACATCGAAATTCCGAGGCATCGGCTATTCTCCCAGTTCAATTATACATGGATCTATGTGTCACACACTTTACAAGCTATATGGGTAAATATGCCCTGCTCAAGCTATCGATATCACAATACGGGCTTTGACCTTCCAGAAGCTGTGTCTTAATGGCACTGGCAAGGATACTCGACCCAATCTTTTGATAATGATGCGTCCAAAGTGTAATCAAAGCATTCTCATGGGCCAGTTCCAATACCCTGGACACTTCGCTAGCTCACATTCGGGTCGTGATCCAGGTCACAAGGTGAGAACCAGGGATGAACTAGACATATTCTGGGTTATCTTGCACGCATGCTTGTTTATCGCCATGTGCTACTTTACAGTGCATACATCAAGTGCATGGAACCTGAGTGTGCTAGCTTGGCGAGCCTCATAAATGTTCTCAAGTATTCTGTCAGTGCAGCTTCTATTTTCGACACAGGCTTTTCTTTTCTGTGCTCAGAACCAGACCTTCTCTAATCATAGCATTCTTTTCTTAGTTTCCTTCTTACTACTCACATCTTCCGAGAAGAAGGCCTCACCGCAAAAATGCACTTTTCACACTTTCTCGTCGCTTTGGCAAGCTTAAGTCCGTACCGTGATCTTCTACAATACATCCACTCCCCACTAACACAATCCCAGCCTACGCATCTCCAGCGCCCAGCTTGCACAATCTTTCCCCCCGCTCCACAAGCTACCGCGATACCGAAACAGGCTTTACATTCTCCGAAACCCGGGCCGCCGCAACCCTGACTTCCAACATAGTCTACCGCATCGCACAACCCGCAAACGTCCCTGCCAACACCCTCTACGACATCGTCCTTCAAGTCGTAGCTCCAAACTCGCTTGGATGGGTAGGATTAGCCTGGGGCGGGGGTATGATACGGAATCCGCTTACTGTGGGGTATCCAAATGGGAGCAAAGCTCCTACTGTTTCCTCGAGATGGGCTACGTATGTACATTAACTTTCACACCTATTTCCGCCACAATGATGCAATGCAACAACTCCCGAAAACTCAACAACTACAATCACCTGACTAACACCCGCCTACCCTTTAGCTCCCACTCCACGCCCGCCGCCTACCCTTCCGCGATAATAACCCCCCTCCGCACGGGCAACAAATCAAACTCAACACACTGGCAATATACCGTGCAGTGCAGCGGCTGCACATCCTACACCGGTGCCTCAGGCTCCGTGATTATCGACTCCACTGGCAGCCGTAGATTCGCTTTTGCGTGCTCGCAGAGTAAAGTGAGTAACCCCGGTAGTGCGACGGCGAGTATTCCCGTACATGATGTTTATGGGTATGTGACGCATGATTTCGCGGCGGGCGCGAATACGGGGTGGGATGCGTTGGTTGCGAGGAATGGAGGGAGGAATACGACGGTTTAGTTGGGGGATAGAGGGGAAGGGTGAAGAGGAGAGAGGGGGATTGTTACTGTGGTTTAGGAGGAGGAGGTGTAGGGGTCAGGATGGAGGGATACGGGAAAGGAAGTGAAGGGTGCTGAGAGACAATGATGGATAAGAAATGGGGTGTATATACTGGAATAGAGATAAGAGCGAATATATGTTTCCCTTTCTGTTACTAGTGTTTTCTATTCGCCGAAAAAGAATGAAGGTACCATGCAAGACAATGCTTTGAGGAGAACAGGACTATCTATGCACTGACTAAGCATGCGGAGTAAGTAATGTAAGGGTCCTGATGGAAATGTGAAAATAAGCACCGTGGACTTTTTTAACATGTACGTCCAGCACATGCTGGAAATCCGCGCGTTCTTACAACTCCCCAGCTCCTCATCCATAGATTTACAGAATCGTTTGATACGCCCGGGAGTATGCAGTGATTAAACCATACTCGAATCTCATCAAGACTTCTCTAGCTTTGCACCAACAAGCAAAAACAAGTTTGAAGGGAGACAGCAAGTCAAGTTACGTCGGCAGTCAGCATCCCACGTCACATTTTTTTATTTTAGAAAACATGAGGCGGTTAGG
Organism: Pyrenophora teres f. maculata; assembly: GCA_014334815.1. NCBI lineage: Eukaryota > Fungi > Ascomycota > Dothideomycetes > Pleosporales > Pleosporaceae > Pyrenophora > Pyrenophora teres. The sequence goes on along the minus strand of CP060576.1, from coordinate 409,885 downwards.
TATCTACATACAACGCGGCACGACACGGCGAGTTGACAATCATGAAGATCGTAACAAGTCTGGACCTCCATGATGTCACATCGACACGAGCCGTAAGCATAGCTGCACGGTGCGCTCCGCGCGTGTCCGACATCTCGCACCCTACCCCCGCGCGAAAGAGGGGAAGTCTAGAACCACAGCATGGAAGATCGTAAGCCGGACGGACTACTTACGAGAAATGACCAGCAACCTACCAAGCCCTGCAAACAAAGTTTCTCTTATCAAATGGGGTCTGCGCGGTACACGGGCGCAAGTGGGCTTTTGTTTGCTACTGCTGATCTCGCGTATCGCCAGGAAGCGGCGGCGCAGTCAGCTTTGCACGGAAGACATGGGCGGAATAGGTACTGTATCAGCTAGAAGGCGAGGGGGTTCTTTGTTGGCGACATCATGTCAAGCCTCACTTCTCTGTACGGTCTGCCTCACTCGGTGCAGTGGTGAAATGGCCAACTAGTTCGTGTTAATGTTGTCATAAACTTGAACGAAGCGTAGTATGAGGTCAACAGAGGTATGACCCGACCGAGTGTTTGTTGAACATAAAAAGGTCGATGTATGTCGACTTCTGTGCTTGATCTATTTCAACTCATCTGCTTTACGCAACTCCACCTTTTGAAAGCAACTACTATCATATCTTATCCATTGCCAAACTTTTCATCTAATCTCGTACCCGAACAAACAAAAGAAAAGCCACCATGCGTCTCCTCTTCGCCATCATCGTCCTTGCTACCTCTATGCTCGGCGAGACAGTAGCCGACTGCGACTCAGCCAGATGCTCTGCATGCGCTACCAAGTGTCAAAATTTCAGGTATGTTTCCTTGTGCCACACACATACTGTGCGCTTTCGCATTGAAGCTTTACTAACATCATTTATAGTTGCGGTAAGTTTTTGTTTCTTCACAGTGTATGGCAGCATGATTGCTTCATCAGCCCTTTCTTGCACACATCACATAGGAACATAGGCTAATCATTTCTTCTTCTGCTATGTAGATGAAGGCTGCGCCACTACGTACGGATGCGGTGTGGGTTGCGACACTGGAATCGGGCACGTTCGAAGGTTCCAAGCATAGAAATGCTGAGAGTTCTTTTTCGTCGGCGCAATCTTGGAGCCTGAGGGGCAGACTCTTTACTTAGGTCGCCGTTTTGTTAACATGGAATGAAAATACTTGGGCTCTTGACATCAGAGTCTGACCCGAGTTTTGGGGCATTGGAATGTTCTCGTTCTTTTCGATCTTCTGTATCGCATCGTCTCAGACAATCCTTCCAGTATCAACTATCATATTGCATTATCTCTAATTGATCAATCGTTGACTCCTCCCTTCAATACCAATCAGCCGTTACTACATGTCGAAGCTTATCGCGAATCGACATCTCAGTGCTCGATACTATCGGCTGTGGTGACGGGGGTAGAACGCCGGATAGCTGTCCTGAAGGACGATGCGGAATTTAGTCTCTTCAATTCCAAATATCATAGTCTACATCATTGATTCAGAATCAATTTAGGCTGGAGTAGAAGTAGTGGTAGCAAGGTTAACACGGTTAGCTCGAAGAGTCAGTCAGCTGAGAAGTAAGAAGAACAATTGACGTGGCGTGTTGTGTCATATTGTAAAGGGAAAGCAATGATAATATCAACAATAAAACCCTTCACTATACTTCATTATACAGGCAAGAACTTGTTGGAATGCATTTGTATTTGTGTAGACTGTCTTGAGCGAGGACCTCCGACGCGCAGTTGGGGCGCTCTGCTTGATGCCTTACATCCTTCGTTTTCTAGATCGAAGGTAGCCGGCCAAACCACTCCCTCCAACGATGTGTTGTAGCAGCTATGACGCGATAATCCCTAATGCATGTCCTTACCAGCATGGAATCCAGACGCACTCGTCTAGACCGCCATCGGATATATCACACGAGTCAGTGGCGATATCGGCTAACTATCGTTGTGGAGCCATTCGGCACATTTGCGGCGACCTGACTTCAACTACATCACAACCCCACGATAGCGAGTTGGATGAACTTCTTAATTCTTTACATACATTCGTGAATGAATCCTCACATGATTCGCCGTGGTCAATCTTCTAGATTCCCGACATTTCTCAGATGATGGCTTACCAGATCATCGTACAACCCACTCTCTCCTGAACGCCTTTCGCGCACATAGTGCCGGAGCTCCAGCTCAAACATCGATGGCATCAACCGTAACGCCCTTGACCCAAGTGTACTGCATAACACGAGCGACCTCCAGGGCCGACTCGTGCGACGCCAAAGAACCCACCAAGTATAGACTGGCATCGAGACCAGCAGTCACACCACCGGTGGTGATGACACGCATACCGCCCAGAGGCATGGAGGCACGTCTAGCGATGGACTCGCGACGGCGAGAGTCGCGTAGAGCATTGCTGCCCTTGCGAGCAATCGACTTCCTACGGGCATGACCAGTGTTGGTACCCTCTGGGGCCGTGGGGATATCGCGCGACTTCTTGATGATGTATCTGGTATGGTGAGCTGGGTGCATACTAAAGTGGCTGGGGCTTACTTACGGGTTGTCGTCGGGGTTTTCGCCCAAGTCGAAGCGAGCATTGTTGACAACGTATCGCTCCTCCATGACGTCTGTACGCATGGACATGTCGCGCCTAGCGGCATCCTGGCAGATGGTCTCCAAGCGGACATAGTAGTCTGGATGGGTTGTAGCAGCGAGGCCCTCGAGCATGCCTTGCTGAGCAAGGAGCAGGGCACCGACGTCGATGGCGAGGATGGTGCGCTCTTTGGCGGGGTTCTTCTCTTGAAGCTCGACGTACTTGGTGAGGAGGTTTAGAGGCTCAGACTTGTTCTTGAGCACATCAAAGACTCCTTCACCACCGGGAACGATGACGACGTCAAAGTCCTCGAGCTCGTCGTTGGCATCCTACAAACATAGTCAGCAGCTGTCATTGGTGTGCTCAACGCAATGCTTACGTCGTAGTCCATGTCAGCCTTGATGGTGAGACCCTGGACCGAAGTCATGGCAGCAGCGGTGCCTACGAACTGGCAATTAAATGCCTTGCTGGCTGCAAATTGTCAGCAAGAGCAATTGAGCCATTGAGCACGCGACTTGCCCTTGTCCTTGGGGTCCTGAAGGGAGCGGCTCAGGACCTCAAGCGGACCTGCCACGTCGAGCGTGTTGTATCCTGGGAACAGGGCGAACAGCACCTTGACCTGCTCAACAGGGCCATCGGCGCTGTTCTCAGCGATTGCACTCATTGTGAAGGATTTGATATATGTGGTTGGGGATGAAGTGAGTAGTAGAGAGGATTGAGCATTAAGTTGTTCGTGTGAGCGAGGAGAGGAAGTAATAAGAAAGAGCTCAGCTGTATCGGGCGAGAGGGGTAGCTGCTCGTCCCTGATCTCGTGATCGACCGCGTCACAACCTCTCGATTCGTCCCTTCCCCATACATGTAACCCCGCATTTCGGGCGGGGCAGGCGCGTCGATCGGGCCCTTAGCTTCTCCCCCTGACTGAAACCACCCATCACGTAGTCACAGGGTGAAGGATGAGGTTATTGACCAAGCTGTCTTGAGCTTATGTCGTTGTTCACGTCTTTTCGCGTTGCAGCAAGCTGTGGGTGCTCTACCATGTGGATACATTCATCCAGATCAAGGCGCACAGACCACGCGTTCACGAACAAAGCAAGAGAGTCATCTCAGCCGTGATACGTGATCAAGCACCTTGACACGCGTAAATTACTCCGAGTGAATACCTGATTCATGAAGCAAGTTTAAGCTCTTGGAGGATAAGTAGTATGCAAAGCATTGGGCTGTGCATCTCGAAAGAGGGGGCCGGCCAACCTATAGAGTTCAGGAGACATTGGAGCAGACATTTGAGTGGCTAAGAAGTCAGTTCTGAAGTCAAACGTGGAACTCTGTAATATTAGACTTTTGTAATTTTGCAACAGCTTCATACCCTAGTGTAGTTAAAGTCAAGATCAAGTGGATACATTGCGGGCTGGGAGAGCGCACAGACCCCGGTGTTAGCGCGACATACTCGAAATGACAGCCGTCAACAACTCAACCGCAACATGGCGACTCCAACAGGGTCTGACGCGTCGCTACCGGCCGAGGCGAAAGAGCCGTCGCCTTCTTCTTCTTCTTTGTCTTCTTCCACCCCATCCATTGTCTCCAAAACTCCAAAGCAGCCGCCGCCAGAGTCAAAGCAGAGCCTATTACTGCGACGCCTGTCCATTGCCTCGTTTTGGGCTGTAGTCGTCTTCCTAGGTCTACCAATATGGCTCAAAACCACGGCCATTTACAGAGCGGAGCTGCCGCTGCAGGAAATGACGGATTGGGCTGAGGGCAAGGTACGGCGCAAAAGACTCGATGCAGCGCATCATTCAAGCTAACACAGTTGCAGGTCTGTAAGCCAGTCTTCCCACTCCGAATAGCTGTAGAAGCCCCAATTCCCGCCTCGGACGCGCACCATCTTCTTCTCACAACGCAACATGCGCTCGATGACATCAATGACTTCTCCGCACACCATCTCCGCTTAATGCTCGCCGATCCTCCGCAATCGAATACGTCGCAACAAGTCATCCCAGACGGATCGAGTATCCAAAGCAATGACCGCGATATCGCTTTGGTGGTACGATTGATACCCGTCGAAACTGGTGCAACACCGCGATCGCACCTTCAGCCGTATTCACCCACGCTCGACGTATATTACTCGCCAAATCAGATCCCATCGCAGTCCTCTACTGGCTCGAGCCTCGCTACGTTTCTCGCCGAGGAGCTGCGCAGCATGTTCGCAGAAGAGCAGGCTCAATTGGCGCATGTACTGTCTACTAGCTCCGGCGCACATCTTGCCAAGGTGAAAGCACTTTCCCCAGAGACGTCCGCAGAGCTCCAGCGCCAGTCGACCCGCGCCCTCAAGTATGCACCTACATACCATCTGACCTTCTCCCTGTTCACCCCTTCGTTTATTCCCTCACAATGGCAAATCGAGGAAGCACTTGACAAGTACATGAGTCCCCTTCTCAACGCCTTTTCGGCCATTAGCAATTTCACCGTCGACACCCAAGTACAGCTCTACGCCGCCTTTGCTCCTTCCGTTCGCCAACCCGAATATGACGAAGAGAAAAAAGCGTGGATGCTGCGCAAGGAGGATTTGAGTGGCTTCGTCAATGCTGCTGAGTGGCCTCTTAGCCCAAGCATTGGTGAAGGACCTACAGTCAACTTCATCCTATACGTACCGGACCACGCGCAGTCTCCGCTTCTGATCAAAGAAAATGGTGGGAACAGCTGGTTGATTCCACAGTGGGGAGGTGTACACATCTTGAACTTTGAAGAGAAGACACCAGACGGCCTCATAATAGAGACGCCATATGGCCTTACAACAGACATGCTTGCACCGGCAATGCACACGTTTTCGAACCAGCTTATTTCCTTGTTCGGACTGCCGCAAAGTCCGGCTTCCTTACCCTTGCGCATTGCGACCCTCGAGCGCGTTCGAGCCGCATCACTCATTTTCTCGGCATCTTCTACATTGGGGGCATTGGCTCAGGTCTACCAAAAACTCCCGTCCATTCCGGTTCCTGACAATGTTGCTCAGTCTACACACCAAACCATTGCACATCTACAGCAAGCGTGCGATTATCTGAGGGATGGACGCTTTCCCAGCGCTCTTGAATATGCCCGGGCTGCAGAAGTTGAAGCTGAGAAGGCTTTCTTCGAACGTTCCATGGTTGGCCAAGTTTACTTTCCAGATGAGCACAAGGTTGCCGTGTATCTACCCTTGCTAGGGCCTGTCGCCGTCCCCCTCGTCATGGCTGCTCTCAAGGAATTGAAGTCAGCACTAAAGCGCAGCTGAAATCCTCACGAACCTAGTTTATGCTAGTATCTTCATTTTTACATCCGGCTAAGTGGGAATCTGGCATACGAGCAGTGTATGACTGGAATATCGCGCACTCGATTGAGACGCATTGGCGGCCTAAGCATGGTGCACAAGGCTTACCCTGCGACGCAATCGCTGCTTGCACGCTTTCAGCTCGTAGCACACGGGTCGGGTAGATGCACCAAAGCCCCGGAGCGGGGTAGATGTCGGGTAAGGGCCGTTAGTGCTCCACCAAATTACCTTCAGGTCAGGGAGCTGTTCAATGTTAGTACTGGAGCTGTGTGAGATAGCTACCTCTTCGACTATCTTGATCTTTCGCCCGCGCGCTTTTATCGTGTCCGAATAGTGTGGATATAGGCTCGCCTGTGACTGATTTACTTGCCATGTCCCGCTATTTGTTGATCATAACGTGACTATTCAGCCTCGGGCGTACTTTCACCCTCGGCAGTTGGGCGACGCTGATAGGTATCTAGACTCGTATTGTGTGATTCAAATTTTGCTCGCTATTTTTTTACGTCGTTTTGGCCTCACCGCATACCACCATTATCAGTCTGAGACGAAAATAAGAGTCTTTCGCCCCAAAATGCCTCTCTCATCCGAAGCCCGTGAATCCATAATCCAAACCCTCGACAAGGCCGTCCCAAATGGCGTCCCAGGTCTCGTCTTCCACGCAATCGACAAGTCTGGCGCAACACTAATTTCACATGCCGCTGGTAACCTCGGCGTGGATACGCCTATTCCCATGAACACCTCCGAAACACTCTTCTGGATGGCCTCGTGCACTAAACTCGTCACTGCAATCGCTGTCTTGCAACTTGTTGAACAGGGCAAAATTCCTCTACACGATGAAGAGTGGTTGGCTAAGATAGCACCGGAAATAAAGGCAAAGAAAGTGTATAGAGCGGGGTCATGGGGGGATGGGGAAGAGCAGGAGAGGGGAGTTACAATGAGTATGCTCCTAAGTCACAAAGCGGGCTTCGGGTACGGCTTCGTTGATGGGAGATGTGACAATGGAGAAGAAGGATGGGTAGAAGGAGCAAGTGGCAACATACACGACATCTTAGACGCGCGAATGGTCAATCAACCAGGAAGTGCCTGGGAATACGGTGTAAGTCCTCCTGGTCCCCAACCACCAAGAACCGTCCCATACTAAACGCCAAAAAAAGATAAACATGGAATGGGCCGGAATAATCCTCGAGCGCGTAACCAACCAAACCCTATCCAACTACTTCACCACCCACATCTTCACCCCCCTCTCCATCCCTCCCACCTCCGCAACCTTCTTCCCCCCACCCTCTCTACACCCGCACCTCGCCAAACTCCACACCCGCGACCCCACCACGCACGCCCTGTCTGAACGCCCCCACCTCTTCCAAGCCGCCCTCACCTGCCCACCCGAAACCCAACCCTCCTTCTACCAATCCGGCGGCACAGGCCTCTTCTGCCACCCAACAGCTTTCACAACCCTGCTCGCCTGTCTCCTAAACTCCGGCATCTGTCCCATCACACAAACCCGCATACTCACCCCCACCTCTGTCGACCTTCTTTTCGCCAACCAAATCCCAGCCCAACCCAACTTCGCGCGGGGCAACCCGCCGCCCGTAGACGTCAGTCTGCTGAATGATGCGGCGGATATTTATCCTCAGAAGGGTGATCCGGCGCAGGGGTGGGGCTATGGTGGGTTCTTGACAATTGAGGAGGGTGACACGGGTAGGGGTGCGGGCACGATATGGTGGATGAGCATTGCGAATTCTGTTTGGTGGGTGGATCGGGAGAGGGGTGTTGCTGGATGTCTTGGAATGCAGATGCTGCCGGGCTGGGATGAGTTTGCTGCGGGGGTTTGGAGGGAGGTTGAAAAGGGGATTTATGGGGGGTTGGTTGGGTGAGAGTAGGGGGGAGAGGTGGGTGTGGATGCGAGGGTGCGAGGATAGGTGTTGGGGGTTTGGCGGTCTTTTGTGCTTATCCTGATGAAACCAGTTCTGAAAAACCATCGTCCTAGGCTTAGGAGTTTGTCAATTCTATAGTATAAAAAGCTCGTTTCCAATCTTCACGATTTCGAACGTAACTTCTTACCCAACGCCTCAACAACACCCTCATCATCCTTCATACCCTCTCCCCCCTTCTCCTCAACAACATCAGCAAGTCCCTGAAATACACCCGCAATCTCTCGAAACAAACACGCTTGATCCTGCCACGAGCCCGCCGTGCTAAAACACTCGCCTATCTGATTCATCTCTTCGACCCAACGATACGCCTTTCCCGTACACCCCACGATATTCTTCTCAGCTTTCTGCCGCGCATTAGGATTATACAGATCCATGTATTCTTTCAGCGGCTCCAGCACCCCGAGACTAGATGCTGTAGTGAAGGACTGCAACGCTAGTGCAGTAAACCCTTTACTTATAGCGGCGAAACAACATTTTAGCCCAGATGCTGTACCGATTTCTGGGCCAATGTGCTTTGTATTCAGCGCTTCAGCCAGATGCGCACCTAGTACACCAGCGTTTTCCAGTGAGACAGGACCCGAGAGCGGTATACCAGGTTTCGTCCAGCGGCCACCATGTTGCTCTGAAGGAGGAATAGGCGGTCCACCAATAATCCCTCCATCGATAAATTGCACATTGTACTCTGGTGGCTCAAAAACCCCTGCTATGCTTTTCGCTGTCTCAGGACTAATCGCGTTTAAATCCAGATAATATAATGGTCGTCCTTGTATCCTTTCCGCACCAGTCCAGGCAGCACAGACGCGCTTGGCGGTCGCAACTGCATCGCGTGGTGGTACGATACTTAGGAAGTAGTCTGCGTCTCTAACGATGTCTTCGTCGGTATCATAGAGTTGGATACCGGCGGATAAGGCGCGGGCTTTTGTTGCTGCGCTGCGGTCACGGACGTTTGTGATGACGTGGTATTTGTGCGTTATGAGAAGTTTGGCGATGCCGAGGCCCATTTGGCCGATGGATAAGATGGCTACTGTTCCTTCTTCTAGAGGTGGCATGCTGATGTGTTAGGGGCGCGTTAGTTATGGTTTCTAGGGATGTTGTTTGAGATGTTTAGGAGGCATGGTGATGGTGGGGAGGCCGGGGTTTTAGCCGACCCTTGTTAGCATAAAAATACGGCTAAGCGGGGAAGGAACGAAGGTACCGTCGTTAGGTTTTGCGTACGGGGAAGCTTGCAATCAAATTTTAACGTTACTTCTTATTTACAGTATTCCAATTCTTCAAGAGCATGAACATTGACGTGTCTGGTAAGACCTGCTATTCAATATTCAACCCTCAAAATGGCTTGAGCAGGTTCAAGTCGTGCGTCTGCACTTGCCATCCATCGGCTTGGTATCCGCTTGTGAAGTACTTGGCCGCATTTTGGTCACCCTTCATCGTCCACAGCATCCAGTTAAGAATGGCCTTTCCGAAACGTCCACCGTTGGCATCGCCCAGAGTACCACCATGACCGACAGGAATGTTGCCCTTCCACGAGGGAGTGCCAGCAGGGAGGTTCTTGAAATCACGTTCGGCCTAGAACAGGATGTTAGCATAATCATCGCATTGGAGAAGAGGACGTGCAACTCACGTTGTTGTAGGCAATATCTCCTGAACCACCCATAACGAACAGAACGGGCTTCTTCCAGCTCTTTGCTGCGTCCGTGTTTGAGAGCAGTCCCGAACTGACCACGCCGATGGTGTCGACGCGAGGATCGTTGATGTTGTCCATGGCCTCGACACCACCGCACGAGAATCCTGCTGCCATAATCTTGCTGGCGTCGACGTTGGCATAAGCACCTGTACCAGCGACCTTTGTGACCCAGTCGATCGCTGCCTTCATAGTAGCAGCGTTGGAGGTACCTCCACCATTGGGACCACCCTCGGCAATGGCAAGGAATCCATGACTGGCGATCTGCTGGAGGAGCGCACTGTTGGACTTTCCATCAGTGCTGCAGGCGCCGTTGCCCCAGACGAGTACCGGTATCTTAGTGGAGCCGGTGCTCTTGGTGGGGTAGTAGATTGTGTGGCCCGTCAGGGAACTGTCTGTCTTAAAGGTGCCGGGGCCGAAGGGGCCGTTGCCACTTCCTGACTGATTATGTCATTAGTAAGGTTTGATGGAGGTCTATGGGGAAGGCTTACCTGGCGTGTCTCTACATTGACAGGAGATGCGACTGCGCTGTCGAAGACGAGCGCCGCAATGGCAATGGTGAAGAAGTTCTTCATTCTGATTATGGCAATACGATACGATGAGACTGGGGAGAGACAAAGTTGGATGAGCAATGTGAGTTTTTCTGTCACTAGTGACCCATCTCTATATATGAATTCCCTCAAATGGCCCGTTATACCTGTTACCAACCCACCACCAACATCATCTCCACACGTCATTCATTCCAACATCTCAGCCGTCATCGACCCTTCCGTACCATCTAAAACAATCTAATGTCACCTCGGTCAATCTATCTCAGTTTCTGTTTACCCCCCAATCAGATCCCTGGAGGTCTCGATCGAAAGTTTCCTCTTGGAAATTTCTCCACTACCCTAGCCCACCTCATCGCTTGAAACACCAAAACAAGCGAAACCCGGGGTAAATTCTGATGCGCTCTCCCTGCTAGTTCGGGTCGATATGCATGACAATCTACACGGCAGGTGTGTCGTAGCGCTACAGTCTTGGCAGGTGGTCAAGATCACAACACTTACTTGCCAAATGACACTACTTCGTAGGCGCGCTCAGACACAAGACTATATGTCAGCAGTCCTATGATACGATACTTATAGAGCATGGATCTCTCATACGACAGGTCTAGTATAGACTTTAGGGTTTCGATGAGGCTAGCGTATCTAACGCGATCCGGTAATCGGCTAGCACAATCCTCGGGTTAGTTGCGTGTCCGAGTAATGTGTACAGTAAATCGCTCGTGACAAGTCGGTGGGGAAAGTACATGACGATCGCCATGGCGGGGAAAGGATCGTCGCGTATCGTCGACTGCATCGAGGATGCAAATTCTGGGAGTTCTCATTCCACTGCTTGGTGCGCATGGGTTTGCGTCTACAACCCAACACTTATGAGACATCAAGTATTTAGTGCTGACTGTGACAGCGTTGTATGTCGTTTACGAACGGGTAATTTCGCGAATCATGACGGTCATTTATCAGGAAGCTTGTGCGAGTATCGACCGTGCGATGACACCGCGCTCCGAAACACCCGCTGCCACGAATATGTTGGGATTCTTCCGTGTCCCCCTACCTTGTTATCGGTACCGTAGATTGCCATCTATTCACAGCCGCCTTGGCTAAGATTCGTACGATGTGCAGCTAGGTATAACCATGCTGTTGTAATCTATATAAGACACGAAGCAACGGGTAAATCTGCTGCCAAGTTCACGTGATCCTTGTTTTGCAGATGGGGTCTTTTGGAAAAAAGGCATAAATACGAGGTTGGTAACGGCAAAGGACAAATATCGGTCCACCGTTCACAAGAGGATTTGTGCAAGCTCCCGCTTTACTTACCATGTAGTTCACCAGGCACCCACAAATGCCCAACTCTGAAGCCCCGCTCTCTTATAGATGAAACAAATGTTGTACAGATCTACTTGGGAAGCCAACATTGCTTATCTGTGTACATCGCTCTCCATGTCTTCAGGATAGGCGGTCGATCTCGATAGCAGCTCAACACTCAAAAACTCTGTAATCATACTCCTATCGATCGCTTCCCCCGGTGGCAAGTAAGTATTCCGTGGCCTTCGAAGGCAGCTTATGCGCAAGATAAAGAAATGACCTCCAACGCCTCGTACAACACCGTAAGCCTAACTGACCTAATATATACTCTCATGTTACTGTCGTGGTCTGAAAGATGTATCAAAGGTGGTTATGTCTGTGAGGTCCCCGAATGCCCAAATAGCCCGAATCGTGATAGTATCCTCACTTCCCGTGCTCAGGCGGAACAGCTCGGCAAAGCTTCCTCAACAGTGAACCAACGCCGCTGTCTATAAAACCCTCAACACAAGCGTTACATCTACTCTTTACATCTCCCAGGTACACATTGCTATCATATGTGCTATCCAGGAAAGAGGGCGCGTGATGCCTTAGGTGCTGATAATCTCGTGGAGAGATGACTGCACTGTTGCTACAACTTGAGTCAGGCAGAACCCGAATGGCCCTGCCTGATGTACGCAGCTACTAAGGTAGACAGTTTGAATGACTATAGAGATCACGACTATGTTAGTGGGCAGGCTGACAAGTGGTTTAATCTCGTCACGAGGGAGTTAAAACGGTAGAGTTGATTGTACAGGAATGTGCAAGAGCACTGCAAGGATTTACGAGACTTTGAGCGTTGATACTCTCAAAGTTTCTATCTCTATTACTGTGTCTTTCTTCTTCCCGTATTGTTTGTCGCTTTTGCTGAATGCGTCGTCGCCAGGTATTTGGCTTGACAAAACAATCTAGAAGTATACTAGAGTGAACAAGAGTCTTTACACATACGAAAAAGAAGTGATAGAGAAATGGAAAAGTCACGAGCGCCTATTCTTCTGAAAAATATTTATCTCAGGGTCACCATGGTCCTATGTTTGATTATATGAAGGTTTCGTGTTCAGGGGCTCATGCCGACGCTCTCGATTCACCAGGGGCTTAGTATGTTCGTAGTCAATCAACAAAACAAAATTAATTCTGACGTTAAAACAGGATTGCAAGCTAGCGACATGTACGCGTATTGTCATACAGTTGGGTGTTGAGAGACCCACTGTCGCACGTTGAATTGGATTTTCCTCACAAAGTCGGCATGCGGGATACGAGGGAAGAATTTCACCGATCCTATCATCTTTCCTTTTCAAAACAGCGCAAATAACACATGTAGCACGATCGTGCATCACATTAAGCATCTACACAGATACAAACATGAGAAATTTAAACGAGTGCTACGCCATACTTCCGCATCTAAACACCCACACCAAAAGAATACTGATAGCATACACGTCCAAATAAGAAATGGACGTTACTGTGTCCAAGAAGAGACGTCACCTAGGCCTTGACTGCCATATCGCCAAGAGGCAGCGACTTGAGCCCTATAAACTGCTGTTAGTACAGTCCCACACATCACCACAAGTCACAAGGAACACTTACACCCATCAACATTCTCAGGCGCTTGCTGCTTCTTCTTACAAGCATTATACTGCGCCGGTTGCTGCACTGTAAGCCCAGCCTTAGGACACGCAGTGTTAAGGTTGCAGTTGTTATCCATTGCCTTCTGGAGCGTATCCGCTTCCCAGCCAAAGACGTAGTCACCATGAGCGGCAGGTCCACTATCATGCCAAGTTAGCTACCTACCACACCACCTTAACATGTCGGGGAATCGAAGCAAAACTTACCCGATATTCATTGAATAAACAAATGGATCCGATCCATCCGTCGGCCACAGACTCTTGTCGGCGAATTTACTCACATCCCACATCAACTCGTACATGACCTGCGGCAACTTAACCGGATGTGTCGACGGACATGCGCCACCACCATTAGCGCCGGACCCTTGGCCGTATGCAACGTGGCTTTGGTGGTCTGGTGAGTCGAGGTTCTTTCCGTCCCAGCAGGCTGGGAAGATGATGGTTTGTCGGATGAGCTTGCACTTGGGGTCCTTTGGTATAGCGACGGTGTCGGAGCCAGTGCAGGGTGCGCCGCCGACGAAAGTGCTTTCGGAATTGGAGGTCCAGCAGCGGTGGCAGATGTTTGAGCCTTTGACTTTGCTGGGGTCGGTGTTGGTGGCTGAGCCGGCGAGCATGCGGAAGCCTTTCTTGAAAGCGGTGACCTTGCCGCTGGGGATGTAGTATACGTCGAGGCCGCCGTCGTTGATGAGTTTGCCTTGGGGTCCGCCGTTTCCGATCTAGGAATGTGGTTAGTGTCTTGGAATATCCGATGGGGGAGTAAATTGTATGTACCTGGGGTACGCGTATGTAACTGCCGTTTTTGGCCTTGAAGAACATAACTGCAGTCCAGTAATTTGACTTGTCTTGTGTGAAGCTGCAGGATGTGCATGTGGACATCTGAGCAATGTCATTGGAAGGATCCATGGTGACGTTAAATGCGTTGCCTCCAACAATCTGATGGAGATGGGGAGTGTACTTCATCCCAGGGTTGACAAGTGGATCCGTTCGTTCAACAACGAGCTGTGAGCATGCGAACCGCAACATGTTTTGTGCAGAAACATGTCCAGTAAGTGCTGCAGTAGCAGCGAGGAGGCTAGTCCAGAGCATCGTGATGTGGTAACGATTGTATCGCTGAAGTCGTTCACTCAAAAGGGTCGAATAAAGGTCTCCTTAGAAGGGTATATGAAAACTAAACGGGACTGCAAGGGACCTGAAGTCGCAGCGGGTGGCCTCTTATAATCAAGGGCAACGTAGATATGAGAAACATGGCGTCCACGAGGCCAGATGCCTGACGACAGGGCGTTCTGACCAACAAGTCTTGGGAAATATCGCATTCAATCTAAGGTGGCATAATCATTGGCCAGCATCCTCCACTTCCGATATTTCGCAACCACTATGAATGGGTATCCCACCTTGGCCAGGGTACTCGGTAGTGTGCCTTGAGAATTCTGCATATCGCTATTATAGTTGTCGAATCGAATCGTCGGCTTAGGTATCGAAGACTCCGGTGCCCCGGATACAGGCTACAGATTTGCCGCTCGCTATATTACCTCTTCGCCTTGCAGGGCAGGTGCTCACTTTTGGTGGTGTCTGAGTGATGGCCATATGCGCCAGCATGATGTCAATTCGGCTTCTTTTAGTGTACAGCAGTTTGATATGGTATACCGTAGCTCCTTGATCGAGATAATACATGTTATGATCCAAGAGAATTTGATCAGTGACAAATTGCTGGCTACTCACTGCACATTTAGATTCAGCAAACTAGCAAAGCATCACCGGCACCAACTTAAAGTCATAAAGTTGACACCGACTAGATTATCTCGTGGGGTAAGCATCGGCATGCTGATAGAGCTAGTCATCCGCCACTGAACAACACCATTTTGCGACGTGTATGCTAAGAGTCTTGACCGCGCCCAGGCCTTTCAATAGCCTGCAACGTCAATGTAAGAATGACTGAGACCCTAAATAGAGAAGATACCCACACCTGCGATATTAGAGCATGCATACCATGGACTGAAGCATCCGTCGTTCCGATTTCATTTTCGCAGGTTGACATCATCGCCCAGTGAGGTTCTATAACCGCCGATGTGGGGAGTTGTATATGACAGTCCATGCAGGAATACTCCCTCCGATATTGTATACACCTCAACACTGAAACCCCGCTAAGATCAGCTTATGAGGCTGTCGATGACCTCCAAGGCATTATGGCAGCTAGAGCAATATCTACGTGCGGTATTTTCACAGTACCATGGGAAAACCTTCATTTCGAAACAAAATTATTTGATCTTCAACATCAGCTCTCATTAACACGTCCTTCGTTGGTAATATGAGGTCAAACCAAGGTTTGCCAAACTCTGCGGGGCGTCCCCGCTAGCAACTTCACTCGGGAGCAGGCAGACACCCACTAAACCCCATCCAGCCAAAACACCCATCACCTCGTGGGGAAAACTGCCCGCCGGCGCCACTCCATACCCTTCTGAACGCTACCTTCATCTACTTTTCGCCCCTCCCATCCAATCACGTTAGACAATCTCGCCAATCAGGTTGAAGATGCATTTAGCCGAGACGAATACGGTCTTCGCTCGTCTTACATGACAATTCTCAAATTGCATGGTAATAAGATCGGCACCAGGTGATAGGGCCCCATCACTCACCGGCACTTGGTCCGTTGAAGTACGTTGTTCGCAGTCATGCAAGGCGTTAATCAAGGCGGTGTGGGGTGGGCGTGTAGGAATGTGCCGTTGGCAACGGCTCCACATGTTTACATATTGCAGCTCAGCGTACGGAGTGACATGTTATGATGTGGGACCATTGGGCTGAAAGTGAGGGTGGGTTTCTGTGCATTGCTGAGGAACGAACGGGATTGTACGAAGTACTTGGGCTTGATGTAAATGTGTAGAACTTTCGATTTTTTTGTACCTTTAAATAACTATATCTGGGCCAGATTGCTTGACTGGTACTCCGCGAGAGTACCTCACGAGTGGGGCACCGCCTTCTCGTACTACCCTGCGGATAGAACCGCGCTCACCAAGCAATCCTGGCGAGAAGGCCTTTGGGCCATCTGCGCACACAATATTTCCTTCCCTCATCAAGCAAAAGTATGCCCATGCCGAAAGCAGCTGGCAAAAACCAATGTTCGACAGGAACTGATCTTGTGCCAACAGTGCGCTGGAGAGACGGGATATAGTTGAAAATGAAGGCGACTACGATGGCGAAAATCATGGCAGCGAAGAGCGACAAGTTTTGAGTTGCCTTGTTTAGGATAGGTGGCTGTTGGAAGATGCTGAGTGTACGTGTGCGTGTAGCGAGAAGGTTGAAGAGTTGCCTGTGGTCCAAGTTAGTCCTTGGTTCCCATCTCAGTCCACGATCAGAGCTTACATAATGACCAGAGTGACGAAGTAGATACTTGAGGCCTGGTTCACGACCTCATTGATGTAATTTGGGTCGTATTGCTTGTCGTAATTGCCGTACTTCAGCCACATCGCTGTGAATGGAATACCTTGACGCTCCATCCACCAAAAGCTCATGGTGAAGGCTAGAAAGCACTCGAGCATACCGACGACAAAGTACGCGTGGAAGATGAGCTTGGCATCGACAAGCCTGTCCTTCTTGGGGTTACGGGGAGGTCGGAGCATGAGATCTGCTTCGGGCTTCTCATAGGCAAGCGTGATAGCGGCGGCACAGTCGGTAAGACAGCAGATAATGATCTAGTCATGTCAGCTAATGGAATCAAAATATAGCTGTTGTGGTGACCTACCATGAGGAAAGAAGACAGAATCTGGGGGATACCAAAAGCGACGTTAGTGACAACAGGCCAAAGCTCACTGAAACTACCGGCTGGCAGCAAGTACACGATAGTCTTCTTGAGATTGTCGTAGACGAGGCGACCGTACATGACAGCTTGTACGATGGCGGCGAACGAGTCGAGAAGAACCATGTCAGCGGCTTCGATGGCGATGTCGGAACCACTGCCCATGGCGATACCAATGTCAGCAGCCTTAAGCGAAGGCGCGTCATTAACACCGTCACCAGTCATACCAACAATGTTCTCGCGGGCCTGGAACTCCTTGACGATGCGAAGCTTCTGTTCTGGTGTTGTTCTCGCGAATACAATCTCCTGGTATTGGCAGAGCTGATCCCACTGCGCGTCATTCAGCGTGATGAGTTCCGGACCGCTCAAGACAATCGATTGCTTCCTAGATTCGCCCTTGAAGTCTCGACTGAGAGCATCAATATCCTCAACCAAAGCCGAGTTCGAAATGATGCCGCACTCCTCAGCGATAGCTTGCGCTGTGAGCTTGAAATCACCGGTGACCATGAAGATGCGGATCGATGCGCCGCGGAGAATACGCACGACTTCTGGGATTTCATCACGAGGAGGGTCGACTATACCAACGATACCAACGAAGGTGAGACCTTCACGAGCGGATACAAGGACCTCTTTCTCTTGGTTGCTTGAGAAGGGCATAATGGTTGGCTTGCGAGCCATGAGAATGACACGTTTGCCCTGGGAAGACCAGCTATCCTTGATTTGCTCAATGCGGAGTCTCTGTGCTTCTGTGAGTTCCACCTCTTCTCCCAGCGCGTTCAGGATAAGGTCACAACGGGGAAGGAGTATGTCAGGGGCGCCCTTAATCATGAGTGTAGCGTTGTTGCTCGTCGCACCCTGATTTGCGGGAGTCATGATTCGAATCATGAACTTGTTCTTGCTGTTGAATGCAATTTCGAAGACCTTCTTCCAGTCCCGACGCAGCTGGGAGACTGACCCCAAGGCCTCAGAGAGTCGAAGGATAGCCTGGTCCGTGGCATCTCCATTGATCTTGCGGTCGGCAATGGGCAGGTCCATGGTGGCAGCATCGAATTCGCCGGAGTTACAGAGACCACCGAGGATGCGGACATGGTCGATGATGTTTGGTACAGACAGCGCAGTCGAGTCTTTCTCCGACCGGAAGACTGCTATCTTATCACGCGCCTCGTCGGCAGTGTACTCTTCTCCTCCGGCGTATATATCGGTAACCACCATCTTGTTCTTGGTCAATGTACCAGTCTTGTCGGAACAAATAACGGAGACGGCTCCGAGCGTCTCCACGGTCTTGAGCGATTTGCAAAGAATCTTGTTTTTACGCATGATGTTCGCGACAATTGTCAAGCTCGTAGTCAGTGCAATCGGAAGACCTTCGGGGATGAAAGCGACAGCTGCAGAAACACAACTGACGATTAGAAGTGGTACGTTGATCCAATCCGGATGATCCTTCCGCAACCATGCCGCCCAAAGGATGATGATAAGAACCACAACGCAAGTGATGAAGACGGAAATGATCAAAACGAAGCGTAGAATTTCCTTTTGAAGTGGTGTCATTCCAGTTTTAGGATCTGAGGTCAGCTTCGCGATGCGTCCAAAGATTGTGTTATCAGCGGTGGCCACGCATATGCCGAGGACACTGCCAGAGATGCAGTGTGTGCCTTGTAGTCCGATGTTATTAGTTTCGAGGTAGTTGTTTTCGGTCGCATCGAGAGTGGCTACGACGGGTTCAGATTCACCTGACGTGCGTTAGTTTGTGTCATGAAACTCTGTAGTACCAACGCTTACCAGTAAGGATGGAGCGGTCGAACATGGCATCGCTAGAGACTTCTACAAAGCGCATGTCTGCGGGAAGCTTGTTGCCTTGCTTGATGACGATAACATCTCCAGGAACCAAATCGAGAGCCGAGATGTTGGTTTGCGTTCCGTTACGCACGACGATACACTGATCAGGCAACATAGTACCGATAGATGCCATGACTCGGCTTGTTGACCAATCTTGCCATGCGTTGAATGCAGCTTGGATGAGCCAAACCGCGATCAGTACACACGCAAGCGCCAAGTTGGCGACGGCTGGGGGTTTTCCGAGTGGTTTCCAAGCGATGAAAACCAGTATGCCGGCAACAACGAGAATGCTGCCAAAGCCACCGAAGAAGTAGCCTATGATGTCGCCTAGTAGACCAGAGGGTGGTGGAGTCATTTTATTCTGGCCGTGTTCATTGAGGCGACGCTTAGACTGGTCGTCAGAGAGACCTTGGTCAAGATCGACAGAAAGCCGGCGACATAGCTCATGTATAGCGAGCGTGTGCCATTCCAGGTCAGCAAGATCTGTAGGACAAAAGTCAGTATACTTTCATTTATCATTCCAATGAGGTGCTTACCGACGGCTGCCTTTTCCTTTGCCTTCTTCACCTCATTTTGCTTCTTGTATTGACCCTCCTCAATCTCAATTGACAAAGTACGGTAGGTGATCGGTAGAGCGGTCTCTGGCTGGACAGTGCGAGCACCGCCAACGTTGCGAATGGAGAGACTGCCAACACTATTTCGTCTTGACAATGATCTTTCATGGCGCCGCTCATGGTTCACATATCCCTCTTCTTCCTCAGGAAGACGAAGCTCTCCGAAGCGGATACGGGGTGCGCCTTTCTCTTCTTGATCCATCGAAACGTGCTTAGATGAAGCGCACTAAGGGGCTGTTAGGAGCACAGCGAGAACGCCGAGACAACTCACGAGACGAGGTGAACGGAAAGGCGAGATGAGAAGTGGCACAAGAAGTCATGATGCTGAACGCACAATTATACCCAGGGAATTGTTGACGATTACCGCCTTCAGCAGCGGTGTGGCCATGCCCGGCCCACGAGTCCTCTGAACACGCGCTTGTGTAGTTTCAGCAGCACCTGCGGAACGTCATAGACTGAGAACCTTGGCGCATCAGAGCGAACCGCGTACTGCGCACTAATTGTGGAGGCGCGAGTGTAAGTGGCTTTCCTCTATGCCACCGCAGTGTGGGCGAGAACAAAGCCGAGTGAGAACACCCAGACGCAATGGATCAAACGACGTTGGAGCCGTTGGAGCCGTTGACATGGTTCATCTCCAGCGATTCGACGCACAAATACCTCAAGAATTAGAATCCAAAATGAGAGGGCTCCAGCCGACATGCTTTAGCCGTCAAGGGTAATCCGTGGTTCGTTCCGTCACGTGATCTGTATTTCGGTGTGGTAAGATGATGGAGCTCAAGCTGCTGCTGGTTAGCCATGAGCGATTTTCATGTAGCACTGCCACCCTGCCTCGTGCAGAAACAAGCTCTCTCACGTCGAAACCACTTCGATGCGCGATTTTCCATCTTAACCGTGGCGTAATATGGCTGTCGTGATCGAACACACGGCTGGGTAATTCGCCAGGCGTGCTCTTGCGGCACGGATGGCGTTTGTTTCCTCGTTGAAGCATCCCGCATGTGTGCGATCACCAGTGGGTTCTATTAGCGGTCATGGTCAAAGATGACGGTATATCTTGTGGGACCCAGGCTATGTGCGCGTGCTATAGACTGCGAAAAAGCAGAAATCGTACGAGTGACTAGCATCATCGTTGCCGCATATCGAGAAACTGGCGGCATCCAGATGCCGGATGCAAAGGAGAGGAGGGCGGCGCTTAACTACGTGCCGACGCGCAACGCGAAATTATCCCTGCTATCGTATAGTTAGGGAAAGCTTCGTAATCTTCCAAGGTTATCAGTGGTATTCAGGGTACCTAGGTAGCGCGAAGCTCATAGATGATAAGGCCTTCATGCCCAGATGAAAGACGAACGATACTGTTAGGCGATCACCTTTGACTAGAGTGGTCTGTGCACAATGAAGGTTTCCTAAAGCCAAGTCACACCCAGAACACGCCCCAACACCAGGCGTCAAAACGGCCCTTTCACGATACGGGGCAACACCCTCACACAACGACACTCACGATATTTCGGACCGGGATGCTCGGATAAACGCAAGAACAAATCAAGGTTTGTTCCTGCACAATGCAAATACATCCACTCGGGTCTTTTACGCTCCCCTGATCACCGCGGCCCTTTACAGTGCAAGCCTATCATATTAAGGTTATTGTTTGTAGGCCTTGTACGATCGTACGGGGTGATTGACAACAAGGTTCTGGTAGTGACTGGTATATTGGTATTGCTCATCTACAAACAGAGGTCGGGCCAACGTCCCTACCGATACTCGTGATCCGACATTATTTCCTAATATAGACGCGCTGGCCCGAATACCTTTTTCACTGGCCGAAATACCCTGGGCCTAAATCATAAGTGCCACGTATGCTTGAACCCGGGGTTAGGATTATCTATAATTCCTTGACCAATCTTTTACTATATATAGGATAGTAAGTTCGCATCATAGTAGTATAAGTAGTAAGTCGTGAACCTTAGTCTTTACTTCATTAACTGTGCATCCCTTTCTCTCTACATACCTTTCTATCAAGACACCTTACAGACCAAATATGCTATTCGCTACTATTGCTATCTTATTAGGTCTAGGCTTTGTAGCCTATGGAAACCCTATTATAGAGACTAGTCGACGCGATAACTCTAAGCAGTGGCCCAATGGCATTCAGGTATTTCAATTTTCTAGGTCTAGCAGGACCCTCCAAGACCGGCTTTTTCTGACATGTTCTCACTAGCCAACCTGTGTCAATGATTGGGGTAGCACCGCACCTCAAGGATATTGCCGAATATTCAAGGCCCCAGGTGTAGTGAGCGGCGGGCAAGCGTGCCGTAAAGTGAATAAACATTTACTACGTAACATTGAATGATACTAATGAGACCAAAGCAATCCCCTTGCCCGAGTAAGGACTACCCCTGCACTCTTAACATATGGAGCGATGGTCGATTCTCGTATGTAAATTGCGCATAATCTTGACCACACAACACAATAAAATAGAGTCGATTTCATTGAAATGTACTCCAAAGCTGGAAACTACGCAGGGTGAGGGTTAGGGTTGAAGAAGACTTGCGTCTGATATAAACTCGACTGGATTTTGATTGTTTCTGTAAAGTGGTTCTCTAGATACCTTCACAAGCAGAATCGTTACTACTACATCTCTTTCCTTTGAACAATCATATATTCTTGCTAGATTACTATACAGCAATTATCCCAAAAGTTCAGCACAGAATGTATAGTAACAACTATAACTATTGTATTGTTACAAGTAGTAAGAAGGATTCTACTCTGCAGGTAGGACGAGTAGTTTATATTCCACACCGGTCCACGGCAGAAGGCAATGATCTCCGAGAGGCGGCGATAATGTGACTGTCATCTCCCTAAGATAGTACCATCAGAGATAAGATGCGATAGCACGCCAGTATAGAAGGAGAGCACTGTTAGAGATAGCAAGGCTGACCTTTAATAGCAGGAAAGATTGCAACTATCACAGGCAACAGAGAAAGAATCTTCCTTGATGTAGAAAGCAAGGTCGAAGGCCAACCACGCTCACATCAGAAGGTAATAATCGACGCGGGGCGCTCGATCACGTGGCTTGGCCTCCTAAGAGCTGGCCTCTAAGTATCTACTGTCTTGTAAGCTATATATACCATAAAGCTACTTACTAAAAGAGTTTAATTATGTAAATATATAGCACTTTACTTAAGCTGAGGAGATAAGGCTATTAAAGTTAGCTAAAATACAAACAACTGAGACATTGATCCATCCCTATAACCTCAATGCTATATCTGTTACTGTCCCTACTAAGTTCCGATATTACTAACGTTTACTATTGTCTACAGCCTAGAGAATCGAGCTTAGCGAGGTCAAACATTACCTAAGAGAGTGCCTACTAGAAGCTATGTAAATAGTAGTAGAAGTTATCTTACTATCTAAAGAAAGGGATTATATAACGCTAGCGGCTTTTATGCGTCTAGAACAGAATTACTTCTATATATTAGCTATTGGCATACTTCCCAGGGGTAATTAGAAGGTACAGGCAGTCACAATATCTGATACAGTGGATGCGCTGGCTGAGCGGCTGCCTACGCACATAACAACGACAGTATTTATTACCCTTGAGGTGTTTCCCATGACTACGTCTGGCAAGACAGATCGGCAGGTGCTTCGCGAAATTGGGGCCTCCTTCACGCCCCAGCAGCTGGTCAACGTTCGAACATCGGACAAGGGCAGAAGCGGCAGCCTACCACGCAGCAGCTGTGGGCGGGGGTGCTGACCGTCGCGCCAGACAGCGTCGGCCTTGACGACAGCTTCTTCTGCCTGGACGGCGACTCCATCGCGGTGATGAAGCTGGTCGGCGATGCGCGCAGAGCCGGCATACAGCTAACTGTGGCAAACCTCTTCCGCAACCCCAAGCTCGTAGCCTTGGCCAGTTTGGATTCTAACTCTACTCCCAGCCCCAAAGAGGCCATTCCTGCCTTCTCCCTGCTAGGCGAAGATGCAGACGCAACGCAAGTTCGCAAGCAAGTCGCCGTTAGCTGCGGCGTTGACACCAGTCTCATCGAAGATATCTACCCGTGCTCGCCGTTGCAGAAAGGTATGATGGCGCTGACGTCGAAGCGATCTAGCGACTACATCATGTAGACCGTACTAAAGCTACGCGTCGACATGGACGAAGACGCCTTCCGGGCTGCATGGGAGCATGTTGTCCGGTCAACAGCAACGCTGCGCACACGGACTGTGCAACACAACAAGCTTGGCTTGTTGCGGACCGCGATGGAAGAAGGCATTCAGTGGGTAGAGGCCGAGGACGTAGAAGAGTACCTACAGAAAGACAAGTCCGTCTCCATGGAACTAGGAAAGCCGCCTGGCTTCCACACTTTCATCAAATACCTTGGCCAGCAAGACCAGGACGCGGCTGCGACGTACTGGCAAGCTGCTCTCACCGACCGCCAGGCGACACCGTTCCCCCCACTGCCACCAACAGTACAGCAACCAGTTACAGACGCAACCATAACCTACCAGTGCCCGCCGGTTCCCAAAGCAACGTCAGACACAACAACGCCAACGCTCATCCGCGCTGCCCAGGCTATCTTCGCTGGTCGGACACCAACTCGGACGACGTGGTATTTGGTAGTACAGTCACAGGCCGCAATAGACCTGCTGCAGGCATTAAGACTATAATCGGACCTACTATTGCCACCGTGCCAGTGCGAGTGCGTGTAAGGGGCGACCAAACCGTATCTGCCTTCCTGCACAATTTGCACCAACAGTCGACAGAGATGATTGCATACGAACAGACGGGACTGCAGCAAATCGCCAAGATGGCAGCAGGCGCGCGGTATGCCTACAACTTTCAAACGCTGCTCATAGTGCATGCTACCTACAAGAGAGAGCAGTGAGGATGACGGGGTGCTAGGAGAGTGGCGCGGCCGCTCTGAGCTCCAGGACTTCACGGCATATGCGCTAACAGTACAGTACACGTTAGCCGCAGAAGGAGTTCAGATCGCTGCAAGTTTCGACCAGCGAGTTGTGGAGGAGTGGTTGGTCAAGAAAATGCTTAGCCAGTTCAGCTTCATCCTGCTGCAGCTGGCTAGCGCAGATAAGCAAGCAAATATCGCGAGCATCGACACCCTTACGCCCGAAGACAGAGAGCGGCTATGTGCATAGAAAAAAGACGTGCCACCAGCGGTCGACCGATGCATCCACGACCTGTTTGCCGAGCAGGCCCTGGCACGGCCCGACGCGCCGCTAAACCCTCCCTTCACCATTCACTACCAACTCATCAACAAACTCAACCCTCGCAGCAAACGCAACCCTCGTAAAAGGCTTCTATACCCGCCTAATTCCAACTTTATTCCCTAAGTCTGTCGTCGTCGAGCTTTCTTTCTTGCGCCACCACGTACCGCTGCCCTTGGCCAGCTTCGTGCTCATCTCTCGCCTCTTCGCACTTCCTACAATCATCCAGTATGTCAGATATTGGTCATCTTCCTATTAAACTGGGGATAGAGGTGGCTACATACCTACCGCAACCCGATATAGCCGCCTTTGTACAAATTTCGAATCAACTGTTTACGGCCAAGGAAGTGCTATACACAGCAATTAAGCTCGTGTATCAGACTTCGCTACAGGTCCTGAGTTTAGTTCGCTTTCTACATCGAGATCCCTTCTCCAGTTCAGTCACCAGGGCAATCGAGATTGACGCCGTTGTCTTGGAGGGAGGCGAAGTGCACGAACTGTCTTTACGAGGACTTAGATGAGGCGCGACACTTGACCGAATCTTTGATACAGCTGCAGGCCACTGCTCCTTTAACACCGGATGCCGTTACCCTTCTAAAGGGCACTGAGAAGAAGTGACTTCTAGCCTAGACGGCGGAGACTGGATACCTGCGCGCCTGCCTGGCATGGATTTATTTTATGGCGGAAAAGTTGGAGATATTACAGCTGGACATGTGTGATTCCAAGGAGGCGGCTATATTCTTCGACCTGATTTGTTCTACCTACTCTGCCGGCTTAGCACATGGACATCAACCCTTTCCACACTTGCAGCGTCTGGAGATGACACCTTCCTTCCAAGACGCCTTCGACCCTCTGGTCTCTACCCCGACAGAAGTCGCAGTCACTACAGCTGGTACAGGAATTTTGTTTAGTGTTCCTGGTCTCCAGACATCCGATGCTACCAGTTTTCGTTCGATCTACCTACGTGGGAGCTTCAACGGTGCGAGACAGATCACTGAGCTCCTAAAGACCGGCGCTTCACCAAACCTTGAGGAGATTTTGTATCCAGGATGACTATCTGTCCTCCAATGATGATTACAGCAACTTGTTCAACCTTGTTTTCCAGAATACCCCAAAGATTAAAACTCTTGTCATGACTTTCCACTCCAAGGAACATGATCTCAATCTTGCAACTATTATCCCACCCAACGCACATCAGCTTGAGACCGTCACTTACTTTTGGAATCCGCCAGTGGATGCTTCCCGACGTCGGCCAGGATCTGGATTTACAGCAACTTAAGCGGTCAGTCCCTCCTAATGTCAAGGAATTGGAAATTCAGGGCTTGACTGTCGATGCTATTAAGCATGTGGTGGACAATTACAGAGACAGCAAGATCATCCCTATGAATATCCCAGACCAGTTGAATACTTTGTATCTCAGCTTTGATGTTAATGCCGAGGAGTTTGACTCGCCTACGGAAACGCTTGCAGGTATCAGGCCAGCGCTTGGGACCCTTTCTCGACAACTTAGGCAGAGCAAATGCAGCCTTCTGGTTTACGTACGCAACATGGACTTGTCCCTTTCTGAAGAGAAATTTGATTTCATGGCGAAGCTGTGATAGCAAGGGCTTGCATCCTGATTTTTGGAGCTAGTGGCTAAGATATCTAGTCGTTCTGTGCATTATGAGATCGGCGCTGCGCCTTGTACGTGGCACTTGAGCAAGACAGATAGCTAGAGCGTTTTAGTAATTTGAAGTCGTAGTATTTATCTAGCTGTTAGCAGATGTTCCCCTTGTAGGGCTGTAATGTTAATCATGTAATCCTCACGCCCCGCGCGGATCATTACCTTCTAACGTGTGTGATAGTTGGTCCCTAACTTTGCACCCTTTTTTAAGAAAAGTGATTTTTTGTTCATTCGCTACATAGATGACTTTCTTGTCCAAAAAGATAGTATTACCTTAGGTGCCAAGAGCTTTTACAGGTTCGTAGAACGCAGAACATCATAGACAGGTACCGGGTATAGGTTTATTAAGAAAATCAGAGGTTAGAGACCGGTTACTGTAAAGTAGCTGCCATTTTATTTTATGAGGTGGCTGTGATTTCCTCCTGCAAAGAATGACGAGGTCCGCTGCTAGCTTAGACGCCCACTACCTGTTGTGTTAGCAAGGATCTCCATGATGACGTCGCTTAGCTTGGCTCGGCTCATATTCTACGCACGTCATCTATGTTCTTCCATTTAACAATCTCCCAAATCTTTCAATCTTGACCATCATAGTTATCATGTTGGTGCTCGACATTCCGCATGAAATATTGGGCGCCATAATCTTAATCATTACTGAGACCGCTGGGTTGCATGAGGCTACGAAGCTCCGACTCATATCTCGTAAGATTAATCCATCAAGCCTTAGATTCCAGCCTAACTCCGAATAGGACGATTCAATGAGCTTACTCAAGACTGCATCTTTCGGTTACCGAGAACCATGCTTGCCTCTAAGAGTATTAGTGAGCCCATGAGGGTCAAACTTATTCAGTCAAAATTGCGACCGGAGAACTCCAACAAGCTCTGCTGCGCGATTCGTAATACAGCCGACTATCTTACTCAATTAACCTCTCCAGAGCTACACAATGGACATATTAAGTCTCTGGTACGGCTTGCAGCTCGGTCTATGATTTATTGACACCTTATCGATTGTCTCAGCACGCCTCCAGAGGCGCATATCTACTCTCGAGAAATTCAAGAAAATGCGCTCGTAGCGGCTGCCAAATCGAATCAACTTGACCTTGTGAAGAAACTGCTCTCTAAACATATCAATGGTACATGTAATACAAGGTACTTCAGAGAGGTCTTCGCTGCTGCAGCATCATCTGGCTCTCTGAGCCTAGTGTCGATCTTACTTGAAAACTGGGACTGGAATGGCCGCACGCACATACATAGCACTCGCTACGTAGACGCTGTGCAAGCCGCAGCCGTCAGCGGCCACAAGGACATTGTTCTTACGTTAGTGAACCTTGGCCGCCCTCTACCAAACTCTTTGTACGATGATGCGATTATTCAAACAGTAAAGGCCCGCGGAGTCTCCATGGTAGAGCTGTTGCTGAGCCTTAGGCAAAGGCACTCGGATGCAAGCAGAGAAAGAACATTCTGGATAACTATCATCCGAACATCAGTAGAGTGGAACAGTCTGGAGGTCTTGCAGCATATCGTGGAAAAAGATGCATCCATGCTTGGACAGGCAACAATTGGTCTGGCAATTGAGGATGCCTGTAGAAAAGGGCACTAAGAATGTCTTCAGATCCTGTTGTCCGCTCTCCAAAGCTTCTCAAATCGCGAAGGGGAACACTATGTTGGCGGACTATTTTGGGCTGCATGGTTTGACAGACTGGGACATTTGGCCAGTCTTATGACAATTTTCGAGCAAGAACAACGCCAAATTCTCCGAGCCCTTGCTGGCGCTATTTCAGGGAAGAGACGCTACATCGTTGCCAACCTTCTGCGTAGTGCTGGAGTTGATCTAACATATCAGGATCTTCCAACGCGGTTTACAGATGCTGTCCGTCTGATTCTACCTGAGGCCTTTTCCACACGCACAAATGGATGTGCTAGCTCTATCACCTCTCTAGCCCAAAACTTACTGGGATCTAGTGAGTCAGGAAACTTGGCTAGGGTCATTGAAACCTTCCAGGCTGCCAAAGTCCAACATCCAAATAATAACCTAACGTCGTTTTTAGGCGCCTTCAGCGCAGCAGCACAGAACAATCATCCAGATGTTCTCTTATATCTTTGCGAGAATCTTACTCCATATCTAGTAACAATTTGTGCGAATTCCACCGCCGTAGTCCGGATCTTCGAAGATTTTGGATGGGTTATCAACCAGACAGACGTTGGCTCTAAATATCCCCGTCTTGGGTAAGTACGCTGTCCAATGGATAATCAATAAAATTGACGTTTCACTAGGGATTTTGTCCATGACGAACACTTCTGTCGTTGGCTCATCGACAATGGCGCTTCCCTGTGTACAAGAGGGATGATGGATATCACTCCGATATCAGTAGCGGTTTGTCGGGCTCCGATATCGACGATTAGACTACTCTTGGGGCGCTGCAGTGGGATTCAGGGTGGTCAGCTCCTTCACTTCGCAATCAGACGAGAACATGATGCCGTTGAGGTCATTGAGTTGTTACTCAACTTGGGATGTCCTGTTGATAGTATCATGTTCCAAGACGACCCACGGTCCTGGATGGAGTGCAAGTTAGGAGACCCTGCAACAGCTTTATTCACTGCCGTGCAAAATGGGAAGACAGAAATTGTGAAAATTCTCCTTAGTCGAGGAGCAGATCCTAGTAGACCATCGACCAAGGGGCGCACGCCTTTAGATGTTGCAGAAGGGAAAGGATACTCAAGTATTGTAGATCTACTCAGGCATTATTGCTAGATGACAACTATGTGTCTCTGAAACCAAGTCGCCTCTCTTGCATGAATTACATGTCCGTTGCACTACGGCGATGTTCAACTAGTACCATTCCACATGATCCATTTGTTGCCGCTACAGATCCACGTATTGAGTGGGGGATTAAAAGTCTCTTTTAAGATAGCTGTACCAAATTTCAGCTGATACTGCCCGTTCTAATGCCATACTAGACTGATCCCGGGAGTGTCTGTAACGTCTCTATCCTCGACGTATACTCGCGGAGTGCCATATCGTCCATCCACGAATACGGTTGCCAGATGCATCTGGTTTTTAATGAGTGCTTGGATCGATTTTTGGTAGTGATGCTATTCTACATCGCTGTGAGGTAACGCTTCAAGACCTTGGTACATGTTCCCTCTACCGGGAATATGCAGAGAGCCGCGGTTAGGTAAAGCCGAACTCGTTGGCCCACCTAACATGTTTTTCAAGCGAGCAGGCTGTCCGTGATGTGGCTGGTGGATGTCGGGGCAGCATGCTGCAAAGGGCTTCACAAAATGGGCATACGGATATTGTTGCAGCTGCTACTTACTACTGTCCGCACTACGTACACAACGAGCTTCTGGTGTCTACAACTGCTATGCTTTTCAGAGGAGGTTGTACTGAGCCAAAGTTAAGCTGGAGAACCGCGATGGACAGTGTTATCGTGGGTCTGTCGTGGGAATAAGAAGTAGTGGTAGTGTTTCTGCACAGCGCGGTTGAAGGCGATTAAGAGCGTACTATGATTGCTTAGCTGTTGGCTAGAATCTACATATACTGTGATTCTAAGAAGAGGTTATATGCCACGCCTAGTAGGCTGCGGGAGTGTGATCACAGAGATGGTATTACAATTCCAGTGCTCCGGCTTTCAAAATATTGGCGGACATGCTACGTCTGAGCTCAAAACGTCCTCTGTAAGACAAAGGCCTTATTTCGCTGTCCATGAACCATGGACTTGCAAGAGAGTAAACGCATCGAAATCTGTAACAGGATTGTCTTAAGAGGAAGAGGTGTAATATCGCTAGTGCCACCGCTTGGAGGAGAGGTCGATTCCAGACATGCCCCGCACACTCGATCAGTCTTCTAAATCATGACTGTCGCTTCATGAAAGATCTTGCATGCGCCTACTGGCTGCGAGGCGGCTGGCGGGAGAGGGGATGTCACGCTTTCAGCGCGATCGTTTCTCGGTCATTAGAAGACTTCCTCTTCATATTTAATTAGTCTTTCTAGCTAACACAGATATCCCCTCTTAGTAGACAAACCATGCAGAAGCCGTTTATTAGGTTCTTCGCGAAGAAGTAGCCCCGCGTGTAGAGCTCTTCAGCGCGCGCAGAATGTATTAATGATTTGGCGGTTACGCACACCACGTCTTTCGTCGCCAGACTCCTTAGCTGCAGACAATAGAAATGAAGCCGCACATTGGCGATAGCGTTCCTAATTTTGAAGGCCTGAGATTAATAACTAGAAGCTTCTGTGACTAAGCACCAAACAAGGAGGAACGCTCATGCACCAGAGAATAAGAAAAAGAAAGTCAAAAAAGGAGATTTAGTTGTGGGAGACTTAGTTGCTCGAGTCCTCGTTGTCGAATCCCTTATTTATAATGTCCTTATCAATAGAGGTGTTATCGTCGGAGTCGTCTTTATCAAAGTCCTCGTCTGCAGAGGTTTTATTGTTGGAGGCCTTTTTGTCAAAAAACATCTTCATCAGAGACCTCTCCGTCGGTGACGAAGTCATCTTCAGAGTCAGAGTCGTAAGATTCATACTCGATAAAGTTCTGGAAGTCATCTTGGCTCAACAGTTTAAATGTCACTACGCCGTTGGCCGAGTGCCCAATACCCCAGAAGCAATCAGATGCCGGTGGTCCCAACCCTCCAACTGGAGAGGCACCACCAGCAGACATCTCGAGCCGGTCATCTGGGCGCAGTGCGCGGACTGGCTGCTCAGTCAAGAGCATGTGATCCGCCATGGCCTGCCTGGTTGGGAAAAACTCAGGGTTGCCCCCAGTGTCAGCAACCATCTGCGGTAAGGCTGGGTCCTCGGCCAGTACCAAGCGGTCCAATTGTACCAAGGAAACCCACAAAAGCGTACCATCGGGCTGCCCTCGGTCGTGCCCTGGCCCCTCACAAGACCTCCCAGTGATAAGTCAGTACCTTAATGCGGTATGTTCAATCAGTAACAGAAACTTACACTCTCGATGATCGCATAGGTGTGATAAGTGTTGCTCAAATTGGACACTCGTTGGCTGAGGTAGTCCCATGCTGCAGGCCTTGGTAGCACGGGAGTAGAAGGCGGAACGCAGTAAGCGCTGGAAAGTCTGGGGTCGACCGTAAGCTCTAGGGAGGAGCGGCGAGATAAAATCTGCTGGCTTTCCATAACGTCTAGAATTTGTTTTGGCCGCCGGGTGTGTGGTTGGAGAGAGT
Organism: Pyrenophora teres f. maculata; assembly: GCA_014334815.1. NCBI lineage: Eukaryota > Fungi > Ascomycota > Dothideomycetes > Pleosporales > Pleosporaceae > Pyrenophora > Pyrenophora teres. The sequence continues at coordinate 378,563 of CP060576.1, read as the reverse complement.
TTGTTGTAGCCTTTTTATGTGGGGCCAAGGCTGTGGTGGAGCTAGTATCGTCAGTGTTGCTTCACCTAAGAACCCCTCAAGACGGTGTGAAAACGGCACGAGAACAAGTCTTGGTTTAGAAGAGGCTGTAGGCCTGTGAGAGAGAGGGGACGCTGCATTGGCTAGCTTGAACAACTTGCGCCTTCGTACCAATGATCGAGATGGCCGTAACATACACGCTCGAGATATTGAAACCCTCGAATAACCAGACTGCCGCAGCATAGGAATAACAAAACGGCCGTAGAGACCGATATTATATTTCATTGCTCACACGCTCTCGGAACAATCTCAAAGCCAAGATCAGTGCTTATACCCGGCGACTTGCCTTTGCGCATGTGAAAGTGCTGCGTAACAACAGTATTCTGGGCGCCTTGGACATAGACGTCATGGCTGCGGAGCTACACTCTGAAAGCCATGACATGTTTACTCTTACGCTTGCTGCAGTGACTGTCGTGATCTGAACCCTTAAAAGGAGATCGTGAGCGATGATCTGGTAGATTGGTGTATAGGTGTGAGAGTACACTTCGCCAGTTAAGTGAGGACATATCTTGCAGCGAGAAGCCGCTGCTCTACTATCTCAGATGCATTCAGTCTCTCGCAACCCTGTGGAGGTTGCTAGATATACTCGTAGCATCTCCAAAGCATGCGGAGTAACTCCTAAGCACGAGTCTGCACTGAGCATGCTTATCCGCCTGGTCTAGGGGAAATGTATCTTACAGCGAGAATCCACTGCTGTGCAATCAAAGACCCAATCTGCCACTCAAAGCTTCGAACATGATACTGCTCTCTCAAGGTGTGAGGGGCTCCAGCTTTGTTTGCAGCTTCTGGCTTCGTTTGACCGCCGCGGCGGGTTTCAACTTCAGCGTCTCTCCCGCCCCTTCTCCGCAACTCTTTGATCACAAACTCCAACAACCCCACCCACGATATTCCCCACAAGAGAACCTCCTTACTCCTCGAGTACGGAGGGGTTACAGTTAGTCGACTTGTAACAGACGCCTGTGACAGATTCCATATAAGTTTTTCTGCCCTTCTCCAGACAACTCCAAGAGCCCGCGACGGCATTTACTTCATCATCACCAGCAGCAACGTTTACCGTGTTGTTAGAGGCATTTCAAGAGAGCAGTGTCTCTTTCCAGCGCTCTATACGTCTGTATGTCGGTGGCGGCAGACCCCATCATCGAGCAGTCGATAGTGCTCGGTCGCAGCGACCCATGCTAACATTTCTTGGAGCATACCACCACAACACCAGAGGCACCCAGCCTAGTGAGACAGCACCGAGAAGCCCAAGTCTTCATACTTGCGATTAGTCGCTAGCTCAGGACGCCGCCGAACGCCATCGACCGCCATCAGCATCTTCCGTACACGGGCAATCATGAGTAGCCCAGAAGACCCCACCACTTACATCGATGTGGAGTGGCTCGAGCTGCCTCTCTTCTCTTGAGATATGATCGTAGCTATGCTAATACCAGCAGCCATGAAGCGACGATGCCGCCACCCTCCTCCTTGAACATAAAACCGGATAACAAGGACCATACAGACGGCAAAGAAGAACACATCTGGAGGTTCGGCGAAAAGGCCATGACATACAAGAAGTGGCTTGCGAAACAGAAGGACCTCGACGATGCCTTCCTCATTTGGAAGCAAACTGAAGACGGCAGAGCGCCTCCATAAGGGATGCATGAACCTACCCTTGGTTTTCAGCTACACAGGTAATAGTCCTAGCCCTGATGACGTCGGCAATCCTATCCATCATTCGTTCAGAGATCAAAGAACAATTTTCCAAGTTGCTCCCCATCTTCAACAGCATAGATAAAGAGGCATGGAGAGGTACTAGGGGTACGATGAAGCAGACGCCGTATACGATCGCCTATTCCCCAGTTATGGGTATATCGAGGGTAATACACCTGGTTTTCGTAGACAAAGAGGCTGGGGCGACCAGGAGGATAACCAGCAGGATAGACTCCAAGAAGCATCTTAGCAGGATCCTGAATCAATACCAGATCCTTTCCGTTGCAGCTACACACTCCCACCGGGCGACGAGAAAATGTTCCTGACAGAGCGCTATGAGTCGAGATGCGCTTTATACTACGATGTGCCACCGTACATCGCAAAGAGCTACCTCAGACCAGGAGAGGCTGCCAGAGGCATGAAGGATTTGCCGGAAAAGTTGGGGGAAAATATCTTCAAGAAAGTCACTCTGCTTAAAGGCCCACTGCTTGTCTCCATGGATGACTCTGAAGATTGGGCGGAAATCCACGACGACCGCAAGAAAACCGTCCGTTGGTGAACCCTGGGTGGTTTCAGTTAAAAAGCAAGATTGTTGACTGTCGCCACAAATTGGCTTTCCGATGCAGAGCTCTACTTCCCAACCATCGGCTCATTGTACAACGGGAGACACTTGATTTTGATCTGATCGATGAAATCTTGCGAACCTCAATATCTATATGAACCCCTGAAGATTCCAAGAGTAACCCAAGGGTGCACAACGAGCAATCTGGCCGGATATACTGTTCCTGGGAAGACGACATCGTCTACCTTAGGGACAGTTGCAAGGTCTGTGGAGTATGCTTCCAAGATAATAGTCGTCATCCAGTCATACGAGCATTTCGCCTGTGGTTTGACCTTGGTAATCGTCCTCACATGGACAGTCAAGGAGGATACAGCGATGATTTTGATCACGTTGGATGGCTATAAAACGATTCCGGTCTATACACAGACAACGGAGGGTGTACATCAATGTTTGATGCGGAGTCCTCGGGGGCCGCCTAGTCAGCAAGCATACCGCTCGTAATACCAGAACACATACTTCGAGGGGCAACATGACAGAAACCTCTGTCCTGTGTCGTGATGACCTTTGGGGAAAGTATGGCGGCGATGTCCAGGGTCATGTCGTTGAGAATGAATGTCTAGGCCTAGCCTTGATAGGCGGATTGCTCCGTTTCAATCCTCGCGTGTTATCAAAATGCCAGGGAGACTCGGATTCCAATAAAAAGACCATGTTTATTGGCAGGGCTCGGTGCAACGGTCCTCAAGTGTGCACGACTCGGGGCAGATGGCAAGACAGAGAGGTACCAGCGATGTCCAAGTTGCCGACTCCAAGCCCAGCTCGGACAGGCGGCGCAACGGCGACATGATGGATCGATGGAGGCGAGTACCTGTACGAAGAACAAACTATGGGGGGGCGTCGAGAGTCGGTTGGTATCAGTTGTTGGCGACGTCTTGCCCGCCCGAGCGCGCATGAAAGTCGGTAATCCACCATGTCATCTAGCGCAGCAAGGGTAGACGAACTTAGTCGAAGGCCGCGACAAGTCGGCGACTCCTCGACTACCTACCTACTACATAGTGTAGAAGAAGAAGGAATCAAAAGGGGGAACCTCGACCAGAGGGCGGATGAGTTGGGAGATTGAAACAAACAATGCGGTGCACAGGTATCGCAGAATCCGACCTTGGGCTTTGAAGTTGGGAACCGAATCACCACGACCAAACCTTCGACCCCTTTCGCGCTAGAGCCACCAAACACCAGCTTACCCGCAGCCAACAACAGCAACAGCCCGCAACTACAAGTTACAAACAACTCCACCCCCACGATACACCCCGCAAACTCTCAACTCACCATGTCGTCCATGGGCAGCTCAACCGATGAGCGGGAGGGCATCGTCAACGTCATCCGCAGCACCCTCCGCCTTCTATCTTGCACCTCATACAAAGAGCCGACTCACGCATACATGGAGATTGCAACCGACCATGTAGCGCAGCCTGGCCGCCCAGAGCTTCCCCGACAACCCACCTACTGCAGCCTTCCACGAGGAATCCGCCGCATGTCTGCGCCGACTGTCCAAGTCTCCAACGTCGGTCACGAGGAAACAGACTCGGGATAGTCAAGCCTTGGAAGCGGGTGGTCTGGAGAGGAAGCGACCTAATCTTGTGGACTTGTTTTTTTTAGCTGGCAGGATTGTGGCGTGATTGCTATCGCGACTCGCGACGACTGTGGGGATGGCGTTCAAGGGTGTTTGATTATCAGGAAAAAGCGAAGGGAAAGCTGCAGCATTGCATGAACCATGACAAACTGGGTATCACGACAGGCGTATTTGGACTAGTAGGAAGTGCAGAGACAGAGACAGAATGAGATGACGAGAATGAATATGCAGCGCGACAACTTGTGTCGACGCTGTCATGCTTGCAGATGGGCGAATCCGGAGTGAGATGAGATGATGTTGGTTGAGAAGTCGGAAGTGAAGAAGAAAGCAATTTACCCCACCATGAGCTCCCGACAACGCGCTACTCCGACCCCTGCTTGCCGGCCACCCCAGGCCGAAGCCGGAGCTATCTACGGAGTACTGTATCTTACTTTCCAAAAAAATAACCTGGCTTACTGACCTCTGTCATCAACGCCCACATTCCCAATTCCTTTGCCCACAACACACAATGGCAAATATAGCAGACTACTCCCGCCCCACGACGCCCGACTCGTACCACCCCAATGGCCTTGCCTCGCCTCGCACCCCAAAATCCAGTCTCGCACTCACCGAGTATACGGCAAACCCCAGTCCACACTCCGAGTCGTCATCCCCAAAAGCGCCGCACCACCTCATCCCCGACGCGTTCCTTTTACCGAATGGGTACCCAGACTACCTGCGCCTGATCCTGACATCACGAGTGTACGAAGTAGTGAAAGAGACGCCGTTGACACATGCAACCAACCTGAGTAATCGGTTAGAATGCAATGTACTGCTCAAACGGGAAGACCTGCAACCCGTGTTTAGTTTCAAGCTGCGCGGCGCATACAACAAAATGGCACATCTTGAACCCAAAGACCGGTGGCGCGGCGTCGTGGCATGTAGCGCCGGCAACCACGCACAGGGAGTTGCGTATTCCGCGAGGAAGTTGAAGATTCCCGCTACCATCGTCATGCCATCAGGAACCCCAGATATCAAACACAAGAACGTGTCCAGACTAGGTGGATCGGTTATCCTGCACGGCGCCGACTTTGACGAGGCAAAAGCAGAAGCCGCGCGATTGGAGAAACTCCACGGTCTGGTATCCATACCACCCTTTGACGACCCCTACATAATCGCCGGCCAAGGAACGGTTGGCATGGAACTCCTCCGCCAAACCAACCTCCAAGATCTAAAAGCCGTCTTCTGCTGCGTCGGCGGCGGTGGTCTAATCGCCGGAACAGGCGTCTACATCAAACGGATCGCGCCGCACGTGAAAATAATCGGAGTAGAACAATACGACGCAAACGCCATGGTAGAATCCCTAAAAGCAGGCAAACGCGTCTTCCTAAACGACGTCGGCCTCTTCGCCGACGGCGCCGCCGTAAAAACAGTGGGCGAAGAGACATTCCGCATCTGCCAGGAAGTCGTCGACGAGGTCGTCCAAGTCACCACGGACGAAACCTGCGCAGCCATAAAAGACATGTTTGAAGACACACGCTCCATTGTCGAACCAGCCGGCGCCCTCGCCCTCGCCGGCCTGAAGAAATGGGTCCAAAGAAACCCGTGTCCAGATCGCACACGCGGTCTCATCGCCATCGCATCAGGCGCAAACATGAACTTCGACCGCCTCCGCTTCGTCGCCGAGCGCGCCGCTATTGGCGAAAACAAAGAAGCCATCCTCTCCGTCCGCATCCCCGAAACACCAGGCTCCTTCGCCGCACTCGTCGACATCATACACCCCATGCCAGTCTCGGAATTCTCATACCGCTACAGCTCCCCGCATTCGGCCCACATCCTCGTAGGCGTCCAAGTCAAACCCTCCTCGCGCGAATCCGACATCCAAGACCTCATTGCCCGCCTCGCCGCCGCAAACATGCACGCCAAAGACCTGTCCCACGACGAATTAGTCAAATCCCACATCCGCTACCTAGTCGGTGGCCGCAGCAACGCCGCCGATGAGCAAATGTTCATGTTTGAATTCCCAGAACGCGGCGGTGCACTGTACAAATTCCTAAACACCCTTCAGCCCGGTGGCATGAATATTAGTCTCTTCCATTATCGCAACTACGGAGGCGACGTGGCAAAGATTCTCGCAGGCATCCAGTGTAAAGAGGAGGACAGGGCCGTCTTGAAGCAGTTTCTGAGACAGATTGGGTATCCGTACATGGATGTTACCGCAAGTGAGAGTTATAAGATGTTTTTGAGGGATTAGGGCGTGTTGCTGTGTGTGAGTTGTGGAGGTGGAGGTGGAGGTGGGCGAGAGTGCCCGAGTCGGAAATGGATATACGCCAAAACTCTCTTACATGAGATCCCCCCTTCATATGATGATTTACGAAGATTAGTATCCCCATTAGAATGGGAATGGAAATAAAGATACCCCCCCCCCCCTTTTTCTCCCCTGGCTCTTGCTTTATTCCCCCTCTACCAAAGTCCACATGCAGGTCACAAGTCCAAGTACTCCATCCAAGCCCCAAGCTTCCAATGCTCCCACAGAAATAAAGTTTTAATTGACCTAGTAATTACACAAACTCTCAGTTTTTCCATTCACTCTTCACTTTCATCTGCATCAAGTTAGACACATACACGCGCGCGCACAAAACTTGCACAACAAGAGTAAGATGATCCAATTCTCCAACTTTAAACCCCTCCCCATAGATTCTATTTCAGTTGTGCTATCCTACTCCCTAAGTCCTACTTGCATACTTGCATACTGTACTCGCAAGCCAAAAAGGAAGGCGAGCGGTATCTTCTAGGGGGAGAGGAGAGTGCGGTTAAGTTATACTTATGAGACGAAAGAGAGAGGGAGAGAGAGGGAAGAGAAGAGAAGAGAGAAAAAAGTCTAATTAGGACCCTAGTCCCAAAGTCCATGTTTACGCCTTACCCTCCTCCATCCACGTATGCAAGAAAGAAAGAAAAAAACTGTCTGAGCCGAAGCAATTAAAGCCGCTGGCGATGTTCTTCGCCGAGCTGATGGGTGTGTAGAAGGGTGCGAATGCAATCGGCCAAAGGTTAGGGGTGATAGGAACTAACCCGATGCCAGTCTACAGCAGAACGGTACCCCCCAATCTACACCCTATCCTCGGCGAAATCAAGCACCTCGCAATCATCTTCGAAAAAGCCCTCCTCCTCACCCTCATGCTTGATGCGTCGCCTCCTCGTGGTAACAACAACCTGTTCGACCTCCTCCTCTCCATCCCTCAGAACAAGTTTATTCTCAACGCGAGCGGCGACACCACCGAAGTCTTCTTCACCCCCAGAGTCGTAAGCTTGCGTAACAGGTGATGAGATACGCGTAGCTTCGATGCTTTCACCGAAAAGCCAGGGAGAAGTATCTTCGTGGTGGAGACCAGAGACTAGTTCGGGGACTGTGGTAGGGGGGAGGTACTCGCTGGTGCTCGTGGTAGTTATTTCTGGCATGTGCCTTGAGTAGACGAAGCGGGTGACGCGTTTGTCGGTGTAAAAGGGTTGGTATGGGGGGTTTGTTTCGATTTCCGAGAAACTGAGGGGTGCGAGGGTTGGAACGACAGGCTTGCGGGAGGGGAGGCTTCGCGGGAACCAGTCGCCGTAGCAGTCGAGGATTGGCTCTGGGTCACCGGGTTGGGGGTAGAGTTGTTCGGTGACGGAAGGGGGGAGACCTGCGTCTGAGATGGGGGCGAGGGCAAACTCAACGAGCTTCTTCTTGGTGATGGATGCAGTATTTGAGGATTTGCCTTTGCCTGTAGGAGGTCGCATTTGTACGCGCCAGATTTGGAGGACGCCGCCAGAGACGAGCGCAATCGAGCCGCGGCCTCTGCCAGACATCCAGCGTACACTGTATGGCTTGACACCACTAGGTGATGATGGAAGCGTCATCTTGTTATCACCAGCATGGCGGATGTTGCTGATGGACTTTCCAACACCAGCAGCTACAGCTTTGCCAGATTTTGCGCCAGCAGCAGGAGTAACACCGAGACTGCTCAGACTAAATCGAGGACCTCCGTTGTTACCCCTGGTTCGAACGGCGTCAAACCAAGGCTTCGCACTAGTGATGGCTTGCATTGCTGAACTGACGGCCCCAGTAGCACCCGCAGGAGCAGTGTTCTCTTTGGGTGGAGGTGGAGGCGCAGCTGGGCGGATTCGTCGAGGCGGTGGCCATTGGAAGGCCGACGCTGGCATGGGAAACATGTGTACAGTGCCTTTGTCGGTAATGACCGCCAGCTTGTCGACTCTAGGAGCAGACCACACAACATCTATAACATTTGCGACAGTCATGCGGGTAAAGCGAGCAACTTGTCGAACATGAGGCCCAGTAGGTTGTTCGCGGGCCGTTTTGCGGGCTCGTCGAAAGGTCATGCGCTTGAGGTCCCAGATGTCTTGATAGTCGCCCTTCTTGCTGACCGACATGAGCATCAGCCCACTGGGAGCGAATGACAGAAAGCTACACCCCAAAGCAGCTGGAATCGTAGCAATGGGTTGCAAGGCATTCTTGCTCCTCGTCTCTTCCGCGTCTAGCAATTTCTGCAAGTCGTAGACGGAGATTACAGTCGATTCTTGCCGAGGCTGTGTCTGGTCATGGCCATGTGTGGGTGGAAAGTAGTGTTGCATGGGATCCTGAGTGTATGATGTTTGGTGTCCTTGCTGGCCCTTGTTCATGTAGCTCTTGAACGCCTGCATTCCCTTTTCGGTGGCCCAGCGTGCACTCTTGATTGCGACTTGAGTACCTTCTCGGGTAAGTCTGTCGATGAGGCCAGCTTCGTTGGGTGCATCAACGGCACAATTAGGCGATGGCTGAGGCGGCACGCTGTGATGGGCAAGACCAGGGGCGCGCTCATAGTAAGGCGAAGTCAGAGCCACGCCATTCACGGGATACAATGCGCTCGATGCTGGTGGCGTCACTGCCAGCCAGCGATCAGAAAGCGAGAAAACAGGCAATCCATATTTCTCAGGAGGTATCTCATCCTGACTACCGTCCGCAGCACTCGAGCCTCCCGACTGTATCACCCGTTCACGATTCTGTACAGATGTCCAAATCTTGCCGATGCAATGGTAACTCTCGGCATAGTCCAAGTGGCCCTGCAAGTAGGGAGCAAATATGAAGACTTCGCCGCTTGTGCCAGATGCAACAATGACAAACTTGCCCTTTGCCTCGACGACAAAATCACCTGAAGGAGGTGGGGGCTGGAACAGAGGGCTGTCGATGGGGTTGGTGAGCGGTGTCATGGGAGTTCGATACAAGACTGCAACCCTCCGCTTCTCCTTGAGGGAGTATACCTCGACGGTGGTCTGGTAACCGCTGATTTGGCCGTTTCCATTTCCATGACGAGAGGATGGCCTACTGGGTGAATCAGAGGCCGAATCATCTGCGGCAGAGGACGCGCCACTTCCACTGCTGCTCCTGCTGTCCTTGACAACAGGGCCGTGTAGGACAAGCGCAACCAGCGGACGGGAAGGGGCCAAGGGGTCCATGCGCGAAGTCCAGGGCAAGATCTTGGCACCTATCACGGCACCGCGAAGGCCTTCCAGACGTCCCACGAGGTCCATCTTGCTCTTTTCAACACGGAAGACATCAAGACCACCCTGTGAACCGACAACGAGTACATTCTCCGACGTCCGAGCCGCCTCGTCCCCTGCCATGGACAGAGTGTCGAAGCCACAGAAGTGACCCCCCTCCCCTGGCTGCATACCGCCGCTGTTTGGGGCAGTGTTGAGGAAGTCGAGGTTCGGCAAGCCGTAGTAGTGGGCTGGGCCTGGTGCGGCAGGGGCGGGTTGGCAGCGAACTGTTGTGAAGCGGGGCGGCCACCCTGTGAGTAGATGGATGCCCTGCGGTCTCTGCCGGGCGAGTTCTGCATGCGGCCACCAAAAGTGGTGTATTGATTGGGGTGACTAAGAGGACGAGCAGCAGGCGGAGAGTTGGACATGGCCTGGTGTGCGTACAGTCCCTCTCGCGCACTGGGCGAGTTCTGGAAGGTGGGCGGGGAGCCAGCGATGGCTATGCCACCATTACCAGGCGAACCAGAGTTTGGAAAGAACGGGACCGATTTGGCCCACTCGTTTGTATACTGTGCGGCGGGGGTTCTTGAGGCACCGATAGCCGATAGCAACGGGGACGTGGTCGCATTGTAGTTTGTAGGTGGGGACGTGGACGAAAGGCGCTTTGCCGACGACGGCGACTTTGTTCTGTGGCAGTCAGTTCTGTTCCGAGCAAACAGGTCTCACTTCCATGGCGGCTTCGGTGTCGACGGGCCAGCCTGGCCAGGACACATGGCAGACGGTCAGACAGGCAGGCAGGTAAGTAGGCAGGCAGGCACAGGGGTGAAGGAGTCACGACATACATGTTGGGGTAAATGCGCGTAACCTTGTCACCTCCCCTATTTCTTCTTCCCAACTCATATCTCGTCGTGTTGCGACCGCGCGGTTGAGGCGTGTCGTGCACCTTGTGGGTCTTGGACTGGTGCTTATGGAGGTAGGTGAGGTTTGAAACGGGGGCCGTGTACTGGTCAACGTGGTCGGGCGATGAGGTCATTCAACCTGCGGGTAGTGGACAGAAGGCTGGTATGCGTCTACTTGCAAGAGTGGTGGGTTATGGTGGCAGCGACGGGCAAGAGGGCGAGCAGGGAGAGTCGAGACGGGATGAATGCTAAACAAAGGCCGATGCGTCATACGCCGTCGTCACGGCGGCTCGTGGAGCGTGGAGCTGGAGCGTGGGGCGTGTACTGTACAGTAACGTGGTGCCTGCACAGCAAGACACTTTGTGCTGGATGTATAAGGATGCCTTGTTCCTGACTCGGCGCGTTATCTTGCCCTATCTGTCCCTCTCTCGGTACCGTCGGGAGGGTGGTGGATGGGATGGTCTAAGCCGCGGGGCGGGCTGGAGCTTCACGCGGCACCTTGTGGGCTTGTATCAGATAACCGGCCAGCAGTCAATGCAGACGACGACGACGACGACAACAGCGACGACTCCAGGTAGCAGATGTAATTCACTTGCAGCTATGAGGAAGCTACAAGTGTTGAGATGTATGCAGGGCGTCGTAAGTGCAGTTGTTGGGTCGCTCGTCATGTACGGTATGTACGGTAGGTACTGAGGGGCATCCACAGCTTATGCAGCCATGTAGCAGGCATGCTCTCTCGATTCGCCCGCCACCGAGGCCCGCCAGCACCGCCCTCGACCGCTGCTATCCAGTCCTCTCTAGCCAGATGTAGTCATTCCGTAGGTTATCGCTCAAGACGCCATGTCAAGTGACTGCATCAGATACCGGCATATGGCCTAGGGGTCAGGTTTGGTTCCGCGAAGCGTTCCGAGCGCTGACGTCTATCATGGCACGAGACCGATGATCGCGCGTCACGTGCCCATACCTCCTCCATCCCCTATCCGCCGCCCGTCTGATCACTGGCCATGGATGGCTATTACAGTACTGCGCAACATCAGCATCAGCAAACTTCTACATGACCTCCCTGCTGTATCTATACCGCAAACTAAGGTAGTTTGTTAGCTTCGTCGTCGGTGTACTATGTACACTCCACCTCGTGATACCATGGCTGCGAAGAACGAGCCTGTAGTACCGCCGTTTTCTAGACTGGTGCAGACTTCTGGGCTGCTACCAGTAATCGAGTAGACTCCAGAGAATACTTTGTATGTCGCCTTCTTGTTGGGACGCATGACGCAAGTAAAGCCACATCTGCAGCCTGCGTCGGCGTGGTTCCCGCGGGATTACTTACGGCAGACGTCAGGCGCTTAGCGACATGAGGAACCGTCTATCATGAGAAGAGAGGTACTTGACCAAACGCTGGCTGATACAGACTAGCAATAAACAGACACTATTGCTGTGTTTCACAGGAAAAGTCCTGAAGATGTAGTCCGAAAGCCGATAGCAGTAGCAGACATCGGCATCAACTTTGAAGCAATGCCGACCCCCTTGTCATCCGCGCGCATCTCCATCGCGCAATCACACATGTCCAGTACACGCCGCAGCATCATGCGCTCGCTCGCCATGGACGATTATCTCAGCCTCATTTCCTCCCTTTTTGCACTTTCCTAAACCTTTCGTCTGTCATTTACCTCTCCATCCTTCGGCCTTGGCTCATTCTGACACGTCGCAAGCCTCATGTCGCCATAAGCATCAGCACATGTACAACCCTCAACCTCACACTCTTCCACAAACTTCAAAATGTCCCCGGAGCTTGAGACCTTTGCGCGCGTCATATCGCGCGTGCTGGGCTGGGCCTATGTCCTCGCCTGGTACGTACCTGCCTTGTCGCATACAAAATCCCATACTGATCCCTCTTCCAGGAGCTTATCCTTCTACCCCCAACCTATATCGAACTACTTTCGCAAATCCACCATCGGTCTTGCAATCGATTTTCCCACCCTAAATGTGCTCGGCTTTGTGTGCTACACAATTTCTACCGCCTCCTTCCTCTACTCGCCTATGATCAAATCACAATACGCATACCGTCATCTGAATGCGCCTGAGACGACGGTGCGCTTTAATGACTTTCTCTTCGCGGCGCATGGAGCGGTCATGTGCGTCATCATATACAGTCAGTTTTACGAACGCGTGTGGGGGTTCGAGGTGGGGAAGAGCCAGAGAACCAGCCGGCCTGTGCTAGTCATCTGGTGGGCATGTGTGTTTGCTATTGTGTTTGTGGTGCTGCTTGTGTTGAGGGACGGGTCTGCCGATGACTTTGATGTCTACAGCTGGGCGTGGATCGACGTTGTTCGTAACCCTTGGTCCCAACGCTCGCCATATCGCATACTGACACCATGACAGGTTTATACCCTCGGCTACGTCAAACTCCTGACCGTATTAGTCAAGTACATACCCCAAGCCTGGTTCAACTACAAGCGCAAGTCTACTGCCGGATGGAGTATCTATCCCATGCTCCTGGATTTCGCCGGTGGTTGGCTATCCCTCGCACAGCTGTGTATTGATTCTGCGTTGGCGAATGATTGGAGCGGAGTGATGGGCAACCCTGTCAAATTTGGCCTTGGAAACATCACAATCGTGTTTGATATCATCTTCATGCTCCAGCATTACGTGCTGTATCGGCACGTCGAGAAGAACAAGGAGGATGAAGAAGAGCGTCAGAGACTTGTAGACAATTAGCTGGCGAAGAATCTCAATAGATGTTCCAACGGCTACATTTTCGTCATAACCCGGCTTCATAAGAAGGTCCGATGTCGACTAGGATACCGTGTAAACACAACTGCGAAAGGATGCCCCGCACTAACCCTTCTGTCAATCCCGCAACTCCCCCACATGGTTCCCACATTACCTTGAGCCGTTCCGGGAGAACATATATCCAGCATGTCGAAAAGTTTCAGACTACAAATAAACATTTGCATGGCTCTAAAACTGCAAGATCAAACCAACCCACCATTCCACACAACAAAATGCCACCAAACTGGGACCGATTAATCCGCTTCATCGCAACAGACGACCGCGAACTGCGGGGTCAACCCATCCTACCCTCCCCTGATTTCGACGTCGGCACAACAACCGAAGAAACAAAACTCCAAGCCAAAGTGATTTCAGTTAAAAACAACGACATCTTCGACCCCGCTACCGTCGTCACCGATGAAGTCGTCACCGTCAAGAAACTCGTGGGTCCGTTGACGCAAGAAGAAGTACCCATAATCCGGTGCATAGGACTAAACTTTATAAAACACAGTATGTACTTGGCACCCCCATGCCCCATGTCAACCCAACTAACCAACACGCCCCAACCACAGTCCAAGAAGGCGGCCGCACCCTGCCCCCCTACCCCACCGCCTTCATAAAAGCAAACACGTGCCTCGCCTCCCACGCCTCGGCCATCACCATCCCCAAAATCGCCCAAGACAACCAAGCCGACTACGAAGGCGAACTCTGCTTCATCCTCTCCCGCGACGCAAAAGACGTCCCCGCCACGGCCGCCGCCTCCTACATCGGCGCCTACCTCGCCGGCAACGACGTCTCGTCGCGGAAACTGCAGCGCGACCCGCTCCTCGCAGGCACGGTGCCGCAGTGGAATTTCAGCAAGGGCTTCGACACGTTTGCGCCGCTGGGGCCGCAGCTCGTCAGCAGTGCTGTTGTTGGCCATGTGGATAGGCTGGAGTTGCGGACGTGTGTGAATGGCGAGGTTAGGCAGCGGAGTGGTATGGCGGATTTGTTGTTCAAGGTGGAGCGGCTGGTCGAGTACTTTAGTCAGGGGACGACGTTGAAGAAGGGGACGGTTTTTATGACGGGCACTTGTGCCGGGGTTGGGTATGCCATGGCGGAGCCGCAGTTTTTGAAACCGGGCGATGTGGTCGAGGTTAGGGTGTGGCCCGAGGTGGGGACGTTGCGGAATTGGGTTGAGTTTGCTTAGGCGGGGAGGGGCATGGGGGTGGTGTGGGAGTAACTTGATACCGACAGTTGTGGGTACATGTCTGGTATATCTTGTTCCTAATACCTAAATCTGCCGCCTCCAATTCTTCTGTATACTAGAGTGGTGAGCATTTCATGTCGCTCAGGGATTACGGAGGGGAAAGAGGGGAGGAGAAAATGCCGCATAGATACCTACTATTTTAATCCCGCAACGTGGGTTCGACATATTTGAAGGTGTGCCCATGTCCATCTATTCCCGCCACCCCTCCACACACACTCTCTCTTCCTCTCTACAATGTATATTCCCCAGATGTTGTCTCACATGTCTTTGCCAACCAATTTGCTGTTTTGTGGGATTTTTGCTTCGCTGGATATTACGCTGCCTACGTCGTCGTATGACCGCTGCTTATGTGGCAGGGGTCTGTGAACAACTGATTCTCATGTAGGAAAAAAACGACGTCATGCACGTTAGGGATGTTTGATATTCAATTTTACAGATTCGCTCATGGCAATATAGCAAGCACGATGACGGGGCGTGTGGTATACGGACAAAGTGAATATTCAGCAATTTATGGAGCAAGAGCGATGCAGGTAGTGTGTTTCATATAATCATCTCATGGATTCATTGACATTCTGTATAAACTATAAACTATAAACTAACTTTTACTCGTTGCAGGCTGCGCTATTGGACAAACCCTACAATCACATCGTGGTCATGCTTCGATTATGCATTCGCGATCTAAAGGACTTGACCCTTTTCGCCTCCGTCTCTGACCTTCTCTCTCCATACACACCCATCTAAGCCTTATCCTTCTCTTGCAGATCCTCGGTACCCGCGGTGGAAGAGTCACTACTGTAATACCTTCCAAACACACGATCCTCAATCTCCATATTCTTGTCCACCTTGCCAGTGCCGTTCTTCGCCGCCTTGCGACGGAAGTAAACACGCTTGCACCACTTCCAAGACTCGATACCGGCAAAGAAGATGCCACTCTCGATGAACACAATACCCCACTCCCAATCAATAGGTGCATGCTTGAACACAACCGTGTTAAGCACCGGGATGTAGATGAGCGGGAACAGCGTAACAAAGCCAATCATGACAGCCCAGAACAGGAACTGGTTGCGCCACACGTCAATCATCCACTGCGTAAAGTAGCGTTTGCTACCAGGCTGCATGCGGAAGAAGGAGCGGCGCATATCAATCATTTCCCACGCGAGGAACAGGGCAAACCACGTTAGACAAGCAAACGTGCAAGCGCGGGCTCGGAACACCAGCTCACAAGACTCGGAGTAGGTTTCGTTGCAGCCCTGGCCGAGTTCTCCGTCGCCGAAACCAAAGACTACCAGCACGAAACTGGCGAGGCAGAGCAGTGTAATCCACAGACCGTACACGACCATGTCGACGAGGAACTCGAGCGTGAAGATACCCGTCTTGAGCGATTGAGGCGGCCGGTTCAGAATGTCGGGGACGGCGCGCTCGAAGCCGAGACCCATGTCGGGAAGACCAGAGGTAGCCATGATGATCCAGACGACCTGGACGGGAGCGAGGGGAAACACGGAAAGACCGGTGCGGTCTTTGAAGGCAAGACCGACGAGGAGGGTACCGGCTTGTGCCACGTTCTCCGCGAGTACGTGTAGCACGAATTTCTGGATGTTGTCAAAGATACGGCGACCTTCTTCAATAGCAGCGAGAATCGAGGCAAAGTTGTCATCTGTAAGAACGATGTCGGATGCTTCCTTTGCCACGTCGGAACCGGCTTGGCCCATGGCGATTCCCACGTCGGCACGCTTGAGAGAGGGCGAGTCGTTGACGCCGTCGCCGGTCATGGCGCAGAAGCGACCGCGGCGGTGGAGCGCTTCGATCATGCGGACTTTTGTGCTGGGGGCACAGCGGGCAACGACGAGGGGCAGAACGGGGAGTTCATCGACTTGGTCGTCGGTGAGCTCGTCGAATTCAGAGGCGGTCATCACGAGCGCTTTGGCGACGTCGCCGGAGATTTTGCGGTAGCGGTCTGGCGAGGGGAGGATGCCGACTTCGATGGCAATGGCCTTTGCAGTTTCGGGGTGGTCTCCAGTCAACATGTGGACCTCGATACCAGCTTCGTGGCACTGGCGGACGGCGACAGCGGATTCAGGTCGAGGAGGGTCGTAAAGACCGATCAAACCACGGAAAACAAGCTCAGACTCAACCGAAGTACGCTGGACCTCTGCTCCCTTCTCAACATCAGCGGGGTACCTCTTGCTAGCCAGGGCCAAAACACGGAGTCCAAGACCAGCAAGAGCCTGCATGTGAGACAGAATCTCGTCGCGGAATTCATCGGTAACGGGCATGGATTGCTCCTTTCCATCAGCCAGGTAAGTGGTACAGCTTTGGATAACGCGCTCGACGGCTCCCTTGGTGAAGGCGTAGTTGCCGCTGGCGTGCTTCATGATGACAGACATGCGCTTGACGTCGGAATCGAAAGGAAGTTCAACAAGATCCTCCCACTGCGGCGAGTTACCCTTGACAAGGTTGCTACGGTTCATACCAAAGCGAGCAGCAAACACCTGAATGGCGATCTCGGTAGGGTCTCCGTGTGCTTCCCAGGCTCCTTCGTTGTTCTGCTTGACAGCAGCGAGGTTGGCAAGCGAAGCAACCTTGAGGAATTCTCCGAATCCGGCCATGTTGTGGCCATCAAGCTTATCAACGGGGATGAGATCACCGCATTTCTCTCCACCAGACTTGAGATCCATGTGGCTGGGGGCAGCGGAACCGAAACGGACGTTACCCGCTGTCGGGTCCTGGGGGGCAGTTGAGTCTTCGATGGTGTAGGTTCCGATACCCGGGATCCAAGCACCACGGGCAATCATCTTGCCTTGGGTCAATGTTCCCGTTTTGTCGGAGCAAATGTCTGTAACGCCACCGAGAGCTTCCAGGGACTTGAGGTTTCGGACAATAACGTTGCGCTTGACCATGGATTTGGTGCCGGCTGCCATTGTAATCGTGAGAACTACAACCAAACTGGCGGGGATCATAGACAAGCCTGTTGCGACTGCGTAGATGATAACCTCCTGGCGAGAGCTAAACTTGTTGGCTGCAAGAACGATGATGGCGCATACAACGGCGATGAAGAAGAGCAATACCGCAAGCTTGGAAAGCTTCTTCTGGAGGGGAGTACCGACGTTGAGACCGAGGAAACGTCCAATGGCATCGGTAGTGGTGAGCGTGTAAGCCTCGAGGTAACGATGCGGCTTTGCCTTTCCGTTCTCCTTGCGCTTGACAGGTCGAACCTTTGACTTTGTTTCGCGTAGCTGAGCAGCGATGGCACCAATTTCAGTGTATGCGCCGGTTGCGAAAACAATGCCCTTGGCGCGGCCCTTGGTGACGCTGGACGAACTGTACGCGACGTTGAGACGGTCTCCGGGACCGGTTTTTTCGTCGAAAGTGGCATCTTCTTGTTTGCGAACGGGGAGGGATTCTCCGGTAAGCAAGGCTTCGTCAGTCTCAAAGTTGACGGCTTCGAATACTCTGGAATATGGTTAGTCGCCGCTCTCAATGTACCCAGGAGGTACTCGCATAGGATTACTTACCTCATATCAGCGGGAATAGTGTCTCCGACCTTGACTTCAATGACATCTCCGGGTACGACCTCAGCCGATGGGACGGTAACTTGCTGGCCACTGCGAATCAAGCGTGCAGTGGGCGAACTGAGATTGCGCAGGGAGTCCATGGTCTTCTCCGCCGACCACTCCTGGAAGAAACCGACGACGATGTTGAGGCCAATAACAAAGGCGACGACGCCGCCTTCAATCCACGACTTGATACCGAAACTGACAGCCATGGCCAGAATCAGAACCAAGGTCATGGCGTTGGCGACTTGAGCGATGAGAATCTTGACTGGAGATACACTCTCGGCTTCGCCGAGTTCGTTGGAGCCATACTCCTCCACACGGCGCTTGGCCTCTGCGTCTGAGAGACCAGACCATTCTTCGGTCTTCAATTCATCGACGACTTGTTTGAGTGTGAGGCTGTGTGCGGGCTTGGACATGGGTCTGTTGGCTTGGCCACTGACGTGTCCTTCAAGGGCGGTTGCTTTTTTCGCCATGATGGCGGTGTGTTGTTGTGGTGTTCAAAAAGAGTTGTTGTATTCGGTAAGGTGTTGTAGTGTGTTTTGTTTGTGTAACGGTAAAACTCAAGGTAGTAGTCAACGCTCGAGTCTTCTACGTATTCTCGTCCCGCGGGCTGGTGCCACGTGGACAAATTTGGTGGATTGGGTGTTGATTGTGGTATTCATAGAGTACTTCAGCACGGGGTATGGGACAGACTCCTCCAGAATTACGCCGTGATTGGCGAGTTGATGGGTTGTGTCGGGGTGGGTTGGAGATGGACGAGTTGGAAAGAGGTGGGAAGCAAAGTTCAAGTGGAAGAGCAGGATACGGACAAGAGGTAGCGATGTCGAGGAGCAGGTGGACGGGACCATGTGTTTCTATATGAAATATTCAGGTGGTGGGGAAGACGGTGTAGTCAAGCCGTGTTGCGGAGACGTGCCAAGCGTCACGAGTTCCTGCCAAGTGCGAAGGCGATGGCGAGGGCCAAGCAAAAAGGCAAAATTTTCTCCACTCTTGGCAGTGAAAGTGGCCATTGAGTGCGCGTCACGTTACCGGGGCCCTCGGTGGTGGAGCGGATATACGGCACGCTCGCCCTTGGCAAGCCTCAAGATCTTCCCCAACCTGCCTTTTCAACTGACCCGGTGCAGACTTTTCGTTTCAACAAGCCCGTGGAGCAAACCATTGGCGTCTCGCACGCTCAAGCTTCTCGTTAGCGAGCTCAAGCATTATCCAGACGTAGCCTGAGTGGCTGCTCAACAGCCATTTCCCAGTTGCAACATGTCTTGGCGGCGTCGAGGCTCCGCTAAATATCCCGGTGCACGGCCCTCGTGGTGAAGAGAACGTGGAGAAACCTCTGGTGGCTACGTTACTCTTTGCGAAGGACGCGCTATCTGCTATCACTGTGCATGCTTGGCTGTTTGGCTGCTGATGAGAAGGGCTCCGTCGATGACGTCGTTGGTTTAGCGCAAACGGCTACAATAGCTGGCGCTCAGCGCAGTGACGGTGAGCCGAGGGCGATTGATCAAACACCAACTTCAGCCACTGATCACCTGTTGCATACGTACGCACGTCAAGTACCTGCGTAGCATGTCGTCTTCCGACGCAGCTCCCTTCCTGCAGTACCATGAGCCCGAAAGTAAGCGGCCCGCATTCCCCACACCGTTGGCATGAAACCAGCCATCGCATTGACTAACACAGCCAAGTCGTCAACATCCTGATCCTGGTGTCTTTCTTCACCTTCCTATGGATATCAGAATACGTTTCGGCCAAGGTGCTTCGCGCCGGCATCATTGGTCCCGTTGTCGTAGGGATCATATATGGGGACCCGTTGGCGAACCTACTGCACCGTGATTGGGCCGGTAAGCATCCTGGACACGGGCAAAAAGAACCACATGCGACATTTACTGACTCCCTACCCTGGCCTGTAGAAACGTTCTTGTATCTTGGCTACATTGGCCTCGTCTTGATCATCTTCGAAGGCGGCCTAAGTACGCGCCTAGATTTGCTCAAGGCCAACTTTACCTTGTCCATCTGTGGAGCGGCAACTGGTGTGCTGTGTCCAATCGGTTTCAGCTATCTCTTGTTGTATCTTGGCTTCGGCTACGGCGCTGTCGAGACGTTTATCATCGGCGCAGCCTTGAGTGCAACAAGTCTGGGCACCACCTTTGCCGTTATCGCGGGCGCTTCCAAAGATGTGGATTTGAGTCAAACCAAGGTCGGCGCTGTCCTGGTCAGCGCTGCAGTTATTGACGATGTCACGGGACTTGTCATGTCCAGTGTGATTCACGACCTGGGAAGTATTGCACATGGTGGCAACGTCAACCTCGGATGGCTAATTGGACGACCCATTGTGGCTTCAGCTGCCATGGCCATTCTCACACCGCTTCTCACAAAATGGGTGTTTGCTCCTTTGTTCCGAAAGTACGTTGAAAAGCACTTTCACCGGTTTGATCACCTGTCCAACATCATGCTCATGATTTTGGTCTTGTCGGCCTTCATCTCAATCGCAGCCTACGCAGGAACCTCGATTCTTTTCGGTGCTTTCCTTGCAGGCGCTTTCTTGACCTATCTCCCTTCTACGCATCCAGAGGGTCCTTTTGTCGTCATGTCACGAGAAGAAGGCGAGCGCTCAAAAGACAAGTCCCCGACCTTTGTCCACACGTTCGAATGCTACTGTCTAGACGCACAGAAATATGTCCTCGCACCTCTCTTTTTCGCCAGTATAGGCTTCGCAATCCCCTTTCTGGACCTATGGACTGGAGAAGCTATCTGGAAAGGCGTGGTATACACGTTACTCATGCTCGTCGGCAAGGCTATTGTGGGGTTATGGATTCCGCTCTGGTCAACCATCCAGCACGACCCCAAGAAAGCTCAGGAATCTCAACAGCAAGATGCTGTCGCTGAAAACGGACAAGCTCTGGAAAAGGTACATTCCTCACCCTACTCATCTACCCGCAAAGCAGCTCTTCAATCAGCCACATCTCCAGCGATTCTGCTCGGAATGGCCATGGTAGCCCGCGGCGAAATTGGCCTTTTGATTGTAGAAATCGGATACAACAATACGCCCTATGTTACTTCCGAGGGCTTTATAACCGCCATCTGGGCTATTCTACTGAATACCATCATCGGGCCCGTCTTTGTCGGACTTGTAATCAAGTACAAGGGAGAGAAGATTGGCAAGGGCCCGTGGGGACTTGTCCCAGGTCCTAATCAGGCAATTGAAGAGGAGATGGGGAGGAGGAGGGAGTCGAGGATGGAAGCACAGATGCAGGAGGAGGGTGAAGCCAGGATGGATGCGCATAGGAAGAGTTTGGCAGCTGGGTTATAAGACGTACATGCAGGGGGAAGGAAAAAATGGTGCACACCAAGGTAAGATGATGTATTATAATGTATTTCATTTGAAGTTTCCGCGAGTTGAAAAGAGAAAGCTATATAGAGATCACTACACAGGTCGACACCCTCCATGTCATATACGAAATGCGGTAAAGCGAGTTTCTTTGGGGCTCGGGCTTGGCAGCCCGAGCTCCGGTCCACGATAAAGATTCGGTACTAAAACAGAACACACACAACTAAAACACTAATAGGCTCGCGCCTATTGGGAGCGACGCATAGGTCGCGAGGGCACTGAAAAGCACCGCGAATTTTACGGGGTTCATATAGAATGATGTAGGTAGTTGCCGGGTGGGTGTGCTTGATTGCCATCGTCCGGTTTGAATCGAGAGAGTTCACGAAACAGGTTGCCACGAACGACCCCCCCCCCCATCCAAAAGGGGGCCGGAATATTATAATGTATGAAGTAGATGATTTGAGATAGCCTATGAAGGTATATATAAGTGATGTCGATGCATGGCAGCAGATTTTCATAACTCAATTTTGTTGTAGCGACAATATTAGTAAGCGTTTGAGGCACTATCCCAGTACCTTGTACTCAGTAAAATACAATATTCAGCTTAACAACACTATGCTATCTAAGGTTTAACTTCCCTTAAAGGTAGCTGCAAGGTGGCTTTTTACTTCAGCGCCGTTCTTTTCCACGCCTTCGTCAAAGGCGGCTAACACAGCTCCTGTGGCAAGATCGATAATAATACGAGCAGCTGCCGTATAGAGTGAATTGGTAGAGAGATATGAGACCCGGAATATACCCTGGTTATTTCCCGTTGAGGCGAGAGGAGAGGCGTATACACCTGTTCCATGGGCAGTCGAGGGCTGGCCATTGATAAACGTGACGAGGGCGCTGAGATAGAAGTCTTGGCCAGGTATGTCCAAGGGAATGATCCATTTAATATTGAACGATCCGCTAGTGACAATTCTAGCTTCGAGCTTAGAGTGGCCACCGTCAGGCAAAGACGGGGATCTAGTATCGTTAGAATTGCAAAGTTGGGACACATGGCTGGCGTTATAAGTACCTCTTCTGGTCGGGAAGTGCATCGTAAGCCTCAGCTGCCTTCGAAGCAAGGTACATATCGCGCACCTCCACCGCTTTGGCAACGATAGGGGAGAGCCTTGACGGGTGTAAGCATCAGTCACCATCCGAAGCGATAGTGAGCACACGTACTCTTTAGCCTCGTTTGAGGCGACTGGCACAGCGTAGACTGCACCGCAGAGAGCCACGAAGAAAAGCGACTTGGGTGAAACCATGATGAGGTCGTTGGGGTCAAACGATTAGAATCGTTCGTGATGCTTTAGAGAAACAGAGATATCGGCATCCTTATATACCCGTTTTCTCTCATGAGTGGACATGTTCGATCGATGATGTTTCTTGAAACTGGCCTCACCTGAGTTTCTAGGGCAAGTTAGCCATGGTGTTCGATGGCTGTGTAAACGCGCTTGTGCACACTCTATTTTCTTGGTGTTTGGAGTCGTAAGCAAAAGTGATAGCCTTTACTCCCCATGTTAAGGATCGGCTGCAAATCTTTGCCTTCAACTCTGCACAACGAAGATCGACTGCACGCTTTCTTAGCTTCGGCCATGCATAACAAGAATTGGCATGCAAATTGTGTTGGCTTTAACTCTACATAACACAGATCGGCTGTAAGTCGTGTTGAGAGCGTTGTTCCACGGCGAGACTGAGACGAAGGTGATGAGTTACATACGTGGAGATAACATGATACAAACGTGTTTGTACGCATAGAAGTATTATTATGGTTAGAGTGCAAGAAATTATTCTATGTGAGTCAGATTATAAAGGTATATAAGTGATATCGATGCTTCGCAGCAGATATTCACAACGCAATATTGTTGTAACAGCGTGAGTCAGATTATAGTACGGTAGACCAAAGGGTGGCAGACGAAGGAGATCTAACTTTTGTCAAAGTTCGTGCTGACAGAAGTTTAGACTATGCATTTCCTGTGACTTTTGGAACAATGCGATCAGTCCTATTCGTGATGATCCGGACTCAATTCCGCCGAGATCGTTTGTGCCGAAAGGGTGGTAGGACATTGTAAACTGACCCAGCATGGGTCTCTGTGCGACACTACCGCAACTCTCCAAGCTGGCCTAACCTAAGATCTATACGATCTGCTTTGTAAGCTTACTCAACCTCTGATCTGTGGGGCTAAACTCCAACTTCGTAAGCTGACATGACCCACAAATTAACTCCAATCTTACAAGCTAAACCAATCCGAGGTCTACACGACTTAATCTAGGCGTAACTCATCAGCAGCGTGATAAAGTAGATCGGGGTTGAGGTCTTATAATAAATTGCTCACGCCTGTTGTCTAGTGCACCATTCCCTACAGGGACAGTTAGCAGTACTCTACAACTTTCGTCTACCTAAGAACGGTACAGTGGTAGGCCCAAAGGAGAAAGTATGACAAATCCACGGCACTCTGCAATTCTCCCCTGCGTACGAACAGTACATGGAGCAGGCCCAAGGGGGAAAGTATGGCCAATTCGCGGTACTCTTCAACTCTTATCTACGTACGAACAGTACTCAGGGTGGGTGGGCCCAGAGGGGGAAGTATGGCCAATCTGCGGCACTCTTCAACTCTCGCTTGCGTACGAACAGTACTCGGGGTGGGTGGGCCCAGAGGGGACAGTATGGCCAATCCGCGGCACTCTTCAACTCTCGCCCACGTACAAACAGTACAGAGGACGAAGGAAGAAAGTATAGCGGTCAACTCTCTCGATGTATTTAAGGCTCTAAGAAGTCCCCACTGATAGTCTTCACAACACACCTCACATCTTCATACTGACATTCTCCAATCTTTCCATCACTTCTTCATCATGCTGTCTGTTATCCCTCTATGGGCTTTGCTGACATGTGCCGTTGTCGCATACAAAGGACCTGATCCACCTGAGCCGTTCTACTGGTCGACCGATTGTTGGACAAGCGACATACATTGGATGGGGGAGGACGCCAACGGCAACCCAGAAATCCAACACAAGGAAGGAAGCGGATTCGAGTACGACTGGATGCTCACCAAGACCGTCTGCGAACATTCCTACCATCTCACTGTAAGCCACTCAATCGTCATTCTTTTTTACTTTCCACTAACAGAATTAGGCCCAATACCTTAAGGGCAGAGTAAGTGTTGTGCGGCTCTATGATAACAATTTCTGACATTAGTAGTGTGTCGCAGCAACTTACGACTCCCCTATTCAGCTTCCCAACTTCGACGCAGAATGCCAAAACTTTGCAAAGGGGGGCTTCTACCAAATCGCCTCTGATGGTCTACCCGATTTCAATAGAAAATACATGGGGTTGGCACAGGGTCATGGGTACAAATATGGCACGTAAGTGCCATATGTTGGCGCATACGACGGAACATACCGGCGTCTGTTATATCGGGTAATCACTCAGGGTGGGGTACGAGATCTCTGGGCCTAATTTGTACATGGAAATACAGCCTTTTGTTATACAAAACCTTTGTCATATGCCGCCGTGTAGACCTGACACCCGTGTTATTTTGGTACATAGAAAATAAGAAGCTTCAAACGCTCAAACTTTGACACTAGATGATTGCACATTACGCATAATATGTGCAAACTGGGCCTGCTCTAGCTATAATATTGAGTTATCTTGCATGACAGCTTTTGATGGTACCCCTGTATGTTTTGTTGTGCTAATATGCGGTACTTGGCGAAATTCTAGTTCGCCTCTATCGAACGAAAGGAACGATTATCACATCTCGTACCTCGATACGCCTACTCGTTATCTATATGGTTCAGCTGCGGTACGGGCAAGTGAATAGTATCTAATGTCGGATTTCCGAATCGATAAGCTGGCCAGCAGCGCAGCCGCCGATATGACTGTCACGGCCACACAGACAGCGTGGAGTACGAAACTAGCAGCGGAGGGAAACATGTATGATAAGACCGTTCACGAAAGTGCAGAAGAGAGCTACAGCTAAGCTATATGCTATATAGCCGCGAGATAGACAGGAAGCTTTACATGCTATACTTTCTCACTAACCAACCTGTTTTTCCATACCCAAAGCGTTATCTTCTAGCTAGCTCAACTTCCTACCTCACATACTATGCACTTTGACGAGAAGCTCGATATAACAGCATCGCAAACACGTACTTCGCATCTTCACCCCACAACCGACAGCCCCAAACTATAATTACATAACACTGGGCTTCGCTATCCCAACACTGAATCAGTTCTCCAACTTCACCGCACCTTAGTAACCGTTGATACAATAACGCCACCCGCATTCCTCCCCAGACCAAATCACAACACGAAACCCAAACAATCTTTTATGAGAAAACATATCCGAAGTCACGTACATCGTTTCGGCACCAAGAAAAGAAAAAGAAAGAAAGGGGAAGTAGGATAGCACAAGATTGCTACATTCCGTGTGGTAAACGCGGTATCAGTGGTTTTTATGCGAGTTTTTGATAGTTGGACTTGGGTATATCATCACCCGAGGACACACATATACATCAATGATGTACACACACACCTGTCACGTGACTACAACGCAGTGCACCAGGCTCCTGAAAGATAGGGTCTGCCACCTTCTTGGAAGGAACACATTGGAGGGGTGAAGTTGGGTAGTGCAGAGTGTGTGTTTGTGGTGTTGTGGTATTGTGAACAAGATGTACATATATACACATATCATACACATGGATGATAGTCTCCGCCGGCGTAGCTAGTAGACTTTTCTGACCATCGAATTCGCGATAGTATTGCGCATCCAACTTAATCCTCAGCAATAAGTCGATCAATAGCTGCAAAAAAGTCAGTACCAACACACACATCTCTAACCATAACAAAATAAAACACAACAACATACCTTTTCCATCCTCCAACAACCACCCCGAACAATCAATCTTCCACTCATCCCCCTGCACCTTGACCTTTGCAATGCCAAACCGCAGAACCGCAAACTTGAATCTCAAAAAGAAATTCGTCCACTTCTGATGCACCCACCTAGCCGACCCCTCCCACACCTTGCCCAAAACACCATACCCCTCCAAATCCTGCCACACCTTCTGCCGTCTAAACCGCTCTGCCTCAAGCAACTCCTTCACCATCGGCTCCGTCTTCTCGCTAATCGTCGCACCGCCAATGTTAGAGTAGATGACACGTTCCGTAGACCACGGGGCTGCTTTAACCGTCATACGCAATTGCATGGCGCCGCCGCCCTGGAGACCAGGCACGACTTCAAGTAGGCGCATGCGGTTGGTAGGTGCGGTGCAGATGTAGCATCCTATTGCGATGAAAGCAGCGCCTACGACGACGTAGGTTGGGCGGACGAAAAAAGGGAGGCCGGTGTCTTTAATATCGTCGTTGAATTTGATGGAGAAGGCGCCTACACCGATCCAGAGAGCGCCGGTGCCGTACACTTTGGCATAGTACCACTTGTTTCGTGGGGCGCGGTAGAGCAGCACGGGTTGGCGGGTTTGGGTTACCTGGCGGAGGACGGGATCATTGGAGAGGAAGGTGGAGCGTGCGGTCTGAACGCTGGGCTTGGCTAGGGCGTACCGGCGGAGGAACGTGGAGGTGAAGGTGCGGGTGGTGGTGGGAGTGGGTGTGAAGACGGTGTCTCGTGCTCCGAAGAGGGCGGCGCGGAGCGAGGAGGGGAGGCGGAACGTCATTGGATTGTTAAAGCCGCCTCGGGGGAAGGCTGGCATATTTCCAAAGGTGTTTGCTATGAGTGCGAGGACATTTACTTGGCAATTGAATTGTGCCGATTATGTCAGTCTACAATCCTTCCCGTTTCCTGTCGTGAGTCGTCGAGGTCCGACATTTTCCATGTTCGCAACTAAAAAAGAGCGGGCCAAGCGCGACCGAACATGCACCTCCGAAGCTGATTCCCGCGCCCGCCCAACATTTCCCATCTGAACTCCATTTCCTCTCCCACCACAGTTCGCTCCGCAATTGCCGTCTACCGACCAATTCCTATCTGATGGCTTCAATCGCGGCGGTATGTAGGGTTTCCGCAAGGGCTGCCTCGCAGCAGCTGCGCAGCCATGGCGCTCGGAGAGGTAAAGAAACAGCGCTTCACAGCACCAACGGGACATGTTGCTGATGACAATGCCATAGGACTTCATTCGAGTCAGGCTGCGCTGGCTGCCCAGAGCTTTAATATGCCTGCGCTTTCCCCCACCATGACCGAGGGCAACATTGCGACTTGGAAGATCAAAGAGGGCGATTCCTTCTCCGCCGGCGATGTGCTGCTTGAGATTGAAACGGACAAGGCACAGATGGACGTCGAGGCTCAGGACGACGGTGTGCTCGCCAAGATTACAGTATGTTGCATTGGTTTCCGTGTACACATGGCATATGGCTAATGAATATGGTGTAGGTGGGAGATGGTTCAAAAGCAGTCCAAGTCGGTACACGGATAGCAGTGACAGCCGAACCAGGCGACGACCTAAGCACTCTAGAAATCCCCGCCGAAGAGACCAGCCCCTCACCCAAGCAAGAGGCCTCCGCGCCCAAGGAACCTACCCCGGCATCAAAAGAAGAACGCGCCTCAGCACCGTCAGCTCAAAAGCCCACCTCCAGCAGTACTGGCAAACCAACCAAGCAAACCTACCCCCTCTACCCCTCCGTCCAACACCTCC
Organism: Pyrenophora teres f. maculata; assembly: GCA_014334815.1. Taxonomy (NCBI): domain Eukaryota; kingdom Fungi; phylum Ascomycota; class Dothideomycetes; order Pleosporales; family Pleosporaceae; genus Pyrenophora; species Pyrenophora teres. Next base: position 350,652 of record CP060576.1, on the reverse strand, counting down.
TCACCATCAACAACCTCCCCGCATCCGAAGCCGACAAAATCCCCGCCACAGGCCCCAACGGCCGCCTCCTCAAAGGCGACGTCCTCGCCTACGTCGGCAAAATCGACAATGCATACCCATCCGAACTAGCTACGCGCTTTACCCAACTCTCGCACCTCGATCTCTCCAACATCAAGCCCATGGCCAAAAAGCGGCGACGGATGCGCCCAAGAAGGCAGCAGCCACAAAGGACACCCCAGTGGTAGCGGAAGAGGCACCCGTTGAAATCGCACTTCCCATCTCACTAACCGCAGTAATGGACTGTCAGAAACGCGTCAAAGATTCCATCGGCGTATTCCTGCCCCTCTCCACCTTTGTCGCTCGCGCAACTGAACTCGCAAATGAGACGCTACCCCGATCCCGACTCGCCAAACCCTCCGCAGATGAACTCTTCAACGCCGTTCTGGGGTTGGACAAGGTAGCAGCTAAGTTTTCGCATGGCACTTTTGTTCCGTCTGTCCGGTCGTTTGCTCCCCAGCCTCCGGTGACGGGCGCACGCAAGGCGGCGGCGGGGGGAAAATCGGATATTTTGGATTTGTTGGCAGCCAACAAGAAGACGGTGGTGAAACGGGCGAGTAACAACACCTCGTATGCTGCTGGTGCTACGCAGGGCCCGTTGAATGTGTTTAGTGTGACTGTGCCCAAGGGGGATGAGCGGAGGGCACGCGTGTTTTTGGAGAGAGTGAAGAGTGTGCTGGAGGCTGAGCCGGGGCGGTTGGTTGTGTAGGATTCTTTTGTATGAGTGCAAGGAGGGGTTTACGATGAATAGATGCATGTGTGTATGTGTGGGGATGCATGGGGTTATGTAACTCTTGCCTGCGTTTTTTGCTGTATTTGTATGCATGGATGATATGGTATTGGTAGAATATAGATGTACTTGATGAAATCGGCCATGTATGGAACGGTACCCTTCTCTTTCATCTCTACCTCTATCTTCTTCCGTCTTTCTGTTTTCTACCATTGTCCGTTATCATGTGTTTCGATATGTTAGTGTACCGTCGTATAGTTACTTGGGATCACAAACGGACGAAGATGTGGATGTGTGCGTGTTTCATGTACTTCATATATGACCAAGACCAAGGACAAGTAATCTACCCATCTACGTTATCTCTTTGTCCCAGAAACGAGATGGAGACTCGAAAAGGTGTGGCAAAAAAAATAACGCCACTTATGCAATAGAAGACAATAACAACAACAACAAGAACAAGAACGGTAAATAGATGGGAAAAATAAATATAGAACGAAGCCTCCACAATCCAAAATCCAAAACGCGAACCCCCACACCCATAACTACACACCACACTACCTCTTCTCCACGAGCAAAAAATGCATAGCCGCATACGCCAACACCACAAACGCGGCGCCAAAAACCCCCAGACCAATGCAATCGCCCCAAAGGGCCTGAGTATCGAAGCCAAACGAGCTCAGAATAGCCGAGCCCGGAACTTCGATATCGAGGCCGTATTTATGGTCAATGAGTGATAGGTATTTGACTTCGTTTACAATGAGGCCTTCGAAAGCGTAGTGGAAGATTGAGAGCTGTGATTGTGTCGTGTTAGTGGGATGATTGATTGGTTAGAGATGGGAGAAAACATACCGATTGCAACCACTTGGCGACACCCGGGATACTCTCCTTGTTCAGAAAGAAGCCGGAAAACAGTAAACTAAACAACATGACCAGGACACCGATGAGGTTCGCAACCCCAGAGTTGCGAAACACAATGCCGATGAAGAGGAAAATAGCCGCGGCGGCAAGGTTGAAAAGCACCAGGAAAAGAGTGAATTTCAAAAAGTTTGGCCACGCAGGAATAAGACCCGTCATGGGGTAGACGATAATACCGAGGATGATGGGGGGCAGCAGACGCAGGGGGATAATGTCGAAGATGACTTTGGCGGCAAAGTAGGCCGGAGGCGAGTAATATCCCTTTGCGCGTTCACGGGTGAAGAGGAGGCGTTCGGGCGCGAAGACAGTGAGGATGGTTAGGCTGCTGAAGCCGAAGAGAGATAGGACGAAGAGGAAGAGGCCGAGACGGTTTTGGAACCCTTTAATGTCGTCCGTGAGGCCGTAGAAGAGGAAGCCGAGGAAGACAGCGAGAACAATGGCAATAGCGTAGTGAGTTAGCATGAGCATGGGATTGCGGTAGAGGTTGCGCCAAGTGCGTAGGGAGAGGATTTTGAATTGGCCCAAGAGACCGACTTTTCGGAAACCTTTGAGCTTGCCGGCTGCTACAAATCCGTTTAGTTCTTGGGTTCCGTTGTGGCCGTTTGCATGGTTTGCGCTGGCAACAGAGCTGGCAATGTCTTCGCGGATGCGGGCTGAGATGTCGGAAGAGATGTAGGCGTTGATGAGGAGGTCGAGGTTGGTTCCAGTTGCACCGTTGGCGGGCGGAGGAAGTTCGTCGGGGTCTTCGAGGATCTGAGGAGGTACACCACCTTGTTGACGAGTAAGCTTCAGCCATTGGGCTTTGATAGCACCGCGACGGTCATACGGCTCTTCATCAGTTTTAGGAGACATGGATCCATCATTGACAGAAGTGTTCTTCTTCCTAGTGAATAACTCGCGTTCCTGCTGCTGCTTGATAGAGGTCCTCCTCTTGCCCTTTGGTCGGATTATGCTGGAATTACTGGGACTGCCGGCAATATCGCGTTCAAGCTCCGAAGTGTTGATGCTAGGAATAGACTTGACTGCGATTGCACTGCTTGCACTCGTGGTGAGCCCGTCGCGGTTCAGATCGCGATTGAAGAGCGAGCTGTCTTCATCAATAGGCTGGCGTGCTGTACTCGCGTGCATGGTAAGATCCACAATGTAATCCGCAATGTTGAAACCGGGTGGGCAGGTGTAGCCAAGCTCGTCAAAGTATGCTTGACAGCTGTCGAAAGGCCCAGAGTAAACAGTCCTACCCTTGGCAAGAAGAATGAGCTGGTCGAAGAGGGCTACGATGTTGGAGCGTGGCTGATGGATGGTAAAAACGACGGTACGGTTGTAGTTCTTTACAAGGTTGACGAGACATTCCACGACGTTGAAAGCATTGTACGCGTCCAGTCCGCTAGTTGGCTCGTCGAGGAAGAGGATGCTGGGCGATGTGACAAGCTCGCAGGCGATACCGACACGTCGCTTCTCACCACCAGAAATGCCGCGACCGCTTTCTTCCGAACCAATCTTCTGGTGGCGAATGTGGTAGATGCCGAGTTGTCGTTCAACGTCTTCAACCTTTTGCTCCTTTGAGCTGCGGCTCATTTCCTTGGGTAGACGTAGCAAGGCCGAATCGAGAATAGTCTCGTGTACAGTCAAGGTGGGTAATAGAGTATCTTCCTGGTCGACGAATCCGATAACACTCCTGAATTCATCATCGCGCACCTTTTCTCCATTGACGTAAAAGTCGCCGCTATCGACTCCAATCTTCTTCTTGCGAGCCAATATGTCCAAAAAGGTGGTTTTGCCGGCTCCGGAAGCTCCCATGATGGCCAAAAGCTCTCCGGGATGAACAGCGCCAGAGATGCCGGAGAGAATCTGCTTTCCGTTGAGATTGTAGGCAACGTTGTCGAACAAGAAAGCAGCTGGTTTGTGGTCTGCGAGCAGTTTCGCGTCCTCGTCCTCCTCGTCATCAGAGAGCTGGATGGGTCCGTATCGCCTGCTTTCAGCACGATGAGTGAGGTACCACACGGCCAGGATAACTGCTACAATGAACAGTGCACAGCCAGCGATGACGCCTGCAATCAAAGGTGTGTTGATCTTCTTGATGGGTCTTTCATAGCCGGGAACCTCTGTATGGTACAAGCACTCGCCCGTGTCGCACTGTAGGAAGATGCTCTCATCACCAAAGATGCTGGAGATCAAGTCGTTCATGGCAGGCTCGGAGAAGATGCTCCCACTCTCCTTTTTGTTGGTAGCCGAGATGCCTCTGAACTCAGCAGGACCCTTGATGGACTCCTTGAGGAAGTCTCCAATATCGACAGACCCATCTTCTCCACAGAGCATCCTGTCAGGGACGCACTCGCACTTTATATTCTCGCATCGGTATTTCGTGACGTTGCGGTCGGACTCGGCGGTGAAGTGGGAGGAGCACGTGTCGAGGGCGCAGTAGAAGGATTCCCTTTGGTCGACCCAGACTGCGACTGTTAGCTATGACGTGGTGGCGATGGAGAAGGCTTACATTGAAAGTTGCACTCTTCGCTCTCAGCGTTGCAAGAAAACGTCGCCTGCGGCTTCTTGTCTTTGAGAGTGTCGAGAATCTTCCTGTTTGTAATGTCGCAAATCTGGAAGTTCTCCTTGACCAATTGACCGTCCTTGTAGCACACGCCGCCCTCGCCGTCTGGCATCATGGCGTTGCAAGCATCGTTGGTTTGACAGACATTGCAGTTGATGCCTGACCAGCCCTCGGAACACTCGCACTCTTTCGCGCCTCCTCTAGGGGAGCGATCCTTTCCATCTGGAAGGGCGCCGCACAGCGGTTCTGAACAGTCCTCGCCACCAAATCCTGGCCCGCAGCTACATCGCCCGTTTGCCTTGCTGCAGTCGGCAAACTGCTTGCACTTGAAGTCCTCGAGGTTGCAGTTGAAGCATGGCGGGCATCCGTCCGGCCGGTCACCGTATATGGAAAAGAGCGACTGAGGCGATTCAGCAATGGAGTAGTTTGCAAATGTCTTGTAGGCGGAGCATGTCGAGGCCAGACCCAGCACGGTGGCGAGCGACATCGCCCAAGCTCGTTGGCGCATGGCGTGTTGCGCAGCGCCGAGATATCGTATCGCAGGCGGCGCGAGGTGGACAGGTAACAACAGGCGGCGGCGACGGGTGATGTGATATATGGCCGGGTACTACTACTACTAACTACAGTCGACTTGGGATGGAACAAGACGACGACCAAAGGAGCGGCGAGAGAGCTGGACAGCTCGTGACAGACTGTGGAGAGAGAGAGGGACGTGACGTAGCGATACGATAGCGATGGCGGCCAGGCGAGGCTTGCAGCTTGTGCTATTGCTATCATCGGCGTTGGATGCTCGTGATTCGCGGAGGCTGGGCCAAACTCCAGCCAAGCCATCAAGGCAGACGGTTAGACCGAGGCACATACCAGCTCGTCGTCATGCACGTCTCACACCATGTCATCACACTGCCAGTATTGCCCAACAAACCATCATCGCGGCGCGAGAAACGTGATGGCGCGACTGCTACAAGCGCGCCGCCAGTTCTTCGGCCGCCAGACGTGCTAGGTACGGTACTTACAGTACATATACCTGGCTGTCGGGAGTGCGATGGCTGCTAATTAGTTGGTTAGTTAGTTAGTTAGTTGGCTGGGCCTGTAGCTAGCATCTCGGCCCGCTCATGTGGAACCAATGTCGAGGGGGGGGAGGTTGTCGCGCCCTATCTATGTCAATACCCATGTTTACGTACAAATGAACAATATACACATATAACATCCTCAATTAGACCACGAGATTCAGCTTTTATAGCATCCAAGAAAACTCGCACCATGGTCAAAGTAGACGACTTCGCCGTAGAGTCCGTACGTCATCCCCCGCATTCCGAACCACGACGTGGGGGAAAACTAACACGCTCCAGTGGATGGACGCGCATGAGACCAAGTGCAAATACAACATTGCCGAAACCTGTTGTGCCTCAGTCTCCATTGACCAGCTACGCGACTTGTCTGATAAAAAAGAGACTCCCGTCTTCGACACTTCGCGCATCCTCAACTATGGCGACATCAGAGGCAGCCAAGAGCTACGGAGTAACCTCGCCCGTCTCTACTCTGCAAAAGTCACCACGCCCCTCTCCCCAGAAAACATCCTCACCACCCCCGGCGCCATCCAAGCAAACTACCTAGCCACCTACGCCCTCGTCGGCCCCGGCGACCATGTCATCTGCCACTACCCAACCTACCAGTCCCTCTACTCTGTGCCGAACAACTCGGCGCCAGCGTCTCCCTCTGGAAGGCCAGCCCGGAAAACGCGTGGATACCATCCATGACCGACCTGGAAGCCCTCATCCAACCCACGACCAAACTATCATCATCAACAACCCAAACAACCCGACGGGCGCCGTCCTCGGGAAATCCTTCCTCCAATCCCTCATCGACCTCGCCTCGACCCACAACATCACCATCCTAAGCGACGAAGTCTACCGGCCCCTCTTCCACTCCCTCAGCCCCTTTGACAAAGACTTTCCCCCTTCGCTCCTCTCCATGGGCTACGAAAACGTCGTCGTAACCGGCTCACTATCAAAAGCCTATTCGCTTGCCGGTTTACGCATCGGCTGGATCGCTTCCCGCACCTCTTCTCTCATCGAGAAAATGGCATCTGCACGCCACTACACCACAATCTCCGTGTCCGCCCTCTCAGAACACTACGCCGCTTTTGCTCTTTCCCCCACCACCGTCCACGGCCTCCTCGCCCGCAACATCCAGCTCGCAAAGACCAATCTCGCCCTGCTGGAAAGATTCATGGTCAAGAACGAGGATGAGGCTACTTGGGTTAGACCCGTGGCCGGCACCACGGCGTTTATAAAGTTCCACCGCGACGGCAAGGCCGTCGATGATGTCGACTTTTGTAAAAAACTACTCGAGTCGACGGGCGTGCTTTTCGTGCCGGGTAGCATGTGTTTTGGGGGCGAGTGGAAGGGCTATGTGAGGGTGGGGTTTGTGAATCAGACCGAGGTTGTCAAGGAAGGTCTCGATGCTGTGACGAGGTTTGTCAGGAAGCAGCTGGATGAGGTTGCATTGGCGGAATAGGGTATTATATAGATATACATCCTACTTCGTATTGTAGTACCACTGCAACTCCCCACTCACCTATCCACACTCCTAACCTACACACAAAATTATTATATAACTTAGTTATAAGATCCTGAGAGTTTAACCCCCGTCTTTACATCAACATCAGAAATAAGTCGTATACATGTCATCTACCAGAGTCTCACTCGTATTTGAAGATAGACTTAGTGGAATTGTAAAGTAATTATACTGTAGAGCTTACAAGAAGCTCTATAGAGAATAATTATACATAGAGAGTATATAGGCCGCTTGTTAAGTAGCTTATATTCCGATCCGATCAGCTTTGCCTGCGCCGTTACACCTCTCCGTCCTTAACACGGGCGAGGTAAGTTACTTATTCGAGCACACACTATGATCGTTACGGATCATCTTATGCGACATAACAATGACTCCGAGACTCTCAACGTACTCATTACATGTCCATTAGATTCTCAAATTTCTTAAGGTCAGGGTATAGGCGCGCACACGAGATCGCTTGTATCCTCTTGACTGTGGTTATTAGCGTAAGAATAGTTCTACTTTAAGCTGATAGCGCACTTACTTTTGACATGAGAATCTGGAAAAACACCAGCCGGGAGGTTGAGAAGCAAGACATGGTCCTTGCACTGATTTACATCTATCGCTTGGGACCTTGCCGTTACACGCTGGGTCGTTTGCTGCTAACGCAGAGCTAGCGGAAGCGATGATAATAGTGAGGGTAAGAGGTAAATGCATGACGATTTCCTGAAGATAGATAGAAGCTGATCCAGACTGTTTTCTTTTATATAATTATAGAAAAGTGATATCGATGCTTAGTAGCAGATTTTCAGAAGGCAGTACTTGTAATAGCAGTATAAGATAGCAGTTGAGGTGCTATCTAGACTTTTTATATAGTTCTAGGTCTTCTATTAGCGCACAAATCGGCCGCGCGTCTTTATGGCCGAGACTCGGAGTGACACTGACTAGAAAGATGACTCTACTAATTAACTATAGGCCGGAGGACGGCCGATACGAGAGGGAAAAGTTAGCGACCACTCCTATAACAGTGGCCAATACCTGGTAGTCGTTAACTTCTCTCTCTCGTATCGGGAGAAGTTACCGACCACCCCCATAACAGTGGTCAATACCCGGTAGTCGTTAACTTCTCCCGATACGAGAGTAGCGCTGTGCTACGAACCGGACCAAAGTTGCTCTCTCCTGAGCGAAGGCAACAGCAGAGCACAAAGCCTTCGCGCTCCCGGTGCTCCCGGTGCTTCCGAGAGATCAACGAGAGCAAGAGATCACGACTGCTCTCTCAGCTCTCAGAGATCAAGAAGATCATAGAGAGCAGGAAGACATTTCTTTAGTATATAGCAGTACTATATAGACAATGTGCCCTAAGCCAACAGCAAATCAAAGTCATCAAAAACCCTCGGGTCAACTAAATTATCTATATCGCAAACCAACACGACAATGTACCTTAACCCAACCCAAACCCGTGGTCCGTGTGGACCCAACTCAACCCCAACCTGGAGTCCGTGCGACTCTACTTAACCCAACCCCAATCCGGAGTCTGTGCAACCCCAACGCCCCCTGCTCCCTTAGTGGATGTGGACACCGTTCTTTTCTTGCCGTTGCTAAGCTAGCCACTTCGTACATGCATGAACCATGTCCTCTATCACAAATGCCTCCTATCAAGAATACCCAACCTTGAGTTATATTGCTTATCGTATTCGACGGCTCCTGATATCATTCTTTTGGGCATTTCTTCCTATTGCCTGCTTTAATATCGTGTGCATCATACTAGATCTTGGTTTCCGCGGGAAAACGGCTCAACTATTAAGTTATACAAGCTCCAAGGCAGCTCACGCAGGTCCTCTTCAGTTAATATGCTGAACCATCTAAAAGAGTAAGGTATAGAGTTACTAAAAACTAACGCTTTTCTCGGGTGCCGCATGCTTAGATTAACCATGTGTTTGTCATCCCATATGGCAAACCCATATTTGCGCCAGGTCTGAAAGGGGTACACAAGCGTAAGCGGAGACTCATCAAGCCATCTATTACTTAAGGACATAGCGTAATAAAAGTAGTATACCTATAGCGTTCGGTCGAGGTTTTCTAGACCTAACTAAAGGTGTCCTTGTTACGCTCAAAATAAGAGCGGCTCGGCACAGGAACACCTCGACACTACCCCTTTAACCTAACGTATTATTAGCAAATTATAAGCGTTGTCGTGAACAGCTTCCACCAAAGTAATAGTCCTAGAGGTAACTATACGAAGAAAATCACAGGCGGTTAAGATCTACTCCTGCTCCTAGTTTAACACGTTATAAAAACCATCCGCGCTGCTCTAGGACAATACGTCAACTTCCTGTCTCGACCAGTTAGTGTCTAGGCGGCCCTTATAGCCAGCGCTCTAGAGTTCTAGGAAGAACTGCAGTTGCCAGAATGATTTGATCATCCGCTGCTCCTCCACCCATAAAGGCGGGTCGGTATCCTGTGGAAGATGGTCCTTTCGACTCTCGGCGTTTTCGAATTCCTCCCGGCGTGTACAGCCAGCCCCATTTCTGGTAAGCGTAGAGGGCCGCATCTCCATTAATTTTCGTATTAAATGTTCGAGGCAGGCATAGGACTAGACATAGACGTTCTCGGCGGTGGCGAGCAAAGACCGTACGACCGCGGCGGCTCGGTCTAGTCCGCTCGAACGCATTTTGTCGGTGGCCACAGTTAAGTCAGTTGTAGTCACTTTCTAAGCCTCGGACAGGGATGCTGGAAAGCGCGAAAACCGAGCTTTAAGGACCGCGCCCATCAGCCGACGAGTCTGCACGGGAACGGTAACGTCCAGGACTACCTCCACAATTTCGAGCGGGTACCTGTCGAGCATTCTGCTCATGGCGGGCGACGCGTGGGCCAAGTTCCGTAGTGACAAGGGGTCCGGTGAGAGTTTGATGATCTTAATCCTGAGCTCCTCAGGAAGTCGGCCGAACGCATCTCACTCAGTATTCGCTGTCATGGTCGCTTGTGGTGCTCTTGGTAGTGCACTCGGTGGTGTTCTCAGGGTGTGTCTCTGGAGAGAAGACGGAGTCACGGACTCGACAGAGATGGTGATATTTTATCTGGTAGACATAACCGAGAACACGTTCTGACGCTGGCAGAAGGATTCCCGTCAGCCGAACCATGACTCATAAGAGAGGTAAAATTTTGAAGGAAAACTCGGACCTAAAGCATTTGTTTTACTTTGTAAGTGATGTGTGCAAAGAATTTAGGAAAAAAGTCCACCTTTTCATGCTCATAGTAATAGGACGAAATTCGCAACTGCTCGATTACTCTGTACAACTCTTTCCTCCACCCTTCATCGCGTTATTGCTGTTAATCCCGGTCGTATTTTGAGGTATTATTTTCACCATGATTCTTTCCTCATACTCGTCAACAAGCAAGCCGCCTTGCAAACCGTTCAAGCAAGCCCAGGTATAAGCCAATTAAGCCAAGCCAAGCTTCCATCCCACGTACTATCAAGCAAGCCAAGCTTAAGCCCTAACTTAAGCTCGAGCCAATTTCTATCAAGCTTAAGCCAATCAAGTTAAGTAACCACGTGGGTGAAGTCACATGATATCTTGTTGTAGCAGGTACTGCCCGGTGGGCAAGTGCACTTAGCCCAGAGCTGAGAGCTCCTGTACACGAACATGACAACACGACAACAGATAGCAATACAAACGTTGATCACAGCCTCCGACCTACACTGCTCACGCAGTTACAAGTTTACAGCCTCTAAGTATTAAGCCAAGCCAAGCCCAGACCTCCAGCTTGATTGACTTGCTTATTGATAACTATGCCTTTCATTTCCAGCCTCGTGTCTCGCTGTCTAGCTTTTTGCGTTCCAAGAACATTCAGCCTTTCTCCGTTTATCGGTAGTTGCTTGCGCACACCGCCACTAGCTCCCTGACCACAAGCCGCTGATGTCGCCTGCTAGGCTCGTTGCATTTCAAATCATGTATAGCATGGTAAATCACTTCCCGCTGTTGGGTATTTATGTCGTGGCGACTTTACACTAACCTGCCTTGTTTGTGTAGAAGAATTGTCAAAATCCTTGCGCACCGGCCTACCTCAACAAAACGCATTACGAATATTCAAGTGATTGAATAGGACGGGGTGGAGACAAGACGTTATCAAGGAATCCCACTAGTAGCATGCAAGGACCGTACCGCCGCGGCAGCTTGGTCCAGTCTGGACGAACGGGTGGCCACCTTCCAAGCCTCGGACAGGGATGCTAGAAAGCGCGAGAACCGACCTTTGAGAATCGTATCGAGTAGTGAAATTACCTAGGTACATACCTCACCCCCTGGAAAACCTTGGGGTCACTGCGGTGCGAGTTGCCAGAGCGGCGCCTGTCTCGATGCGCCGTCCAATGGGAAGGGCTCCGGGCCCGTCTACATACATTGCGCCAGACGTCTACGACAGCCTTAATCCGGTCCCGCAGTGCTTCTCGCCGTGCACGCTGATCATGCCGCCGTGGTCCCTCGTTAAGCCGACGACCATCTCCCGCCTGGACGTACTCGCCCGGGTCCTGACCTACCATTGATTCGACCGATGACAATCCTTTCCCTCCGCCTCCTCCCCCTCCTGCCGGCAAGCCACCATCTATTACTGTCGTGAGGGGCCCGCCAAAGCCGACCTGCAAGCCTGGGCAAAAGTGCGGAAGCCCTTGCAAGCACAATTGCGGCGGTAAAGACGACGATGACAACGGTGGTGAAGGCCGTGGGCGTGGGCGTCCTTGCATTGGCATCTGCGGCTGCATTGGCCCGGTCTGTCCACCCGGCAGTGGTGGTGGAGGAGGTAGCGGCGGCGGCGGTGATCCTAACAATCCTGACGAAGAAGACGACGAGGACGATGAGTGCACCACGAGAGCCGTCACCGACCGCTGGGTCTCTTGTGACGCTCAGCGGACAAAGGAGTGCACGACTTACTCTACCTCGCTTGTCAGCGAATGCTCAGCTACAGGTACAGCAACGACTACCACAGGCGGAAGCTGCCCAGCCTAAGTTCTTTGCTTCATTCCAAATCCACTTTGTACAGCATTCTCACCAATTTATATACCCATCTATGACCGCGAGCTACAGGACGTGCATGGTGAGCCCGTAGCCGGTGCGAGCCTTACACAAGGAACAACGGTCTTTTCTGGAACGACCAAGACCACTTGGGGCTGGAACCGCAACCCCATGGGCGGTACTTATATGCCCACCGGCAACGGAGGCAACGTCTTGAGAACTTGAATACGGCAATTTATCACGGGACAGAATAGCAGAGTGTAGAAAGGAACATAGTTGAAGTGTAAAGGTCTACATACAAGAGCGCGGGGAGGCTATGTACCGTATGGTAGCAGGCGCTAGGCCAAGATAGGGATGAGTGCACGTGATCTACAGAGCGCCGAGTTGGTGCCGTGACAGAATGTTTATACGCCAATCGAGATATGGTTGTTCTGCATGAGCTCAATGGAGAAAAGAACAGATCAAGCAGGCCAAACGGACTTAGAGGGAGCTATTCCTCTGGTGCGGACCTTCCTGTTTATCGAATCACCGCTATCCGGATCGTCCGCTGACCTAGGCTGGTTACAAACTGATTACGGTTGATTACTTGGGCGTGTACAGCAGCAGATCCAACCATGCTCTTGAGGTGCTCATTCCCTGACTCGGCTATGTCATTGATAGTCGTTGTCGCTCAGCTCGTGGTCTATGTACTTTACCCTACCATCGTCATTCATGCGTGTTGTATAGCTATTGCTCTTCCTTGTTGAGGTGGTACGTCCTTATTGCCGTTGCAGGGGCGTGTTGTTCTGGCGTAGCTTAAGTTATTGCTTCTGCGGCCTTGCAAAGGCTGCGACACCTTTCTAAAGGACTACTAGCACTAGTGCTCAACATGCCAATGTCTACCTAGAAGGTAGCTGTCGCACGGGTCGGTGCGTGTATTATGGACAGAAAAATGAGGAGAGAGTGTATCTTGTATTGATTGTAGTATCCTAGCTCAACTTATATGAAGGTCATAGAACGGCGTTATTAGTAATAAGGTTCACGAAAGCGCTTGGCCTGCGACAGTAGCTTTCATAGAATGGGCGATGGCATTATCGATCATACGCTCTTTAAGCCAGGCCGGCATGCTACACAAGCTAGAGCTACATAGTAGATGCTCATTACACTTTACTAAACCGAATAATACTTGGGACAATTTAATGGTCTAGCAGAGGAAGCGTCCCGTCTCGCCGTACGTCCTGGCACGCTTGGATAAATAATAATTATTCAGTCCGTAAACGATCGAGAGTCATAGTGCTCCACTAGGAGGTTCTCCCTGATGAGTGTCTAGTTCATTACTATGTGATCACGTTGCATCAGAACACAGACGACCTAGGATACCCCCCCAAAACTACCGCACCCAAAACTCCTCAAAGGATTACATCAACGCAGCAGATTTTGCGATCGAAGAGAACCCCTAGCCTTGTAGCAGAATAATCTACCTACAGCTAGCATTATCCCCTGATGTAGGGCTACATGGATTGTTGTCGGCTGTACATCGCTATTGTTGCTCAATTAGTCGTGCTGTAAAATATAACAATTGATAAGTGTACTTACAGAAGTACAATACAAGTCTCGTCCCACCTCCGCGTTACTGAATCGGCATATTCCGTTTACCGTGAATGTCCCTGGTGGGGTAATGCAAAACTATAATAACATTGATTAGATAGTAGACACTAGCTAGGTTAGAGCAACATACCCAGGCATTCGCAGAATGACTGAGAATAGATACGCAAGCTAGGGAAATAAGAAGCTTCATGTTTGTTATCCCGATGGACTTGATGTATATTTCTTCGGATGGATGTGTAAGGTGACGGAAGAGGTGGCTGAAGATGGGCATTTACAAGTATTCGAAGGTAATGCTTATATATTTCAATAACAGATAAGTGACTAACGTCTATCTAAGCGTGCCGGGACGCACGGAGTAACGAGTCAGTTTCTCTTCCGAAGTCCGGGCCATTGGATCATTCCAAGTGTTCTGAACTGCAGCCAAGGATAATGCGCAACTAATTAAAGCTTTTCCTAACTAGTGCTACTCTGTTGCTGACGTCTATCACTCCGTGATAGATATTAGATAGGCCAACATGAAACATAGCTACGACAAACCCAGCGATAGCTACCTGGGCATGCAGACATGCAGACCCCCAAATTACCGTCGATTCCGTTACCTAGAGTTGGCGGTTCGACTTGATTGGCAAGATAGTAATGACCGACTTGGAAAGACTCTGTTAGCACTAGCGCTTACAGCCCCTGTTGCTGATTCCGTTGGCTCTGCCGGTTCTATTGATTTTATTCGTTCTGTCGTTTCTGTCGGCCCTGTCAGCTGGCATAATATGGGGAAGGTTGAGAGCCCGCTTATTGTCAGTCCAATTGCATGGTTGACCGTTGATTTATCCCACCTATAGTACCAACTGCAAATTTACCAGCGGGGTTCTCCAGTGCGGCGTTTTGTGAAATTCGGGCCGAGCCAGCGGCCTTCGCTTCTACAAGTAGCAAATAAACGTTTGAATAGTTGCTTGCGGAGTCTGCCCATGGGGTCAATTAGCGAACCTCAGCCGGCCTTAGTTGCCGGCAATGATTCTGCGCCATTATGGGTCTGTTCTTGCTTCTCTAAGCCGCTGTACGTAGTGCAACAGGCCTACACAGAATCTTACGCAATCCTGCTAACTTAGCACCGTGATGGTACTTTCAACTTTAGCTCGGACTGGAATGACGTGGCGTAGATAGAATACGTAGGAGTCTATCACTATAGCATGTGGATATGCCGTATAAGATGCTTTTACATAGTAGGCGTGTCTCCAAAAAATCTAGGACTTAGCGTTTAGATCTGGTAATCTTCAATCTGGAATCCCTGACGCCTGAACGGCCATAACTGCCGGGTGCGCTATTACCGAGCATCCGGTAAGAACAGCCGAGCCCTGTGCTCGCGCACAGGCTTTGCCTACATCTTCTTAACGCTACCTGAATCCTTTTCCATTACCTCACGCAACGTCTTGCATATATGATACAATCTGCTAGGTTAATACGAACTATCAAATGCCGAACTCTGTTATGTCTAGGTGCTCAACCATGCTTGTGCCGGCTGTTTTGGAACTCTGCAAATAGTACTGAACTGTCTGGGACTCTTCTAACAATATTGAACTGTTCTGGGACTCTGCTAGTAGTACCGAAAGCGCCCGTGTTGACTACGTCCGTGCGACTCTAACCCAGTCGTCTCCAGACTTGCCAGGTTCTGTGATGAACAGGTGGCTTGCGAATATCCTTCAGTGGGAATTCAAGATTTTCCATCCACGTACCAGGAAAGAAGAATGTCATCCCCAATACTCTATCGAGATGTCCACAGCCCGAGGGGTGGACGCCGCCAAAGGAAGACGAGGATGACCTGGACCCGTTTATCGATTAGGTACTAAACAGATATAGGAAAACAAATTTAGTGATAGTTACTGAAGAGGCGATCGGAAAGCTACTTATAGATGATTACGATAAGAAGTTGGAGGAGGTTGCGGTGTTCCTGCGAACGTTGAAGAGACCAGATAGGCTTTAAGGTTAAGAATAGCAAAAGTAGATAAAGAATGCGGCGCGCTTCTTCGTGCGGAGACTAATATCTGTTTAGAAAGGCTACTAAGACTATGCTAGTTTGCTAAGTGGTAGATGGAGAAGACCTATAAAATCGCGCACCGTTGCATGTGGATCCACGCCCTGCGCTGAAGATGGAACCTATTGGCCAGTGGCCCGAGCACAGAATGCGCCCCGGGCCACTGAACAGCCCTCAAACAACTGTCCCACTCATTCCCGGTAGCACATCACAGACTGAGTCCTTTATATACCAAAGTCTCACTTGTTCTTCTACATACGACCATAGGACATCGACAATAGCGCTTCCCGTTCGCTCAGCGGTACTCAAGCGGTGTACGGCGGATTAGTAGTCAGGTGGGTGACCACTGGCGAATCCCCGCTGTTGTATGTTTTTGTGTTTTTTTTTGTGTCGGGGAAGGAAAATGTCGATCCTGGATGTGCATATATATGTGGATGTAACGTGGCGAAAAGAATGTGTGGAGGATGATAGTATAGTGGAAGAATGGTGATGGATCAGCTCTGGAGATTTTTTTAATCTGGTAACTAGTACAAAATACAAAGTACCAATACCCAACATCCCAAAACAAAGCGAAAAGAAAAAAAAACTCTCTAGCTAGAGAGCTTGTTATCATTCACTCACGAATACATCCATCCGCCCTTGCCTTGCCTTGCCTTGCTTACCCCCCATCCACCCAGCCGCAGCCTCCAAAATCCCCTCCACAGCCTCCCGCACCCTCATACCCCCCTCCCTCATCTGCTCCACCGCCCCCTGCAACGCCTGATTCCTAGCCCTCAGGCGAGATATCTCTGCTCTCAGGAGGGGAATGATGTGGATATTCTGGGATTCTGTACTTGGCATTGTGGCATCGCGCGCTGCTTGTGGTAGCGAGTTTCCATCTTGTTGTTGTTGTTGTTGTTGTTGTTGTTGTTGTGCTGTGTCTGTATTTGCGTGTGTGTTTGTCTTTGTGTTTGTGTAGCGAATCCTTGTTTTATTGTCCTGACTGTCGGTAGTGGTGCAGATTCCACAGACGACGACTTCTTCTAGTCCTCTGAGTCTCTCTTGCAGAGCTCTTTTCTCCGAGGCCCATGTTTTGCGTTCTTGTTCGCTTTGGGCTTGGAGCCGGTTTGCTAGGTCGAGGATGCGGAGGTATTGGGATGTTGATGCTGGGTCTGAGGGGGCGGCGTTGGGTAGATTGGCGGAAGAGGAGGAGGAGGTGGTGGTGGTGGTGTACTGAGTAGTGCGATCTAGAGGTGAAGAGGGATACGAGTGTTGGGTTTGGTTGTGCGAGAAGGGTGGGAGGGTTTGGGGGTGTAGGTTTGGAGCGATGGTTTGAGTGTCTTGCGGGTAGGAATTGGTTTGTTGTGTTTGTGTAGGCCATGGGTGGTCTTGAGAGGCGGAGGAACGTTGGGGCCGGGGAACAGTGGTAGGTGGAGACATGGAGGTACTACTGCTGCTGGGCAAGTGCAACGATGAAGGCGATGGGAGTGTTGTCGAAGAAGTTGTTTTTGTCGTCTGCAAAGGCGAATGCGGGGGCGCGTATGTTGATGTAGATGGTGGCGAGCCGTGGTACGAGGACGTATCGACTGTTGTCACTCCTGTCCCGCGAATATTTCTCCACCGATCTTCTGGTCCTGTTTCCCCACCAAATCCATGCTGGCTTGTATGTTGCCTCGTCGAAGGAGGGAGCTGATCATCGCTTTCGTCCAAGTAACGTTTTGCTCTTTCCATGTTCGGCATGTCAAAGAGTGATGACTGAGGTCCTGGATGGCCTGCCGATCCCAACTCCTTGTCCTCTTTTATTCGGACACTACTCTCAAGCCCAAATTTAAGCGCCCATTTCAGTAACCCTTTGCTCGTAGAAAGACTAGGTAGAGGCGGCTATTCGGACGTATCAGCGTTTACCGCTTCGAGATAACGTGCTGACGCTAGCTAGTGTGGAGACAAATGAAGAAACTTACCTCATGCGATAGATGATGGTCATGGTGCTTAAAATTTCCGAATCTTGCAGCTGATATAGTCGAGTCTGGAGCAAGTTTCTGCGAGATTGGATGCGAGTTGAAACACACTTGGGCATCATGATTAGGTAAACGGCAGGCTGCTACCCTTGCTGCGGGCGCCGGGTCACTACCCGAACGAGCGTGTACGCCTGAACCGCTGGTTTGGTGAGCAATCAACAGTGGAAAAGGTTTCAAACGGTTTCTTGCATCTTCTGCAATCGGATCAGTAACGCATTCTAGCTTGAGAAAGCGGAAGGGTGGGGGGATGATCAGCAAATCTAGTGTCCTAATAGGATAGGCGCACCACCGCGCTTCACGCGCTTTGCCGTACTCACAGATTGCGCTTCTCCCTGAAGCGGACATGTGTAATATCTATGGACAAGGGTAAACCATACCTGTGTAACTCGATTGTGGATTTCGCCAATGAGAGTGTTCATAGACGTTGAAAAGGGACTGAGACCGAAGCTTCGGTTTGCCCAGTGGCGCATCCTTGTGCAGTGGAGGCAGGTATTGCGGAGATCTTGGCGTTTTAGATCCTTCTGACGTGCTGCATGATGGTGTTGGAAGTGGCGGTAGCCTGCGTTGGTCCAGGAGATGATGTTTTCCAGAGCCGGCTTGTGGAAGGAGCGGAGGCAGCTGTTGAGCAGTATAGACGACACTTGTTGAGCTGCGACGCTTGGAATCCACTTCCACGTACGTCTCGCTTTCCCATGGTCGTTTTCTGCCTATTTGGGACTCCATATGTGGGAACGACGGTTAATGGCTGGAAGTTGACCTTTGCCTTTTTCGATTCGGGTCGACAAAGTACTTCTTAAGACAGTATTAGCAAGATCTGCACCAATGTTTTGAACATCAAAATCAGTCAAAGTACAGCAGGAACAGAAACTGCTTTTGCTGGAATGGGGTGAGGAGCTTTGACGGTTGGTATGGTGACATTCCTTGATTCTTTGCATGGGGGGCTTAATGACGGCGGTATGACTTTCGAACCAAGCATAAGTGTATATAGACAAGCATAACGCATATGGATAATAGAATGCATCTCGCTGTAGGCCGTGACTGAGTCGTCAGCGTTCGAGTGCGTCAACGCACACGAAATGCTACGTCGCTGGCCTCAGCACACTACCATACCGAATATTGCCCATACTCTACAGATACTAAGCTGAAAGAAAGCTAGCATCCAAGCAGAGTGGAACGTTTCCGGTGAAACCTTTGTAATCCGAGTGAATGAATACATCACGGGGCAGGACGGCAGTTGTCATATTTCGTACGATGCGGCCTCGGCCCTACCGTGCCGAAAAACGCAGTCATTCTAGTGAGCCAGTCGGAATACTTGCGGAAACCCCCATCGCAAACCGAAAATACAGTTTGTGGAAGGGACGAGTGCTGAGTAAGACGGATACATGATCATTCGTAATGATGAGCGTTGCACTAATCAGGATTAGCGTAGTTAGTCAGCGTACAACAGACAAGGCATGGTGCTTAAATGTGGCACAGTTCGTATCGTGTGATCTCCAAGGGCATGTCTGGTTTTGGGAAGCAATGTTATGAGGTTGGCTGGGAAGGCGCTAGATGGTCAATCTTGCCGCTTGCCCCGTTACAGTTGGTGTACTTACGTACAACGTGCACGCCATGCATGTGCCAAACTGTAATTGTCGACTTGGAATAGTTAGAAACCATAACTTGCATAGACGTGCATGGAGAAAACAAAAAAACATCTACGTGCAAAGACTTGCTGCTGAAAGTGGATCTCTATCGCGTACGCGGTTATCGCCCCACCACAGGACGACACCTTGTAGTTGGTATCAAAGCTACTATTACTCCGTCTATCCTAGTCCAAACTCAAATCAGAGTACACACACAGAAAATATGCATGAACCCATGTATAAGCTTCCATCATCCCCGTTTTTTAGAAAGAGCCGTCACCATGTGGTTGGCTGTCGCTAGTATCATGCCCTTCAAATCTTGACCGGGGTACGTCAACCGTCTCATATGCGCCAAGCCGGAGGCTGTCTATCAGCATCCACCGGTGACATTCCCACGTCTCGCGCGATGGCTCGGAGACGGTTCTCAACCCAATCCTTTTCTTTCGTAACGACCTCAGCCTCAACCTTCTGCATTGTCTGTAACTCGTCCAAGGTTCCGCGTATAATCGATGTGCATGCATCTAGTATGCATGCGATGCTTGATCCCGGGGATGGCGTAGCTGACCTTTCCAAGTCGCGGGCGAACCCAGTCAACTTCCGAGTCAATGCTGCATTCTCAGCTTTCCAGGAATCTCCTAAACCTTCAATCGTTCCAAGCGCCTTCTTATCTCCCGCGCAGTTTTGACGAGCAGATCGTATGTCTTGTACCCATTGTAACCAATGCTCGAATTCTGCTATAAGGCGTTGAAGACGACCACCCGCTTCCACCAACGAGGGTAGTTCATGGAGAGGCTCGGAGAGAATCTGAATGTGTTCGACCAGCCCAGACGAGCCGCCAGCTGTCCATTCGAGCAGAGACTGAAGGTTCTTTTGCTCTTGACCGGCACGTTCATTCTCTAGCATGATTTGATATAGGCTAGCCACTTCCTCGAACCTATGATGCAAGCTACGTTTTGCGTTCTGTTCCCAGCACCTGCTCACCTCTGCCGAAGATTTATGCAAAAGATGGAGCTGAAGCAGTTCCGATTGGATGCTTACCATCTCAGGAGGTAGCGAATGAACCGCGGGCTGAGGAGCGGGATTAATAAATGTTGAGGTCGGAGCCTTTCCTACTTTACGTGGCGTAAAATGTTGTTGGGAGCGTACTAAAGGCTGGTCGACTGGTTTTTCTTGGCTTCTTCGGGCCTTGAACCCGCAGCACTGCCTTCGCCAGACGTGCCAGATGTCGCTTCAGGTTTGGCCTTTGTGACTGCCGTTCGACTTAGTCCTGCAACCCGCGCAGATGTCCTTGGTGCGCCAGGTACTGCTTCTGCAGATGCACTTTGTGTCTTTGAGCTACGACTTGGTGGCATCATGAGAGACTTTGGTCCATCCGAGACGGGAATTGATTTGGGAGCTTCTTTTCGTGCGGCTGATACGGTAATAGCAGATTTTGTTCGAGCATGGCCAGCAAGCCTTGATATCGGTGCTGGCTGTGAGGCAGTAGCTGATTTCCGCAAAGATTGCGCTCGGCTCAGTCCGACCGCTTGCGGCTCTGTAGGCTTGCTGACTGAGGCAGGAGGGCGCATAGAACGAGGCGCACTCGTTTTCTCATTAGAATCTGCACGTTGTAAAGATGGCGAGGCATTTTGATACGCTGTACGTGCTCGGAGTCGCCCTGGTACGGCAGCTGGGGCCGGTATGTCTTGCGCCGTTGGCGTGGCTGTCCGTGTCTCAGATGCATCACTCGAGGTGCTTCCTGCGTCATTGGATACAGGACTATCATCAGAAACTTCTGGAAGAATACTTGAGCGTGTGTTGTATCTATGTTGGCCCGGTTGAGGGCTGATGATTCGGACATGGTTAGTCTACACCAGCTAATGTGCATGCAGAGGGGAATACAAACAGCAAGCTGCGAGGCTTCGCTGCCTCGACATGGCCAGACTGTAGTCTGCTCACAGATGGGCGCATCAATCCAAATGTGCTCTGAATCGCCCTACTTTGATCACCCTCAACGGATTTTGCTGGCACAACATTCTGCCAACTCGTTAGAATATCAGTTGGTAACAGGCGGTGAATTCAAAGTTACCGGAGCGCGTGGGGGCGCATTACCGATCCTGCCTATTTGCGAACGGGGCTTCGGGTTCGGAATCATCGTCGATATGTGTGGTGACGCTATGGTGAATGCGCGAAATCGATAGCTTGGGTTGGTGTTGTCAGGTAATGCACAAACAATCGAAACACTAGGTGTTTACGTTGGGAGCTCGGGTCACCCAGCCAAGCGCTATACCCGAAATAGGCCGTGTTATCGATAGCCGTTAGGTTTGGATGCATGTGAGAATTGTACATAATTCGTAATCTATTCTACCTAAGCTTTGTGACTAGCACTATGCTTGGCTCGTGATGCGATTGTCCAATGCCATACTGGATCCTTGATCGCAAGAGCACAGCCGAATTCAGAGTGAGGCACACACGCACACACGCACGTGTCTTGCGAAAGAGGCAACTTTCCTTTATCCTGATTCAAGTACGAGAAGACCAAGTGCCTGCCTCACGTTTCGCGCTGTTTACAGACTGCCGCGACGAGCTGGGAATGAGACGCCCTCAATGGCAGGGTAGTCGACGAACCAGCTAACGCGGTCTGCGCCCTTTGCGTTGACCAGACCACACGGCAGTTGCTGTCCTTCGTCGGTATCGAAGATTTGGCGCATGATTTCCTTCTTTCCGCCACCTGTAGCGACAAAGGCAATCTTGAGCGCGTGTTGTGCGACCGGGAGCGAGATGGTGATGCGCTTCGGCGGGGGCTTGGGGGAGTCGGAGATGGACAGGACCCAGGCTTCACTCTCGCGAAGTAGGTCGGAGCCAGGGAACAAGCTGCAGGTGTGTCCGTCTGGACCGCAACCAAGCAGAAGCAGGTCAAACAATGGCAGCTTGACGCTGTCACGGGCAGCAAAGACGCTGACGAGCGTCTTCTCGTACTGGTCGGCTAGTTCTTGAACGTCATCGAGGTAATTGACATCGATTGGGTAGACCTTGGGCGTTCCCAATTCAGCGGGTATCTTGTCCAGGAGCTCCTCCTTGACCAGCCTGTGGTTGCTGTCTTGGTGGTCGAGAGGCACGGCGCGCTCGTCGGCGTAGAAGATCTCCCACTTGTCAAACTGTACTTTGGCTCCGTCATTCTCCTTGAGCAGCGCCTGCGCAAGCGTCTTGGGCAGGGAGCCACCGGAGACTGCGACGCGGAAGACGTGGTGGCGCTCGAGTGCGGCATTTTGCGCATCGAGAATGTAGGTGCGCAGGCTCGGAGCGAGCTCAGTAGCGCTTGGAAAGGCGTATAGGTTCGGTGGTTTGCCCATTGTGTGTGCAGATGGGTGACGTGTTGGTGAGGTGAAGATTGTAGGCGCGCGGTGGAGGGGTTAAAGCAGGTGGGGCTGGGTGCCAGTATTTCGGCCGGTGACGATAACTAGGATAGTGACGTGAGCAGCTTCTGAGCGATCTTGACAAGCTTGGAAAACGGCGCAGGAAGAACAAGGCAGTGATGGCGGCAACGGCTGTCTATGAGATGGATGAGTTCATGGCACCATCGGCCCTCGACACCGCGTCCGTTTTGAGCCAACCGTGCAGCTGGAGGGGCGGGCGGATGGCATTGCACCCCGGACTTTGGGCGATTCGCGCCGTAGGAGAGATGCAGCAAGACCCTGATGCGAAGATACATGTAGATGGATTTCGCAAGAGGCAGTATTCATGCACATACAGCATACGAGAACTGCACATGATGGCTGCTGCCCATGATGACCAATGACATGGTCTGCAGTGAACGCTAGTCGCATCTGGTCTACCGGTACCTAAGTAGGTAGTCACGTGCAGCTGAATTACTGCATATCTGTTCCAGGCCCTGAAAACAACCACGTACGAACAAAACAAAGGGTCCATCTTGGCAACGTACTCAGTCGTCTATCTCTGAATTTCCCGATGCCCAGATCGGCATGTGGCCATGTAGAAAAATAAACGACCCCTTCGATGGCACCAACATATCAAAGGGCGGGAAAAGGAGTTTGCAACTCGCACGTGCCATGCGATAACATCTCACATGTTCATGTTTGAGCCAATGTCGCCATGACAGATAACTCTGTTCTGGACGACTAAAATAACACATGTAAAAGCATCTTGGACATGTGATGTTGCAACGCAACATGGTACCTCGTATGCATTGTGAGTCTAAGCAGCATTTTGCTCGCCGACCAATTACGATTGGAACCAAGTATATTTAGTAGGCTTTGAGCAATCTTACGGTGCGTGCACTATTGAATCCTGCCGGCCGTCTCTCTCCATCGCATCCCGAATGCAACCGAGGCTTTCAAAGGGAAAGCATCGTGTCGCCTCAGCGCGTCTGGACCGGGTATCGCTCTCACCGAAGCAACCAAGATTGCAATTGTCTGGTTTACCACTTGCTTTTTTTCTTCTTCCTTTATGTGACGAGTGGTCTCGGTGTGCAGATGATGGCTGCTGTCGTGGCTAGATTCGCACCATGTGCCTGGAGCAGTCATACTTGGCTTGGTTCCATCGGCTGAACCATTTATTTTACACTTTCTGGCTGCAGCTGGGCAAGATTATCAACATGGCATGGCCATAAGGAGGCGTGAGATTCCAACTCGGGCTCCGGCCCAGTTGAGTGGCCGAGCCTGGGCAAAAGATAGGGTCAAAAGCTTAGACAAGGTTTCGATGCTCATTGCTTTTGGGACATGGGGCCTGATGTAAGCCTGGTGGGGCCTTTGGTTTCCAAAAGAAACGGGCTTCAGCCCAACTCCTTGAGGACCAGGCTGCGGGTGGCGATTATCCAGTGGTTGGATGGGCAGGAGATTGAGCAGTCTCGGTGCGGTTGAAAAAAGGTACCATGGTGGTTGTTGGTCTAGACCACGAGGGTGTACATAGGCCAGCACCTGCAGTTTGAACCGTTGCTCGATGGCGGACGGTAGCAAATCTTGGTCTTGCATACTGTTATAAGTACAACGGCGACATGCATGCAGGTCCGCAGGCCAGCAAAGAGAGATTGGCGTAGAGTCAGCGCTGCAACGCTATACAATGCATATGCGCTCTCGGCGCAAAGCCAAAAGCGCCACACGCTTGCAAGTTCGGTCTTGGACAGAGGGCAGACCGAGCTTGGAGTTGGGTTGTTGGGTTGCGGTGCCGAGGTCGTGGCAGGGGCATGGCAGCGTGGCACAGGTGAGCATGTGTGGTGGGAAGGTTTGAGCAACGGTCCGTCAGTAGCAGTAGAGATGAGGGTGGTCTTGCGTGTTTGCCGTTACTGCGGAAACAGGGATGCAGGGACCTAGGGTAGCCCCTGATGTGCAGCAAAACATGGTTCCTCGAGGTTTTGGTGGGTGTGGTGATGGCCTCTGATCTAGACCGAGAGCCAACGGTTCGGCCCGCCATAGATATCGACGATGGACAGCAACAGGCTGCGACGGTCGCGGTCGCAAAGTCCGCGGTACAGGCAGCAATCCATGGATGTTGCAAAACCTGCCGCTTTGGGGCAGGTTTTGGACGACGTGATCGTGATGGCTTTGGGACGAGGGACCCGGTCCCCTCGGCGAGCAGATGATGGGCAGCGGAGGCCGCGGCACTCCGGGGGCGGGTTTGGAGACGAGGTAACAAGGAGCACATTAGTACAGTAAGCGGTACCAGTGGCAGAGTGGCAGAAGTGGCTACAGGCTCGTCCTCGCTACATGCATGCATGCCATGGCGCCGGCGGGACAGAGGCTGTGCATGGCGACGGCGACGCAACCCGCCGCGGCTTGGTCCTTTGCCCCAGATGAGGGCTGCTGGTCGAAGGGGAGCAGTCAAAAGACAAAACGGGGCCCGAGGTAAAAGCATGCGGTTTCATCGAGGGATGAGACGGTGAGAATGGCATAGGCATCTCGATGTCGGGCTGCCCCTCGTGCTGGTGGGGCGCGCCCATTGGCTGGCGTGCGGGGCAATGCAGCTAGCCTAGCTGGGCGGCGCTACAAAGCCAGCAGCAATCGGGATTGCGTCGGTTGATCGCAGCGAGGGCGTCTCAGCTGCAGTCGGATGTAATCAGGCCTGGCAAAAGACTTCGGACCCAGTGTCTTGACTCTGGAGTGATGTGCCCTGGGGGGGCCCTCGCAGGAGCCGGGCCTCGGCCAATCACAAATAACCCACCCCGGCCGCCTGTCACTGGCCCATGGGCGGTGCATCGACCATGGCGGCCATGGTCCGTCTGAGCATATAGCCAACCGCGATCCCTCATACCAAGACTGATTCACACAGCCCATCATCCTACAATAACTCGCACACTACACCACCCATACCATGAACCGACATCTCTCCACGCCAGACTCGCCCGTCTCCACTGCTTCCGACTTTTCTGACCCGGCCGAGTATTCTCCCACGACGGCACCTTCCTGCTACTTCAGCATCGTGCCTGCCACACACTTTTCACTGGAAACCCCCAGCCACAGCCCCATCTCCGAGTACCAGCCTCACACGCCCTCGGACCCCACCAATCCGCTGCTGGCCTTTCGATTCCCACCGCCCATGAACATGTCGAGCCCTCACGAGGCCTCGCGTCTTCTGCAGTTGCAAACCCAGGCTGCCCACCGTCCCACTCTGGAGCCCATCCAACACCAGCAACAACAACAACACCAGCAACAGCAACAGCAACACTCACAACACCGCGCCTCAAGCACCTCTTCGACTAGCTCCAACAGCTCCACCAGCTCATCATCATCATCATCATCATCGTCATCTTACAGCATGGGCTCCCCGTCTACCCTCTGTTGCTGCCGCTGCCGTCGTGAATGCGTCATGAGCATGTACCAGATCGGCACCAACCGCTACTACTGCAGTCACTGCGCTAGGATGACTGGTTACAGTGTTGGCTGAAGCTACTGTCACACTTTCTTGGCACAAAACACCACATCTCCACACAACACAAACACACACACACACACCATCACCACCGTTTGCCTAGACAGCCGCAGTACGGGGTCACCATCAGATGCAAACAAAGCATCTGAAAGAGAGCCCCCTTGGCACATGATGCCCGAAGCGAGCATGGCAGCGCAGGATCTGCGCCTTGAACAATGGACATGGTGAAGCGAATCATGAGGAGGATATCGGAGCTGGGCTCCACAGCAGGGCTGCGAGACGATATGATTATGATACCCCAGCATGTTGTATAGTAGATAGCCAATACCACGCTGGCAAAGGCCACGCGTTACTTTTACCTTTTACACATGTTTCCCAGCACTGCTTGAAGCTTGACTCGTGCTCAACAACTGACATGTCTGCATGCGCCCTTGACTGTACAGAAAGCGTGACTCGCGACACAACCCAGCCTTGCCAAGCAGCCTCTCAATATACAGGAAACCAGAAACTACGATCCGACGATCTTCGGCAAGCCACAGGGGCCTGTGTGTCGTGGCCCACTAAACCCCGTCGGAACAAGTGGGAACTGTGGGTTTAGACTCGCAGCCTGTGCCGCGGGCCATTCTGCGCAGCCCTACAAACAACGGCGGGCCATTTCAAAACATGCAAATTCCGTCATATGAATTACACACAAACACACACACACACGCACGTACGTCATGTCACAGCGCCAGTCGCAAGACACGAAACACGGTTCACAACCGTCTCGTCATCCAACGATACGTAACCGACGCGCAGCAAGGCGTGTAGATTGATTACTCTGAGCGGAAACGCGAATCACGAAAATGGTAAATTCATGCACATGTGCCAAACGATCGGCATTGTAGATCGTCTTTCTTTACTTTACTCCCATTCCTTCCTCTTTCTCTGTTCATGCCTATTTAACCGCTTTCGGAAGAAAAAGATGAGCGAACGGGATGCCATCGCTCGATGCCGTGCGCCAGGCACGATCGTCCCTTATGCAGGGAGCAGTGGATCGCCGCCGAGTGCATCTCCCTCCACACGGACGGTCAATGACAAGTCGATGATTAATAAATCTGCCGATGACGGGCGTTCAGGAAGATGCGTATGTGGCTTTTTTAGTTTTTAGTTTTTGTCGCAGGTTTCGAGAAGCTTGTTTGTGTGTGTGTGTGTGTGTGTGTGTGTGTGCGTCTGTCGGGCGGAGTAGAAGCCGCAGACAGAAGATGACAGCGTCTATCGAAATCGGTCGATGGACTTTGAGATTGTGATATGAGCAAGGGGAATGTTTATTCATAGCACCACTTGTGTTTCTCCATGACTGTGTTCCCGCCAACGACGGCAGGTTCAAAAGCCTGGCAAGGTTGCGGGGTGTGTTTGACATGTGCGGGTGGCGGATCGATCGTTATGGGCCGGCAATAAGGTTCCTCATCAGTGTCAAACTGATGGCGATTTGTCGATGAGGCTTGCGCCGACCGAGGTAGGCTGCGATGGACGTTGACGGGCAAATCGACCCAACTGTGATATGCGTGCACGTGCATGCATGCAGCCATGCAACGCCAGACAAACATGCAGTTGCTCATCCGTCACTTGTTCATCTTGTTCCTCACAAGACCCAAGCACGCGTTTGCATCACCACCCAGTTCGTCCGCGTGTCTCTTTTGCTCCCGCGGGCGACGCCAGGCGCACATCTATCCGCCTTAGCCTATTCACCCATGGCGCGCACTAGCCCCACCCCCAACGTCTGCCAACGCATCGACGATGGCAATCTCATCATCGGAGATCTCCCGTGCATGTTTGCCTCGCTCCTAATAATTGTGGAGTCGAAAACTCCCCTGAAAAAGCCTTCTTTCCGTCGCGTCCTGGGCCGTGCCTACGCCCCGCCCCACGCCTTGCTGGTCGACTAGACACGACCACGACGAGCTCGACCTCTTGTTCCCTTCACCCCATTCTCCGACCCGCGTGCCCGACACACATGGCGCCGTGCTGACGCTTGAGGGCTGTATGCATGTGAGAGCATAGCTACGGCATGTACAAAACATGGTCAAACGGGCAACAACATCTCAACCACACCACCGGATGCATCACGCTTGCTTGCCGGTACTGCACCTACGTCGTTGGTACCGTCCAAGTAACACTCATCGACGACGTTTCCGATATCGCGCCGTTTTAAAACCCACAGATCGACGATGACGTTTAAGGGAAAAAGCAATCACTTTATCCGCACGCGAAAAGAGAAGAAGAAAAAAGTCCGATGCGCTTCATGTCATCCCGCTCCTCCCCACACCATGTTCGTACCTCCCGCTCCCTACCACGGCCAAGAGAGGCGCTAGAAGATGTGGGTGCGTTTTCTTTATTCTATTTTTCCCTTTCTTCCTTTCCTTTCTGTGGCGGCTTCTACGGTTGATCGTTGTGTGATTGGTATACGTACAGTAGATATGCATATGTCTTGCTCTTATCGCTAACCCCCATGTGACCCAATCTTTACGCCCTTCTCTCTCCTTACTACTACACACTACCCAACACCCCTTTCCACCCCACGTGCTCTACTTCCCCCTTCCTTCCTTCCCCTCATCTCTCTCTCCCCCTTTCGCCCACCACCCAAACCTGTTTTTTTCCCGCCCCATTCCACCCGCAAGAACCTAGACCGCGACACGCTCGGGAAAACAAGAACATCACACGTGCGCACCTATATCCCACACGCGCTGTACACGGAGCTTGCAATACATGGCCGTACTACACACACCTCCGCAATTGCTCATCTACGCCCGCCTCCCCCTAGTCCAACCCCCGTCCTATCCTATCCCATCCTATCCTATCCAGTCCAGGCAACAAGCCAAATCAACAAGTCAGCTGCGCCCACACCACGCGCGACAACTTTCGTAACGCGTAACGCGTGTTTAAATCTCTCTCCATGCCATAATGCTGCTACCTACCTACCTACCTAGCTAGTCAGCTATCCACATTCTAGTCACTAGTTCCGTTTTTTTTCTCCTTTCCCTTTCGCCCATATTACCCGCGTGCACGTACCTCGGCGTTCAGTCTCTCCGTGTACGTACGTAGGGGTAGGGGTAAGTGTAGTGCAGATGAGTAATCCGCTTGTGCGCCGGGGTTAGGGGTCTAGTGTTGTAGCCTTGTATGCGAGCAAACTGTAATCATGTACGCTACAGCGCCGCTGCGTATAGGACGAATTATGCTACATGGTGTTGTTTTGTAACCTCGGCATAAATTGATAATTTTTTGGGGGGGAATGCTTGACATGTGTTCTCTCGCGGTACCAGGGCAAAGATTGTTGTGTGCATATCTCCTTTTCTTTCCGAGGGGAAATCTGCAAGTTTCTACGCGTGAAGCGGTGATGCTGGAGTGAGTTTTTTCTTTCCTTGGGTCCATGGTGGGATAGGGGGATGTATTCTATAATCTAAAATTTATATTGATCTTTGATTAAATATCCCATCGCCTAGAAGCCGATACTCTACTTCTTCACCATCACCATCACCATCACCCCGTCATGTCCACCCTCTCCGACTCTAAACCCCAATGAACCCGTCAAAACAATGGTTCGTGTACTCGCCCTCCCTGCCAAACGCCGCATCAGCCGCTGCATCCCAGACCACGGTAGCATTAACAACCATGTCCTTTGTGTACAACATGCGGCAATCGGAGCGCTCGTAGACAAACTGCAGCGGCGTCTGGGCCTCGACATCGCCCTCGGCAATGGCGTCTTTGAAGTTGACCGTGGCGACTGTGCCGAGGGCAACGCGGTCAATGGGCATGTTATTCCAGTACTGGTTCAACTCGGTGGCGTTGATCTTTGCCGTATCGTTGTCGCCGCTGACCATGTAGTTTGCGATTTCCTGGATAAAAGAAATCGGGTAGCTAAACGTTCCGCGCGTGCTGCCAATGGGCTGCATGGGGCCCTTTGCGGGGCGTCCGCCCACGGTGATGACGCGGACGCCCTGGCGCGATCGCAGCATGTGCGACGCAACGGCGCAGGCGGCTCCGCAGGTACCGTCGGTGAGGACGGCAATGTTCTTGGCGTCGAAGAGCTGGGTGCCGGTCCAGTTTGCGAGGGCGCCGTAGCCGTGGACGCGGACGCTGTCGTTGGTAAAGGGGACGGTGATGAGGGGGTCGGCAAGGTTCATGCGGAAGAGGTTGGTGAATTCGTAGCCCTTTTGCTTTGCGGCGGGGCCGAATTTGGCTTGCCACGAGGGGAAGAGCTTGCCGTTTGCGTCCATGTCGGTTTTGTAGTCAAGGGAGCTGGAGAAGATGTACGTGTTGAGGGTTCGGGTGATATTGTCGGTGCTGTTGAATTCGCGGACAAAGTCGATGTTTGCTCCGGAGATGGCCTGGTTCAGCACTCTGGTCGACTCGAATGCGCGGTATCGTTCTAGGAGCGGCTGGTCCTTGTTCTTGGGGAAAAGCAGCTCGTACAAGTCGTAAGCGAGAAGTACGTCTCCCCTGTGGTCGTTGTTGCTCTGGAAGTCAATGAGGAGATTCTTCTTTCCGTCTGCTTTTGCTTGCATGAGGAACTTGGTAATCGTGTCCTGGATATCGGGTTGGTTGCATACGTAGCCAAACGATGGTATGGAGAGCACTGCAGTATCGCTGTGCACGCCTTCAAGGTAATATCCACCAACAGCGTTATCCTTTTGACGAATCACTGCATCTGGGTGGCCTGGCGTATCAAAGGGCCCGTCGTTGGTGGGCCGGTGAAACTGCCTTCCACGACGCGTACAATCGAACCAGTTATCAGCCAGGCTGCTTCCGTCGGTAACGTTTGCATAAAATGGAATGAGAACTTTGGCAAAGTTGGTGTACGTCGCCTCAGAGCCGTTTGCAAACTTGAGGTGGGTAGAAGCTCCTGGATAAAGGTACTTGGTGTCCGCAAACGTACCGAGACCCTTGTCAATTCCAGTAGGTGCAGCGGCGAGCTGGTGGAACACATCATTCCACAACGCATCCTGATCTTGGAAATTGCCGAAACTACTCAATTTTGTGAGGGCGGAATTGACAGGCTCGCTGTCGATGTGTGTGATTGCCGAAGGGACAAATTTGGCGCCGTGTGCCTCGGCGAGCACATCAGAATACACATATGGCTCTGGGACCGATTGTCCGTCCTTGGAAATGGAAACTAGAGACACTGGACGGCGAAACTGGAAAATAGTGCCTAGGACATCTGGGACGTAATTCAAGTTGCTATCGTGAGCGTTCTGGAAAAGGAGGTACAATTGCAGGCCGAACTGACCAGTCAGCTCGCGTGACTTTGGAATGATTTCAAGGACAACTCACGCTATACTCGTTCGTGTAGCTGTTCGCACCCTCGGAGATCTTTTGTCTCATCTTCATGAGCTCTCCCATCAAATCATACCCCGGCTGTATCTTGTGGATGTACTCTTCTGGTGGATCCTTGATCCAGGCAAGGTTGCTTTGCCATTTCAAGTAAGGTACCAAGCCATCCACAAGACGGAGAGCAGCGCTCTGGTTGAAAGGAACGGAATTCAGGCAGTCTAAGAAGTTAGTTCGTGTTTTTCCAGTAGCTTGTACAAGGACACTTACCAAATGCCAACTGTGCGGGCACAGTAGGATAGTGGTTCTCGGTAAAGTTACCGGCAGCTAGCGTGGATGAGATCTGCCCACATGCCTTGGATGACAATACCGAAGGCTCTTCAGAGACCATCACAGGGGAGGAGAGTGCCAAGGTGGCTAGCGAGAGACCCGCGACAATATTCGAAAGAGGACTCATGCTGGCAATGAACGAATGTGGCAACAATACTGAACGAGTGTGTGTTACGCTTGTAATGATACCAAGCGCGCTTTTCAAATGCCACTTGACGTTCCTGTCTGGTTTATAAAGACATTCTGTTTACCACGGATCAGATAGCGCTTCTACCGCTATACGGGGATTCGGTCGTGAGCGTTACCTCGTGGTGCCCATGGGCTGTTGCATTCACATACAACTGGGTTTTACAAGGGTGTAAGAGGTGTGTAGATCCGGATAATCAACATGGTGTGAGTGCAAATCATCTATTAATAGGAAACAACAGAGAGGCCCCTTATTTACCGTTCGGTTGGAAGGCTGTGGGGATGAGAATAGTAATGATTGCCACTAGACACAAGCATTGACGCGTCTTCATCTGGGAATCTAATCAAGACAAGAGAAGGGTTGTGACGGTGAGCAAGTAAAGTGCTGAGATGCCCCCTTACAAGGCGACTTTCGGTCAAATGTCAGCTTTGGGAAATTTCCTCATGTCAGACATGAGACGACGTGTTGTTATATCGACACTGTACGCGGTCGTAATTTCAACAATGGAGATTAGATTAGATGGAATGAGCTGATGTGAAAAAGTTCAAGAGCTGCAAGCTGTGAGGTCAGGAAGGGGGATGTGGTTGTTGAAGCGCTGCAACGTCCGGACCCTGGGAGTTGATCGGCGCCTCTAGTCCGCATTCGGCTGGCGCAAATCAGCGATCTTCCGTATTCAAGTGCCAACAACATGGCGACAGTTCGTGCGTACTGTACAAAGGTCCCGCTCCCGCGAAGCTTTTAATCGCAGTAATGTCACCGCTTTCTTCTCCAGAACAGTTCATTGGCTTTCGCAATGTTGCAAAGCAGGAGTATCGTACGAGCAAATACGAATACGAACATGGGGATTTATCTCGGCACTTTTGCAAGATGGGTTTTGTCTTTGCCCATATGTAGATCACAACTTGGAGCCATGGAACATGTTGAGATCTTCAACATTTGTCGTGTATACTTGCCCCAGGCACAAAGATACTATGCTCCAGCACTCTTTCCGTCAGAAAAGGCGACACCTCCGTACAGCCCAACAGCGCTTACTACACAAATCAAGATGACCCGTTACCTGCACGGATGTATTACGTTAAGCTCTTCTAACCTCAGCTGACATTATATTACGTGACACAGTGTGAGCATCTGCACTGGGTTCTGTTTGCCCGGATGGTCATATCATCCAGCATCATTGAGTGATACAGGCATAAAGACTGAAACTGATAAGTCTCTTTTCAAGGAGATCAAGAGTGTTTCGAGCTGTGTAATAGAGAGAGTTTGAAGGATGTACAGAGTTTTGAGCGAGAGATGTTGCAGTGTTGAGAGCCCCACAACCAGAGCCAACATGTTGGTTCGTATTCAGATCATGTGGGGAGACGGCAATTGTTGTAATCATCCCAATCTGTAGATTTACACCTACCCGCCAACTGCGTAATCTTGCATACTGCCCGGACGAACGCTCCACGTCAGTGTCCCATCCGGCCTTTCCGCAAGCTTAGGGCTTATCCTTTGTCTGTGCTTGGTCTTTGACGGCAGATCTGTGACAGCCACATACCGTGATCTTCACCGCTTCTATTCCGCGAGCCGAACACGTAGTACCTGTCATATCCCAAGGATTCAGCTATCCTCAACATTCCCAGGTGGAATCTCGCCATCACCTCTCTCAACCCTACTTCCTGGTCTAATGTCTTTACAGATAGATCCACCGGACATGTTCGAATCGCTCAAGCCCTTTATACCGCTTTTCGAATCTTGAGAACTCTTGCCCTTCAACCCCTGGCCACGGCGTCCACCTCATCCACGTAGATATCGCAGTATCAACCCCGTTGTACTATCCACTTTCCGTTCTGTCGAGAAGATCGAGTTCGCGCAGTTTAGAAGCGAACATATAATGCAGGCGCTCCGAATCATACTGGTACAAACCGCTTTATCCCATACTCCCATACTCGCATTGTTGGGGCGCACCCATCGAAAAAATCATTGAGATTGGAAAGCACACAAGTTCCACAACCGCGCTTTACAAGGAGACTCCACTAAATCACCTTGATGGTTTTGTTGGAGTTGTGAAAGGCAAAGTGGACGTCTTTGTCGTGATGTTTAGTTAAGCACAAGAGCATGAAGTAGGGCGCAAAGATGGCAATGGAGGTACTGCTGTGGTCGATGGGTGTAGGGGAATTGATTTCCTTAAAGAAATAGGATATATCTTTTGGGTGTTTGGAGCGGCGGCTGGAAGAACTTGCATATTTGAGAATATCTGGTTCGGGGACGTTTTCCAATGCAGGCAGGTAAGTCAACCGCCGATATTATGGTCTTGAGAATATTCCACTTGAATTACTACATCCACGTCTACGCATTCATCGATAGAAATCCGACCATTCAACACCCTCCGCCATATCTAATGCTTCCCCGACATTCCTTGTCGTCTTATCCACATGGCATCCTCACAACTATTTCTTGGTGTTCAAATCCCCCTCTTCACTAAAAACAACAACCCCCTTACTATATGCGCTTCCCGTCTCATCTGCCCACGTGTTAAACACAACCATCGCCAAGCCAAGCCACCCTCACCACCCCGGTCTACCCAACGCCTCCAATAAATCAGCAATGGACCAGCATTACTTTTCTTCCCACGTGCCCAAAAAGGTATTTTGAACAACAAAGGCTAATGGAATGAAAAAGTTCTCGGATGAAGAAGGTGTCGCATGTTCCGCAACGTGGTGGTGGTCGTGGTGGTTTATTCTTTAACTCTAGATTAGGGCCAGCTGCAGTCTTCTACTACCAATAACACGGGATCCTTGCCAACCCTCACCAACAGATACTATCGCGTTTGCCGCTGTATGTTGAAAGCAAGGCTGTTACTAGGAGTTTTTTCCTTTTCCAAGGTGGTGAGGGAATAGAAGAAGGGTGAGGAATGATGGCTTAGATTGTATGATACCCACCACTTCAGCTGCATGTGTGTATTCTTAGCACATCCAGTGTGCTATATACGGTTCCCCTGGCAACTTCTCGGCTCAGTTTCTAGCCTAATGTGTCGTAGCAGGAGAAAATAGAAGAAAATTGTACGGTGAGGAAGGTCAGTCTATGCAAGGGTATCTGTCAGGGTAGAAGGACCGATGACACGGTGACAGCACTGCGGTGTATGCATGTGAGTGGATAGAAGGAGCAGGCTGAGTAAAAGATGACACGATTTCTGCAAACACACAATAGCAGAGTTAGTCATTATTTTCACCTACGTCGTACCTACAGTCCTACGAAACATATCTCGTAGGAAGTAGACTTCCGAGCCATCTCATCTCGCCTTACCCATTAGATACCCAACCGAACCCAACCAGATCGTCTCAACCCCAAACCCAACTATATCCTCTCCAAAGCCCAAAGCCCAACCCCTCCATGCT
This sequence comes from Pyrenophora teres f. maculata, assembly GCA_014334815.1. Classification (NCBI taxonomy): domain Eukaryota; kingdom Fungi; phylum Ascomycota; class Dothideomycetes; order Pleosporales; family Pleosporaceae; genus Pyrenophora; species Pyrenophora teres. Next base: position 315,546 of record CP060576.1, on the reverse strand, counting down.
TTCTTACTTTCCCTACCCCACCTAGACCAAACACCAGAACACAGACCCCCTACCCCATGTAAACACACAAAAAAAGGGCAACTTGGACGAAAGGAAAAGAAAACAAGAAGCGCGACACGCGTCACGCGACGCGACGCGATTACGACCAAACATTATAATTCATAATCCCTATCCTAGTGAAGCGACAAAAGCAAGCAAACGCACGAGCAATGGAAGGAGAAAAAAAGAAAAAAAAAGAAAAAGGACCCTGCGTCCTCATGTGTACCGGTATGTCGTCATCTTAGTTAGTCGTCCACGTGGCTGTCCGTGTGCTGCACGTGGTTGTGACTATCACAATTTGCATGGGGTGATAAGTAAGTTCTGCACGTGGTAGGTGGGTGTGTGTGTGAGTATATTTCGTATATGCAAGAGTCCTGTGTGGTATGTTCCTTGGAGGACTTGTGTGGAGGACTTGAATAGATAAATGACTCAAGTGGATGGAGGACCATGCAGAGGACCGTCCTCACGTGCAAGACTGTGTTCAATCCAATCTGGCACACCCGAATCACACACAGCATAGCATAGCATAGCACAGCATAGTCCAACCCAGCAGCGCAAAACTTCCATCATAACATGTCACCAAAGACGAAGAAATTTTCGCACAAACATGAATTTCATACGTAAGAGTAAAACGCTGTACAAGACAAAATCCACAAAACACATGCTCATGCCATCCCAGCCCAAGTACAAATGCACATAAGAAACGGGCCATGTATTAGACTAAAACTAGAGAAAAAAAAACTTCAAAACGCAAACCCGGAAGAGAAAAGAAAACGCCTTGGTATAGTAAGTAACTGGAGGAGCAGTTCCACTTGGAGGAAAAGAGGAAGAGAAGAAGAAAAACTACACACTTGACCCCCCCCCCCCCCCCCGCATCCCGCCAGCGTGCCCACGAGAGATGCGAGAAGATATTCTCATACAGGTAGTAGGAATGTTGACCACCACCACCATTGCTGCTGCTGAGTAGACTCGATGTTCTCTTCCCCACTGCTTCCAACATGTCCATGCTCCATGCTCCATGCTCGTGATAAAGGTATATGATATAACTGCGCGCGTTGCTGCCACCCTCGAAACCGCATCGCCTGCTCTCCCAGTGAAAAATGCTTCGTCATAAAACAGATTATGCTCTCTCTCTCTCCACACGCACACACACCTCAGAGGAACAACTTCCCTCCCCCTCTCTTACGCTTTCAATCCTTTCTTCTCTCCCAACACCTTCGGTCTAAACACAGCATCCTGGCCAGACATGCGTCTAGCAAGCGCGCGATCCAGCTTAGCGCCCAGCGCCAGCTTCTTCATATTGTCCGTCTTCTCGTTGGTCAGTGCGTAGCGTTGCTGGACGAGGCGCTTGTCTTCGAGGCGGTCAAAGCCCGCGTTCCACGTCTTGATGTCGATGGATTTGGGGTCGCACGATGAGGCCGAGGCGGTGGAGAGGTGCGAGGGCGCGACTGAGGGGGTCAGGGTGGGCGTGGCGCTGTAGGTTGAGAGGCGCGTTGAAGCGCGGTTGCCCGAGGACTGTGTTTTGTCCGTGTTAGGGGTTGTGGTGGTTTGGGGTTGGGGTTGCGACATTGTGGGTTTGTGCCGCGGTGTGTGTGTGTGCGTGTGTTGGGGGAGAGAAGATGGCTTGGTGGGGGGAAGTGGTGATGTTGTGTGGTGTTTATTTTGCGCGGTAGTGGCTATGGTAGTGTGTAGAGTGCCGGAGCTAGGAGTAGGGTTGTGTGGACGGAGAAGGAGTATGTTCAAGTAAAATGATGTGGGTGTGCGCGGCAGAGGAGCTTCGGCCACGGAGGGCAGGGGAGGGCTGAAACGGGGAGTGGGTGCGGCGGGAGAAAGACTTACGCTGGCAAGGATGGGCCGCGAGGACTCAAGAGAGTTGGTCATGACTGCGGGCCGCCGTGGGTTGGGCAGTCCAGTCGGTACGGCGTGTATGTACGTGCGCGGGTAGCTTTGACCTTGATGGTCTTTAGCGACGCGGTCTGTGGGGCGAAACAATGGAGAACAGCGGTCAATTGAGCGGCGATAAACGAGAGGAAAAAAGGGCGAGATGAGGAGAAGGAGAAGGGTCGGGCGTGTGTATGTGTGTGTGTGTATGCGTGTCCGAACTGGGCATGTGATGTTGCAGAGATGATGAAGGGCAATGGACGTAGTCGGAGGCGTCCCTGTCCTGGCTCCTCGCGCGTTTCAAAGGACCCAGATGGGCAAGGGGGAATGTCAAAGGGCAAGATGCACAAGCAGGGCTGCAGGGGGTCGTGTACCCACCTAGGAAACGAACAACGGGCTGCAGACGAGATTTGCAGCCGAGTCGGTGAGATTGAGATGGAAGCGGAAGCGTGGTGGTGGTGAGCAAAGCCAGCCTTGTCTAACTTGCTAGCGACCCGTCATTGTTGATGCCCAGCGTCAGCAGGAGCACAGTTGAAGACGGCAAACGGCAAACGGCAAACGGCATCCGTCATACATGCAGTGCTTGACCAAAGCACCGGCCTGAAACGGGTGTCGACAAGGACCGGCGCATCTTTGATAGACTGGTTAACATGCACCCGATCTGATTCCAGCCACTCGTGAACAGGTCCGCCAGCCATGGCTAGCCAATCCCATCATCTCGCCGACGCTTACAGCGCGTCTGCCACGTTTTTGCTGCGGGAACCCACCTTGGCCGCCGCTGCTTACAAGGGCATGGTGGGCTTGGCCATGTCTCCACTGCAGACTGCGTGTCCAGTGCCTAGAGTTTGGCGTAAGAGGTTGGTGTCTCTATTCCCACACCTGCCTCGTGATAAGACACTACTCAGACGCTGCGAGCGACGCAAACGGCGACTGCAGCGACAGACCAAAATCACCCGCGCCCTTTGTTGGCCCCCTTGTCGATAACGTCGACTCAGTTGCTACCCTAATCTATGCAGTCACCATCGCCTGCTAATAGCAACTGCAGCTAGTCTTAGCACCTCCCTTACTCACCTGCCGTCTCGTCATGATTCTGGTCACGGGACAAGCCATTCGAGGTTGCAACTCCCGCGCAACTACTGTACCGGTACTGTAGAAGCAGAGACTACAATCACAAACCCTTGTCAAGCTGACATGAATTCACCCTTGGCCTGAGCGCCTGCATGGAACGCATGGAAAAGATCCTCGACACGTGGCCGGCAGACAACGTGGACGCACGGACCCTTTCCACAATCTGACCAATGTGCGCTGTGGGGCCCTTTTTTCGGACTCCTCGGACGCAGCGTAATCACGCTGAAACAACATGACCGGAGCAAAGTGTCGCACGTACGATGGAGAGAGAGAGAGAGAGAGAGCGGATGATCAGCATCAAGTAAATGAATGCATCGGAAGGATTGAGTTTAGTCATGACTAGAAATACTTACTGCAGCTTGCATGCAGCGCGCTTGCTCTACTTAATCCACGCCGTCGTTCTTCAACACGGCTTGGCACCACCATCGCTACCACCGCCCGCGGCGGCACCCACGCCATAACCTGAGGGTAACAGTCAACGCATTGACTCGTTCACGTCGGCTTCCCCGCTGAACCGCAAACACGTTATTACCGGGGCATTGACCAGTATCGCTCCCCGAGACGAACTTGACTGGTGGCATGCGGAGAAAAGGACGACACGTTTGAGATTGATCGTTCCGTCAAGAGAGCAAGTGCAAGGGAAAAAGCAAATATCATTTCGCACCCGAAACGAGTGACGGACACATGACAAAGGGAGTCCGAGAAGCGAACGTGACGTGTCCAAACCCGGGCTTATCCGAGCAAGAACGAGAAAAAGCAAAAAGGGAATAACCAGCATCATCCTGTGAGGCACATTCCGATGGCTTCCGTTCACATTGCCATGCCCGGCAGGCGATCGAGCCCTAGAAGAGGCAGGTATCAGCGATGATCAACGTCGACGACAGCACCAACTTACATCCATCAATATTCTCCTTGATAGAAGGCTTAACCGTACACTTATTCATCGCCTGAACATTCTGACTCTGCACCCACATTAGCACCCACACAAAAACACATATACACCTCGCAGCCATGACAATCAACTCACCTTCAGCGGCCTCCCATTCTCACACGCCTGAAACATACACTTATCATCCATGGCCTTCTGCAACGCATCCCCCTTCCACCCAAACAAATAATCCGCATGCGTCCCATACCCCTTGTTATCCTGATAACTCAAGAAAAACGGATTACTCCCGTCCTTTGGCCACATATCCTTAAAGGCCGCCGTATCCCACAGCGTCTCGTACGCCACCTGCGGCATGCGCACAGGATGGGATGCGGGACAAGGACCGGCAACGGCAAAAGCTTCCTTGGCCGTGTTGTACATGTGGTCTTGGTGGTTTGGCGAATCGGCGTTTTTGCCGTCCCAGCACGAGGGGAAGTGGTGGACTGTCATTATGCCGCCTTTGCAGGGCGTCGTGGGGAAGGTGGGGGATTCGGGGAATCGTGTGTTCTTGTCCGTGAGGCACACGAAGCGCAGGCCTGGGTGCTTTTTGGCGTCTTCGACTGTGTTTGTTGTGGGGGAGCCGACGGTCATGCGGAAGCCCTGGGCGGGTTTGTTAGTTCGGGGTGGGGGCTCGTCATGGGACAGGTGCAGTGTATGTGTGGGAGCATGTTACGTGCCTTGGGGAAGGAAGTGATCTTTTGATTGCCGTTGCCGTTGAAGTCTTGCTGCGTGTAGTAGATTGTCATGCCTCCGTTTATACCGCTGGGCAGTGCCGCGTTCTCCATGATGGACACGCGTTTGTAGGAGCCGTTGGTGTGTTTGAAGTACATGGCTGCGGTCCAGTAGTTGCTGTCTCTATCAGTTCTTGTAACGAAATGATAGGTGGGAGCTCGTACCTAAAGTCCTCGGAGAATGTGCAAGTGGTGCATGACGCCAGTTCAGATGGATCCGTGTCCATTGTAGCATTGAACGCATTACCACCGACAATCTGATGGACATGAGCAGAAGGCAGTTTTCCTGGTTCCACGAGCGGATCGAGGCGCTGGATACTCAGGGTCGAGCATCCAAAGCGTAGTGCGGCTTGCGCAGGCGCTGCAAGAGCGGCAATCTGATACAACTTCATTCTTGTGCTATGGTCTTGTCGTGTTCTAAACAATAGTGTAGGATTCCTATCATGGACAGAGGAGAAAGCATCATCTTAAGCCCCACCATTGTCAATTATTGTTGATCTCAGGTAGCCGTCACTGCTCCGGATACATGGTCGTGATGGGGTATGGTGTTGACATGCTCTATATATTGATTAACCACATTGGCATGCGACCAATGACATACCATCACGTCAAGACGTCCCCACGTTGATGTTCGGGAGTTGCACCACAACGCTATATTGGTATTGGGGGAATGAACTCCACACTTCGGCACTTGCGTTTCGCGTAAATTTCTGGCAAGCACGGCATATGTGCTTGTAGTGTTGTCGCTATATCTCCAGCATGGTTCCAAGCTACTTGCCCTGTCTCCGTGTCACCAGCTTAGATGTTGAGATCGAATGCATATCCACTTTCGCTGTCATGATACCGGTGTCGATGTGGTGTCAAAGATGAAAGTCGTGTTTAGCCGATGTAGAAAAAGTGGAATTTTTCGAGATGCTGATGGTTACAAGGGGAGAGATAACATCTGCCGCATAGTGTCTGTACAACCTGAGCATTATCGACTCTATGATACCAAGGTATCAATCCTTGGCATACCAAGCTGAAGAGCCATCGGTTACAAGACGTTGACGAGAGTTCTGCCAAACCTTTTCGAACTTACTTGGCTAGCATAGGACACAACTGGCAGCCTCTAGGGTTGGGGGCGTATGTACTATCGGCCGAGACGATATGCGTGGGGACAACGGCGTGAGATGCGGAGGTAGCGACGAGTCCAGGCAGATAGAAGGAATCGACGCATAGGTAGGTAACGTGAAAAAAATCATGTATTGTAGCGAGACCAACTCACCCAATCAAAGCTTCGTCTTCAACCCAGTTCATGCATGAAGAGAAGTATGTACAGAACCCCGCCATCCTTGCGCTCACCTATCACCTAACCAAGCCGACTATGCACACCACATCCACAACGTTCCTGGTCCCCAGACTCTTGCCCACTCAGTTGTAACAGCTGCCTCGATTTGCCCAGTACCCGGAGTCGACCCATCAACGTACGCAACCAGACCCACTTCGCGTGAAAGCTCTCTTGAAATTGCAGAAGGTTCGTTGATCAAATACTGACACGGCGGCAGCAGGTGTACTATTCATCCAAGTTAGCTACACCAGTCCAAACCCCCGCCATTCGATTTTCCAAGAACCGAAATAATATACGTACACCGGTGATACAGTCTTCATTAACTGTACATGCCACTGTTGGATTTTGATCACGATTCTGGACATTAAAAGAGAAGCCCGGATCACAGGGCAGAGATGTGGCCCATATGCACGTATTGCCACGGCATGTCCCGGTTGCATCTTTTTTTACGCATTCTCGGAGCTCTGCTGCATAGCACGCCCCGGCGGCAGCAAAGAGAACGAGAAGAGGTTGGAAGTGCATGGCGAACTTTGTTACTCCTGTGGTTCAGATAGGACAGTAGGATTGATGTTTTAAGCAGGTATCGAGGTATCAATGATCTTAAAGAAGATAATAAAAAGGTCGGCACAGTAAGCAATAGGTCCAGAGTCGATGTCCACGGGGCAGGCGCGCTTTTAATTTAAATCCTCTTAACCCCTCTGCTTACTTTACCTCTATGACGTTTCTCTTACGCGGCAAAATCTCGTCAGATGTTGGATCTTCGTTTGAAATGGCCGAAATCCCGTGCTTACTACCGGCAAACTTTCATAATTCTGGGCTTCTGCTTAGTGTAGAGGTGCTAGGCTGTAATAAATGCTAAGGAGCTTTTAATACTATCCTATATTTAGTTAGCCTAAACAGCCCCTTACTAGCGTCCCACATACAAAACTAATGCCTTGTACTGTAGTATCCTTTCTTTTGTAATCGACACCTTCCGACATAAAACCAGAGTAATCCCTTGAAACAAACCAGGTACTATCATCCACCGCAGCCCCACTGTTTGCTTTCCAGGCCTGGGGCTGATGTCTTCGGTGTGAATTATCCTGATTCGTTGTTCTTTCCAGTGAGCAGCATCGAATACGCAGCGTCACTGCTGACGTGACGTATAATAGGACCGATTATGATCGACATGTTCTCTCCATGTCATCGATGAGAGAAGCGGCTACGATCAAGGATAACATGAGGTCGAAGCAGGAGCTTCACATTAAGTCCAGGAAAGTGGAAAGAACTAATGCAAGTGGCGCAGACACAACAACCCTCTAATTACGGCGGAACCACTTACCCACCTATATATCGTTCCAACCAGCTTTTTGCCCGCTCGTCAAAGTTGCCGTATCCCATCCGAAGCCATCCGCCTGGACATCATCCTCCGGACACCCTCATCGCGCATCGACCCATGTCCAAGCTTCCACTCGGTTCCAGTTTCCATGCCTTAAAATAGCGCCCAAGGTCGTCTTACTTAACCATCGCAACCCTATCCCATCACACTCGCTTCACAAAACCCCGGCCCTCTTACCTAAGAACACAGAGTGCTCTTATGCCCGCCAAGTCTTCTAGCAGCATTAACACTATTCATACAAGTCAGCGTCGCTAAACTGGAACTGGAATTACTATACATACTGTCTAGTTGCCTTGATGCTCCTCTCAACCGCCCAACGACTCCTCGACATCGTCTCATAGAGCGACAAGTATCATATTCTAATTCTAGTACTCGTCAACGTTTAATCAGTCGGTTTTACGATTATGTTTAAACTAACTTGTTTATGCACTGAATACAGCTCTACCGACGTAAATTTGCTAAGTAAATACTCTTTTTTTACAAAGTATAAAGTATTAGAATGGTACATTTACTGCTTATTAATATTATTGTTACAAAAATTCTGCGTTGTAAATATCTGCTTAAAAGCATTAATATCACTTATATACATCTTTATACACACTGTCTAAAGGCAATCGTCGTCCTCGGAACACCTCGTAGTAACACTCGTTGTGTAACGAGGTGCTGATGGTACACCATAGTCGCAATAAGGGGTTGACACCGGTCCACCGTACGTTTTCCTTCGATGATCGCAACTCCAGCCCTCTGATTGACTGATGCATGATGCCCGGCACACGCGGGTCGCAGCTATGAGATCTAGAAGAGCTTGATATTGCAGGATAAAGCCTTTGATATTCGCGTGTTGAAAAGAGGAGAGTCGGTCAAGGTGATACTTGTAAGCCACGGTTCCATTGACAAGCGTGTTGTTACATACACCCGTTTCACCCTGTCACATGTACCACACCCCTTCTTTGACCGCCAGATATCGTCAAACGCTCGTAACCTCTTCGTGCTTGCTCGAATTCGTTCAATTTGCTTTCCACCGAATCCTCCCGCCCCCCTTCGCCCCCAAAATGATAGAGACGTCTTGTTTAACTGAGCCGAATCAATCCTAGCCCGGATGGACCTGCTTCGCGAAATTCCTCGCGCGGTAGTACAGGCCGCTTATGCCTACTCTTCCTAATAAGTGCAGCAACTCCACTATTTTCCCAAGTTAGCTATCTTATCCGTCTTGGTTAACTAGAATAGATGGTATATATACCTTCTGTACGCAGTCTTTGTCACGATTACAGGGTATCAGTTCGCCTACTGGGTGACTGTAATACTTTCGTAATTGTCTCCCGGGACATGACCCGACTGGGCCTAAATCATGACATGTACCACCAAATTCCACATAGTCACATCTCCCGGCTGATATGGTGTGCTGGACGCATACCTCTGCATGGCAAGCGCCAACAGCAGCAAGGAGGGCGAGGAGAGATTGGAGGTGCATGGTGAGATTGTTCGTTCTTGGGTGATGTAGAATGGGGAGTAAAGTTGGCAATACACCCTAGGTATATATATGTATATTGGAACAACGATGGCAATGATAATCAGAAGTTTGATGATGAGTTTTGTTTCCCTGGGAAGCAGCCTTCACGAAGTTTTTATAACTCATCCTTCTCTTATAAGCCTAAATATGGTAGAATTTCCTGCCACTTTAACCAAAACTCGGTGCTTACTGTGATGTGATGATGGCTTTGATTCTTCTTACCGCCGATTCGGCCCTGTTTTGCCGCTTCTGCTTACTCCCATTCTCCAATCCCCATTACTTTCGAAACCTTTTCCCACCTATGACATCCAATTACTGGGGAATTTACCCCTCTAATAGATTGGATGAATACCCCAACCACAACCCCAACCCCTCAAGTCGCAATCTTTTCGTGCCGTGAAGCTTCCGAGTTTTCCATCTCCACAACCACGCACATTTCATTGTCACCGCATAATCCTACTCCTTCTTAAGATTCGCAAACCCCAGTATAGCAATTTAGTGCAATAAAGGAGAAAATTCAGCACAGTATCAACTGATTGAGACGGCATAACCTACTTGCCCTCAAAGATGAAACGGTTCGGCCATACAGTGACCAACTAACCAACCAACTAGTACTACCGGTTTATTCCAGCCCAAATTAATCTCACCAATCAACTGACCGACCAAAAATGACCACCGCAGAATCCTCACACACCCTTGCTTTCCCACATCGATGGCCCTTTCCACAAATCTGCAGCAGCATCGCGATCCACACCCGTTCTCATGACGTCAGGACACCCAAGTGAGGCAAATGTGGAAAAAGTCTCGGTAAATGTTTTATCCACCGGGGCAAATCATGTACTCCGCCATTCTTCAACTGGTACGCCAAGAACTTCCACCAGAGAAGGGAGCTTTCTGGTGTTATAACCGAAGAGACAAACGCTTTTTATACGCGTTTTCTTTGTAAGCTAGTTGCGTGTGAATCTCAAAAATACCGGTCAATATGTTTACATTTAAAAATGTGGGCCGGGGTTCCTTTGCTGCACAGATCTACAGAGCCGCAATGCCGTAGTCGTACGGGTCGGGCCATACACCCCCACTTCTGTATATGGCACACATGTTCTTGCGTATACCCTTTTAGTAACTAAAAACAACTCTTCGACCGCAGTATATTCACCTTGTAAATATCTAGCTATAAAGGAATAAGACCCATCAAGCTCGATTCTACTGAACTCACGCAGATTTCAATCTCTAATATATTACTACTAATAACATCCAAACTTCCGTAAAGCAAATTACAAAGAACACGCCCAATATAACAAGTACCCAGTCTTCCGCATCAGCTTCCCTCCCGGCCCCTCAGAACCCCCCCATTTCCCCGCCACCAAACCCCTCCAACCCACCGTTCTCCGTATCAAAACACCCACCCTTTCTCTACCAGGCCAAGAACCAAAATTCGTACCAAACAATGCACTTGCAGCGACCAGATGACCGTGGAGAGACATCACCCAAAACAAAACGATACCTTCGGCCCGATGCCGTGGCTAGAGTGAGCCGCCGCGTCTGGGTAGGCGCTGTACCTGCCTAGGTGGGTAACCTCGTGTGACCCAGCGATGCAACGGCAGGTATCTGGCGGATCATGCAATGACTACCTACCTAGATTCCTAGCTACCCCACTAGTTAGCCGTGTGGCTACTCGCAACAACCGGTCGCCATTTCTTGCCCTTTTGCATTCCTCGTCGTGCGGGGATACGCATCATGTGATTCAGTGAGGGTGCCGTGATGTTTGATCGTATACCAAAGCGATACCACGACCAGTCTTCCCCGGATCTTTTTACCCCTCACGGAAGAATTTGTAGCTTGCGCAACATCTAACAACACCCGACGACCCTCTGTTCCGTTTGCGAGTACCTTTTTTTGTGTAAGAGATAATGAACCCCAACCTACCCACCCTTACCCTCCCCCAAAAAAACCCCCAAAAAAATCACGCCCGCCAAACGCCACACACGTAGCGAACGACGTTCGCTACAATCGACAGCGTAGTCCGTGCGCCTTCCCAATACGGATATGCGGCGCCGGGCACGTGTAGGCGTAGTATGTGTCACGCATAGCGGGGGTGGGGAGGGGTGGATATGGGATGAGAGAGAGAGTGTGTGTGTTTGTACATGGGATGGGATGGGGAAAATTGATGATGATGATGATGATGGGTGCGTATGAAGACGAGGTTTCTCGCTGCCTTTTAGTCGGGGTGGGGGTTTTGTTAATTTGTCAACTTGAGCGCAACGGTGCGACATACGGCATGCGGAAGACTGAAAGGAATAGGCAATGTTGTGAAAGTCAAGTCTCAACCGAGGTTTTTCAAAAAAAAATTCAGATCTAATCTAACCATGATTTACTTCAAAGCATACATAGTAACCCAACATGATCAAATATCCACCGTCCATCTATCCATCCATCTAATATACACCTACTCACCAGTCACACCCTACACCACCCCACCCTGCAAATCAACCAACTCAACAAGTACATTACACACGCCATCCGCCCAAACCGAAAACGCCTTTTCCCTCAACACACTATACCAATCATCCATGGTGTGAATTTCGCGCCACCCCTTCGGACCCAGCGACTTGATGATGTAGCGAGGAAAGTTAAGCTTAGCATCAGCAGCAGCATTCTGAGCATTGAACACAAGGTTGCGAGTGATTGCAGAAGTTGGCGTCGGAAGAAAGGTTGAGGTATCCTCTGTTGATGGGGGATGCGTAACAGGTGTAGTTGACCAAGCTTCACCTGTTGTGCTAGCCTCTTCGCGCTGTGCAGACTCAGTTTGTAGTGCATTAGCTGCTGCAGCAAGTCCGCGCAAGCTCTCGGTTCCAGGCTCGTCTTCTTGAAATTCCAGTACAGATTTGAGCTCGGGGTATTTGTCTTGTGCTCTTTGGAGTAGTTCGTTGACGTCCCTTGTGAAGTCGATGTAGTCGTAAAAGGCCAAATGTGCTCGAGGTTCAGCAGCGATGCGCTTCTCGTCGAGCTTGGTGCCTGATCTAGTCCCGCACGAGGCAAGGACGAGGAAGATGTTGATTTGTGAGAGGTGAGGTTCGATAGGGTTATCTGTGAGCAGCTGCACAGGTTAGCCATGTAAGAAATCTAAGGCTTAGGAACATACTCCACTTACTTTCAAACTCGACTGTAAAGGTGTGCTTGCGTCATTCTTCTGTTTCAAATCCTCGAACCCTTTTTGTTTCCGCACAGTATATGGTAGAGGAGAGGTAGTGGCTCGATTTGTAGGCGGTAAATGCTGAAGCTGGTGACTGAGATTAGGATCGTAAGATGTTTGCAAATGCTGCTCGACCCCGTTCCCATGAACTTCCGCAGCTTCCACACTATCCTCCTTGTCCTTCTTCTTGGAACCGCCTTTCCTCGTCTCAATCGCATATTGTCGCTGTCGCTCGTTCGTAACCATGCGTCTCATGAGAGGAGTAACAAGACTAATAATCTTGTTGCCATCCCTCGGCCATGTCAGCCTTTCCCCAACATCAGGCGTCTTATCTTCCCCCAACGCACGCGCAGCCTCTATCGTATCCCTCTTCCCCGGCTTCTCGACATGCTCCCCGAAGAACTGCTCGCCCACTCCATCATTTAGAAAGTCGCGGACGCAATTGAATAGCCGCAGCTTAACCATATCAGTATCGCCTTTGCCACGGTTTCCCACACAGTTCTGCCGTTCAGGATGTGACTTGTCGAGCATGTAGGATTTGGCTAGGGATTGGAGCTGCAGAAAACTCTCTGGGCTGAGCTGAAGGGAAATGAAGAGCTTCGACATGGGAGGGCGTGTATACTTGCGGGAAGTCTTTTCGGAAGAGCGGCGGAAAAGAGCGGCGGCGGAATGTACACCTGCAGCGCGAGCGTCATTGAGCAGAGACTCACTGGAAGGCAAGACACTGCTATCAGCAGAGTTGCCCCGACTGTCCCGATCACCTTCTTGAAGCTGCGGGTCCGTAAGCTCACCAACTCTCCGTCTTTTGGCGTACACAGGGTCCTGGTCATGGTGCGAAACATCGTCAGGAGAATGGGTGACCCTTTTCCTCTTTTCCCGACTCTGTGTCTGAGTACTTTCTGGTACCGAACCGTCAACATCCATAGCCTCGGCAACTTGGCCTGCAGCTGTTGCAGCTTCCAGCAGCTCGACCAGGTTATGATTCTCCTCTAGTGTATGGTCGTCCGACGTCTGACGAGTAGTGTGTCCAGCATACAAATGTGGGTTGAGATGATGGTCAAGTGGTGACGCGACAACAGCGGGGCCAGAGAGGTCATATTCGTCTTCTGCAGTCACGAATTGGGGCTGCACAGCGTTTGTATTTTTGGGCGTAGTGATGAACTGGCCGGAGCGCATCTGGTAATATGGCGCGTTTGCCGCCATCGTGGCTTGTGTCCCCCGAGATCAGACGGATTGTAGGGTAGGGATCAAACAAGGCTGTGTAGAGTCGGATGAATGAGCTGTCAATGCACAAATGTAAGTGTGTAGATCAGGACGTGAGGATGAGAACAAGTGAGACTATGCAAGTTGGACTGGGATGACTCGGGCAGACATGGCGTCGAGAGTTAACATCGAAGCTCTTTTGTATGTAGCTTCCCACGAGGTTTGGTTTGACATTGAAGCAGATACATGGTTTGCGGTTTGGGCGCAGGAGGGCACTGTTTGCGATTTGATCGAGAAAGTAGAGCATGGGTTGACCCGAGGGGAAGAGAGCAGTTTGTCCCGTGTCGGGCATGGAATTTGGCACAGAGGGGGGCAGACGATGAGGATCTTGAGCTGGTTTGACACGCAAGAGTAGAAAATAGACCAGCAGACAATTGCGCACCTGACTTGGGATGCTGACGTTTGCTGTCGTGTGTGTCAACGACAAGCGGCCGACCAGCGGGCCAAGGTCTGTCGCGGCGGGGGTTGGCGGGCGGGCGAGCGGGCGTTTGGTTTGTTTGTGTTGTTTGGATTGTGACGCGCGAACATGTGACTCGACGACAACTGGGCGATTAGCTAAGCCACTCAAATATGCACCACCACAACGTGCTGACGGGTAGAAGAAAGGGCAGGTATGGCGGCAAACGACATTCCGGAACCTTGTACAGCAATGCAAAGCAAAGCTGAATTACAAATTACAAAAGTGTCTTTTGGGTCTAGCAACCTACAACGCCATATGCAACGGACGCCAAACTCCAGGGATATCTTATAAACCAAAACTAAAAACCATCACCCTCTTTCCACTCCCTCCCTGCTTCCAAAGCACGATTCCGGGGATCCTTTCCCCGAATCTCTGCCTCGTGTTTCAACTTGTCTAGCAAAGGTCGCAAGCGGTTGATTTCCTTCATATACTCCTCATTCATGCCTGGTTCAGGCATTTCCAGCGTCTTCAACGCCTCCTCGTCGCCGTTCATCCGGGCATCTTCCATGGCAAAGCTTTTCCTTTCCCAAGCCTTGAAATCTTCCACGTTGTCGTTGAGTTCGTTACTGAGAGCAACGAAGTTGTCAAATTCTTCTTCGCCGCCAAAACATGTCCCGTACTGATCGCATAAACAAATGTGCTGCTTGGGACAGAATACGTTTTGGCCAGTGAAGACGAATTGCCAGACATATTCCCAGATGCGACCGCTGAGAGCGTCCGGCAGGCGCGTGTTGAAGAGCCAATCACGGTACCAGATATATTGTGCATATGGCTTTGCTTGGATGCGTTCTCTCGAGAGGGCAAACTGGGCGCAGCATGGTTGCGCAAGAACGGTGGGTATTTCGTCGAGAGGAAAGATCTCGCTCCAGGACTTTGCAAGGAGTAACTCCTCTGGCTTATTAGGATCCTTGTCCGTCTTGCCAGGATGCATCCAGTCCGGGCAACCAGGGCCCCATTTGCACCTCATATTTACATAGCCTTCCCTCCACACGCGCGGTCGACTAAGTCGACTTATGAGGAGATGTGCGTCGCTGGCGAGCAGCTCGTCATTGTGCCATGCCAACTGATGCGCGTGCATGAAAATGGCGACGTCGGGGAGGTTATCATAGTTGTCAATGATCCATGTCAGGTATATCATGACTTCGTGGCCCTTGTTCTTGGGAGGGTGCAACGGGGCGGTCGGGTCGTCCGCGACGTAAATGGCCGTTTCCTGGTCCGGCAGCTTCTCTCGTATCCAATCCACATTTTCCCTCTTCGTCTTGGCAATGACCAGAGTCGACGTGTAGTTATGGCCAGCTGGCATTGGCGAGCCTGGCTTGAATACGGGTTTGGGGTTCCAATTCACATAGTCGGGATCGCTGTTTGTGCCTTGTGACAGGTCGGCGGTACCAGAGCTCGAAAGTGGCGCATCGCTACCGACATGATCCCCTAGTCCGACATGCTGTGGTAAGCCCCTCCACGCTTCGCTGTGGTGTATGTCCAAGAGGTAGAAGGCGACGACGAATACGGACCCGAGCAGCGCAAGGAGAGGAATCGCGTTTCTTCGGCTCATGATGCGAAAAGAACGGATGCGCAAGAGGAGTAAGTCGAGGAATCAAGACACTTGTCTCCTACACTTTACAATGTCAGTCGGCCATATTCACACGCTCGGTGCTTGTTGTGCTCACGGTGGAGTCGCCGCGCGGCACGAGAGGCCAGGGAGAAAGGGCCGGAGTCAGCAATGGGACCCCTTTGGGGTAGAGATAACGTTGGAGGATAATAGTGGGGGAACACACAACGTACAATACATTGAGCCGTAACACTTGCGGTCCCCGTCAAGGGACCGCAATGGCTGCCAACCCTTGACGTAGCTGGAAGTTGAAGGCCTTAGACCCCAAAGGCGGCCCGCTAACGTCTCCAGGGCCTGTGTCACATCCCTGTGTGCCAACTCGTACTATGGTCCGAGTTAGGGCCGCAAGCGGGTGCCCAGGCAGTAGATCCCCATGAGCAGTCCAGGATTTATTAGCCAGGTACAAGCGTCACAAGCATTATCACAAGCCTTTCAGCCTGGACATGATATCACCACAGGCAGAGAGAGAGAGAGCGGGAGAGGCGAGTGCAGACGAGGGAAAAGCATGCATTATACACTAACTAAATCGAGTACTGCGAATCACGTACATGACCCGAAACAAGCCTGAGCCTGAACCCAGCAGGCTGTTACTGCAGCTTACTTTTTGGCTTTGTTTGTTTGGTTATCTGACTGATCAAAGGGAGTCCAAGTCCATGTCGCAGCCGCAGCCATGGAGCCGAGATCATAGTGGCTTACCCATGACCCCGACAACACGTTGATGCAGGGGCCTAAAGAGGGGATGGAAAAGCCTCGGCTACAGAATAGATGCTTCCTACGGGTGGCATGCACATGTTCCATGTAGTCGACGGTCAGGATGGGGTGTGTGTTGTTGTTGTTGTTGTTGGCGTTGTTGTTGAGCAAGACACAAGACACGCGCGACAAAAAGGGAGGTGACACAAACAAACTTGGGGGAGGCACGCACCTGCAGCTGTACCTTACTGCCAAAACCCAGACACGCAGCATCTGGCCCCGTTTGCGTCGAGCAAACGTGACGCGTCAGCAAGCTATCGTCACGGATTCCGACAGGGCACAAAGAATCCATTGCAAAGCAATCTGCTTGTTCCGGTTATCGATGCATCTCAGGCAATCGTGACATGTTGGTGCGAAAGATACATTGCGACATAGCTGTGATAGTCCGAGGGGGATAATCTTAAGCCCTTTCTAGTTACGGGGTCGGGGGCTGTGCTGGCATGTCGCGGTCATGGTGGATGATAGTAAGAGTATTTAGACAGTGCTGGTCATGCGGAAGGTGGTGTGGACTGGTTACTGGACGTCCAGGTTGCATCGAGAGGCAGTAGATAGAAGTACAATTTGGTGGCGATCAAGATGACTGGTGCTCCCAAGGGCTATAGACGTTGCCCCGAAAGCATTTACCGAAGTGCTGAACCGTTTCTCCAAGGAAATTACCGAGCCGACCAAGGGCTAGGAAGATGTCGAGCTGCAACATGGCACACTGGGGAGAGTGCTACCTTGCGCTGCTGCGAACCATACCGAAGAACTTTTGTCGACCACTTTCCTTCTGTATGCGTGTGAAAGCCGAATTAAACTGAACCCAGTGAAGTAGCCATAGGACTACAGAAGTGAAGTGCTGAGAGATAGAGAGGCGCCAAACCGAGGAAGTCATACGAACCCTAACTTAGTACCGTTTGGGTTCTGCCTGGGTCAGCTGGGGAGCTAGCGGTATGAGCGATCGTAGTCACCCTCGTACGAGCGTCCTCCTCCACCACCACCACCGCCGCTGCCGCCATACGCCTCACGCGGGGGAGGAGCATCATAGGCACCAGCAGCTGGAGGAGGAGGTCTGTCGTAGTAGCCGCCTCCGCCGCCGCCGCCGCGACGGTCATCGCGCCCGCCATCCCTGCCACCGTCCCTGCCGCCATAGCTGCGGTCAGAGGCATAGCGGTCAACACCACGGGGACCATAGTCGTCACGACGGCCGCCGCCACCATAGCCGCGATCCTCGTACCGTGAGCCACGAGAGCCGTAGTCGTCACGTCGGCCGTATCCGCCGCGGCGGTCATCTGAGTAGCGATCACCGTAGCCGCGAGGACCGCCTCGTCCACCACGTCCGCCAAACTCTGCCAGGTCGTTAGTGCATCACGCAGGAATAACTACTTGGAGTATGCAGACTTACCACGCTTGGGAGGACCGTAGTACTTGCCCGGAGTGGGTGTGCGAGGACGCGCGCGGCGCGCCTTCTCGATGCTCAGTGTGCGACCCTGATGAACCTCGCCTTGTAGACCTTCCTTGGCGGCATCAGCCTGGTCCGACGTGACCATCTTGACGAATCCGAAGCCGCGAGACTCCTTGGTGTGAGGGTCGCGCATGATGTTGCACTGCTCGACCTCGCCGTACTTTTCAAAGAGACGCGTGACCTCTTCCTCGCTGAGCGTGGGATGGATGCCCGTCACGAAGAGGTTGGAGCCCGAGTTGCGGCTCTCATCGTCGTCGTTCCTGCGCTCTGGCGGTGGACCCCTGCGCAATATGTTAGCTAACCAGCTTTTCATCTCGCAGCGCACCCAGCCACATACCGGCTATCGCGACCTCCAGGCGAGGCGCTGCGGGCACGCGCGCCGTCGTCGCGACGGTCGCCACGGGGAGACCTGCTGCGGTCGCGCTCATAGCCGCGAGGCTCGTCTGCACGCCAGTCAGCTTTCACATTACCAAAGGCACAAGGCACAAGGACGCGAGACAAACCGTCGTAGCCGCGCTGTTCGTTTTCGTACTCCATGGTGATGATGGTGTCGTGGGGCGGGAGAGTTTGTGATAGTTGGTTGGTTGAGGAGAGGTGTGTTTGCTGAAGCTGGCGATTTTTTGGGAGCCGGCAGGGCTGATCGACGGTAGCCGCGTCTTGACTTAGTAAGCGTCGCGCTAGTACTAGCAGCGCGCGGCAAGGGAGTGGAGACGAAAACGGGAGATGGGTGAGAGAGCGATTGTGGACGGGGTCAAAGGTGCTATTTGTAGCTAAAGGCCGCCTTCGGACAAAGAAACTGCCAGCCTACTCCCCAGGCCAACCGACGCAGGTGAAGCCGGCCGATAGGGGCAGTAGCCGACGCCCTGGTCGCCCTGGCTGAGCCATCAACCCGCACAAACCATGCTCCTGAGGCGCCGCACCATTTTTTACTCTCAACGCGTGACGTACCAGGCAGCATTATTCGCAGTAAACTATAACCACATTCAACCTCACCCACGTCAATGCTGCTCCCTTGACTACTCTCCGCGTAACTTCATATAATGCCCATAGCCAACCAATTGCTCCCAGCCAACACGTCCTGCTGAAACGACCCATCGAGATGCCGTAGCTTGGTCTCAGCGGCCAAGCAAACACCATGCGCCAGAAAAATCCTCGTCTACCCACTTAAGGTAGTTATGTTACAAATGCAAAAGTTAATACAAAGCATGCCACAGACCGTGCATGTGCAAGAAGGGTATGAAACAAGAAATATCCATCCTCAATCACCATCCCCGCGACCGCTTCTGTCGCTTACGGGCGACCGCCTTTTTGATTGCAGCCACGTTTGAATCGGGTGTGTCAATCGGCCGCACTGGATCAGAGTCAGCCAGACCGTCTAGTTCGTCGTCGTCAAGCTCGCTCAGCTCCTCGCTCATGTCTCGGAGTACCTCGCGGCCCGTGTATCGCTCCTCGTATACCGTGGTTCCATGTATGTCGAACGTCTCCAGGTACCATGGAACCCCACCGTTACCCAGCGGGTTCAGAAGATTCTTCTCGGATCGCGGCGGAGTCAGCGGCTCCGGACGGCCGTTGACTTGAGCAGAAGTCTCTGCCATGACATCGCCTCGGGGCTGTCTGTTGGACACATGGAGCGCGTCTTGACCCAGCTGAATAGCGATAGCCGCCTCATCTGCCGCCTCGTCATGCACATGGTGTGCATACCCAGCGTTCTCATCAGGCGTGGGTGCAAGCTGCATCTCATCGGGCTTTTGAACCACCACGTTTGTTACTTCCTTGTCAACTGTGTCTCCCTGCGCCTGTACAGAGTTCGTTTGGTCGGTTTCTGTCGTCTGTCGGACAGTGCCGTCTTGTGAGTGCACGCTGGGTCTGCGTTGCAGCTTTTGGTTGAGAAGCGTCTCAAGGTCGGGCAGCTTCTCGTATGGCCGGCCAGCAAGTTCAGACTCTTTGCGAATCGCCTCTTCAAAATGAGGCTGCAACACTCTGGTGATCCGTTTGACCACCTTCTTCATCTCCTTCTGCTCGGCTGTCAAGCTGCTGTGGGAAACCTTGTTCAGCTGTTCTTCCGCGTCGCCGATGTTAGTGACAGCCGCGAAACCAAGTTCAGCACTCAGCACTGCCGCAACGTCGTCGTTGAATGTCTGCACAGAAGTGTAGTACTTCTCGTCGAGTTTGACCTGAAGATTATTGAACCCTTCGGTAAAGTAACCCCTGCTATCAAGCCTGTATGATTGTTAGTAAGAGTACCAAAGGCAAAAGATTAGTAACTTACGCTTGGGCTCGAGCGAGAATGGGCTGTAACAGCTGCGGAATAGGAAAGTAGATGCAATCGACAATCTGCTGCAATATTAGGACATCCTTGAGCTTCTCAGCTTCTCTTTGCTTGACCATTTCGCACAGTACGCGAATCTGTTCCATGTCATCTTCAAGGCGCTCGGCAAACTCGATGCGACGCTGAAGTCGAGGCCTGCCAGCTGCACCCATTCCTGCAAAGTTACGGCGTGTGATTTCCATAGATGAAAAGGCCTCCATCTGCAGTTGGAGGCGCTTCAGAAGAGCAGCGCCACGCCGCGACTCACGCTTCAAGGTCCAGTATTTGCAAGCCTCTTGCACAAATTCTTTCCGTTTGCGGACGTTGAACTTGATGAGGGTGTTCTCGACATTGTGATATACGGCCTGGGGGACTACAGGAGCTCCAGATGGCAGTCTCCAGGTCTTTGTGGACCCGCCACGCTTGCGCTTGCTGCCCGGACTTTCGTCGTCCGGTCCTTCGATGGAAGGCATAGCATGTGACGATCCGATAGAGAGAGCATATGCCTGGCTATCTGGCCATCGAATATGCCGCATAGTGTGTCGATAAAAAGCCTTGGCATCTGCTATTGCGCTTTCGACGTCATATTCTCGCTTCCAGTCTGATGGGGTATGTCGGTCGCAGTACGCTTTCAATACAGTCGAGTCAAGCGGGTTTGCGGACTGCGAGGACTTCATACGTAAGCATAATCTAGCCCTGCGAGCGCAGGTGACATGAAAGGCCTCGAAACAAGACTTGTGCCCGCATTGGATGCAGGCGCCCATCTTCTGTTTACAGATATAACAAGACTAAACTTTTGTTAGTACAAGTCGAACAGCAAGGAAGACGCTGATCTCACCAATTTCCACCGAGTTTTCGGGACCTTTTCAACATCCTGGACCGGCTCTTGAAAGGTTGCATTGCCGAGAGAGACTTCTGGAATCCACATTGCGCACAGCAAATGTGCCCACTTCATTGCCGTTGTTTGTTTGAATGCACCGTCGATGTTGGGACAGAATATGCAGCCCTGTTGAAATAATTAGTATAGTGCTGGTAAGACAGACAGGGAAAGGACCTACCGGAAGTTCACTAACGGGAGTACCGCGCCCCACTAGCTGACACCGCCTACAGAGCCACTGTCCTTCTGGTATGAATGGCACGCCGTAGCACTCTTGATGTACCGCCAGATCGCACCCGTCACAAAATACTATCGCGTTCGTGTTCTCGCAGTCGCCGTCGTCGCAAATGGCACACTTGGTGTCTTGTTCCTCGCCTTGCCCAGCAGGCTCACCATTGACGGCGGCTGCACTGCTAGAACGTGGTCGATGCGTTTGGGGTGGCTTTGGGTTTGGCTTGGGTATGCCTGTCACATGTTAGCGGTCGTGTCAAGTGTAGATCTGCCGTATGCCCAACTTACGTTTTTCAAGCGCATGCCACTCCTTCTCAATCTGAGTAATGGTGACTTCGAAAATTGCAGGTTTGATACCTTCTACGCCCTCCTCTTTCCGCTGCATGTTAAGTGCCTCCAGCCATCGATCGTCCTGCTCGTCCATGTCGTACTCGACACGACCTACAGCAACTGCGCCGGCAGTGCCCTCTGCCTCGGTTTGCAGGGTCAAATCTAGATCCTCTTCGATGGAGCCTTCAGGCAGCCGGATCAAACTGTTCTCAGATGGCCGTGTAAAAATCTCGCTCTCCTGGTAGCCGATGTTTGCCATTGTCTTGTCCACATAGTTGACCTTGACTCCCTCGCTCTCCTCGTGCTCTTTGAAGGGATCGACCTGGCGCACCGAGGGTTTAGGCAGGTTCAGCTTCTCCCTCGGGTTCATCGTCGGCAGAGGGTTGATTCGCGGTCGCGGAGGTGATCCAAGCCCAGCAAGCATCGAATCCTTGTTGCGTGGTGGCCGGCCTGGACGTCGTTTTGGCGTGACAAATGCGCCTGAGCCGTTGACTGCTAAGCTCGCATCCTCTTGTTCAGCCGTGTCCACCTGCTGTGCCCGCAGGCCATCGAGCACGGCAGAGAGGCCACTGTCGACAGCATATTGGCCAGTAGAGGAGCCATTCAGCGGAGTGCCTGAGTCACTATCTGCAGGGCTCACGCCGTCGATCAGATCTGCGGTGTAGACGGGGAACTCTGCATCAATGTCAAGATCTGGATGGAATTCGTCCCAGGACCTCTCCTCGCGCGGCTTGTAGCCATCGTTTTGAGCCACGGCGGCGGCAACTGCAGCGGCCGAACTGGAACGCGGTCCAGCTGGCGGCCTCTCGCGTCTGGGGCGTGAATATGAAGGCGAGGCGGCAGATATGGACAAGCCTTGTCTCTCGGCGTTGAGACGTCCTACACGGCCGCGAGGACCTGTGTACGCGTATCCCCCAGGGCCAGTGCCTCCTACTGGTGTTTCCAGTCCTTCGTCATCCACGTATCTTCCCCCGCCTCCTGGTCCTCCCGGTATGTACTTGCGCCGCTTGCTGGGAGGTGCCGAGTCGGATATGTGTCGCCGCGGCGGTCGGGTGCTTCTCACGCGTTGTCGTGGAGTGTCGGGAACAGGCGCCATGTAGAGGATGCGGAATGTGTCCAGAAGCCAGCAAGGGTGAAGTTGGGCGTCGCGAAATGACGCGCCCGCGCCTGTGCCGTCTGGGGGGGAGCTACAGCAATCGCGTAATCACCAGGCAACCAAGGTTGTCTCTACCGTGTTCATCGATTCAAGAGCCGGCGATGGGCGGTGTGCAGAGGGGCGTTGGCTGCAAGACGTGCGCGATACTGAGATGCGCCTACTTGGAGGTGCAAGCCGGGGACGTCGCATATGGTTAGCGTGCCAAGCATCAGGTGGGTTGCCTGCATGCCCCCATCTGGTAATAGTTCGCACCTTCCCGTTCGCTCCATTTCTCCTGCAGCCATGAACACGCAATGATTTCGGCTCTAGCCGCCGGCAGTCCGTCCATCTCCATCGCCAACTACTTCCAAGTGCCTATTCCGACTTTCTTCTAACGTCTACCCACGTTATCTCGTTTCGCATTTACTTTCAACCATGGATGGGTGCATGCTAGAGTCCACAAACGACTTCGGGGCGAGAACGTAGGCTACCGAGGTACCTTAGTCTGTGCTGTTGCAAAATCTTCTATTACACCCAGATATTCTATTCCTAGCTTTAGCCGATCCTGCACGACGGTAGACGCACGTGCGCACTTGGATCGATATGAACCTGCATACTGGTCATCGTGTTTGCCGTCATCACCGGTAGTACCACCCGGACTCATAGCGATTACCATAGCAATCAAGCTCCCCCGCTTCTGCATTCACTTGCTTCCTCATAATCGTGATATTCCCCGCCCAGTAACCTTCAACATCGGGATCGACTTCTCCTCTTTGGACCAACTCACTGTACACAGCCTTCCTTTCTCTTCTGAAGTTGCCAATCTCCCCCACTACATCTAGCAGAGGTCTCGCAACAACTATCTCTTCCTTCGGCGCTGTTCTTGACACGGTTTGGCTGGGAGCAAGCTCAAGGCCGCTCATAGCTGCCAAAGGCAAAGAGCGACTGGTCTGATAGCCTGGTTGCCCACATTCCTCGTCATCGAAGAAGGAAAAGTCGTGCGTTGCTGCTTCCCAAAATGCTTCCGAGTCTGCGTCTTGAGTAGTCGACTTTGTGGGATACGCTCGCCAACTGCTGGATATCTTCTTCGGTGCTGCTTGTGGGGGCGCCATTTCCAATACAATACGTCCGAGTGCGAATAGGTTGCGTGCATATTCATCTTCAGCGATTGCACGATTGCGCCCGGGTGGTAGTACATAACTATGTCTAGCTCGTTGCCGCGCAATCATCTCTTCTTCAGACGCATCCCTGATGAATTGAATGATCCGATCGATCAGAGACCTGTCCGTAGTTGTTGTAGGCACGTCGGTCAGGACAAGAGTGTGAAGTTTCGGTAGCATTCCGGGACGCAAGCAATTATCTTTAGACTGTCGGAAATCCAACCTAGCTTTTCGATCCTCGACGTGATAGAAGGAAGCCGCACGTGACCTTGCTCTATAATTCTCCGTTTGCCCATATGGCATGTTGCTGTCAGATGTAGCAGAGAGAGGCGAGAGACATGCGCTTGGGTCAGATAGAGCTGTTGATGGCTCGGTCTGATAATTTTTGTCGTTTCTGTCTACGTGAGGTCCTAGAGTGAAAGATCGTATCACATGGATTGGCTCTGGAGCGTACTCAGGACCTCGGTTGACGCTACATGGTCGAGAAGTAGCGTCAATCGCAGGACCCTCTCTGGTACTTGTTCTAAGCCCCAATTTGTCTTCCAATGCTGTTGAATCAATATCAGAAGTTTTGGGAGCTGGAGTTGAGCCGGGGAGTTCAACAGCATAGGATGAGTCTCCAGAGACTTCATAGACAGTTGTGAACTGAGAGTCAAGCTCAGGCATTGATGGCTCAACTGCGTCTAGCTCGTGTGCATCAGAAGGCCTGTAGGTACCTAGATCTCCACAAAGTTCTCCTCGTGGTAAAGCACCTGTCATGACAGGAGGAGCATCCTCGGTGACGACCTGGTAATTGATTCTCAAGTACTTCAATCTGGGCGACGCATACTCGGACAGAATAGGAATCAGCTTTGCTACACCGGGTAGCTTTACCTCATGCTCTATTGTTTCCATAGTAGCGGGAGCAGGGCTTTTGATGGTGGCAGACAATATGCCTGCATCCAGTACCTGCAAGCGTCCGGACCGCAAGATTCCCGATATGCCTTCTATCGTGATGTTGTTGTTCGAGAGATAGAGATGTGATATACCATCTCTTGTTTCTTCGATTGAAAGACTGCCTATGAAGCCTTCGGTGAGCTTCTTGCGAAGATGGCTTACGATATTTTCCGTCTCGAATACATCCCCTTCATCGCTTGGTCGCTCAAGTTCAACCGGTGGCAAGGGTCCGTGAAAGTTGTGTGCTGCGATGACCGTCTCTTTGAGACAATGCTGAAGTAGGAGCCGTGCGCTGCCATCGGTCAAATCGTTATCACTGATGTCAAGGCTTCTGACGCGATTTCCAATCCCCGATGCAATGATCGAAAACTCGTCATCTCTTAACCCCAATCCTCTGAGATTGAGAACACGCAGGTTGCGGAGGTACGTGAGCGTCCGAAGAAAACCCTTGTCTTTTGCAGCTACTGTCTTTGACAAATCCAAAGAGACAAGGTCTGGGAAATGTGGTAATGCTTCCGTAAGGCCTGTTGATGTAGCGTTGGTACAGCCCGAGGCATCAAGCAGACGCAAGCTGAAAACTGGGAAGATGTTCGGCCGGGTAGACTTCCATCGTAGGCTTGGGTATCGCAGGCTTATGAGAGAAGCATGGTCAAAAAATGGAAGGCCATCGACAATCAAGCATTGGAGACGTGGTAGGTATTCGAGGCAGTCACGCAGCCATTCCGCATGCGGCCCATCGTACAACTCTGCATGCGCTGGGGGGAAATGTAAAGTATGTGTGAGTTCCCGCACAAAAGTACGCACGTGCGGCAAAGTACGCTTGAATCTTGTGAGTGCCACTACTGACGTGTTAGCAAGCATGGAGTTGGCTTTACCGATTGTCCATACCATAGACGGTATCGTTCTGCACCCCAAAGTGCGAGGCAGGACTTCCCCAAAGATGCCGTGTGAAGATATCGTGCCATTTCCGACATACCAGCGCTGTAGAGCAGAGATCGTTGGAATTCAGGTACGGTGCGACGAGTATCCAAGGGTCGCGTTGGATAACGCTTTCGTACGAGGGGAGCAAATCATCCATTGTCAGTTCGGTAGGAGCGATTAGTGAAAAAACGGCTCAATGTTATGTAACATGGCCTATCTTGACACTATGCAGCTTATTGAATGCAATCAAAAGAGAAGCAGACATTCCCAAGTTTGAATTTCTTATGGTAGGCTGTGTTGTGTGGCAGTGTCGCCGCAAGTCAGTCAGCTCTAGGCCCCCAATGATGTTATTCCAGCAAGCTCAGACTAGTTATTTAACCTCGGTACGATTGCATTGCATGGCTCTAGTGTGCAAGGGACCAAATCAACACAGAACCTCTGCTAATAAAGAAACCAGGCATAACTTCGTCAACGTCGATCGTATAACTAGCATGGGGAGTGATTAGTAATCGGCGTCGCAAGGGCAGCCGCTTTATCCTTGGCGACCAAGGCTGCGAAGTATAGCTTGGCCTTCTTTTGGAGCCCTAGTCTTCTCCAGCTCAAGATCACAGGAGCGCTGTAGGCCTTGTTTCTCTATACTCAAGCGTTTCTAGCGCTCCCGCTTTCCGTGTTGCCTGGTCGGCCTCCTCTCGGGCCTCTGCCTGCTGCAGGTAGTCGTACGAGTCACGGATACACGCCGACCATTGCTGAGCATTGTTCCGGAACATCTCGCTTTCCAGGTCCTCTGCTGTATCCGGGCGCGGAACCGGCATCGCAACGGGGAAAGAGGCAGGGGAAGAGCACCTATACTTAGGGTATGGAGCTACCTACGTAGTATCACGCGGCCGGCTGGGAATAGGTACTGGTATCGGGATATGATTCACTACATATGGCTGGCAATACAGGCTGAGTAATTGACAGGACTTGGCTTAAGGAACTACGAGCGGAACCGTGGCCGCGGGTTTTCTCTACAGGCTCCGCGCGGCCAATCAGCGCCGTGACACCTTTAGCAACTCTTAGTACCGCTTGCGGTGCGACGATAAAAAGGGATCGTTGGTACCGCCATTGACTCTGCGTAGATGGACGCTAACTGCGATGCTACGACAATAAGGAACTGGTGGTTTCAAGAGTTGATGCGATTTTTAAGCAGGGTAAATAGAATTATATATTACTTGGGTCATTCATTATACGCAATCGATGCCAACGATAACTCTTCTTCCCTCTCCATTCACACCTACTGAGAGCTGACAGGGGTATCTGGGGGAGGGGCAACTCCGGTAACAACGAGCGCAGTCGTAGGGACCATGGTGAAGTTGAGTGGCCGCGAGACAAACTGGTTGTACTTGGCCTCGTGTAGGGCAGTGTAGTTGGTGCCGGGGCTGCGATAGCAAGTTAGTTAAGGGTGCCAATCACAAGGAACAAGTGGGAGTTATTGAACTTACAGGTCGTTGGAAGGTGCCTTCTGGAAGCTGACTTGGATTCTCTGAGGATAGTCACTGCCAGCATTCTCCCTTAGTGAGAGCCTAGCTGCGACAGTGTGGTCGAGGCCCTCGAGAGTCTTGCATTCTGTGTAGGTTGAAGGTACTGTGAAGCTATTTTCGTATCCCTGCTCGTATCCTTGACAGTAGGCTTTTACGCCATCAATCTTGCCCTCCACTGACGGCACGGTGACGTTGAATAGGTAGTAGCAACCCCTACGACCGCAGCCAGCCTCCCAGTGCTCCACCTGCCAGGTCCAGTTTGGGTAGATTGGTTCTGGGACCTGACGACGAGCGACGGGGCCCGCGATGGCCGAAGAAGCGAAAAGAGCGAGTGTGATGAGGGAAACCATTGCGAAATGAGACTTGGGTTGTTGATTGTTGGTAAAGAGTCGAGGGAGTTTGAGTTGGATGGAGAAGGGACAGTGGAGGAGAACGAGGACCTCATATAATGTTCAATCGTGCCTAGGGCCGACTACGAAAGCTCTGGCAATGAATTGTTCTCCGACCATTACATACTACACCCCGCCCCCTCCTACCGGGTGCCTAGCGTGGTTTTATTTGGTAGATCTTGCTACTCTAGGATAGATAAACGAGAAAATTGCAGGTTAGTAAGAGCAAAGGCCCTTTATTTTACGTGTTAAGTAGCTTTAGCGAGTCTAAGGGAGAGAAAAATAACGCTAGAAGCCAATCATACGCATAGAAGGGTCCGGGGGAGGGGGAGATTGTACACCAAAAATAGCATCTCGTATAAGTAGAAATGGAAAGTTTATCTGTCGTGGTGTTCGACGTCACGATGCGTCGAGACCACCAAGATCGCCACCCAAGCCAACGCTTTACGGCAAGCAAGGTAACATGAGGTCAACACCAATACGATGCACTAACACGGGTGAAGCACAAACGGTCCAGATGACAACTATATTTGGGAAAGTTCCGTCGATTCCCATGCAAGACAAGTGGTGAATAGCCTGCTTTAGCCGGGGAGAAACGTTAGGAAGAGAGAAGTCAGTCGGGGACCACAGGATGGCCTGTCCGCACTCGCTCCCGTGGCAAAGGGGCGGTAAGTAAGTAAGAAATGACGATTGGCGCATGAGCGTGTACATAGGTACATATTTGCCATGCTCCAACTATCGCATTCCGCCCCGTCTTTGCTCTGCAAAACAACCGCAGGTCGGTTGAGTAACATGGCGTCCAAAGACGACGACAATTACCCCGTTTCTGCGTTTTCAGACTTGATTGTGTCCATGCCGCCGGTACATCCCGGAATTGCACACCAAGGGTCACATCGGAGGTAAGATTGTTCAAAGGCGATACTTGCCCGCAAGGTGCGCATTTCGCAAGTGCTTTGATGACATGACACGGACGATGCAGGAATAAATAGTTAGTCGGTTCAGGGGGGGTACCGGTACGTTGGAGCCAGGCCGAGCCCCGACGAAAATAACGAGGTCGAGAACACCAAAGCACGGCCGAGTCGACACCGCAATGTTTTGTTGGCATGCTTACCGATGAGCTTGTGCAGGTTCCTGGTCCTAAGAGTTCGTATCCCAACTTCTCGCCGACTGGAATCAAAGCCGTGCCTCGATGCGACATCTCTCGGTGTACAGCATTCTCGTTTCGTCATCTGACGCAGTACCGACAGAGGCCACTCCTGTTGATGAGAGACGCCAGCGAACATTGCTGATTTTCCCGGTACGTTGTTACAGAGTGGTGCCGGCTTGCGGCACCGGATTAGGTGTTATTGCAGCCTTTGCGATCGCATGTGCAATGGACCGGCGACCCGAGTTCCTAGGCCAGAGCCATGATGTCTTAATACATGTAAGCGTAGGTATACTTGCTCGGCCATTCACAATCCGTCATCGCACCCGCCGCTGTTCAAGCTGTCCATGAGTGTTGTCGCCAACTCGAGCCTCGCAGTGCTTCTCGCCTCTTCCAGTAGAGCTGAACGCAAGCTAGTCGGCAATGTGTACAAGAACGATTGAAACATCGTGTCTAGCACTTACCGAACACGCTGGAATTCATAACAGTCTCCACTTCTTGACAACAAATAGCAGGGAACGGGCCATTGTGAGTAAGAACAATCTTTTTTGTAAGATTACGAAACGCTACCGGATGGTCGGGCAGATGACAGGCAATGGAAGTACATTTGAGAGACTCACTGCAGGGAACTGCATAGGGCGATATCTGAGCTGAATGGTGTCTTATCTTACATCACGGCTGTCCGTGCTCAATTGACAACATCCATTATTTCACTCGCAAACTTACTCCTCGCTCTTATCCTCGGCCCGTATAGGACCAATATCCACGGTACCACTGTCAACAGCGCACCGATTCCACCCAGAAGACTGCTTGCAGGGGCGAATCCAAGACGCGTGTACATTTGAGTTGTTATGAGCGGGAAAACGCCACCTGGGCTGAAGTCAGTTTCTGCATACAATCGAAAAGACGTACATGACTGACCAAGCATGTTTCGGCAAAAGGACTGCGCTGCCAGTGCAGAGCTTGCATAGCGATGGTACGTATCCGCGAGATAATTGAACGTGGCTAGGTAGATGGAAAAGATGCCAACGGTAGCAATCCCGATGGCAATGGCTGGCACGATCCAAGGTATTGCTGGAAAGCTTGTCCAACCAAACATGAAGAGGCCAATTGGCATGCAGGCACTCTCTATGCATGCGAAATAGAGGCGACCTTCCGGTGTATCCACCAGTTTACCGTTTCGCTTCGCAATCCTCTCCTGGTAGATTGAAAGGACGGTAGAGAGAATACTAGCTATGCTCATAGATGCAAAAACTGCATTGGCTTGTTGCAACGAGAAGCCGTGATTGCTCTGAAAGACCAGAGGGATGGCGGCCAGTGTAAGGTAGAGTACTGCCCATGAAAACGCCACCCAAAGGGAAAACCAAAACACCACTGGCTCGGTGAAGAGTAGATGGAACGGGCGGTATAGAGAAACGCTAATCATGGTACCAAGAGAAGCACGCTCTTCATCAGACCGCACTTTCCAGCGCAACCGTTGTGATGTTTTGGACATGCCTTTCTCATCGCTGGGAACTTGGAGACCGTAGTACCCTGCCGCCTCACGGGCCTCGTACCATTTGTTGAGGCACCTCGCCTTACGAGATAGAAGAACCGAGCCACGCGTTTCCTTGAACACAACACAGATCAGTGCAACCATCATTCCACATGAGATGGCTTGTACGTAGAATATCCACCTCCATGTCGTGTTCTGTGCAATGAAGCCACAAACAAAAGGCCCGAGGGATGTGCCAAATAAGGCGCTGCCGGAGAACAAAGCCATTGGGGTGTTCCGGTCTTGAGTGTGGTATATGTCAGATACCACGCCACCAACCATGGTCGAGAAGGTAGATCCACCGATACCTAGGAAGAAGCGTGCGGCGAGCATTCCACCGTAGGATTGTGTAAGACCAGAGCATAGCTGGCAGATGACGACAAGAACACCCGAGGCGAGGAAGACGGGTCGGCGGCCGTTGATTTCGGAGAAGGGTGCCAAGACCATGGGTGCGAAGGCAAAACCTGTCGTGAAGGTTGTAATACCGACTAAGGCGGCAACACTACTCACGCCCCATTCTTGTGTCATTTGATATACACCTGGACTGTATGCCCCGGCGGAGAATGCAGTGAGGGTTGTGATAAGGCATGATATCCACACCGTAAACTTCTTTCTCTTCTCTGACCAGTCGAAGGGGTTGGTGTATTTGACGAGATTCGGAGGCTCGGGTGGTGGCTCTTGGCCGTATTGCGTCGCGTGAATGGTACTTGGATGTGGAAGCTCGGTGTCGAATGTGAGATAATGCCAAACAATCCCTGCCTCTCGCAAATCCTCTCGTAACTCGTCATGGCCACTGCTCTCTTCTATCCTGCTGTATTCTTCTTTTTCTATTTCCTTTTGTAACTCTCCGGCGGGGTCGTAGCTTCTTGGTCTTCCAGTGGAAGTGGAGCGCATTTCCGAGTGTGTTCTTATTCCCGCCTTGCTGCAATCGGATACCCCGAGCTCAGAACCACCAGGAAGGTTGATCTCCGGGTTGAAAGACATGGGGAGCCAAGTTTTCCTTTCAGACTGAGAGGTCAGGCATCCGTATGGGAAGTAATGCGATGCATGCGTTTGAGGAAATGGAAACTGGAGATGTAGCTCCAGCGACGATAGCAAAAGATGCAGTCTTGATAGTTTGGCGGGTCGACCATGGCCCGCTAGCTCGCAAGGAGCCGACCTGCGTCTCCACGAGCAAATGGCGGTAGACTACACCCACTATTGATCCAGTGGGCTGGGCGGACGTTGTTTGTATTGGTCGGAAATAGGGCATGGCGTCCATTACTCAAGCCCATTGTGCATAAGGCGTAACGAAGCCGGTAACGTCTTCCGTTGTGATAACCTGCTGAAAATTTGTTTTCCCCGTCCTCTCCGCCTTTCTCCAGACCAGGATACGGGGCGGGCGATAGTGCACATGTAGAGGGCATGTCGTCGTTGAGAAACACGGCCAAGGCCTGGCTAAAGCCAAGGTTTGTAACCAATACGTAATACGTAAAGCGCCTCGGTTCGAAACTATCTTGGAAACAATGGTATAGACCACGTGAGCCAGCCGATCAGATGCGTCATGTGGGAGGGTGGTGACTCGTGGCTAAGCCTAGCTCGGACGCATGTATGGCTCGGGCAGCACCTTCATCATCGCACATGCTATTACCGATTTTGGACGTACTGTACTGTGTTGTCTGTTGTAGTCAGCGACATAGTTTGGTAGTATCGTATCCGCCACAAGTGCAGTATAGGTTAAGCTGATGCTACGATAATGCCGTGGCAATTGTTGATAGAAGGAGTGATGAAGCAATGGATTCCCATAGAACATGACACATTGATGTCGCACCCAAGCATTCTAGTTATTCAAGACTACAAGATGTATAACGAAAGAAAGCTGTTGTTGTAAACAGTCGTGGTTATCGCGCAAAGCAACGAGTACGAGCACGAGCACGAGCACGAGTAGCAGACACGGCAAAAGATGACGCCATCCAAAGTGACAATTGGCCTTCACTCCAACTCACTCCAGCTGATGAGAAATCATCGAGCTTGGAGCTGACAGCAACACGTCGTGCCTCTGTCCACGCCGTCCAACCCGTCACCGCCGGAGATGTGGCGTCTCTGATTCGCCTGCTCGCCCAAGGGCCGAATGAGTGAACGGCAGAAAAGCGTGATGGAGCAATTGCGCAATGTACGCTAAGCTATAATTGTCGTGTTCAATGGTCGTGAAGGTCCTCAAGAAGACAAAAAGCGCCCCTCAACCCCGCAACATCTTCTCTTCTCACTCAAGACAAACAAATAGTCCTACCTAGACGCTCAAGACATATTTCACGTACCTAGCGCACGCGCAACCCTCACAGCAGACTACATAACAAGGTATGCAGGTTGCATGCGACTACCCCGCCACCCCTCATGTTCGCGCTTCTGGCTGAACTGACAACGCGCAGACCTCACCATGGCCGACCGATCAGAGCCTCTCCGCCTAGGCAGCACTGCGCCCAACTTCAAGGCCGAGACGACCCAGGGACCCATTGACTTCCACGAGTTCATTGGCGACAACTGGGTCATTCTCTTCTCCCACCCAGAGGTAATGCGCGCGCACTCCCCTACGAACCAGCACGTATAACAATTACTAACAACGACGCAGGACTACACCCCCGTATGCACAACCGAACTAGGAGCCTTTGCAAAGCTCGAGCCTGAGTTCACCCGCCGCGGCGCCAAACTCATCGGCCTCTCCGCAAACACGGTCGACTCGCACGATGGCTGGATCAAAGACATCAACGAGATCTCGGGCAGCAACCTCAAGTTCCCTATCATCGGCGACAAGGAGCGCAAAGTCGCGCTGGCATACGACATGTGAGTGGAACAAAAGTCTTGGCAAATCGCGCCATTTTGCGACTCATCTGACTGAAATTCTGTTAGGATCGACCACCAAGACGCTACCAATGTTGACAGCAAGGGCATTGCTTTCACCATTCGCTCCGTCTTTATCATCGACCCCAAGAAGACCATCCGTCTTATTCTCAGCTACCCTGCTAGCACTGGTCGTAACACCGCCGAGGTCCTTCGTGTCCTCGACAGCCTGCAGACTGGTGACAAGCACCGCATTACCACCCCAATCAACTGGTAAGTCCAATCCTCGTTTGACTTGTATAAGAAGTAAATGCTAACGGCTTGTAGGGTCCCTGGTGATGATGTTATTGTCCACCCCGCCGTCAACAACGACCAGGCCAAGGAGCTCTTCCCAGACTTCCGCATCGTCAAGCCTTACCTGAGGTTCACACCCCTGCCCAAGGAGAAGACCACTGCTGCGTAAAGTGGTATGGTCTGAGGTCTTGAAGGGAACACGGACATGGAAGCGAACATTCAGTATATAGGATTGCCGAAGTAAACATGTCGATATCAGTCAAGGTACATAATTATCTATGAAATATACCAGATTTGAACAATAAAAGCATGGCCAACATGAATACGCTTACGTCATATCCTAACCGACAGTTTCAACGTGTGAACAACCAAGTATGAGGCACCATGGAAAACCGTGCCTACTTACTCACCTACCGTCAAACTCCAAGCAACATATTGTCAACAAACGCAATATCTTCGTCACGCCTCACGCACCCAAGTAACAAAATCCCCTACCCATCCCCCTAAATAAATGTATCAGACCCCTCCTCCCCACCCCAAACAGCAAACCTCGGAAACCCAAACTCACCACCATCCTTCGCATCCAACATGTGCTTGCGAAACGGATTCGTCGACCTGGACGCACAAGACACCACCGACGTCTCCTCGCCTCTATCCAAAGACGCACCATCATCATCCGCACTCACACCCCCCTCATGTCTCAGCCTGCGCTTTCTCCCCCCAGCCGTCTGAGAGCTCGGCACAAGAAACCTTTTCACGTCACGGGTACCGTAGCGGGTTTCCGATGGTGCGGTGGAGACACCGTCGCTTTCGGTGTCGAGGCTGGTTTCTTCGCTCGTGGTGGTGTCGTAGAGGGATTTTGGTGTTGGTGTTGAAGCTAGGGATGAGGCGTATATATGATGGAGTGTCGTCGCTGTGGCTGGTTTAGTATCGTAGTGTGATTGTAGCGGTCGCATTCTCCCGCAGAAGAAAAGAACGCCCGACTAGGGCTTCGATATCGCTCTATACCGAGTGCGTTCGCTAGCGATGGTATTCCGGGGAGAATTAATGTGGATGCGTGACGTGGGATGATTGAGCGTCCAAGATGTAGAAGCCTGTTTCGTTGAGGTGGAATCGAAAACCCAGTTGCGTGGTTTTCCACAAGGGTGCTGTGGATGGCGATGTTGTCGAGGTGGGAAATTGGGGCTTGTAGTCTGCTTGGAAGAAGTAGGTTGTGTAGGGCTTGGTTGCCGAGCGAGGAAGTGGGTTTGGCCTTTGCCTGTGGGTGAGTTGGGTGGTTAGTCATGCAGATGCGGGAATGGTAGGGGGGGGGATACGTACGTGAAGTCCGAGTGTAGGTGGGTTTCCAACCGGCTCTTCGCAAACTGACGAGTAGCTCGCTGCTTAGGCTGAGCATGGGTGACTCCCAGAGTATGGTGCTGTGGACTATTTGTTCCTCGTTGGATTCCACATGTGGGTAGGGTATCAGCTGGTCATATGACGAGCTCTCGAGGTCTTGGAAAATGCAGTCTACACCTGATTCTGCGAGGGGTCTTTGCAAAGTTGACATCGCAAGCGAGTTCTTGTTTGCTTTGGCTGGTACCACAATCAGCTTGTTGCGACTTGTTGCTTATAGTTGAGCTATGGAGATCTTCTTGATGGATGCATCGAAGTGACTGGACTGTGCAAGCTATCACGACGTCCAGGCCGAGACCGAGCATAGTCACCATGTCTGTCCAGATATCTATCAGCTGTGTATTCTGTAACGTCGATGCTCCGGCTTCCCTCTGAAATACGACTTCGACGAACCGTACCCTGATTGTTTTGATCTGATTCTGATCGCTGCTCTTTGACTACTCGGAGAAGCTCTTCGTAGCGCTCAAGTTGCTGTTTGTGAGCATCCTCGATTTTCTTCTTCTCTTCGGCTACTTTGGTTGCAGCTTCCTCTCGTGCTCTCTTATCTGCTTCTGATTGCGCAAACCTCAGTGAAGTATCTGCTGCTTTTTTAGCGGCTTGAGCTGCAGCTACTTCCTTTGCAACTAATCCCCTTGCTCTGCAGCTCTGAGGTCCATCGTTGTTCTCTCTTCTCTCCACTTGGCTTCCATCTTCCGTTGCTCTTCTCTTTGCTCAACAATGAACCTTTCAAGGTGCCTTAATCTCTGTTCATCATGTTTTTACGCGTGCTTCATTTCTGTTAGTTGTTCCTCAGTCATTGCAATTTCTCGTTGCGCCTCGGCCTCTGCGTTCGATGTCAACAATTGCTCGAGCCTTGCAAATCGAGCGTCAGTGACAACAGTCTTGTATTCCTTCCCATTTTCTTGATAATTTAGTAATTTTTCCAGTTTAGATAGAATGCTGTTCTCTTTCCTGGTGGTGTCGAAAGGCGTAGCATTTTTTTTCGCAGAGACTCAGCAGGTTCCGTAGGTTACTGTGGTGGTGGTGGTACAGCAATTGTGAGTGGAGCCTACAGGTACATAAAATCATAATCCCGTGATGGTGGCCAGTAAGAGTCGTAAGGAAGAAGTATCGGTGGATGATAAGGTAGATTTGGTGCATGGAAAGGAAGATGTACAGGAGGTGGTTGTTTCCAAGGAGGTACATATTCTTCAACGGAAGGTTATCTGTAGCCAGGCTTGAATGGGTTTCGAGAGTCTGAATCGTGAGGGTTTGTCCGCCTTGGCATTTCATTGTAAGTAGTGGTGCTTTCCTCGCTATTCATGGAACGAACACTGGGGGCCATTTTCCCATGATCGGCTTGTGTTGGCCATGTCTTGTCCGATTGATCCCTGGCAGTCGTAGACCGCCGACGGGATCTACGCGAGGGAGGATCCAAGGGCGGGCCAGATTCGTGTACGTTGGGCAGCGGGCGCCTTCTCTTTCTATCAAGTACCCTGTCGTGTGCAGCTTGCCGAACTTCAGCAGCGTCCTTGTCTTCTTCAGCAAGCATTTCCCAATCCTTAAAAAAGGATATATCCGCATCTATTGTCTTTTCAACCATAGACATGACGTCGTCTCTCCAATCATCGCCACTTTCGCGGGTTGCACTGAGACTGATTTGATCAGGAGACAACGTAGTCCACGCGTAGAGCAGTCTGTCAACCACTTGACTGGGTTCTGTTTATCTGCTCCATACTATCATCTCTTTGCCGTTGACGTTTATAGATATGTTCGATTCAGTAGTTATGGAAGAAAGAGAAGCTTCCGAAGGCGGATTAAGATTGTCGGCGTCTTCAACAGATGTCTGATGTAGTAGACGTGCTGGTGAATCTGGTGTCTCGGGTCTGAATACAAGACTATACAGCCATGTTGCAGTGTCGAAAGAATCAGCCTTCTTAATATCTAACTCTGCGGCTATATGTGGGTGTTTCTCGGTATTGTTCTCAATCTCATGGCGCCGTGCATCTTCGACTACTTGTCGGTTCGCCCGGACTGCGCTTTCAACGATTCTGCGACAAAGATTGGCCTTTGGGGTATTGCGAATTTGTACGTTGAAGTTCGCGTCGTTGTATCTGTAGGCGTTAATACTCGACAAGATAGAGGGCGTTTTGTATTCCTCACGGCCTAATAATTTCTTCTCGTGCGAGTCGGACAATGTTCAGTTCCAGTACAAGAGCAACTTTGATCCCCTCGATCTTCTTTAAAAGACTTTTGGCTTTGGGTGCTTGATGAGCCACTTCAGCCTCGCCAGCTTATGAGGAGAATCGATGAGCTTCCTCAATTCTGCATCAACCTCGTTGTAACGCAATATGATACTGCGTGTCCTCTCGAAGAGCTCAGGCTTGCACAGATTCTTGTGACCACCAATGATGTCTGCAAGCATCTGAAGGCTCTCGGCCAAAGATTGGGTCTCTCGTGCTATCTCAGCAATCTCAACCGGAGCGATTTTCAGGGTTTGCGCTACACTAAAGAGAGCGAGCGAGGATTGAGCTGCACCTGCGCCAATGGTGAGCGCCGAGGCAATGACGCCCACTGCTTCTGCGTTTTGGATGTGAATCCGTGAACGATGGTTCAGTAGCTGTGGAGGAACATGTTACTGCGCGAGACGGATGGATAGACCTGCACAGCCCCCTCCCTGTGCTGCCATTGGGGCCAAAACTCTATGCACTCTTGTGTCTCTGCAGCAGACTGCAGGCGATGGCTTAATAAAGTGTTTCCTGAATCAATTGAGCGACGTCTCAAGGCTGAGCTGAGGCTAGTCGAGGCGGATCAATATGCGAGACCTCTAAGCAGTGGCTTGCATGCATCTGAGCATTGCGAAAGATCACATATTGCAGGTAATGCGGGAATCCCGACCGATTTCCTCTCGAGAGTATCTGCATTGTTCGACATGGAGGCCTTGTTTCTCATTCGTGTGTCGAAGTGGGGCAAGTATCTTGCAGGAATGACGGGTTCGCGTTGACTGGTGATTATGGCTTACCTGAAACCTGCACCGATGATGGGTAGCGAAATATGATGTAGCCCTAGCCTAACTATTCCCCATTCCTCCCCGACGCTCCGTCTCCTCTATAGTCCCCGCATCCAGCACCCCATCATGAAACCCTTGGGCAGTTCGAGTTCTGGTTGAAGTAGCAGCATCAACAAAGTTGGAGTCGCAGCGTAGGCTCCCTTGCGCGGAGACGATGGATGCTTGCGTCAGGCAAGGTCGGCATGTTAACGACAGCACCAAGGCGCCCTGCCACCATGTTATGGGCTACCCATGGATCGAATACGAGGATGATCCCATCCCCATCAAGGGTATGAAAGACAATTTGAGGTATTCCATCGGGCGAAAACAGCATCTGCGTGTTTTTTTCTCTTTTAGGATAGCGAAATTACCAGGGCATGACGCGTTGGCCACAGTTAAAGGTCTAATGATGCGGCAAAGCTCTCAAACAGATTGGGAAAAGGAGTGCAATCTTTGGAGAGCCGAACAAGGGTTTTTCCTGGGCACCCACGACTGTGACCATTAGGGCATGGTGTGGACTTGCGTTCGGCCATCTTGCCCTCCCCCGACCCGGCCTTATTTGATGACGATCTCTGGGACAACAAGAACAAAGATGACTGTGCTGTCGGAAAACGCAGATTACCACAGCCTGTGACGTCGATTGATGGGCCATCCAATGTTTAAAGGACGATGCCTGGACGTTGAGATAGAAGACTACGAATCTGCGCCAGATTGTCTTTCTGGTAATGGAGAAAATAAGTGGGCTGCAATGGTTACTGGTTTATCAAGAAGAGAAGGGACGGCCACCCACGACGTCGCGTCCTCGAACATGGCATATCTGTCGACGAAATACGGCCGTCTCATCTTGCCAGCGGTCACATCTTCGGCATTTTACAAACATACAGGATCAGCTGCCACTGCATGGTCCTTGATGACGATATGGACACCTGTGAATGCATTCGAACAAACATCAGTCACCCCATTGACCTCGGACTTTGATTTCCACGCTTTGGACGATCGACTTCCTCGAAGATACGCATTTTCACAGCCATGGCAATTGTGGAGCAGCCTCGAGTTTGATGATGACCTGGCGGTATGTTGCTGCAGTCTGTTGTCAGTAAGTAAGATCTGTCACATGATGAACCCGAGAGATTATGTCCTTGCGAGAAAATGCATCTATTGTCTCCTGCCTGGAGTTAATAACGGAGTCTTTATCGACGATGGAACATTCAATAAAACAAAAAATTCTTTCTGTTCCGAGACTACGATCTATATAAGCAACAAAAAAGAAGCGTTGGCAGTGAAACCGTAGTAGGTGTCTCCGATGGGGTTGAATGGGGGACAACCGACGTATATAAGTAAGCACATGTTGATTCTGAAGACTTGTGTGTAGTAGAACACTAGGCGGAACGTATTCAAAATGCCACATTTGCTCGCTGCAACTATTCCCATCCTACAAGACCCGTCAGTCCGCATCTTCGGCCTTTCTGTTTTTGCAAAAATACAGGATTATCTGCTACCCGATGATTCCTGTTGACGGTATGAAAATCCCAGCTGCACGTGCTTGAGGATAAATACGAACAGTGGGCAAACTCCAGAGTTATCTTGAGGTTTTAGATCCGTCATCTGGACGGTCGATAACCTCGGAGAAGCGGGTTGGTGGAGATCGACATTGCGGAGCAATCTCGTATTACCATGATGATATGGCGGTGAGATCTCAACGAAAAGGGGGGCATCAATGGATCGTGAGATCGTACCGATCTTGGTCTGGAGATCGCAAACAAGATCCAGAGACGACTGATCTATCCATTCACAGCAGTAGCCCCGCAGGCTAATCTCCACAACGCTTACTCAGATCATAATTTTGTTCCGGCGAAGCCGCAACGTGGGGTAGCGTGGGTAAGGGGGCATAGCCGCTATGCCAAGGTGTGCAGGGAACAGGTATGTACGAACATGTGTGATGTAGACTAATCAAAGGAGGTAGATGAAGATAAAAGTACATTTAGCAACAGCTCCATAAGAGCAATTCAGGTTTTCGCATGGGATCACGTTGCTAAACTTTATCACGCCGCGAGGTAAGAAGCGAGATTACCGCCGTGTCGTCAGCATGGATTCGGAGTAATCAACTTGAGAGAGGGGGGTATATCCTGCCTTATGACTTATATAAAGGGTAGAAAACGAACGCCTTTCTCACTCGCACAACAAAACTTGCCCTCCACTACCCTACTATCCAAAATCCTCTACCGAGTCGTACCTATAGTCTCGCAATTCTACGCACCTTAATAATGCGTCTCTTCCTCTCTATTGTTCTAACCGTGCTAGTCACGATCGCAACTGCTGCTCCTCTCAGTGACGAATTTTGCATCCGTTGCAAGGTCTCCAAAGAAAAGTATGGTGTTTGCTGTTACTCGGGCCCGCCGCCTTAACGAAGTTGTTCATAATATTAGAATTGTTTATAAAGCTAGTATGTCTTCTTGGCAGTTCTACAACATATAGAACATGTAAGTCTAACATTGTTATCTAGTTGGGAGTGAAGAGGCAGTGGTCATTTCTGATGGAGCAAGGCGGCTGGCAGCAGGGGAGCTAGAGGGCGGACTACCGATGGCGTGTATAAATAAACAAGCACATATACACCTAGGAAACTTCTGTTGAGCGGAACACCAGGTAGAGCTTCTTCATAACACCATCATACTTACTCGCTATACCTGTTCCAATCTCAGCATATTTCTATCTCATCTCGTCCACGCGACGCAGACCGTCAGCTGTAGTCAGCCATGCAGTACATGCAACGAATAGGGCAAGTAAAGCGAAGAAAATCCGCGAAACCCCAAGCCTGAGACCAAGTGCCCTAGCAGGGGCCTGTATGTAGATTGCATGCAGCATAACAGCTGTCTACACAAGTTTCTCAGCACTGGTTGGTGAGTGGGTCGCTTGCATTTCTCGTCAAGACCCCAGGCGCAATTTACCAGCTTAGAGACACGGCTTGGTTCTTTGAACTCGCAAATACGCTGAAGCAGATCGCGCTAGTCTTTCTCGCAGTCCCTTGAAAACATGACGCTTCCTGTCGGGGTTGGCGGGCGGTGGCATAGGAGTTTGCACTATCAAGAGCGTAGGTACCTCTAGGGCTGCAGCTGCGACAGATGAAAAGCTATTGCGTAAGTGTCTATGCATTCTTTCTGGACTCAGTTCACACCGGGCTAACTGTCGTTTATAGTACAAATGGGAATACTGTATCATTTCTCTTGCTTTTGCTTTGGTGTACGGCGTCGTTGCATTCTTCTTCTATTAGGTGACGCGGAAGTCGATGCTGGAAGATGCTTGGAGAATTGATGAACGAATGCGCGAGGGCTAGAATAAATCCCTGGAAGAAGCAAGTCTGCTTGATGTAATTTAGAATTTCTATGATATACTTTACATGTATCAGCTATACCTTGGATATCTACCTCTGTTTACCATGAGTTGATTCGTGCATCGATTTACAAGGCCATTTATCCTACACTATCGCCAGCCTGTTTGAACAAGTAAAGAGTCGGCTGAGGTTATAGCACATGGTTGTCATGTAGGAGATGGAGAGGCGGTGATTGTACGGAAGACGGGAAATGTCGGGTGCGTGTCGGTGATAATGCGACCTCTCTGAGTGGCTAGCGCGGCTCGGGTCTTGGCGCAGGGTGCATGTGCCTACCAAAAGTTGGTCATCCCATATGAGCCGCCCGCTGAAGCTCAACCCCATGCCGCCATGAGCTTCCGACCAATACTGCCACGGCCAATTGCAGTGCGGGACGCGAATTCACTATGTCTACAATGTTGGACGAGGCTCGCCAAAGCGCCACTGCAATCGCGACAGGCATTTTCGTCCATTTCGTCGCATAGAGAGGGCGCTGTAGCCTCTGGGGGAGGCCCGCATGCAGTCGGCAGAGATTATTTCCGGGCGAACCCAATATTGAAAGACAGCTTCTGGACGTCGAGGCAAGGACTGCAGAGTTCGATTGTATCCATTCGGGGCGGGAATGGCCAGCAAGCAGCGAAAGAGAATGCCACGGCTACAGCAGAGGAAGTGCTTCCACATAGGCGGCGGAAGAAGGCAAAGGAGGATGCAGCAGCAGCAGCAGCAGTAGAGAATACCGAGGCGGCATATCCCATCCCACACGATGCATCCTCCAAATTGGCACACATATCCTCGAGCCTACCGCAGCAGTCGTTAAAGCGCATGTTGACTACGTACCTCTCGCTATCCAAACCCCGCCTCTCCTTCCTCGTTGTCCTCACAGCGACGGCCGCGTACTCGCTGTACCCCGTTCCTGGCCTGCTTGCGCCCGCAGCAACAGCCACGCCCTCCCTCTCGACCCTCACACTGTTCTTCCTCACATCTGGTACGGCGCTATGCTCGGCCTCGGCGAATGCCTTCAACATGATCATGGAGCCTGCCCACGACGCCAAAATGAGCCGGACGCGCAACCGACCTCTGGTGCGAAAGCTGATTAGCCCACGCGGTGCCATCGTCTTCGCTGTCGCATGCGGACTCGTTGGCACAGGCGCCCTCTACTACGGCGTCAACCCCACCACTGCTTTTCTCGGCGCAGCGAACATCTTCCTCTATGCCGGCATCTACACACCCATGAAGCGCATGCATATACTGAACACCTGGGTCGGTGCGATAGTAGGAGGCATTCCACCGTTGATGGGCTGGACGGCCGCGGCGAATCAATACGCACACCACGGTACATGGGATGAGCTGCTGTTCGGCGAGGGTTCCGCTGGCGGATGGCTGTGCGCTGCGCTTCTGTACGCCTGGCAGTTCCCCCACTTCAACGCGCTCAGCTGGGCTATACGCGACGAGTACAAGAACGCTGGCTATCGCATGTTAGCATGGGTGAACCCCGCTATGAACGGCCGTGTCGCATTACGATATTCGATACTGATGTTTCCCATCTGCATCGGACTATCCTACTGTGGCGTCACGGACTGGAGCTACGTAGTTACGAGCAGTGCAGTCAACGGCTGGATGACGCTCAAAGCTTGGCAGTTCTGGAAGGCTGGAGGACACAACGGAACAGCGAGAGGTCTGTTCTGGGCCAGTATCTGGCACCTTCCCATTGTCATGGTTCTGGCCATGGCTCAAAAGAAGGGACTGGGAGAGCGCATCTACCGGAGTTTATTCGGATATGCCGACATTGATGAAGAAGATCTCTACTATGAGGTCGGTGAACTCGAAGAAGAAGAACAGAAACAGTTGGCCCTTATCCAAGGTAGACGAGACGCATAAGATCCACATGTTCTGAACCCACATTGCGTGCCTGAAATTCTCGCGGCATTGGCTTCACTATTGCCGACGATCGCTCGATCAACAGGTACATGTTTCAATGCCCCACTGTATCATGTATCATCACCTCCTATCTAGGCAGTTGCACTCGGGTGTAACGGAAACAAACGTCGTGGTCGATAGTAATTCATATCGTCGTCCCGGGTTTCCCTTACTGCATTTTTTCGCCAAGTCACACTGTAACTGTCTCTACTTTCAATATCTTCGCATCAGTTGCGCGCCCAAGCGACATGTACACAAGCTCTCAAGTAGGCAACTCCGTCAATTTCCACAGATAGCAAGGCTGGAGCAATCTATCAGGCGCATAAAGGCGGACCAAGGCAATATATCCCACGGGTCATGCGTTTCGACTACCGGCCAAGGCATAAAACACTGGGCCAATGACCTCGGCTAGCGCCACCAAGCTCATCTAAACATGAATATTTCTCTTTTCGATTAATTGATCTTAGCTCCATTGTTTCGAAATCCATCCTCGGCAGCAGCCAACGCCTACCATTGTTTACCCGCCGGAACTACGCCATGCATCGCGTGCGCCAGCCTCGCCAAAATGAAGTACCACACGGCCGAGTAATGGGCGCTTGTACTGCAATCTAGAAACCTACCCTGGCATACTTGTGTGACAGCTGCAACGACACCATGGAAGGAATTGTATATATAGAGGAGTCGCATAGCCTTGTTCTTGCTCATCATCACAGTTCATCCAATATCAACCTCCATCAAGATGAAGTACAGTCTCGCCGCCCTCCTCGCTGTCGCCAGCACGGCCAGCGCCCACTACACGCTCCCTGAACTCACCGTCAAGGGCGTAAAGACCGGCCAATGGGCCTACGTTCGCAAGACAGCAAACTACCAAACCAACGGTTCGCCCTCCCTCTCCATATTCCCACATCGATCAAAACTAACATCCCCCTAGGCCCCGTCACAGACATAACATCAAACGCCATCCGCTGCTACGAGCTCTCCCCAGGCACTGGATCAAAAACCTACACAGTCAATGCCGGCGACAAGGTCGGCTTCACAGCCGTAACCTCAATCTCTCACCCAGGAACCCTTCAATTCTACCTTGCAAAGGTCCCCTCTGGCAAAACCGCTGCCACCTGGGACGGCTCCGGCACCGAATGGTTCAAGATCTACTCCGAGGGCCCATCTTTCTCCGGTGGTCAGCTCACATGGCCCTCCAACGGCAAAACAGAAGTCGATGTCACGTTGCCCAAATCGCTCCCCAGCGGCGAGTACTTGCTCCGCGGTGAACATATCGCATTGCATTCTGCGGGCTCTGCGGGCGGCGCGCAGTTTTACATCAGTTGTGCGCAACTGAAGGTTGAGAATGGCGGAAACGGGTCGCCGGGACCGAAGGTGGCGTTCCCAGGCGCGTACAAGGCGACTGACCCGGGTATTATGCTTAACATTTACTACCCAGTTCCTACTAGTTACACGGCGCCTGGGCCAGCGGTTTGGACTGGGTAGAGCGCCGGATGAGGGTGGAATGCATGGGTGGGGTTAGGGGGTTTGGGCTTCTTCTGTGTATATATCTTTTTTCCAATGAAGAATAAGTTTCATGATCAACCTTTTTGACTGCTTGGAATATTCATGCAACATGTAGTTGTTTTCTCGTCGATACTAATGCTCCTCGTACTCGTCGATACGAAGTGTATTGCATCTACACTACATACAGCTTAGCTTATCCGATGTAGCTTACACATATGTAATATAGTCCGCACACACACCCAAACCACCCATGTAACCACCAAAAACAAAAACCAACCCTAACAAGACACCCCTGTTACAGTCACAAAACCGGCATAGTACCAACACGCCGTCGTCGCTCCTTCTAACCTCCTCGCCCATCTTCACGCATCGGTGGGAACACCAAACCTGTGGTACCGACTCTTTGCAAACGATTAGGTAAAGCGGGTAGATTGGTCTACCTAGGTAATCAACCAACCTCGGCTATGAGCTTGGAGAATGATGGATTTCTTGAACCTGGGGATGAGAGAGGATGGTTGG
The DNA here is from genome assembly GCA_014334815.1 of Pyrenophora teres f. maculata. NCBI lineage: Eukaryota > Fungi > Ascomycota > Dothideomycetes > Pleosporales > Pleosporaceae > Pyrenophora > Pyrenophora teres. Next base: position 270,580 of record CP060576.1, on the reverse strand, counting down.
GTGTTGGTGTAGTTTACATGATGGATGATTTGCGTGTTTGCAGGGTTTCCATATTCTATGCCCTTGGCATAGTTATGGCCCCCCCCCCCCCCCCCCCCCTCTCCTGAACACATACTCGCTCTTCCCCTTGCCCTTCTTGCCCCTCACCACAACCATCGAACCTAACCCCCTCCGTCAAGCCAAAATTTCCCACAAGACTAGTCTCCTATACTATCCTCTTCTCACTTCCCCTTTCCTCCTGCTCCTCCTCCTCCACGATCCCAACTTCAAAGCAGTTCATTGTAGTTCGACTAAAGATTGCACGGCTGTCCCCACAGCGGATTTCCAGATTCACAGCAGACGAAAGTCTTTGGGTCTGTGTTCTCGGGTCTATTACAGTTGCCGCAAGTTATACAGCCTACTAGCGCAGGTGCTGCGACTGGGGCGGCGGCTGGATCGGGGACGGCGGCTGCGGTGGCCAGGGTGGCGAAGATGACGGTGAGGAGGAAACGCATTGTTGGGTGGAAATTGGGTTTATAGCCGTGTAGTGTGGTGTGGTGTGGTGTATAGATGCGTTGGACTGACAGGTGCAGTGTAGAAGTATGGTGGTGGGTGTGTGGTAACAAAGTGGCGTGCGACCCAACTGTTTTATATTCAGAGGGCGTAAGCAAACGCGTCATCATCTACTTTGATTGGTTGGCATAGGCCCGTTTGTTCGGGTCGAGTGACCTTTGGTTACATTCTGCTTACGTGGATGCTAAGAGCGTGTTGGTGTGATTTTTATGGGCAAGTGCTGGTGTCACTGCGGTATGCTGACAGGTAGGAATAATGGAGAGGGGCATAGGTGGTAGGTGATGTGTTTACAGGGGTTCAAACTTTATTCCCTTAGCATGTGACGCAGTATCTTTGAAAACTCGGGCATATCTAAATAGGAAAAATAAATTTAGCTGTAGTGCTTCCTACTTGGCAATCCTGATGCTCTCCTGCTTATGTGTCTGTGTCGGTAGCCCGCTTCCTCTCCTTCCTGCGTCCCCCCCCCCCCCCCCCCTCCTCCTGAACACATACTCGCTCTTCCCCTTGCCCATCACCATGACTATCAAACCTAACCCTCCGTCAGCATAACTCCCCACAAACTAGCCTTCCACACTAGCCTCGCCTCTTGTTTCCAACTTCAAAGCGGTTCAGTTTGGTTTAACTAAGACTAGCACGGCGTTCCGTATCGGGCCCCCTGCTCACAGCAGGCAAATTTCATGATTTGGCCAGGAACGCCGACACAATAGTCGCAATAAGAACAGCGTGCTGCGAATGGATTGGGGACGGCGGCTGTGAATGGATTGGGGACGGCGGCTGCGGTGGCTAGAGTTGCGAAGATGACGGTGAGGAGGAAGCGCATAGTTGGGTGTAATATAGGCTGGTTTAAATAGGTTGGCACTGTAGGTCGGCTTGGATTGCGGTTTACAAATATGTGGTGTAGTGTGTAGACGCGTTGGATTGACGGGTTGCAGTGTACAAGTATGGTGGTGGGCGCGTGGTACAGAGTGTGTCCGACCTGACTGTTTTATATTCAAGGGCGCAAGTAAGTAAAGGCATATCATCGTCGCTATGCTTCCTTTGGTACATTGCTAGTTGGAATAGGCCCTTTTGTTCCGGTAAGTTACCTCCGTAATGTTTCGCTCAGGGTAAGAGTGAAAAAGCTTGGTAGAGCCCTTGTTGATATCATATAAGCGATAGTTCTTCAATCTAATACGCCAAGGATGGGTATCATAGTACTGTAGAGGGGAGAAAATTTCCGCGCGTACGCGAACATCTCCATCTCCAATATGTCCTGAATTCAACAAGGCTAGAGTTATGTCGGCCAGTACTTTCTAATGTAGGTTCGCCAAATTCCTAGGTTTCTCACCTAATATAACGCGTGTAATATTTCACTACCCAATAATTATTTATTTACATAGTTAATAGTACTTATAGTAAAAGGTAGTTGGAAGCACTTGTTTTATATCACTACCACATCAAAAGGGACGGGCCCCTAAGAGCAATTTATTAACCTCTAATCTATAGAGGGCTAGGTAACTATCTAGACTCTAGATACCCGACATTTAGTGTATTAGCGTTCCGTCTTCCGAGTTAATTAACTATAATATAGAAGCGCTTAGAGCAATCACTGCACATAATATACTAGTGCCTAATTAGGAAGCACTAGCCCGAATATCTTCTCAACCCGCCCGAATAACCTTGGCCAATTCAAAATAGGCCGTCCAACTACCAAAGCAAAGCTTAAAGTCAAACGCGTTTAGGTATCCCCCCTCACCAAACGCCGGAGTTTCAGCAATGTGGAGGTGTTCACGGGTGTAAGATTTTAACTTTGGTGAAGAGGGTTTTTTTTCCGTGGTGTGGTTGGCTGAGAAAGTGTCATATGACAGTTGTGTCGGTCTTACTATTCGTGTGTGCATGTCTTGGCTTGTCTACCTGTTCATCTAAAAGTAATCCCCCTACTTGATGACTAGCTACATGTGTCCTTCTAAGAAAATCTTTCTTTTAAACTTATGACCTTTGAGAGAGCTACTGTAATACTGCTATTGTATCCCTCCTATCCTCTTCTCGCCTCGGCTGCTCGGTGATCGACATCCGAGGAGAGTAAGCTGCATTGACGTTTGGTGCCAAACGTTGCTATGATGGCTTTATCGACACGAAGATGCCGATCCACATACGAGGGAGAGGTGAATGTAATTGATCGTATCGAGGTTTCGTCTAGATTGTTGGGACCCCATGAATAATGCAATCGTTTTGTGTCATTGTTGCACATTGTTACACATTGTTAGCAAATGCTCCGTATCCATTTCTGAGTTGAGTTGATTGGTTTTATTCTTCTTTTGTTGCTACATTTGTTTACGTCGTGAAACGTTTCCCAGTCTCTTGGGTAAATTCGTGATATCAGTTCTGCCGTTCTTAAAATCATCATCGTAATTGTCGTTCCATCGATACCTCTACTTTGAGCTAGAGCCAGTGTGAGACCCACCATGCTTCCTACGGCTCGAGCTCTTCTTCTCCTTCTTTTCTTTGCTCTCCTTTTCTGGCTTCTCCGGCTTCTCCGGCTTCTCATGCCTCTCAGGCCTGTGCTCTTCGACAACTTCCCGTACAACCTCGCTCTTGCCATCGATCCTTCGCACAACTCTAACAATGTCGTCGGCGCGCTCAATGGCGACTTCGTGGCCCACACCATCTAGCACCTTGACGCGTACGTTGTCTTCACCGAGAACGGTGCGCGCGTCCTCTGTGACCTCGTCGGCAACAACAATGGGATCGGTTTCGCCGAGGACGAGCCAGACTTCTTTTAGCGGGCCAGCACGAGCCTCGATGTTTTCGCGGATGACGGCCCAGCGGTCGTGTTGATTGTAGATGGGGGCGTTGCGGACGGTGGATATGAATGCCGGGACGAAACCCTTGTGGTGCTTGATCTGCCAATCTACGACAGAGGACACGGTGCTGTATGGGTTTCCGGGCAAAAGCATTCGGTTGCTTGACACGTATGTGGCGTTGCCCTCGCTTGCAGTGGTGGTGGTTGTTTCGGCGTTTTCTACGGCTTCGGGGTCATTTTCCACCACCTTGGCACCCGTCCAGAGTCTGCTTGCTACAAGGCTGCGAACCATCCATTCGGGCATCCAGGAGCTGTTGTAGAGCATTTTGCTTGACATGGAGACATGTGATTTGCGAATGATGCCTCCCGGGGCGACGAGCACGAGCCCCTTGACCAGGTTGGGGAAGTAGGATGTAAAGTCTGCGGCAATGACGCCGCCAAACGAGTAGCCGACAATGGTAAAGTTTGCCCAGTGAATGGGCGAGGATTGCAGAGCGAGCAAGACCTGTGTGGTGTAAAGGGTGGAATCATACTTTGTTGTGTCTGGGGAAGGTCCATCCGAGTAGCCGCGGCCAAAAAGGTCTGGCAATAGTGGTTAGCGCTTGCTTTTGTTTAAAGTCTAATCAACATGGCGTTTGGAGCATGGACTTTTGTCTGATCCCACGTGGGAGGAGCAGCTGTCGTGCACGTGGCCCACGGTTAGGTAGGGCTGGCGGGCCCCTTGCCGAAAAGGGGTAAGGCAGAAGGGGAAAGGACGATCCATGGTTCCAAGTTTAACGTGGGGTATCAATCGACAGATGTGACGGATCGCAAGGCAATTGACGTTTTCCAAGACGTGTTCCAGAATGGCGGAAATGACGACGAGGTCAGATTGCAAGAGGCAAACTAGTGGCCAGTGACAACAAGAAAGGGACCCACCAAACAGCATGACACGTCGACCCCTCGCAACCAATTTGTGCGCAAGGTCTGTCAAGGCGATACTCGGCGTCGAGATGCCATGGATCAGAAGCACTTTTTCTCCATCTCTTGGGCCGAATTCATAGACGCGAATGCAACCGAACGGAGTGTTGACATCCCGGGCTCCCGGCAAGGCGGCTGGATGATATGGTAGCTCTGCAGCGTCCTCATCGGAAAGCTCTGGCAGCAATGACTCCCTCGGAGAGCGGATCGGCGGGCGCCTGGCAGACTTTGATGAGGCAGTCAGTGCCCAGAGGAGAGACAGGCCGCCGACCGAGGCGGCGCCAATGATGGCATAACGCTGGGCCTGGGGAAGACGCTCGAAACGCGACAATTGGGTTGCTGAGATGTGTGAAATCTTCTGAATGGCAGCCTCTGCGGCCTTGGGCGGCGGCTTCTCGCCGGCGAATAGGGAAAACATTGCGATACAAGAATAGACGTAGGTAAGTAGAGAGTCGGGCCTTGCAGCGGCGACAAAATGAAATGATGGCCATGGCGCTAACTGGGCCGTTGTGGCGCATGATGCATGACTGCGCCACAGCCCATGGGGCCAGGACTGAGGGGGGCCAAGGCTTCCGTACGAGATGACATGTTGTTGGTGTTGTTGTTGTTGTTGTTGTCGAGTTTCGCATAGGGCGCCTTACAAGGCGGCCCTGACATGTGTGCTAGAGCTGCGGCTGCACGCTCAACTGCTATGGCGACATGAATGCTCCGACAAAAGACGGTGATTCGGACAAAGGCGCTGATCATGAGGCGGCTAGCGGAAGGCCAAGGTTTGGAAGCGCGTCAGCTCTTTGCTCCCTGTGGCTGTGTGAGCGCATAGTAGTCCGGAAAGAGCCCTAGACAGCTTCCCCAAAGTATTCTTCGCGCTATTCCCCCCGGACACTTACGACTCCCTTTCCGTGTGTCGACAGACCACTGCCCACTGTCTTTTGTGTTTGCCGCCGCTCGTCTTTTGCTGCTCTCTTTTCCCCCCCCAACCTGTTTACTTTCTCTTTCGCCATCTGCCGAGTCGCACATGTCCGCTTCTGACGTCGGCCCACTCCCGAAGACATACCGTACGAGCACGTCTGACGGCGCTGTCATCCCCGCCCGTGCTGATCGGCCGCGATAAAAAAACAACCGCCATCTACTTTAGTCTGCGTGTGCGCGGGTGAAAGAGTGCCTACACACGGCACTGGACCCTTCCAGTGCACCATGGCCATGGACGACTGGACGTCGAAGCAGCTCCCTGAGCGCCTGCCCTTCTCCAAGCAGCGTCTTCCCAAGAGCGTCATTTTCTCGTGCGTCATGTTGCCCAAATAGCACATAAGCTGAGGCTAACCGCAACAGATACATTGGCGACTATCTCATCATCTTGTAAGCCCGCTCCCGGTGCCCATGCGACCACATCCCCAGCTCCCAGCCGGCTAACAGCAGCCACAGCGCATTGTTGATTATATTCACCGTCGTCGACAAGATCCCCCCTTTTCACCAGCACTTTGCCCTCGAAAACTACACGCTCCACTACCCCTTCGCCACAAAGGAACGCGTGCCCGTCTTCTGGCTATGCGTCTACGTTATCCTCGCGCCCGCCGTCATCATCGGCATCTACACAATGGTGATTGATGGTCTCTTCTCGCACCAGGCCGCAATGCCCGCCGGTAGAGCTGGCATCAAGCGCCTCTCGGGAAGGTACAGGTTCAAGGACCGCCTATGGGAGTTGAATTGCGGAATTCTAGGCCTGGGCCTGAGTATCGGAGCCGCCTACACAATCACGGGCGCATTGAAGAATGCCATCGGAAAGCCACGGCCAGACTTCATCAGCCGGTAAGCCATACCCTGGCCGACGCTGGGCATATACTGATCGACTACAGGTGCATGATAGACGAGACCAAGATTAACACCGCAAAATATGCTCTTCAGACCATCGACATTTGCACTCAGACCAACAACTACATTTTGCAGGATGGCTTCAAAAGTTTCCCCTCTGGACACAGCAGTGGTATGTGACGTGGACCTTGCAACCGCCAACATTTCTAACACTTGCCAGTTTCCTTTGCCGGTCTCTTCTACCTCTCCATCTACCTCGCCGGCAAGCTACACGTTATGGACGCAAAGGGTGAGGTCTGGAGGACATTGATTGTCCTGGTCCCTGCACTAGGCGCTGCTCTCATCACTGGCACGCGCATTATGGATGCCCGCCATCACCCATTCGACGTCATTTCAGGCGCCCTTATCGGAATACTCGTGTCCTGGGCTTCCTACCGACAGTACTTCCCTCCTGTTACCGAGACATGGCGTAAGGGACGTGCGTACCCGATTCGATCCTGGGGCAAGGCATCTCGCGCTCCCCCGTCTGGCGCAATCGAGGACGACGCACAACCGCTGCAACAAATGAACAAGCCAATAGACGAAGAACGCGGAGAAGCATCTGGCTACTCTTCTACAACTGTGGTGCCCGATAACATCGACACCACAGGCAATGTGTTCCGTCAACAAATCCACAACTCGCAACGAAGACGTCAAGACTCTGGGTCCCAGTACGGTGTAGATCGGAGTGATACGAACGCGTCGAGCAACTACCGAACTGGTACAATGGGATCTACTATGACTGCAAAGGTCAACAAGTACCAAACCCAGTTGCCGGCCACGAACCCCTTTGCTGCTGATGTGGCACGCCAACGCCAAATGGAGACCTACGACTACTCATCTTCTGAAGACGACAACCACTATGAGCTTCAACCACGGGGTCCTGGTGCTTATAACCCAGTATCTGGCAGACTTACCGACACAGGATACCATCCTCCAACGGGCATTTCGCCTGCTCCTACACCGCCCCCTCCGATGAACACCATCCTATCGAATCCACTCGCCATCATGTCACCGACGGGAGATTTGGCTGATAGGAGAGACATTGGACCGCCGCCTCCACTTCATGCCCCCGGTACCACGCCCCAGCAGATATAAAAAATTATTCAAGTTTAGCTGCGAGCGGCTCGTTCTGGTAGTCTGGACTGCTATTCTATATCCTTATTCACTTCTCTTCATAAAATATATGAACATGCAGAAAGGCGTACTGGGTGAATAATCATTGCATTGTTGGGCTTGAATACGTTTCCACATGGAGCACTCTGGCCAGATGCATGGAGTTGGGCGTAACTTGGACTAGGTTGGGAATTATTATTTTCACGCAAGTATAAGGTGCTATGCACTGGTAGCAAGATAACTTCAAATGACGAATCCCCAAAGTATATATCATAGTGGTGTGTTGTTGTCTCGGACGAACCCATTGGTTTCATACTAGTCTTTAAAACTGTTAGGACGCATCACTAAGCATTCGCTTCTGAAACTGCCCCGGATACCCCGGCCGAAAGGGGTATGCCCACATATCACTGACCGGAGGCGCACCGAGCATTATGTTTTACGATGTTGATCTCCAAAGTCTAGATGCGTAACTCGAGTAATGTAGCCTTCACCGCCTCAGATCTATGTATTCCCCATCATGACTCTCGTGGCCTTGGCCGCCTTGCATACATGAATCCCGCGGCATTGCACTCCCGCCCGCTGTGTACGGGTTCCTGGCGTGCCTAGCCCTACAAGCAAAGCAAGCGTCTCAGAAAGCTCCCTAAACGAGACATTATTTATTGGTTTTCTTTCTTAGCAAGGGGGTATACGAAATGCTAGCAAGGTGAGGGTGTGTAACGGGAATCTACAAATTGGATGTTATTTATAGAGAGAAATCACAACAAGCACCCATATAAAAGGCAGAGTGTACGTTAATGTTCCATCTTCACAAAGCGTCGGTACCTACAATACCCAAGCCTAAATCATACATCATAATGTTGCGCCTGTTCATGCAACCTTCCACTTCAAGGACGTTCGAACATCGAGCGTCGACACAACATGCTTCCGCCTTCTTTCGTCGTTGTTCTCCACCCACACGATCACACGCCTCTCTCGCGCGTCCAGTCCAACGCAAGCGCATCATCGTCGCCGTCACAGGTGCCACGGGCGCGCCGCTCGCCGTGTCAGTGCTCCAGCGCCTACGATCGCTCAACGTCGAGACACACCTCATACTCTCAAAGTGGGGCGCCGCAACAGTCAAATACGAAATCGACTCGCCAAACAACAACAGCAGATACCTCGAATCACTGGCCGACTTCACCTACTCGCCGCTCGACGTGTCCGCCGCCATATCCTCGGGCTCCTTCATAACACACGGCATGATTGTCGTGCCATGTTCCATGAAAACACTCGCCGCCATAGGCATCGGATACGACAATGATTTGATTACGCGTGCGGCAGGCGTGATTCTGAAGGATAGGAGAAAGCTGGTGCTAGTAGCGAGGGAAACACCGCTCAGTATGATCCACCTTAAGAACATGCTCGAGGTGACCATGGCCGGGGCTGTGGTGTTTCCGCCGGTTATGACCTTCTACACGAGGCCGAGCATGGTGCAAGAAATGGTGGCGCAGAGTGTGATGAGAATGGTGGATTGCCTGGGGTTGGTGGGCGACGAAGATATCGATGGTGAGGCAAGGTGGACAGGGTTCGATTGGGAAGGGAAGAAGCTGGGACAGGCGTCTCCTTTGGTAATACCGGTATCTAACTCCTCTACTGCTACTGCGATGGCGCAGAGCGAGGAGCGACTTGCCATTCCCGCAACACACAGCTATCCTAAACACAACGCTCGCAATTAGCAGAGCGTGGTTATAGAGTATTGAGAGTCGCAATGTTAAGCGTAGATTGCATGAAGTCTTTGTAGCGTGTAGAACTTGGCGTAATATTACCAGGGTATTAATACTCCGACACTGGCGCCAAGGCTTGCGTCAGCGGAACCACAAATTACTTTATATGGACCCTGCTTCTTCGTTCGCATCCGAAAAGGTGTCCCTTGGCCATCAAACCCAAACCAACAACACCAACCCACCACCACCACCACCGCGCAACATGGAGGCCCTAACAAACACGCTCCAGCCGCTCCTTCAACCCTTGACGCGCAACCTCCCCACCCCCATTGCAGACATCGGCGTCTCCCTCCTCGGCGCACCCTGCTACCAAACCCTCATCTACAACGTCGACCTCACGGCGACCGAATGCGTCAAACTGGGCATCTCCAAAGGCCTCGGCATCGGCATCATCGGCGCCTCGTCGATTGTCAAGATACCGCAGCTGCTCAAGCTGCTAAACTCGCAGTCGGCCGACGGTCTCTCGTTTCTGTCGTACCTGCTCGAATCGAGCTCGTACCTCATCTCGCTGGCGTACAATGTGCGCCACGGGTTCCCGTTTAGCACGTATGGCGAGACGGGGCTGATCCTGGTGCAGAATATTGCCATTGCCAGCCTGGTGCTCAAGTATAGTGGCCACGGGGTTGGGGGCGTGGCGGCGTGGATCGGGGGCTTGGCCGTTGCGGGCGCAGCCTTGTTTGGCGACGAGTGGATTGGCATGGAAAAGCTGGGCTTGATGCAGGCGGCCGCGGGCGTGCTGGGTGTTGCCAGTAAGGTGCCGCAGATTTTGACCGTGTGGTCCGAGGGCGGGACCGGCCAGTTGAGCGCTTTTGCTGTGAGTTTTTTTTTGGAATCATAACAAGGGCGTGTTTTGTGGTGGATTTTGCTAATACCCATCGTCAGGTCATCAACTACCTCCTTGGTTCGCTGTCGCGCATCTTTACCACGCTGCAGGAAGTCGACGATCCGCTGATTTTGTACGGCTTCTGCGCTGGTTTCGCCCTGAACCTTATCCTCTTTGCCCAAGTCGTATACTACTGGAACGCGCCGGCGTCCAAGAAGACGGCGTCCAAGAAAGTGGAGAAGCCGATTGCGGCAGACAGAAAGGACATGGCTCAAGCTATTTCCAGCGGAGCTACACCTTCATATGCGAATGCCGCTGGCAAGAGTCCCAGCACTAGACGCAGGGGATAACCTTGTCGTCTGGGTTTCGGACATAATTTCTCGGCCGAGTTTAGGTCAAGTTGTTTTAATTGCATTCATTCATTCATTCCATCGGGATCGATATTCATGCCATGGACTTGTTGAGCATGAGGGACAAATCATGTCAAGTGACTTCGTACATGATGCATTTACTACTGCCATTATTACCGCATTAATCATTCATTACTAAACCGATCCAAACAACATCTTTTACAACATGTGAAAAATGGTACAAGGTATGGTTTCCAACACTGCGTTGCCATACAACAGACTCCCCCACCCGCGTGTAAAGATGCATAGTCTTACAACAGATTTCATCCAACAGCAGCACAAGGTCCCATCCAAACATGCGAATTTAGTAGACACCCTGTCAAAATCATTAGCATCAACAGGCGAAACGCGGGGTGGGGGGGAGGAAGTTACCGGAATAAAAAGATAAGGCACCTGCCTCTCATACTCGACCCACGCCTCGCCATACTTCTCCCTACACTTTTCAATATCGCGCAGCGCGCGATGCACAATCATGCCGCCAAAGAAGACGGAGTAGAACCAAGGAAAGGGGCTCGCAAACCCAGTAATCAAGCCCCAACTGATGGCGAAGAAGAAATCACAGGTATAATGCATTTTGCGCGCCTTTGCACACCAGCCATCAGCGAGGATCTTGTTGCCGTGTTTAGTAGGGATAGTTTTTGGGTTATCGAGGCGGCCAGATTTGAAGTAAGGGAAGGTAGTGCGTTCCTCGACGACGCCGCGTTCTTCCTGGCGGAACATGTTCTTCTGCGAGTTCATCGTGTCCCAGACGTAGTAGACGTAGAGGTAGGCGAGTGTGAGGGCGGCGGTGAACCACGTGGGCAAGCCGTATTCGGAGGGGTCGTGGTTGGCAATGTAGAGGGTGCAATGGCAGTACGAGAGGGGCACGCCGGCCATGTTCCAGAAGATGAGCATGAAGCCTAGTTTCTCGTAGTACATGTCCCAGGTGGTTATGATGAGGTGTTCGCCTTTTGCGCACGCGTTTGCGTACAGGTAGTGCGCGAAGAGGAGGAAGATTGCTTCGAGGGAGACGTAGCCGTACTGGTCGTATTGCTTGAGGCAGGTACCGAGGGAGAGGAAGAAGAGGATGAACCAGGGGATGCGTACTTCGAGGAACATTTTGAAGTCGAGGAGGCCGAAGAGGCGGGGGTTTAGTTCTGCGCCGAGGAAGAAGTCGACGATTATGTTGTCCGTCATGCGGAGCGAGGCGTTGCGCATGCGGGCCGACACGTAGGCGATGACTGAGCAGAGGAAGCCCGAGAGGATGGCTACGCTCATGATGTGGCCGAATTCGTCGATGAGCGTGTAGAGTTTGAAGAGGCCCGTGAAATGCAGGGTTAGCATTATGACGACGCTGGAGTAAAAAGACCACATGGCCGAGCAGTAGTAGTCGAGTTGCTTGCCGCCGAGGTGAGGAAGTGCCTTGCCCTTGCGGTACACACCGGGCATCAACATGTAGAAAGCCATCTGCATGAGTCCAAAGAACCAGTAGATTTGCCACGCCTTGTTGTTGGGGTACGCCTCCGTCTTGACGAGGTACCACATGTGGCCAAACAAGTCGGCGTAGCTCTGGCCCTCTGTGCGTGTGGGAAACTTTCCGTCGTAGAAAGTTGCTCCGATCCACATGTAGTACATGAGGGCGGGAAAGCATATCATCATGGCGCCCATGCCGATGGCGCCTCCAAACTCATTCAGGCCTGAAGAGTCCTTCTCCGCGAAGAACTTCTCGGCCTCGAACTTGTAGTCGATCTCGATGATCTCCTTTTTATTGGGCTGTCCGTTCGAATGTTCATTCGAGTGGCCGTTGGCGTAGCCATTTCCATTCGCATCGCCGTTACTCCTTTCTTCAGACTTCACCTCGCTGGGCTCGTCTTTGGGCGGAGCCAGCTCCTCGGGGTCTGGTGTCGATTCGTTTGCGCCATCGAGGTTGGAGATGTCTGATTTGCGTACCGACTTTCTGCGACCTGGGGTCTCGACAAATCCTGGACGGTCGGGCTTACTATATTATGCACGTCAGCGACTGGCTGCACAACTCTGCACATCCTGTGCAACATGAGCTAAACCTACGAAAGCGTCTTCCCCAGCTGCGAGCGCGTAACTCGCTGCGACATGCTGGATGTATGTGTGTGGGTGTGTGCGATGTAACTGTAGGAAGGTGCTATTCAAAGGGGTACTGAGAAGGACACAAAGTCTCCGCGATATCCGTACGGTAAGCTCCAAATCTAATAGGTGGGGAAACAAGAGGAAGATTATGTCGTCACGAACGAGGGCGAAACAACTGCCGATGAGACAAAAAGGTCCAATGGCCTTTAAAACTCGGCAGTGAAATTCTTCGGCCGCCTGTTTGTTGACCGAACCGTGGCACTCGGTGAGAGTTGTTATGGACTAGTGGATGCGCGCCAATCGGGAGCGGTGGGCGTGCGATCCCGTCGTCGAGGTTAGACAGGCGATCCGTGCGGTCACGGCAGCGATACGCTCAGTACGCGCGACGGCAACGGCATAACCGCGGTCGCTATGGAGAATAAAATGATTTGCGTCGTCCACGCGAGTCTGACTGGACGCTTCGGCTCGGGATTACCGTCTGATCCCTTTGATAGACACCAGGTTCCCAGCAGCGCACGGAGATTGGACTTGGATGAAAACGGTAACCATGGAACCTAATCTCAGAACCAAGTTATACCTATGACACACATGACGGGAGGTTTGCGCTTCCAACCGTGCATTGCTCTGTACGTCTTTGAATTATATACTACATATGGCGAGGGATAGAATTGCATCGTAGGTCCGCTTGACGACCGGGACGGAAACAAGGGGTCGGATACAGCGCCGATCGTTCACCGTCTTGGAAGCCTTGTACTATGATACTTGCACGTCGATAAATGGGCAGTGTTGCCGACTCGTCGTATCTCCTTGTAGTCGCAGAGACATCTCCAGCAAAACTCATGCCGGCATTTTGAACCTGAAAAGATTAGGCAAAGACTCCTTCACCGATTTGTTGAACTTACACGTCATGTGATCACACCCATCATTCTTCTCGATATTCCACGTACACCCAGGCCCAGGGCACTTCTTAGTCAGCTTCCCAATAGCCTCGAGACTTGCCTCTTCCTGGGCTCGCTGGTCTTGCTCTTTGCGTCCTGAACTTCGGTATTCAAACTCTTCGCACGTCTCGCCCTCATGCCATGTGTTTTCATGGACAATGCAGACTTTGTGTCCGCAGGCTACGCAAGTGAAGATATTGCCTTCCACGCCACTGAGGTGGATCTGACCAGAGTCGCAGGCGCGACACCATCGAAAGTTTGCTAAAGAGAGTTAGCAAACAATCAAAATTAGACGTAGGCTGCATTACTTACGGTCATCGCTGAAAGCGGCCCGTGCGATAAAGGTGTCGTATTGCTGAAAGGTCTCTGGACTTGCATATGCTTGAATCTCCTGGTAGGATAATTTGACCTTACACCCATTGCCTGGGCATGCGACCTCACGCCAGCCACTATCCTGCAGCTGAGCAGCGATCCACCCCGAGTAGCAATCAATGCATGTTTCAGGTTGATGGTCGCAATTGGCAAGCGAGGGTAGGTCAACGATTTGGACGCTCTCATCGCATACAACACAATTACGGCTTCTCTTGGGTTCTTTTCTCTCCGAATCTCTTCTTTTCGTTGGAATCGAGCGAGATCGCTTCGCGTGACGTGGCTTGAATTGATCCATACCATCAATATCCATGGGTTCTCCATGCAGCGCAACGTAGTCTTGGATCCGCGCTCTCTCTGGCAGCGTAGCCCTTGGTTCGTCTGGCTCAGAGTCTATGCTGATAGGATTCGCTTGCGCGCCTCTGGGGGCAACAGTCCGCTTTTTACTGGAATGAACGCGTTTTCTATGAACTTTGGATTTCGACGAGGTCCTCCTAGAAGGTGCATTTTCCACCGCATCCTGCTGCGTTTCATTGGGTCGCTCGGAATCTCGTGCATGTAATCCAACCTCCTCATCTTGAAGGCGATGGGCAAGTAGCAGATCTTGCTCTTCTTGGAAGAATTGAAAAAAATGCGTAGCAGGCGATGAGAGGTCTCCATAGGAGGCCTCGGAGCTTTCGGGTGTAAGCATAGCATCAGAGCTGCTGTCTGAACTGTATGGACTTCGGCTTCGGGGAGCAGGCTTCTTCTCCAAGCGCCCATCTATCCGGGATCGTCGTCGATTTGATGATTGATTGCGTGGATCGGTTGACTGGAAGAAGTTTGTGCTACTGAAGTTGGCGTTTGGACGCTGTGGGCTGACGGTCATTTCATCCTCTATTTCGTCGTCGATGACAACCACTCCTGTGCTACGCTGCATTCGTTGACGAGAGCTAGAATGCGACCGTTCTCCACTAGCTGGTCTTCTGATCTTGGGCGTAGCCATATTATTCTGTGCTTTTTCGGCCGCGTCCGCAGTGCGGTGATGGGGCTCTGGGACCGAGGCGTCTTTCCGGTAATGAGACGACGATGCAGTACGTTGTAGTCGCAATTTGTCCAACCTCTTAACGAGCGAATCACTCATCTCAGAAACAAGATTTGGGTCTTGCTTCTTTACAGTGGTCAACTCTCTGACCATGCGCCGGTTCTCTTTTCTTGACCCATCGTCTGGAGTCGGGTGAGGGCCGCTGGGGCTAGTCTCTTTGGTCCACTTTTTGTGCGTGCGCTTGACAAACCCAAACTTGTTCCTAGGCGGCAGTGATATTTGTCGCGATGCTTTGTGAGGGCCTTTTGTAAAGAAGCCGCGCGATGACGGTGCCTGACGCGTGGGCACGTGTGAAGCAACGCGCAGATCGTCTGCGAGTAATTGGTCGGCTGGAGATCCCATGTCAGGTGAGCGAAAAGGCAAGTAGGTGCTGGGCAAGTCTAGACACGGCGTGAGGGCGGGAGAATGCTCTGAATTGAATATGTGAGGTGTAAACTTCGACAGGCGCTTCGTGAAAGCGAGGCTGCGTGTCTGTCGTGGTTGGTCCGGCAGTAGCTCGGTTGGGAAGTAACTGACCGGGCGCCACGTCAGTTCCATCGCCAAAACATCCAATCATTTTGGCCAATAACTCTTAGCATGATGAATAACAAATTCCTACTTGCCTTGTCATTGCCTAGATAGGGTATTAGTCGCTGCGCGCCTATAACACGATTAGGCTGTGAATAGCGTGGCTATGCATTCAACCACACTTCTCGAGCCTTGAATATCAAGCGGTTGACTATGGTTGATGGGACTGTGCGTGCAAGTTATACAAGACAAAGCGTGCTATTAGGCAGAACTAAGTTAGAGTAGGTCCCCCGTACACCGCATCACAATTCACTCGACTGTGCTTCTGTCACCATAGTGATTTGGCGGACCAATGTGCACAGCCTCAGCAATGAAAGCATCATTAAGAGGCTGAAATACAATGCGACCCCGCGTATGCATACCATACGTACACCAGTCATATGGAAGTATATTACAGCTGCGCCACCGACCACCAAAACCGGTGAGTAGACCACACTATCTCATAGATATCAGCCTGGGCCCCGTCGTACAACATGTGGCACAGCTCTCATATCTGCCTCGCAGGCTTCACAGTACCAACGCATGCTCCAAAGCCGACGCCACTGTTTGCATCACCAACTACACCAATGTACCGGAACTCATCCCCGTCCTCAAGGAACCGTAGCTCAGATCCATCGCTCAGTTTACTAGGCGCTTTTCCGTTCTTGGTCAGTTCAAGCAGGCATCCATGTTCATGCTTCTGTTCGCCCGACACCGTTCCGCTTGCAACCAGGTCTCCCGTTCGAAGGCTGCAGCCACCAATGGTATGGTGTGCTAGCATATGTCTGAATGTCCAATACATTGTTTCGAAACCAACCTTGCAAGTAGTAGTCTGCGCGCCGTTGCGGATGACTTGACCTTCAAGGTGGATGCTGTAGTTTGTGCTTTTCGGGTCGTCCATGAAATCTGCAACAGGTTCCAGACGCGCCGGGGCGGAGACCTCGTAAGGCTTCAGCGCTTCCAGTGTAACAATCCAAGGTGTGACAGACGTCATAAAGTTCTTTCCGTTGAATGGTCCCAGGGGATTCATTTCTAGTCCCTGGATATCTCTTGCACTCCAATCATTCAGCAAGATTAGTCCGAAGATGTGCTCATCCGCGTCCTTTGCCTTCACGATTGACCCTTGCTCGACAGGTTTGCCGATAACCGCAGCAATTTCCATCTCATAATCCAAACCTCGGGACGGACCAAAGATAATCTTCTTCTCCGGTACAGTGTAGTCTTCAATAAATTGACCCAATGGTCTTGTGACTGACGCGCCTGAAGTGGTGATGGACGAACAGCGACCTGCGTAACCAACTGGGTATTTCATGAAAGCAGGCGGATATGAACGAACTCCCAGAACAGCTTCTCCGGCGTTCAGGACATGGTTCGCTGAAGCGCTATAGTCTGTAAAGTCTCCGACGTGTACCGGCATGTGCATGCTGACGTTGGTGATGTTCTCGGAGCTAGCAGCATGCGATTTCGTCTTGTACGCCTCTTGTATAGCAGAGCGAACCTTGCTGTGTATGCCTTTCTCCAGAGCGGCAAATGTGTTCAGAGTAGATTCGCGGAAGATGGATGAGAGAGGTGCTGGTATGCTTTTGAAGGCGTCGTGCTGCGCGAGCTCCGCAAGGAATATGACTTCATCGCCAATACGTGTTGCGCATTGCGGTGTTGAGCGCTTTGAAGAGCTCGCAATTCCATATGGGACGTTGTTGATGCCGAAATGCGATGCGTAGTTGTCCGCCATTGTGTTAGAAGTGCTGAGATTTGTTGTTGATGGCTTTGTTAGATCACCTCAAATCAGATATGACTGACAATGTGCAGAATTAGGATTCGATGAGTTTTGCAGACACCAGTCTATTCTGAACAGTCTACCTATACCTTGAATCACAAGTGCGACTGAACGAGCTGTAAGCTTGTGTGGGGTGCTTGGTTTCGGACGCTGCCCCCCCACCTCGGAGCTCCACGACAGCTACTAAAGCCGAATGCCGACGTTGTCGAGCGATTGTCATGGGTAGGTTCTGTTCAATGGTTTCCGCGTAACGGACTCGATGTGGTAATGGTTCGCCTTGGATGCATCTTGGGGGCCCTTTGCGGGAGATTCCGAGATGAAGCCGCACCGAGGTCAGACCTTCAGACCAGTAACTACGAAAGCAGACAAGCGCGCATCTTATCGATAGACAGCCATGGCAGGCGTCATATCCTCCATCAAGCCTCACCCTCTTCTTCTTCATGAATCTCGTGTATCCTACGACCAAAAAGTTCTACCCTTCTCCCAACGTCCATCCACACCACACTAAATGTGACTAACTCCTAACAACCGTGGATGCGTCATGCAGGGATTAGTGCCCCGCACTGGTGCCGCCGCTCCTGCAGTAAGGCGGCAGATGGTGGCGGCTTCGGAGCTGCTGGCGTCTCCTCCACATCGGGACACAGTCGTTCAGTCCTTGAATTTCAAAGTCACTCAATTGCAAAAGCAGACCTTCACTTAGACTCTATCTTGCAATTATACTTTCAAGCAAATCACTCGTACAAACGCATCCATCTTTACCTTCATCTTGATAAACCATCAGAATCATTGCACTCTCAACCTATCTGACATCATGGCAACAAAAACCGAGATTGCAAACGACCTCCCCAAAGTTAACCGCTTCATTACAACGCACGACCCCTCAACAAAGAAGGCCATCTTCTCCAACGCTGTGCCGGATGAAACCAAAGTCGACCCCATCCCAAACGCCGAATTCCGACTTGGATATGTCACCAAAGGATTTCCCGTGGACCTGAACAAGGACGCTGATATTGCCGTCTACAAGCCCTACCTCGAGAGCCCTCCTGGTCTTGTCGCCTCAGGAGGCACTGTTCTCCGCTACGTGGACGTGGCACCGGGTCACTTTTCACCAATGCATCGAACAGTCTCGCTAGACTACGGTGTTGTCCTGGAGGGTGAAATGGAACTGGTGCTAGACTCTGGGGAGACACGAACTATGAAGAGGGGAGACGTTGCGATACAAAGGGGCACGATGCATGCGTGGAGGAACAAGAGCAGCACAAAATGGGGACGTATGCTTTACGTTCTCCAGGAGTGCAAGCCGGTCGAAGTGGGTGGAGAAGTACTAGGGGAGGATTATGGAAGCATGGAGGGTGTTCCAAAATCTTCGTAGTGCATGATTGCTTTGTTATCCGAGCCGATTTGGCTTGGCCATCTACGTGCATTGAAGTGTAACGTGATCTTTGGTCGTAGCATCAATCTAGAACATCTATCTGGTACTTTGAGCTTTCGAGTGATCTACTGAAACTTGCATGTGACGTTGGGTACCATGGATGGCAGCACGTGCAGCCTAACATGCGGCCTTGTTCAGTCACCCTGTTAGACTTCGGCGATTGGCAATAATTCTCTCAAATGATGTAATGTTGGTGCATGCTAATGTCGAATCTACAGGCGGAGAGAAACTCAAGGAAATAGGATAACAAACTCAGTTCATATCCTGCGAATATCGAAAGACTGTTCTTACCGGTACCTGTGTCTCATCAAGCTTCCCAAGATATGCCCGGATGCTCAATGTTTCAATGCACTCTCCATGGATTTTGGAGCAGTGTCAGAAAAGACCTCGGAGGTATCCAGGTGAAAAAGGGCCGTATCCCACAAGTTTCTAGGTTCTTTGCTCGTGTAATTTCAAAGTCAGACAGTTGGTACGCTACACCCTCCACATTCCGAATCTGCCCCGCCAACCGCCGCATCTCGACGGCGCGCTGTCGGCACTGGCGCCCACTACGCGTCGCAATGGACATATTATATCCAAAATAACCTGTATCTGTACATTCACTCATACACCATCACTACCTACACCATGTCTGAACAATTAGAAGTCAAAGACGCGTACACAATTGACGAATCGTCATTCCCGTACATTTACGAGCAGAATGTCGCTGTACCGCTGAAGACATCGTCCAAAGGCATCATTCGATGCAACGTCTACCGCCCAAAGGCGACCAAGGAGGGAACGAAACTTCCCGTCTTGGTCACATACGGACCATATGGTAAAGATATTCACTACAAGGAGTACGTCAAATCATCTACGACATAAGAGTGCAGCAACTGATTTAGACCAGCTTCCACGGGAAATCTTTCGGAGAAGTCAACCCCGAGCATCACTCTGATCACTCAGCATGGGAAACACCAGACCCGGGTTTCTGGACCAAGCATGACTACATCATTGTGCGCGCTGACGAACGTGGACTTGGACAATCGCCGGGGTTTCTCGACACCATGTCAAGAGGAACAAGCGAGTGCTTTTTCGATGTCGTAGAATGGGCTGCTGAGCAACCTTGGTCATCTGGAAAAGTCGGACTGCTCGGTATTAGTTACTACGCAGGATCGCAATGGCGTGTAGCTGCTCGCAAGCCCAAGGGCTTGGCTGCTGTTATTCCTTGGGAGGGCATGAGTGACTACTACCGCGACAGGTGCCGTCACGGTGGTATCCTGAGTAACAAGTTCATCGACTTTTGGTGGTAAGTTTGCCCAAAGCACGGGGTTTTCCAGACGCTCATCAACATGTCAGGAACCGACAGGTCATCACCAACCAGTATGGTCGCCCAGGTCGCGCAGAGCGAAACTGGGGACCAGACACGGTCGATGGCAACCTCTCAGAAGAAGTACGCGCGAAGAACCGACAAGACCAGACCATCGATACCGCTGCGAACAAGTTCCGTGACGAACAATACTATGCAAGCAAAGAGTACGACATGAGCGACATTGAGGTGCCTCTACTCTCTGTCGGCAACTGGGGTGGCATTCTGCTCCATCTTCGCGGAAACATCGAAGGTTATGCGCACGCTGGTTCAGAATTCAAGTACCTACGAATGATCACCGGAAGGCATGACCTACCATTCTACTACAAGGAGGAAGTCGAGATACAGCGCAGCTTCTTGGACGCATTCCTCAAGAATGACGATAGAGTCGGCTGGTCAGTCAAGGGCAAGCTCCCTCCAGTCGACATGGTTGTGCGCAAGGGCGATGTCGGCTTCGACGACGCCGAAAAGGAGAAGGTGTACGAGCGACGAACGGAGAACGAGTGGCCCATTGCCCGCACCCGTTACACAAAGTTCTACCTCACGCCCTCCCAAGCCCTCACACAAGTCCAGCCCATGACCAGCCGACCCCAAAAGCTGTCTTACGAGGCACTCGGCTCGCTCGACAAACCCAAGTTTCTCCAATTCACCACTGCCGCATTCGAACAAGAGACGGAAATCACCGGCCACATTGTTGCCCACCTCAACGTCTCCCTCTCCGCCCACCCCACACACGCCACCCCCTCGGACATTGACCTCTTCCTCACTCTCCGCTACATCTCCCCCAAAGGCAACGAAGTCCACTACACAGGCACAGCCGGCGACCCCATCCCCCTCGCCAAAGGCTGGCTGCGCGTCTCCCTCCGCAAAACCAACCCAGACCACCCCAAGCACCGCGACTACCTCCCCTGGAGAGACTACTTCAGCACAGACGTGCAGCCCGTCATCCCCGGCGACGTCTACGCCGTCGACGTCGAGGTCTGGCCCACCAACGTCGTCGTGGAGAAGGGCGCCAAGATTGTGTTTGAGATTAGCAGTGGCGATACCCAGGGCAGTGGCATCTTCCAGCATAACCACCCAGAGGATAGGAGCGAGGAGAAATTTGCGGGTTGGAATCATTTACACTTTAGCGAGAGGGCTGTAAACTATGTTACGTTGCCGATTGTGCCGCCTAAATAGAGTGAGCGCGGGGGGGAAAGGGTGTGGAATGCAATCTTTTCTTGTTGCAATGTTTGTTTGTTCGTCAGTGTTGGTGTTGTGCTGTTTCGATCTCCGTGAGCTGTTGTGATAGGGGGCGTTTCATATACAGGAAGCCTGGCTGTTTTTTTGTGTGTGTGACGTGCATATATAATGGCGCAATGGTGATACTAGAACAATGGTATGAACATGGCAAAGCGGTCACTGAGTAGGAGCTGAGTGAGGAACAATCATGGGTCTAAGCTCTCGAGCTATAAGGGTATAATTTGAAGATAATAAACGCCATCATAAAAAGCTACTTGTGCTGCGGACCCATCGACTGATGAGTGAAAGATTAAGACTATATGCCTCGCTTCTCTTCTGGCAACTCCCGTTCCCCTTGGACTACCAGTAGCACTCAAAGCGGAACAACAACCGTCAAGATTGAGCGGTCTCTTCATATCAAGTACACCAACTACAAACTCTTCATTCCCACTTGCCAACCGTAAATTGGCTGTTGCACATGTTGACCAGCTCCCAGTCCTCGGCACCAAGCACGCACTCGTCGCTCTCCTTTTTACTTCCATCCACGACACCAGCGACGAAACACGCCGCCATATAGTGATCGTCGGTCGCGTGCGCATCCCTGAACATGGGGTGCTTCATCAACCTGGTGATTCCGCGAGTCAGGCTACCCTTCTTCGCGCCCTTTTTGCTGCAGCGGACAAAGACATCCTCGACGCATTGACGGAACTCGAGCATGGGCGCCTCTGGGGGGTAGGGCATGGCGAAGTTGTCCGAGTATCTCAGCATCTGTGACCAGTTGTTGCGGTAGAGGTTGTGTACGGCGCCTCCCGTGCCGATGATGAGGTAGCCCTGGTCCCTGAACTGGGCGAGGATGTTTCCCACGCGCGCATGCAGGTGCGGGTCGAACCGCGAGTTCATGCTGATGATTGTCGTGGGCGGGCACTTTTCCGGAAACATGCGGATGAGGATGAGATAGGTGTCGTGGATCCAGTCAAACTCGTCGTTGGGCCGTGCGTCAATGCCCTTTTCCCGGAGTGCTGCAACGCACTTTTTGCCGCTTTCGAGATCTGGCACGAGTTCGTAGCTGGCGTATTTGCTGGGGTGGACATAGGCCACGGGCGACTTTGCGGGCTTGGCCTTCATCGACACGTCGATGCGGTTTACGCCTCGTGCGTCCCAGTGGGCACCCATCATGATGACGCCCTTGAAGCCGTGGGAGAGGGCTTCATCGCCGCAGGCCTTCCAGTAGTCGGCCGAGCGAGACTCCTCGCCCAGCATCATGGTCGAGCCATGGGAGAAGAAGTGTACTGGGGGGGTAGGCATGGTGGTGATGTGTGGACTAGTAAGTGTGGGCCGCAGTCGACAGTGGCTGATTGCAGACGAGGATGAGATGTGACTGAAGACTTGGTTGAAGCATATGCAGCCATCTTGAGCGATATCTGATATCATCCAGGACTGGGAGCCCTGCGTGGCCAAGGTCGTGATGTGGGGACGGCCCATGGCTGACAGGATGTCGCCGGCAGCCACGGCGACCGAGTGGCCGAGAAACATGCCGGGCCGGCCGTGGCCGCGCACATGCCTACTTGCATGTACTTACATGGAACCGGACTACCGTATGCACCTCCGCAGCCCCCTTCCCCACACGTTGGGCTTATCTCCAGCTTCCCTCCACTTCCCTCCCCGATGCAATTCCTTCTTCCGCAACCCTCAGCATGCAGACCGCCCCGACGCCGTTGAGTGAGCCACCAGCACTTGCCGAAGCTGACCAGGCACGCTTGTTCCAGTGTAGCACGTGCAAACGATCCTTCACGCGAGCCGACCATCTCACGCGACACGTGAGAGCGCGTAAGTCATCAATTGAGTTTGCGTCCGTATAAGCGGGACAAACTCTTACAGGGCCCCACCGACCTAGTTGCAATATTGTCGTCACTTTGCTAGCGCTGTTTGGTCGTAATCGCACCGCTGACTTGGCATCCACAGACACAAAGTCCAAGCCTTACATTTGCCCGGTCTGCTCAAAGGGCTTCGCACGCATGTAAGCACCATGTTGGGCCTCTTGTGCCACCTCGGGAATTTCCTCATCTGACCGACGACTGCAGAGACTTGCTCAAAAGACATGTAGCCAACCACGCAACTGAGCCGGCCAACAAACGACAGAAACGCGAGATTGCCCGCGACACGAGAGTTGTCCAAGCGTGTGAAGCTTGTTCGCAAAGTCATCTTCGATGCGAGGACGAGAAGCCATGCAGTCGTTGCAAGAAGAAGAAGATTCCTTGTCGCGTGCCAGACGGTGCGCCTGGAGAGGAGAATGAGACCCATGAAATAGATGCTGTACATGCTGCGCAGGATCTACTTGACCTCTCCAATGGGTTTGATTACCCCTCATCGCTACCAAGCCACGCCGGCGGCGCCAACACTACTGCCTCTGCAGCCTCTGACACTCCAGAACCATTCCACAGCTCTATGACAGACTCGAAAAACATCAGCCATCACTCCAGGGGCCTTGATGGCTCTGAAATGAGTGTGACAAGCCTAAATGACATGCAACCACCCCCCAGCACTAACGGGGGGCTTGCGCCAATGGACCAAACCTACGGAGACCCGACCAACTCAATGTCCTTCTTCGACAACTCAATACCGCAATACGATGCCACGCCTGGCCAAAACCCTTTTCTGCCTGACTACTTCCGGAACATGCCTCCGTATGATGCGTTTTTCTCTGGTCAGGCTACACCGCGTGGTATCATGGACCTTAGTTTTGATATCGATGTTGGTCTGACTGAGTGTGATCTTGGATTGCTTGACCAGTACAACTTCCAGGTCCCCTTTGCTGCTGATACACCATCTACGGACACCTATGGGGCCGATCAACACCCATCAGAGACTGACACTGCACCCGTGAGAGCGGAAGCATTCAAACAAAGCATATGGCGCTATCTTCCCCAACGCTCCAGAAACCCAAACGCAGAACAAGTGAATTTGGCTTTTACGGATACTGAGAGAGATCGTCGATCTCACATAACACGTCGCATAGTAGCAGAGAAGTAGGTAAGCATTCACAGCACATGAGGAATAAGCTAATGTGGCACTTGCAGACTCCCACGTGTCAGTCGCGATCGATTAATGGCTCTAGTTCTTGGTACCTGCAGCACGGAAAACATCAAAAAGATTGCATCGGCTTTTCCCAGCATAGAGCTCCTCGACGGTCTCATCCAGTACTTCCTGTCATCACCATCATTGGAGGCCCAACTATGGTTTCATCTTCCGACCTTTTCTCCTTCAAATCTGAACCCGGAGTTACTCGCTTCTATAGTATCTGCCGGAGCGGCTTCTATCCCTGACATATCCCTGCGTAAGCTGGGGTACGCGTTACATGAGGCTTCTAGGATCGGCCAGTCAAAGACATTTGAAGAAGACAACACAGCCATCAGAGACCTTCAGCCTCTCCAAACCTTCCTGCTTCAACTCAAGGTTGGCATGTGGAGTGGCATTAGCCGGAAGATGGAGATCGCGGAAAGCTTCCTCCAGCCACTGATGACGATGCTCCGACGTGGTGGTCGTTTTCGCCGGTTGACCTGGAAAGATATCTGCCCGTTTCCTGATGACCAGGGTATGGCTCTAGAGGAGAAATGGCAAAGCTGGGTAAATCAAGGTAATATTTCTGCGCGGATTCTGTGTGACGCATAAACTGACTTCATGCTTCTCCTTCTTAGAATGCTGGCTCCGCCTTGTACACCGAACGTTTGAATTCGACAGGCAATCCTCCATGGCGTTGCTCAAGCCCCCACTGCTCTCATATGCGGAGATGCAACTTCCTCTCCCGAGCTCGAACATTCTGTGGCAGGCCAAATCTGCTGCTTCCTGGAAGGCTGCGTACTTGAACATGCCACCCAAGGCGACGAAACAACCCTCTGCGATTGAATGCTTCCTGAATCTAGAGCATCTAGCGCACCATGATTTTGCCAGTCTGACTTACCTGTATATGATTTGGGGCACGATTTGGGAGTACCGTCAAATGTGCACCTTGACAACAAGGTCTCAGGCCTTGTCAAACAACAGCCTCATACTATCTTCCCGCTATCAAGAACTTACGAAACAGCTTGAGGATTTCCGAGTCAACAGTCCACCAATGAACAAGACTGTTGAGATCACACTGGAGATTATGCTGGTTCATCTCAACGCACCGCTTGATGAGATCCAGCTCTTTGCGGGTCTCGAAGGGCAGGAAGAGGCACGAAGCGCATACCTGGGTTTACGAGACTGGACCAAGGCTTCTTCGGCACGTCAAGCACTGTGGCACGCTGGTCAGATCCTACGTGCCGCTGAGGTACTGCCCAAAGCCTTACTCAACAACTTCAACGCTATCGCCGTGTATCATGCCGGGCTAATACTATGGGCTTACGGGTTTCTGAAGCGGTCTGTTCCAGAATCGAGTCAAGTAGATTCCCTTGTCATACTAAACGGAGACGACTCGCTCAGCGCGCGCAAGTTCATCACTCTGGGCCGGGGAATACCCGCAATCCGAATTACTGGGTCACAAACTCCTACCCAACTCGGCGATGTTTGTGGAGTCATGGATGGGCTAATACGCCTGCTGCGAGCGCATCACGAAACATCGGAACCGTCTCCACCGCTGGTCGGAAACCTGGTGCAACTGCTCGAGGGCCTGCGATCTGCTATCAAATGAGCGACATGCTAAGAGACGATTTTCGGCAGTTGCAGTGACGCGTGCGCCGGGAGACAATGCGCGTATATCCGGCACTTTCTCGGTAGATCTCTTGGCTTTTGCCACGTTTTCATCTCGTCCTAGATCTACTGTATACGAGGCCTAGTAATACCCCTCATACGGAAGATGCCCATGGTGCACGGAGGGCATACCCACTGTGTCATGACCTGCGACTCGATACTATGGACTTTGGACGAGATGCCCCGAGCTAGACGCCTCATTGTGTGTATACTCCGACACGTATAGTATGTTATCCGAGTGCATACGCAATGCTATCACACTGCAGTAGAGGCTGCGTATGCACGTGCCCCGCCATGATTCAACCCTGCGGCGGGCCGGGATAAATGGCATGTACGACGCACCGTACACTTCCGCGGACATCCCGCCCTATGGTTAAGATGCTGACTAGCGGGACGGGCATTTACCTACAGTATGGGGTAAACGCCAGTACGAGTTACGACCCCGCAAATCGAGCCCACATCAAGGACGGAAGTCCCTACTCCACATTCCGACTACCCCAGACTGCTCTGGGGTACAAGCGATGTCGCTGCACCAATGAGCAAGTGCGGGAAAGCAGTAAGGCATTGGCTATTGGTCCAAGCCGGGGTTCGGGGCGTAAATCATTATCTACGCCTGGAGCATGATTAAGACGCCTCTTAGGGCCGTGCGGTGTATTTAGATTGCAGGGAAAACCATTGTATCTAACATTCCCATAACAAACTTCTGTCAAATCCATACTGCTTCCATCGTGGTTCGCCTGCTAGTTCAGTTTGATACCAAGCATTGGCTGCGATGACTTCGTTGAAGCAGGTGTTCAGCCTGTCCAAGGAGGAGGTCAGGAACGCAAAGCCCCCGGGTACTGCAACGCTTGTCGGTAAGGCGCCCTCCCCCATGGAAGCTGTAAAGTTTTGCATGTAGCTGATGTTTTTGTGTCCCCCCCCTTTAAACAGAACATCTCGAATACACAGCATCGCAAACCAACCACGATGAGATTCGCCTTGTGCCGCAGCCTTGTGCGGACCCAGCCGACCCCCTCAACCTGCCCATGTGGCGCAAAATAGCAACGCTGGCAGTCATGTCGGTACACCCGTTTGTCGTCAACTTCACCAGTGCCTCGATTTCCAGTGCCTTGCCCATCTACGCGTCGACGCCCGTCTTTGGGCTGCCGCCCAAATCCTTCTCCACGCTGACGTACCTCATCGCCGTCAACGTGCTCATGCTGGGCGCGTCGAATCTGTGGTGGGTTCCGCTGGCGAATACGTTTGGGCGGCGGCCAGTCATCCTGCTTGGCTTGTTGCTGCTGGTCTTGTCGAGCATGTGGGCGGGGCTCACGACCGAGTTTAATAGCCTGGTGGCTGCGCGTGTCTTCATGGGTATTGGGGGTGGGCCGGCGGATGCGGTGAGTCCGGATGTTGTTGGGGAAATCTTCTTTGTGCATCAGCGTGGTCGGGCTTTGGTATGTATATCTTTGCTTTCTTCTTTCCTGGTGTAGGCTTCCACGTGCGTGCGAAAGTATTGAGACTGACGGTTGGGGTGTATAGGCCATTTACACGGTGTTTCTGTCGTTTGGATCCACAGTCGGCGCCGTGGCGGGTGGCTACATAGTCGCAGACATGGGCCTGAAATGGCTCCATTGGATGAACGTAGTCCTCTCCGCCATCTGCTTCGTCCTCTGTCTCTTTATCCTCCCGGAAACCCTGTACCACCGCCCACAAGCGACCGTCACCTTCAACGACGCCGCCGCCGCCGCCAAAGTAAGCGCAGATAGCAAGGAAAGAGTCACCATCACCGACACAGCCTCGTCATACCCCCCATACTCGTACCTCCAGTCCCTCAAGCTCTTCACCTACCAACCCGGTCTCTTGCAGAAATTCCTCGCTCCGTGGAAAGTCATCAGACTACCGGGTGTATGGCTAGTCTCGGGCTGGTACGCCGGCCTCGTCGGACTCATCGTGACCATGAGTTCCGTGGGACCGCAACTCGTCGGCGCACCACCCTACCTCTGGGGCAAAAACGTGGGTTTGATAAACGCCGGCGGAATCGTCGGTGCTCTTCTCGGCTGCGTAAGTCGTCCCCTCTCCCCCTTGCCTGTCTTTATACTCACAAACCCAGGCATACACGTACGCCATCGCCGACTTTGCCACCAAGCGCCTCGCCAAAAAAGACACCCACGGCTTCGCCGAGCCCGAAGCCCGTCTCGCCACGGCGCTTCCTGCCCTCTTCCTCGCCACAGCCGGCGCCCTCATCTTCGGCTTCGTCGCAGAGCACCCCTCGCAAACAGGCTGGGTCGGCCTCCAGTTCGGCTTCGGCATGGTGTCGTTTGGCCTCATGCAGGCGCCCTCGGTCGGCTTCAACTACCTGATTGAATCCTACGGCTCCCTGGCTGGCGACTGCTTCGTCACCGTGACGACGTCGCGTGCGATTGTGTCGTTTGCGTGGACGTTTTTCGTCGGCGAGTGGGTTACCAAGAGTGGGCCTGCGGAGCCGTTTGGCATCTTTGGCATGTTGATGGGTGTTTTTGGCTTGGCTACGGTGCCGTTTTTGTTCTGGGGGAAGAGGTTGAGGCTGTGGTCGGCGAAGTGGGTCCCGGTGGACTAGGGGATACCTGGGGTTTGTGTATGCAGCGAGTGTGGCGTGGTGGTGTCGTCGGATTACTTGGGTTGTTTTTTCCCTATTGGCTTTGGTAGTGAGACGGGGGGATCATAATGATAGTTGACTGATGATGAATTTGTGGCCTTGGCTTTTGTATCCAGACAGGGATGTGGTTGTGAAATCGGTACTATGGCTCCGACCAAGCCATGAGTGGGGTGGCACTAAAGTCTACAGAGAGGTGAAGTCGAAGGAGCTTGTGATATCTCTCAATTGACCACGTGACCTTCTTTCCCGGAAAGTACGACAACCTGGACGACGACCCGAGTATATGGAAAGTATACACAACGACAATACCCCCAACAATCACGTTCTTATCAAGCCCCACATGAAGAAATAGAACAATGTCAAATTCGGTATCGAAAACTACATAACCCCCCAAAAATCCCCCCATCAAACAAAAACCCACCTCCTCAACCCCGCACGCACACCAAAGAAGATGGTCGCTCCAATACACGTGAGAAGCGGGATACCATACACACCCAACCCGATGAGAATACCCTGTTCGAAATACCCAATTGCAATCGACTCTGCACGCTTCTTCTCCTTGATCTCCTCGGTCGCTTTATTAAACAGCTCCGTCGCCGCCTTCTTGTTATCCTTGCCGAGCAGCACCCTCGACATGGCCGGCTGCGACGCTGGGGGCGAGATGTACGCCGGGGAGCTGCGGGTAAAGTGGTCGGGTGTATACCTAGATTCGATATCGATTGGATTGGATGAAGGCGCCGCGGGGCCGACGAGGATGCGAAACGGGATGTGGTTTACGATTGAGACGTCTGCGTTTATGAATTGAGAGAGGTATTTTCCGGTTGAGGGGGTGCCGAAGTGGTATGCGGCGAGCAGCGAGTCCTGGGGGTCTAGCTCTTGCTCTACGATGCTGATGGCGTGTTCGAGCGAGGTGATTGCTGAGACGGCGAAGACGGGTTGTTGGGATTTTGTGGGGAGGGCGGAGAGGTTGGTCAGGTCGACAATGGCGCCGTTGTCGCCTTGGGTGATGACGTGCAGTTTCCACGACTGGCTGTCTTGCAGCTCGGCTACCCGTGATGTCTTCTTGGGCCCCCGTGCGCTTGTTGAGCCATTGGAGATGGCGCCGGTGCCGGCGAGGAAGCGGAGGGAGTGCTTGAGCACGTGCTCTAGGAAGTCTTTCTTGATGAACTCGTTCACGAGCACAATGTCGGGGGCATATGGCGATGTTCCGCCGAATGCGAAGCGTGCTGTGACGAGCTGCTCAGCGGCAGAGCCAAGGTCGGCTGTGCGGTCGATGACGGCAATGACTCTGGAGTTGGGAGATACGTGTTGTGAGTATGTTGGAGCGGCCACTTGCTTCTCTTGATATACCTGAACACATGCTGAGAGGTGCTCGGGTTCCGGGTCGGATGAGATGATAGTGAAGGTGTCAGACTCGAGGGCTTCGGTTAATAGTTTGCCGAGTAAAGAAGGAAGTGCGCGAGGTGTGTTTTCGAGCTGGGGTAGGTTAGTATTGTGAATCTTTTTCAAGTCGAACATGTCGTACTTTTAGCGCAACACAGCTACCAGCCGTGAGGGCAGCGCTTAGAGGCGCTATGGCCGAGAAGAATGGTGTGTGGTTTCGTTGCGACTCAATGTATGCGACTCCATATGGCACTCTTCTGTCGCCGGCATCTTTGCCTTTTGTTATCTTGTACTCGGATTCCAGCTCTTTGGCGGTGTCAATTGAGCTGTAGTGCTCCTTGATTGTGTTGAGCGCGAGCGCAACCTCGGTAGTAGCCTCCTCATCTGACACATGTGTATCTTGCTTGATCGCATCTGCAATCTCATTGCTCTTGTTACGCAGCGTATCATGCAGGGACTTGAGTTGCTTTTGGCGGAAGAAAGCGTTGTGGCAGCGAGCCGCAAGGGCAGTCGCTTGGAGGTTTGACAGCGCAACAAAGGGAGAAGTTGGTGACGACATTGTGAAGGTTGAAAACTTGGGTCTGAAAGGAAACCAAAGCGAAAACGCAGAGTAGAAGAAGCGCAACTATCACTATGTAAGATTTCCAAGACGTTGGTCGTATACCCATTACCCGCATCCACATCTCCCACAACCCCCATTGGGCCGCCGGATGCGCCGGGCGACCGTATGCCTCCACATTCCGACCAAAGCGTCGCGTTTCGCGCCCCAGTTTCTCCGCGTCTCCAACTTTACCGGCCCACAAGGCATTGCCGTACAACTATCGCAGATATCTCGGTACTACCGTACCTTGAACAGTCTTACTGCTCTTGTTTCTTGTTGCCGCCCCTTTGCAGCTTCCCATCCCACACCACCGCAGACATCCTATACTGCCACCACCACCACCACCACCGCCGCAATCATGTCAGTAACAACGACCGCCAACCCCGCCACGTACACCCTGCAGAGCGTACTTGCAGAGTACGATTTACACCACACGGAGGAAACACACGATCCAAGTCTCAACGCGCATCCCAACCCAAACTCGTCCACGCCCAACCCAAGCCACTGGCCCACCGACTATCGTCGCGTCCCTGCATACAGGCCAATTAATACGGCGCTGGACCAGAGCCAACGTCGGGTTTATCAAAACACTGGCGAGCAAGTCTTTGTCGGCATCATGTTCACGGGTGTATTTCTCGAATCGGTGAGTAGTGCATGTCGCATGGGAAGAAGTTGTGCTAATAGAAATACAGACTGTATCGAAGATATGGAGGGCGTCGCTAGGCAGGGTGTGGAATGCTGGATACAAGATTGGTGGCGAGTGGTGATTGTGGTTTTAGCTTGCTTTTAGGTGTTGTTCTACTGTGCAGTTGCCATGCTCTTGCAATCTTCTCTAAATCGGACATGGCGTTTTCTCCTTCATCAACTTGTCTTTTTGTGTTTGGCCAAATTTCGCAAGTGATAAATCTACATGTATGCGAACAACTCTGGACGAATATTCACGGCGTGGGGCAAGTCTGGTCCGTAATGCAGATCCCATACCTCATGACGACACCTGATCGTCTGTATATGCCCGGGCATAACATACTATGTACGGTATGAATTATCTTTCCGTCAAGCTTTGCGAGAAGCAACCGCAGCGGTCCGTCGCGGTGTTACCAAGGCCCTAACACCAACCCCACATCGTACAATAGATGATCTGACTCAGCGCTGCTGCACCCACCCCTACCGTGTACGTGTGCTACAGGTGTCAAGAACAATTGCCAGGCACGTGTCAGACGCCGTCAATTCTCCGAGGAACGACAAACCCGTCGTGGCCGTGTGCGGCCGAGATGGTACCTAGGTAGCCCCCCTAGGAGGGCAAGCCTCCCGCGCGACTGTAACCCCACCAAAGAGATTCCTGCTTTGGCTCCCACACTGCGGGAAGTGGAGGGTCCTTCTAGAGCAGCCTGATTAGGTAATCTGGGGGGAGGAGCCTACATACAAACCCAGTTTACTGTCGGGCGTATGGTAGCACAAGATTGATGACATTGCAGCATTTCGTATTCAGCCTCTCCCCTCATTTACGCTGGTGAGAGAAAACAATCTGCCAATCTCTGTTCGGTCTTCGGTCTTCGGTCTTCACTACAGCCCTCAATCATGGACTTTACAAACGGCACTACGAATGGCGTTAATGGCCACCATGCGCCGGCTACAGAATCACGGCCGCTCAACATCACGATATGCGGTGCTGGTATCGGCGGTCTCAGCGCAGCAATCTTCCTTCGGAAACAAGGACACAAAGTCACACTCCTCGAAGCCTCGCGGTTTGCAAACGAACTAGGCGCTGCTGTACATCTTGCGCCTAATGCAAATGGACTGCTCCGACGTATGGGATTTATCCCTGAACAGCACGGCGCGGTCGATTGTCTGCGCATGTCGCAGTTCCTGCCTACCGGAAAACAGCTATTTAGCATAGATCTCAAGGCAGATGCCGCACGCTGGTTGTACCCATGGCAACTTGCCCACCGCGTTACGCTGCACAGTGAGCTCAAGAAGATGGCTACGAGCGAGCAAGGCGAGGGTCCACCGGCGGTTCTGAGACTGAGGTCCAAAGTCGTGGATGTCGATCCCAAGGAAGGAGTTGTTATTTTGGAGGGCGGCGAACGGGTCCAGGGCGATGTCATTGTAGGCGCAGATGGCGTGCATTCAAAGACTCGACCGCGTGTTCCTGGCGCAGAAAACGTCAAGACGTTTGGAAGTGGGAAGAGCGCATTCAGATTCTTGATTTCCAGACAAAAGGCCTACGACGATGAGGAGACGCGCAAGTTTGCGGACAAGGATGGCCATCTTATCCTTACTTTTGGACGGGATCGCAGGGTCGTTGTTTATCCTACTTCGGATAATACGCTGCTGAACTTTGTCTGCATTCATCCCACTGCCGAGAGCCAGATTCAGCCTGAGGAGCCTGGTAGTGGCGACTGGCAGAACAAGGGTAACTTGAGCAAGATGCTCGAAGTGTACAAGGACTGGGAACCTGCTATGCTCAAGTTGCTGTCCATGGCGGATGAGGAGACACTCAAGGTGTGGGAGTTGCTAGATATGGAGCAATTGCCCACCTGGACAGAGGACAAGTTGGTACTGATTGGAGATGCCGCACATCCATTCACACCCCGTAAGTCACACCCCTTATACTCCCCACTATTCCAGACTCCCCACTATTCCAGCATCCAGCCCTAACACACGCACAAGACCAAGGCCAAGGAGCCGGCCAAGCAATCGAAGACGCCGCCTCCCTCGCCGTCATGCTCCCCTCCAACACCCCCCTCTCCAGCATCCCCGCGCGCCTCAAACTGTACGAAAAATGCCGGTACAAACGCGCGTCGGACATCCAGGAGTTCTCCCGCCTCACCGGCCGCGACCTGGGTGCCGGCCCGCCCGTCGACGCAAAAGCAATGACAAACTACAACTTCGGCCACGACGAATGGGACTACTCGACCCAGATGCTGCGCCAGTGGGAATGGGAGCAGAAGAAGAGTCTACTGTGGCGTATGCCCACGGCTTTCGGTCCCATGCCGGGTCCCCGACAGGATCACTTTGGCCAGGCTCGCGACAACAGCACCGGCACGTTTAAAACGGCGAGTATACGGTTCCGCACCAGTAGAACCGTCTTGCAGGGTTTGTTGCCAGCGGGGAGTGGTCTCAAGTTTGCTGCGGCAGATACAACGGCCTACGCTACATTTGCCGTCACCCAACTCAATCACCTGGACTGGCTTGGTGGGAGGGGATACAACCACTTTGGCCTCTACATCCACGGCATCCAGCACACATCCGCCACCGCCGCCGCAACAGTACAAGGAACCTACCTCCCCGTCCTCTTCGAGAACCTCGCCGACCCCATTCTCAGCGGAAGAGACGAACTCGGTTTCCCCAAAGTCTTCGCCGACCTAGACTTCACCACCGCCGTCGGCGGAGCCCATCTAACAGCTAGCTGGATGGGTGCCGCGTTTTGCAAAATGAGTCTTGCGGATCTACAGCATCAACCTGCTACCAACGGCACTGCTGCTGCTACTCCTCCTCCTCCTCCTCCTGTCAGTGAGCATGCACCGCCTCCCGCTCCACAAGACTCTGGTCTTTTACTGCACAAGTACATCCCCGCGACTGGTCCGGCGGGTAGCAAGGAGCGGGGTCAGGCAGATGTGGCGTACACGACGTACCTAGCCGACGACGAGGACGCGAAGACGGTGGAGCGAAAAGTGGAGCGGACGCTCAAGGCGGCGTCGGCGACTATCAGCTTTGATGCGTTGGACTGGAAGGCGTTGCCGACGCTTCATCATATTGTGGCGAGGCTGCAGGAGATACCGGTTTACGAGGTTGTCGAGGCAAAGGTGGTCGAGGGGAGGGGCGTCAGTGATGTGAGCTCTGTCAGGAGGTTAGGTTAGGTTAGGTTAGCTCTTCATACAAGTACCTACCGTCTCCTTACATTATCGTACTCGTATTCGTATTCCATTTCAATCAATTTATTCATGCACAAAACCTCTTTACACATCACACTCAAGGTTCACCGCATCTTTGCAACATCTTTCATTCGCTCGCTCGCTCACTCACTCATTCTATCAAACAGCCGCCACCGCCGCTACCAACCGACTCCTACAAATGAGACACACGCTTGTCCTGAAGCCATGTATAAACGGGGGGGTATTACCAGTGTCCATCTATAAATGCTGCTATCCGAACACCATACGACCATATCAATGCAACACAAAAAAAAAAGATAACATAGGAAAACAAAAAAAAGGGAGGGGTTAGGTGAAATCAACCACCGTTTGCGTCTCGCGCATATATATATGTGTGTGTGTGTCTGAATGTGCACTCTTTGTCTTCAATGCCTGCCAGGCATCATTTCGACCGCCGAATCTGGAAACATGGAGTCTGTGCTGATGCGCGAGCTCTTCTTTGGCGATTTGATGTTGCCGCTGCGCGAGAAATTCGGCGTTGCCGCTCGTTCTTGGTTCGCTGGGCGTTCTGCAAGTTTGGACGAGTGGGAAAAGTGGGATGAGGGCGCGGGAGGAGCGTTTTCGTCGGGAAAGTCTTGGCCTGTTTTCCAAAAAAAAATAATCAGCCGTGTGCCCCTTTTGAGGCAGACCACCCCCCTCCTTGGAAGGGAGCAGTAGCCATGAGACAGCAAAGCACGCGAGGTGAGGTCTACGCACTAGCCACGCCCAAGCCTTCGCACAGCCTCTTTCTCCATTTTCCGCAGACGTCTTCAAAGCCGTCTAGCACGCTGGCGCACGCTCGTTTGGCCTCCCTTTCCCTAAGCCGGCGATCCCAGTCGCCATGCTCAATGTAGTCCTGGCCTTCTTTGGTCTTGTCGGCTTCGCGCTTCCAGTCTTGGAGCTGTTCGGTGCTCACTTTCAGTCGCCTTGTAGCAGTCGCCGTGGTTTGGCGAGACATGTGCAAAGTGTCGCTGACGTTTGCCAAATGTTGCAAGAGCTCGCGGTTGGAGTGTGTAAGGTGGGATATGGCGACAAGCGGCTCTGTGGATGGGTAGGGAAGCAACTCCAAGGTGGATTGAATCAGGGGAAGAAGTTGTTCGATCGTGTCTGGGTCGGGCAGAATGGCGCGCGGGCCAGAGAAGGAGGCCGAGAGTGAGGTAAGACTGCGGGACTGGTGGGTCAAGTGCGTTGCTAAGGCATCGTGGGCAGTCTTCAGTCTGGGCTTTGTTAGTGGGCGTGTAAAAAGTAAGGACGACACACGTACCTGGTCGCCCCATTCTCTATAGCAATCTGACTGCCCAAGTTTTGGAGTTGCTTGGTCACCCTCTTGACGACCTCGTCTGACGCGCTCCCGTTCTCTTCTATGCCTCGCCGTACCAGGCTCTCGATGGCGGCCATCCTTGACTCGAGCGCGGGTGAGATGCCTTGGGTTTCTAGGTCAGAGTCGTCGCCATAGTCGGAGCCGTCGTATAGCGATCGCGCCCGCGTGTGTTTCCGCGTTTTGACGGCCGACTCTGGGCTCAGGCCTGCGGGCGACGAGTCATGCATGGCGACGCCGCTGTCGCGCACGCCGTTGAGGCTGGCGGCGCTTTCGACGCCATAGGAGCCGTCGTGCTCTACAGCGGTGCCAATGTGCGCCAAGTCGTGCTGCGATGTGTCCAGGTCGTCGCCGTAGTCGCCGTCCAGGGCTTCTTCGTCGTCGTCGTCCCACACTTGGCCGAGTTCGTCGGCCAGGTTGCCCAGGCCATTGCTGTCTCCTCCACCGTCGAATTGGTGCGCTGGATCATGGTCGAACTCGTGCGAGGAGCGCGGGGTTATGGGCGAATAGCCAGACGAGCGGCGGTTGAACGACTGCCTTCTCGAGGCCGTGTTGTGTGTCATGTCGAGGCTTGAGGGGTTTCGACGGTGTGACGAGGCGGGCCGATCAGTGGGAGTGCCCGGGGGGGAGGTCATGGTGGCCTCGTTGTACGATGGCGGTGGAGGCTGCACCGAAGGCGTCAAAGGGTTGTGAAAGCGCTGAGATTAGGACAGGCGGTCCGCATTGGGAGTGCCCCAGTCGGGGATCTGCCGGGAGTGAACAAGGCGCTCTCGCTCTCGCCGCGCATCTACCTCTCCGCACCCTCACGAGCCGGTAATCACGTGCGTGTCTGGGTCGACAAGGCCAGAGGAAGCAGCAGTACAACGGGTCCAGGTCGGAGAAGAAGGTCTTCTTTGTGGCGGGGTAACGGTGTGTTGACAATCACTGCAGCTTTGGACGTGATGCTGCGGCCTTGGCTGCGGAGGTGCGCCTCAATGCAGGGCAGGTTGAGAAGCAACTTGTGGCGCCGGCCGGCATGGAAAGTGGAAAGATGGCGGCAGAAACAACACCGAATACGTAGTATTGGACCCTGTCTGGTTGTGCGTCTGGCGGATATTTTGTTGACTCAAGCTGTGAGCTGTGTTGCTTTGGGCGCCATGCCATGGACCTCCCCCAGGCCAATTTCAACAAGTATGGGTATCCTTGTCGCTAGCAACCGTCTAACAGCCCTAGCCAGAAAAAACGTCAAAGTCATGTGCACAAAGGTCGCTCACCGTTTGCAACACACGACTTGAAGACTTGCTGCGTTAGTTGCTCGAGGTAGATGTGGCACGCCTAGTATTTGTTCTAGCATTGCATTCCGTGAACCCGAGGTACCCCTATCCAAAGCCGCAAAGCACTGTCGTGAAGCAGGTGGGTATCGTGTACCATGGCCCTAAGCCGGGCCTGATCTACCCTCACAAACTCCTCAACGCCTTTCCCTAAGCCAAACCATGCTTTTGCAATGTATTGACATGAAATCAAGACCCAAACAACTCCCATGATGCCCGCGCAATGCCGCTCAATCCATCATCGCCCGTGTATGCACCTACTGCCCTGGCTTGGTCTGGTCGAGGCTCGCTAGCTGCTTCTTGAGCTGGGTGAAGAAGTCTTGTCCGGTCGGCATGAGGTGCGGCATGGTGCCTGTGCATGTCAACACGTCGTGTTGCGCCGCCTTGTTCCAAAATGCCTTACCTCCTTTGCCCCACGCGCCGCTGCTCCTGTTCGAGACCGAGTCGCCCGGGACCTTGTGGTATACCGATGCTTGATCTGCACACTCATGTTAGTCCTGCCCATGCCATGCGCACGAATGTTGGGCCATTCATACTGCTAGTGCTCTCGAGGTACTCTGCAGCGGCCGGGTTAGCCGTCATCTATCCGAGCAAATGCGCATCCAAGACATACTCTTCTTGAGGAACTCCTTCACCTCGTTCGCATTGAAGTCCTTCACGGGCACGTGGTTGTCTGGCTGGGCTTGGGCGGTCGCTGCCGTGGGGCCGGCGCCTCCAGCCTTGCCTTGCTTAGCTCCCCATGCGTTCCCCGTGAGCGACGACATGGCCTGCTGCCGTCCATTGTCCTTGGTGGGGGTGTTTGTGCCAGAGTTGCGGTTGCCTTGCCCCTGCCGTCGCCAGCTGCGCGCATTGTTAATAAGCCATTGAGGCCTTGGAATGTCCCATGTACGTACCGGTTTTCACCTGGACCACTCATCTTCAATGTACAGAAACGGTGGTGGGAGGCGGGGAGGGGTCGGGTGGAAGATATAAAATCATGGGAGCTCTCCAATCGTTCTTGCACGCGCGCGAACTGTGTCTGTGCTGCATCATCTAACCCAATGAGATTGCCATGCCCAAGCAACAGCTGCGACTGCTTTTGGCCAGCTCACCACTGCTAGCCGTTTGTAGACCGACTGCGAGGCTATTCACGGCCTCTTGGGGAATGAGTGGATGGGGATTTTTCGAGCTACCTTTCCCGCCCCGATGTGTTGTACGTCACGTGTAGCTTCCTCCAATCGAAAGACCAACCCGTCCTTGTCGCCCTACACTAGCAGCAGGGTTCCCAACACTACCATGACCACATGGGAACATCCCCCAATGGTTGCCTTCTTTCTTTCCCTACACCGTCTTCATTCCTCTACTGACTAATGATCCATGTTGAAGCTGACCGGCGGCAACTGGCCGTCATCGCATGTCATCACAACGCTTTCTTTTGACTGTTCGGGTGCATCTACACAGTATCATCATACCTATAACAAGATGCTCACCACACAAGACCAATCAAACGACGACGGCATTCACAGCTATGCCACGACAGTCCTCATTATTCACATCAGGGACCCGCCTCCTGAATACTACTCTAGATTCCACATGGCGTAGCTCCATCAACCTCGCCCTGATCACGCATTCTGTAAAGCGTCCATCCGCTCACTCATGGCCTGCTTGATGGCAGCGTTCTCCTCTCGCTCCCTCTGGATACGTTCGGCATACTTGCTGCGAGCTCGGATCTGAGAACCCCATCTATGGATGAAGAATACAGGCAGGCAAACCAGGACCGAGATGACGAAGAGTACCCATGTCGAGTTCTTGACGCCGAGCTTTTTGTACATGGGGCCGGTGTAAAAGGAACAGATTCCAGCAAGGGCATCTCGGGCGAAACCGTTTCCACCAGTAGCCGAAGCCGAGTACGTTCCTCCGTAAGCGGCAACCATGTAGTCGATTGTAGCATAATAGATGGCGAGATTCGCGCAACCTATCAAGACGGCAAACAGCAGAGGCAAGATCCATGGAAGAGGAGGACCCCCGACTACAAAGGCTGAGCCGAACAATCCAATAGGGAGGAGCAACACAATCCAACGCAGGGCGGACAGACGAGTCTCTGGACTCAGTACCTGGCCGCGGCTACGTTGCTGGTTGTGGCGTCGGATGACAGGGTAGTATAGCACACCTGCCAACCAGTACCCGATGAAGAGAGCGAAGAGAGAAAGTCCGGCCTGGGTAGGTGTGAAGCCCCAGCCTTCGGGTCCAAAGACATAGCCGTAAGACTCTAGGAAGCTGAAGATGAGGGCGTCGCTGAACCCGCTCAGCAACGAAAGGAAGCCAACAATCGGCTCGCAGACCAGCATTTTGTATGGGCGGCCCATTATCTCGAGTACCTTCTTGATACCAATCTTCTCATCCTCCGTAGGCCCAAAGACGTTGCTACGTGGGTTTGCCTTGCGTTTCTTCGCCGCGGCCTTGTTCAGCATGATTGTTGCTCGGGTTTCGGGGACAGTCCAGTAGTGGACAGCCTGAACGGTAACGCCGAGTATGAGCTGGATCCAAAAGTTCCAACGCCAACTAAGGTATTGCTCAATGGGGCCGCCGCAGATGCCGCCAATGACTGAGGATGATTAGCTCTGCCATACGAAACTGGGATCGAACATACCGGAGCCCAAGCAACTCCATAAGCTGACCCAAAGAATAGGTAGTTGCTGATCTTCGGGGTCGAACATATCCGCGACCATGCCGAGTGTCACAGATCCGCCTGCCGAACAGAGACCACCAAGAAGACGCGCGATCAGCACATGGTGCCAAGCATTGCTAGCACCAGCAAGGATCTGCCATATGTTGACGGTGAAGAGGGACAGCTGCATGATGCGGAAGCGTCCGTATTCCTCTGACCATGGCGCCCACAGTTCGCACCCGAATCCGTACAGGATCAGGAACCAAGCCATGCCGGCTCTCGCGTTGGTGAAGTGATTATCACCAAGATTATAGTGCTCATTGAGCGGCTTGATGGCACTTGAGTAAACTGCCGCGTTGTAGTCTGTTGCTTGTCAGCGCCATGAAATGCAGAGTCAATCGACACGAGAAGCCACTTACTCATGCTCGTTTGGCACAAGCCCACTACGGTCAGAATCCACCATTTCTTCCTCGTGGAGAACATGTATGCCGTACTCTCGACCGCATTGGCCTCGGTGAGCATCGTCGCAAGTGGCGGACTCCTCGTAGGTACCATCTCTACGGCATCTTCTGCCTCTTTTCGGCGGTTATGCGAGCCGCCTGAGCTATAACTGCTAGAAACTCTAGCTATCGTCGACATGGTGTGCGTTTAGTCTTGGATTAGGGAGGGTAAGAAGAGGGTATGGCAGTTATGGAGAGCGCGCCGGTTGGTGAATGCTTTCCTGTTGAGAAGGAAAGAGAGGGTGACAGAAGGGAAAGTGCGGGGATGCTACAGATTTTATGGCCCAGTGCCCAGCGCCCATGATTTGTGAACTCTGGAACAAAGGTAGCCGGATATACCAAGTCTGGTATCCCTCAGTCCAAACCAGTGTATGTATTCTCCCCTTGGCGGCCAGTACGCGAGGTGGAGTGGGCCCCGTTTACGGAAGCGTTGACACGGCCCGTTCCCAGAACCATGGTTCATGATATCTTCTCCGCACACAGCTTCTTCTTCAATAAAAAATATGTTACCTATCTACATCTACTCTTCATATCTAACCAACTACAACCCAAATCTACAGCCACAAGAAAACCACACCCCTCCCCCACCAAGCCATCGCAATCGCCAAACCATGGATCAAAAATGAAAGAAGAAAAAAAGATCCCGAGACCCCACTTCCACTTCCAATCCATCAGCCAAGTAAAGTACATCCAACCCAAT
This sequence comes from Pyrenophora teres f. maculata, assembly GCA_014334815.1. NCBI lineage: Eukaryota > Fungi > Ascomycota > Dothideomycetes > Pleosporales > Pleosporaceae > Pyrenophora > Pyrenophora teres. Next base: position 229,811 of record CP060576.1, on the reverse strand, counting down.
ATCTGCAATCTGCATCAAACCTCTCCAACACCAAACTTTGCATCCCCCCCCTCCCCCGCCTCCACACCTAGCGTACCAAACCCCATCCTATCCCCACTTTTCCCCGTCCCATCCGTCCCGTTCTCTCCCCTCTTCACCCGGGGAACCCACCCGGGAAAACGCCTTTTTTTTTTGGCGAAATATGTCTTCTTCTTCTTGTCTTACTCCTATGTATCCTGTGGCGATGTAGTTTCGTAGAGGTGGAGGACTGGTGTTAATACGTGATATGGGTACTGGACGCAGAGAGGGAGGGAGGGGGGAGAGGGGGAAGAGGGGGAGGTGCATGTTCCGTGTTTGTGTTCGTGTTCGTGTTTGTATGTAGGATAAGATAGAATAGAATAGGATAGAATCGTTGTGCACGTGGGTTAGTTGGTTTCGTGTCAAACAACTCACCTCAACTCAGCAACAGGGGTTTTGGAGTCGAAGACGATGACGACGCGCGGTTGCAGTTGCGTGGTTGTGTGGTTGGGCCTTGGTCTTGGTCTTGGTAGGTGTGGGTGATGGAGGGTGGAAGATGGGGTCGGTGGTCGGTGGTGTGGACCTTTTGTTGTATGTGGTGGGAGTGTGAGGTTGGATATCTTGTAGCGTGATGGTGTAGTTGAGCTGTATGTTGGGGACTGCGTCTCAGTTCATTAGGTCTGGTGTTGTTCTTAGCATCAAAACCGTCAAGTTTTGCGGTTCTCGAGTGTCAGTGCCATGTATCGTTTGGCTGCAATGGGTGGTATCATGCTGGATTTTCCATGTTGCCGGCGCATTGTATTTGAAGCTGGAGCAGCCAGAAGACGCGTTTTAATCTCAAGTACCTGTTAAGCGTCGTGTAACGCATCAAAGGTATTCAGACGGAATGGTTCCAATGTCACCCATGTCTGAAGTTGATTACAAAAGAGAATATGGATTCTTGTGCTACATATACAAATGGCACTTCGAGAGCCCGTGCAAGTACTTTTTGGAGCTTCGATGAGGCTTGCGGCATGTTCTCCATACCCTATGACGACCCATTCCTCGTCATGCTCTCAAGTAGGCGTGTGCCTCAAACCAGTATCCATAGAGTCCCACATCAGGACTTGGCAGCCAGAGATGACACCAGAGGAAAAGAAAAGTTGGAAAAAGGCAGAAACGTACTCCACGACGCCCAAAGACACCTGCCACTCAGTTCGTCATACACGTCGATAGCTCGATTAGAAAGCAAGAAGTCAATGAAAAATCCGGTGAAGATTGTAGAAATCTTCCTTTGCCTGGAATGAGCGAGTGGCCCTCGTGACAGGAAACAAGATGACGACAGAAAGCCTTGATGTCGTGTCAGTTTCGCTGCAAGATCAATCTTGAATGATCTAGCGCATCATTGCCGAGGTGTACTCACTGTCTCGCATGACCTAAGCCCCATTCTTGGTCTCCCACCAGCACTGGTGTGCGGAGAAGGCCTTCTCATAGTATCGGTCGAGGTCGGTACGGCTCATACGCATCAACTCGCGTTCGGTAGCCACGCTATAGAGGTCCAACTCGTGCTCCATCGCACGGATAATCATAACCTTGATCTTGTGGTCGTGATCGACGTAGTTCCGGTTGCCAGTGGCGTTGCCGATGATGGGCTGTTCGATGGCAGGCATGCGCATAGCCTCGCTACTTCCACTGATGACTTGCTGAGTGCGCGCTTTGGTCGGAACCAGCCTACGGGCGTGATTATCGACAGCAATGCTATCTTCTTCAATCAGTGTGTCCATCTTGGGACGCGCAGAAGGGGACATGGTGTACATCTCCGCTGTTGGATTAAGGCGGCGGGCTTGCACGTGGCCAGACTGTACATGTCGAAGAGGGGGAGCAGAGCTCTCGTGGACGATCTCAGGCCGGACTTGGATTCGCGCAGTGATAGCCGCAACAGGTTCAGGAGAGGCGTCACGAGTGTCCTCTGCCATGGCCTTCTCCAAACGTTCTGCCCAAGCCGGCATCGACGTCTCTGAGTGAGGAGGAGGCATAGGCGAGACACTCAACACAAGTGGTGACTCAGAGCGTTGCTGCTTTGATACACTTTTAGTAGTAGTATTTGCTGGGTCCCTGAGGGCAACGCCGCCCGCCTTGGCTGCCTGGTGCTTGTTGGATGTGCTGTTGAGCGAGCCCAGGGTTGGAAAGGATGCGCCAGTAGAGGACTTGTCATGATCGCCGTTACTGAATATGGGACGTCCGGTTGTGCGTGGGGCAGGAGCCGGCCACTGCCCTAGTCCAGGCGCAGGAGAATTACTCCCCACCGAGGGCGAAGACAGAGCTCTGTCGGCAAGCATGCTGTACATTTTCGCTTCTTTCATGTAAGCTTTGCTGTGGCCGTCCTGTGCTGTATCGCGGTTGAAGCGAGAATCACGGACTGCTCCAGGCATAGGTATGGCGTCTTTGGGCGGTTTCCCTAAATTGAGAAGCAGTTAGTTAGCGGCCGAAATGCAGTCCTTATGGGCGGCGTCTCTCTTACATTTCTCGGCCTCGGGCGGGGGTGGGGGAAAGGAATCCCAGGAGGTTGACACTGCGGGTACTAGAGAGAATCAGCATGTTGCAGTGTTGATGCCGTGGAGTTCCGGGGTGTTCATTGCAGCTTAGCGCTGCTGCAGCCCTGCTTCCAGCAAGGAAAGAGCGTACCGGTCTTCTTTGGGGCGATGAAAGGCATGTTGTGCTGTATCTTGGTGTTGAGTGGTAGATATGTTGTGATTCTTGGCGTAGTCGCGGACGAGAAAGAAGGAGAAAGACAAAGACGACGATAAGCAGCTATTGGAGAGTCCTGTTGTGAAGCCAAGTGGAGGTGAGCGCGACTTCCAAACTTGGAACATCACGATGGCTAGGTGACGGTGAAATAACAGCAAACCAAACGGAGCACGACGAGACGAAGGAATAAACCATGAGTAGACATGAACGAGGCCAGCATATCGCAATCTTGGTTTGTACAAGATAGACAGTTCCCTTTAGGGAAGAAGGATAGCCTGCATGCTCGTTTTGAGATGAGTTCGGGCTGGTTTAGAGGCAGTAGTAGTAATGACGTCGCGTCAGAGGCGGCCCAAGTCGAAAGCTGGTAGACTCCATGTTGATTCTTTGCCATGTTCAATCTACAACAACGTAGATGCGTCGTAACGGTGGCATCAGGACAAGGTTCGGCCTTTTTGTTTTTCCGAGGTGCTGTATCGGTACCAGCGAATCATGGGGTACATGCCGATAGCCCACTAACCCGGCCTTCTCCGCATTCTGTGCTGACTACAAGACACGTGAGACCGCGACAATCACCGGACATGCATACTGCTCGGGACTCATCGCGCACACAGCCTCGCTGAACTCTCCCAATTCGCATACATGCTTTTTATCCATTGAAGAGGTCCGTCAAGTTCATGTCGCGTGCCAACACACCCACTCTCTCTGCTTTGCTTAGTTAGGCCGCTGGGATCCGCGGGTGGACAGAGTGCTGCACATACTGGTCAAGGTGAACGCGCACAAGTCATCCACACTCACCCACCTGTTTCGCCTTCTCTCTTTTTTCGCCTTGGACCAATCAGCGCCGATATCGCTTTCATCTGCACCTGCCGCAGAGCCTTGGAAGAGCAGGTCCACAATTTCCTCCACTACTGCTACCCTCCACCTGACGCTCGCAACCGCACTATCCGCCATTCTCGCACTCATTTCCAAAGTTCTGGACTTGTGCCGGAAAATGGTGAAAAAAGTCACCTATTCACGCAAGCCTGCCAAGCGACCGTTTTCCGCAGAGTTCGAGCACCATGATCAGACCGATATCAGCCGCAAGAGGGCCAGATCAGACGGTGGAATCAGAGATGAGTCGCGTTTATCAACAGCCCCCTCGAGCCGTCAGGGCAAGAGATACTCTTTGTTGAAGAAGTGTGCGTTTGGTGGTCCCGTTTCCATACCGGACGCCGACATCGACATCGACACCGACATCGACACTAGGCCCCGAAGTGAAAGCAAAGTGTCCATACTGGACAAGGTCATCAAAGAAGGAAAACACCAGGCAGCAAAACCTGATGCAGAGATTATGCGACGCAATCGAGACGACTTTGTGGAGATTATGAAGAACGGCCATAAGAGGAACAGCCAGTTACCCACCCCTCCAGCAGAAGCCCAAAGGAAAGCTCAACAACACGTGCAAGGGGAGGAGACCTTCTCCCGACTCAACGGCGTTACTCACAAACGGGAGTTTAAACTAATCAACTCACCAACGCCGCCCACTCCGCCGACGCCGACGTCGCAGCTCTTTGGACGAATCGTGACTAATGAGCAACCAAAAGCGCCGTATCAACCGAAGACGTACAAAGCGGAGCAGAACGTTGCGCCACGCAGGACTATCACGGGAGATGAATTGTCGAAAAAGTCACGGGAGTCTCAGCTGTAAGTGGGATTCGGAAGTAGATGCTGCAGGAGCAAAGACTAACTGAACTAGGTGGTCTACAAACCAAACCAGGTCACCCTTTCTGCAGTTACCGGAAAATGTTCGCAGTCTCATCTACAAGTATGCGCTAGGTGGCAAAACCATCAATATTGGGTTTGAGACGTATCGCACCGTGGTGGACCCTACTCGGCCCACTTTTGCAAAGCAGGCCGTACCAGTCTTCAAGTACCGTTGTACTGTCTATGACCAGTTCTCAGGCGAGCCAACCAACCCTTATAGAGCTATGCCATTCGTCAAGACTGCCAAAAGCTTTGGTTTGCTCAACAATGTCTGCCGCCAGATGTACGAGGAAGCGGCGACGCTACCGTATAAGCTCAACTTGATATGCTTTGACTCGCACAACACCATGGTCAATTTCCTGCTCATGGAGAAGCGGCTGTCACGGCGGCACTTGCAGGCCTTTACTCAGATTTTGTTACCCGACGGACTACCGGCGACGAACATGGTGACATGCTTGGGCAACGTCGACAAAGTCTATCTTGCATTTGAACATGACGGGAAGCCGAAGGGGTGGTATCAAGTCATGCGTAGAGCCGGCGCAGAGCCAATAATGAGACGCATGCTCAAGTAGTGGAAGTGAGTCGATTGGCTTCCGGCCAACGAGGTTGGGGAGGACCACGTCGTAGCCGGTCAGCAGTCGTTCTGTAGCATGAGTCAGATGGGTAGCAATACTGACAAAGTTGGGATTTCGATACTGGCCGTGGACCTCCCCTTTCCGCTTCAGGCGAATGGGATTACCAAGTCTGACATGTGAAGACGCACCACGTCTAAGCTGGGCTCCCTAGGCGCGGGTGACCACGTCCATCACCCGCATTTTGTTTTTTTTTTGGGCGCACGCTGTTGTCTCATGCAAAGGGCGTCTCGTGACTGGGAGAATCGGAGATGGCGGTCAAAACAGGTAGGGATGGCCAGGCCGCCCCACGTCTGTACTGCCCGCAGTGTGGGATGCTGATCGCAAATGGCAACCTGACACAACCTGACCGACTTGACCCATGATGCTGTGCAGTACTGTGCAGACCTACAGTAGATTGCCAACATCTGCAAGGTCCCAGCAAAAGCGTCGTGTCAGCATCGGCTTGGGTGGAAGGATGCTACCGGCGCGAAACCCGTTCTTCATCTAGCTGCGTAAACCCATGCATGCATCCTTGCAGCTTGAACGATGACGAAGTAGCACATCACACATATCCGACCGCCCACGCCTTGAGGCAAATTAGCCTGTCACTGCAGACTGTGTCTTGCCTCGATGCGCACGCGTCCTCAGCCCGCCAACTGGCTACAGAAACCCCAAAAGCATTCGGCGGCGCATCTTCTCCCGCGACTTGCGCGACCTTTGGCGCATGACCACCCACACCGCGTCTTGCACTACTATCAAGCTACCTATACCGGTACGTAGTCGGTCTCTCGTCCCTGTGATATAATATCCGTAGCTGCCGACCGCACCTCTAACCCACGCCAATCCCGCCAAAACCCGTTGAAACCTTCTCGTCGACCCGTCGACGCTCCTTTCCCCGGCCAATTCGGGCCTCGTAACGATCCGCGCATGGCGTGCACCGGTGCTCCATGTCACTGTTGTCCGATACCTTCTTTTCACGCGGGAGCTCGCGACTGCACCGAGGACGCAATGACCACAGCGCCGTGAGGAAGACGCAGAGCCATGGCGGATTCCTCAGTCCCCTCGCACAGCTAGTCAGGGACCCGATCGGCACTTTGGGCTGCAGCACCGCAGACGGCAACCATGTGCCTGAGAAAGATGCTGGTCCAGTGGAAGCGAGTCGCAGACAGGTCCTGTACCTGCACATGAAAGACGTGCGTGTCTCAGATTGGTGGTACTGTTGTCACATGCTAACGACGTCGTCATCCAGGCCGAGACATATGACGAATGGAAGGCCGCCGCGACTGAGCTCGACATACTCGAGGGAAATGAGTCGTGGAAAGAATTGGACGACTCCGCCGAATACAATGCCCAACTTGTTGCCGCCCGACTAAAAGAACTCGACGATGCTCGCATGAGCTGCGATGTAAAGAGAATGCTATTCCTAATACGCACCACCCTCACACGCGGCTTGGGTAACATGGGCCATCTGAGCCTGTACAAGCACTCGCACATTGGCACCAAGCGACTGATTGAGCGGTACATTGAGTCGGCACAGCAGACCTTGGCTGCACTACTTGACATATCCGAGAAGCAGGGAGACCAGTGTCCAGTCGAGCCACGACGTCTGGTCGACCAGCTTCTCCAAACACGCCAATCGTTTGGACGAAGTGCCTTGTTACTGTCGGGAGGCGGAACTTTTGGCATGAACCACATTGGCGTCATTGCAGGCCTGTGGGACGCCCGTCTTCTTCCCCGCATCATATCCGGCGCTTCTGCTGGAAGCATTGTTTCAGCCGTACTATGCACCAGGACCGACGCAGAGATACCCGATGTCATGCACCAGTTCTGCTACGGTGACCTGAATGTATTCGGAGACCCTAATCACCCAGACGGCGTCTTGGACAAAGCGATGCGCATGCTAAAGTCTGGCGTGCTGTTTGACATTTCCCACCTTACCCGAGTCATGCGAGACCTGCTTGGAGACATGACCTTTCAGGAAGCCTACAATCGGACTCGTCGCATCTTGAACATTCCCGTGTCGTCTTCGTCGCTATATGAACTACCTAGACTCCTAAACTACATCACCGCGCCCAATGTTATGATCTGGTCGGCCGTCTGCACATCCTGCTCCGTTCCGCTCGTTTACAAGAAGGCTTCGCTTTTGGCCAAGGACCCCAAAACCGGCGCAGAGGTACCTTGGAATCCCAACCCAAACGCTACGTGGATCGATGGCTCCGTAGACAATGATTTGCCCATGACACGTTTAGCTGAAATGTTCAACGTGAATCACTTCATCGTTTCTCAAGTCAACCCGCACGTTATTCCTTTCTTGGCAAAAGAGGAGGAAATTGTGACCGAAGAGGCAAAGGAGCGTATTGCTACAGGTTCCAGCTGGGTGAGCCTTTCGGCCAGTCTCTGCAAGGGCGAGGTGATGCATCGCCTCCAACAGATTGCCGATACCGGTATATTTCCTACTCTGGTGACAAAGGGAAGATCTATTCTCAGCCAGCGATACTCGGGCGACATCAACATTTTCCCCAAGATCAACTATGCCGACTTTCCCAAAGTCTTGAGCAACCCAACACCAGAATACATGAAGGGTTGTATGCTCACTGGACAACGAGCTACTTGGCCAAAGCTTTCCCGTATACAAAATCATGTCGCTATCGAGCTCGCCCTGGACGACACAATACAAAAGTTAAAAGGACAACTTGTATTCTCGCCCTCACAACAGGAACTCCGCATTAAACGGACAGCCTCCCAAGGAAATGTGCTGTCCCATAGACAAAAGTCAACACCCTCATACAAGATGGCGCGCTTTACACTTAGAACGGAACCCCCAAGCCCAGTCTTCCACAAGTCAGCACCTACCAGCCCCCGATTATCCCGTCCAACCTCCAAAGGATTTTCTCAATCATTATTTATACCTGACCAGGTCCACGTAGCGAATCGATCGAAGCGGCGGTCACCAGGGGTTCCCAACCCTGATGCAATTCAATTGGACCCAGCATCTTCAACCAACGAGACCTCTGATCAAGATTATTTCGCAGACCCAGACTCGGACACAACAGGGAGAGCATCTTCACCCTCACCACTCACATCACCCACCTTCCAGGTCCCTACACTCTGGCCTTCGACACCTCCAACGCTGATGCGAGGTGCATCGGCAGGCACACCACCATGTACCACGACGCCAGTCAATCGTCGTACCGGTACATTGCTCAACCTTGCCATGACCTCTGCTACTAGCCAGTCATCCATTCCAAACGCACCAAGCTCACCAGAGTTGCGATACAAGCGTCTTTTCCATCCACCTGGCCCCGCAACCCCAGACGTCAGTGTGGGGCCCCCGATCCTAGATGTCGAACCTTTACGATATACAAATCCTTCGCCATGCTCCAGCAGGCCGGGTTCCAGGCGTAATAGTGGCGTAGGCCTGTTTGATCATTCCGGAACCCGAGCTATGTTGTTGAGGAAGAAGAGCTTTCAATAGGCTGCCTCTTTCCCTTTATCCTTTTTTCCTTTTTACCTTTATGTATATATACATTCTTCCATGGTTATTTATACTTTTTCCATGTTTTACATGTCAAGTGCATTTTCTGGTAGACGCATTTGCAGCGTGGGGGATTTGATACACATGTAGACATCATAACTATGCCCAAGTGCATTAATCGGCCATGGCCACCCCGAGCAACAAACGCTGAACCGTAACATTGGGCGAGCAAGGAAACCTCATTAGATTCGACAAGTAGTAGTCTTTTGTTTATTCAAAAAATATATATATTATAACATTACCCATCTATTCCCATCCAACATCATCATCATCATCATCATCATCATCATCGTACAGATACACACACACACCACAACCATTACATCCCCTCACCTATCCCCCCCCAAACCTCGTCCTAACCTCCTTCCCCTTCCACCGCTCAATCAACTCCCACCCCATGACTATCACAAACGGCAATCCCACAATAATCGCCGTTACCCGCCGCGCCGCAGGCCGGTACTTGGCCGGCAGCGCCGTGTTGGGCGTCGGCTCGATGATGCGCGTGCGTGGGCGCGTCGGCGCGGGCGTGGGTGTGCGGTACGCCGTCGTGGTGGTTATGGGCACAGGTGAGGGCGCGGGTTTAGGGGTGTGTGGGAGGGGGATTGTGGTTGTGCTTGGTGCTGGAGAAGACGGGATGTGTGGTTTTTGTGCGGCGCCGCCTTGTTTCTTCTTCTTTGCCAGTGAGCGTACTTGGTCGAGGATTTTGCTCGTGCCTGGTGTGGGCGTGGGCCTGCTGCTTTTCGCCGGTGCTGGTGGTGTTTTCTTCTTCTTCGCTTCCGCGGGTTGCTTCGCGCTCGCAGGTGCACGGCGCGCTTGTGTCGTTTGCGCGGGTCGTGCCGCTGCTGCTGCTGCTTCTTCTTGCGCTCCGGGTTTCTTGGGGAGTCTGCGTTCTGGCGTGGTGGTTGGCGACATGGGTTTGTGCGTTGTGCAATTGGTGCGTGTGTATGTGTGTGTATGTGTGTGTGTGTGTGTGAGGGACGTGAGTCAGAGCACGACAGGAGGGGCGTGTGTGTTTTCCGAGGGGCCCAGCAGCGGGCGGGAAATTTGGGAGTAACTACGTTTGAGATGCGATGCAGGGATGCGCGTGCATCAAGAAATGGGGGTTATCGATACGAGTTGAACGTCGCCGATTTCCCTTTGTCAGCTCGGTACTGTAAGTTATGGAACGCAAAAAAAGACATGTCTCATCTTGGTGCACACTGTAAAATGTGATACTTTTTTTGGATTAGATATGTATATATTGTGGTATATGCCCATCTCGTAACAACATGTTTCTCTCTCTACGCAAATCATACCCGGTAGATGCTGATAATACCTACTTCTGGGCTTCCTCCCTCTTCACCCGGAAATAAGCCAACTTGGCAAAGCGCCCAAGTTGACCCCAGTAATGGCGACCAGCAGCGTGATCCATGATGCGCTCTAGTAGCTTCACAACTGCCATCCTGACATCCTGTCTAGGATGGAACAGTCCCAAGCTGAGGTAGAAGAGCCCAGCGTCCGGAATGACACACAGCAACTGGAGAATCGTATCGTATTGTAGCTGTGAGCTCGGTTTGCGCTCAGGGTCGTTGGCAAGAGTAAGCGACTGCGTCAAGTACGCCAGGTCGGCGGATGGAGCATCTTCGGGTGGTGGTGATGCTCCCGCTTCTTCCACGCACCGCGCAAGTGCCAGATAAATTGCGGCTGATTGCTCATGCGTGAGCTTCAAACATCGAAGTTTGTCGTGCTGGTGATGCATATCAAGGCCGCGCACTGGCCGCTTCTTCCACTGTCGTGCCAGATCTTGAACACAACTGTAGTAGCTCCTCGTACTCCGCCATCCTTCGATGCGGTGGACATTTGCAGCGAGTTCGCGAAGTTTGGAACCTTCGTCGGGCCAGACATAGCCGTGGCCAGCGACTCCATATGCGCCAATGTCCGTCTCGTGCGAGCCAATGTACAGTGCCGAGGCGCCGTAGACGGTTTCTTCAAAAGCGGCGGCAATGTGGGTGAACTTGAGTACCCAGGATCGCCACTTTGCTCGAATTGCGTTCTCGCCATGTCGATTGTGAATGCTTTCGAGTAGTCTTTCCATGAAATGATTGTCACCTGTTGGGTCTACTCCCTTGCTATCAAAGGCTGGAGAGCCACCGACTCCACTCATGGGCAAACCTTGCGACTGGAAGAATTGTGATCCTTCTGTCGGAGGTGCGGGCTCGATCTTGTTGCTAATCTTCATGCGCCCTGTGGGCAGGTCACACAGCAAATCCCACCAGTCTGGCTTGTGAGAAAATGCCGGATTGGTGACGCCAGCGATGAAGCCAGGGACTTTGAGCAGATCCTCGACTTTGGTAAGGTCAGTGTAGGGGAAAGCATGGCGGACAAAGCCACGAAGGATGCCACCAGACGCGAGAGCACATGCGGCCAGAACTGCTTCGGCGACTTCGCTTGAAGGTCGATTGTATCCGATGAAGATGATGCGCTTCTGGGTCAAAAGAGCATTGACAAGTACAATGACTGGGTGAGTAAAAGCTCCACTGGTGGTCAAGTGGGGGTGTAGAGCAAAAGGCTGTGGCTGTGTTGCGTGGGGTGTAGAGAAGGTTTGTATAAGCTTGATCAGGGAAAAGTCGCCCACCGTCTCCGGACTCAGGGCGGTAGGTATCTTGACGGGAACGGGTATGCCATTGTAATTGACCTTTGACTCAAACTCGTGTGTATCTCGAGGGACGGTATACGTCTTCTTCTTGCGCGAGGTAGAGTCGGACGAAGTTTCAACAGAGTCTCGAGCAGCGTCGAGCTTCCTCCGCTGCCTGACCATGAGCTCAAACTTCTCGACGAACATGTCTTTGGCATCGCAAGCGCTTAGCACAAAGTTCTCGAGCGGGGATAGTCTTGGTAACATGGACAGATCCATGGCGTTGAGGGCGTGGTAGAGGGAGGCAAGGGTTTCGATGATGGGCGCTCGGAAGTACTCTTCGAGGGCGAGCAGTAGTAGCGGCTTGTAGATGTGTAGGAACGAGTGTCGAGTGCATATAGCCATGGCCTTGACGATTGCGCCTCTTCGTTATGTTAGTGTGGGAGAGGTCCGTGGCAGGGGATGAGCGTGCTACCTCTTTACCGTGTTGTCTTGCTTTGTATTGACCAAGTTCAAGACGTAGACCAATGGTGGCCCATCTGGATCTGGCTCACTCTCGCTTTCCGTGTCCTCGTCGCCATCCTCGTCGTAAAAGTCGTCGTCGTCATGGTCGGGGTCTTGGGCGCCCGCAGCCGCAGCCGCATCGCCGTCGTCCTCGTCCTCCAAGCCTTCCTTGCGCCGTCTGCGTCTCCGCCTGCGCTCCCGCCGTGCCTCGCGCTCCTCCTCTTCGGCTGTGGTGTCCTTGTGCAGGAAGAAGATGGTCCAATCCTGGCTGCGAACGTGGGCCTGGTCCGGTAACATGAGTTCTGCCAGCCGTGTCTCATCCCCACTGATGGCGGTGGGATATTGGTGTTCCATAATGGAGCCGCGATCAATGTCGAACGAGGCGACCAGTATGTACTCGACATGATTCTCGATGGCATCGGCCGGGTATTGCGATCGCTGCCGCATGCCCGCCCTCATACCTGAGCCCTGAGTTGGTGCGGCCATGGACGAGGGCGGCGGCGGCGGCGGCGACGAAGAGTCACGAGACTGCATTGAGTCCTCGTCGTCGCCCTCCCGAACCATGGGGGGCTGTGGGGACCTGGCCTTGTGGGAGTGGCCATTGCGCGTCGAGGGGGAGCGCGAGGGGGGGAAGGAGGAGAAGGACGGCTGGCTCTGCAGCGAGCCTGGCTGGCCGGCACGAGAGGTACTGCGAGTGATTCCAGACTCGGCCATGGCTCCATGCATCTATCTACTGAACGTGTGGTCCAGTGCCCTGACGAACATGGACATGCTTCATCTGCCGGCGCTACGCATGCGCGTGCGCGTGCGCGATGGTGCGGGTCCATCTCGGGGGTGTGCACGGTGCACGGTCGGTGAATGCGGACCCCTGCCCACGTCTGTCAGCCCTATCGTTGCTGGGGAAGACGCGGGCAAAGGCTGGTCAACACGCAAACACGCGATATTATCGCCAACATCTCCCGCCAGCCTCGCTCCCACCACCCCTACGCCAGACGCCAGACGCCAGGGAAAAAACAAACATTGCCAGAATGGTACCTTCTCCTTTTGCCCATCTCGACACGGACGCCCGACTAAACACAATGCAGTCTACCACCCCAACACCGGCCAGCTACAAGCCCTCCCCACTCTCCTTCAACAGTCCCCGCCAGTCGCCCTTTCGAAGACCGGGCTCTATCCGCGAGGCCTCACCGTCCACCCTGCGCCCTTCGACGCCGAATAGTTCGCCTCTGAAGCCCAGGGAGCCGCCCACGCCCACGACCCCGTCCCAAGTGACGCTCCGCCCGGCCGCTGCCAGGCCCGCATCGCCAAACCCGCCTTCTTGGCTGAACACGCGGGGAACGACGTCGACGCCGGAACCGCCCAGCTCGCCTCTACGAAACCTCTCCCCCGCACGAAATGCATCTTCGACCTCACTAAACGCAGTCCGGCCACTGAGCACAGCGTCCATCGCTGCCAAGTTTGAAAGTGCAGGCGCGAGGGACGATACACCACCGCCCCTTTCCATTCGCAAGCCATCGCCGCCTCTGGACTATCAAAGGCCATTGGACTACTCGAAGCCCTTGGATTACCCGAAGCCTGCCGCCGAGAAGCCTGTGGAGCGTCTAGCAGTGCGACAAGCACCCATGCCTCGCATCGTTTCTAATTCAAGCGATGCCCTGTCTAAGCTCCCTCCGCCCCTCCTACACAGCATGCGAGAGTCCTTTAGCGTCATGGACCGCGACGACGACGGCCATGTCAACGCCGGAGATGTCGCAGATATGCTGTCGCAACTCGGTCTATCCGCAACGCCCTCACAGCTTCACTCATACTTCAACGGCGCACCGTCTATCAACCTAGCCACCTACCTTAGCACACTGTCCGACTTGCTTGGCAACCTCTCGCATTCAAGTGAGCTAAGCGCAGCTTTCGAGGCATTTGACGACAATGATGATGGCCAAATTGACCTATCCGAGCTAAAGGACGCTTTACTACACACTGCACCAGAGCCCGGGGAGAAGAAATTGACGGAGCGGGAGATTGACATGGTCATTGAAGGCTTCAGTGGTCGGGGAGCCTTTGGCAAAGGCGGCAGAGGCGCCAAGGGCTTGGGCAGGACCGAGGTGTTCAGATACCAGGAGTTTATGGACAATCTGACGGGTGGTGGTAACACTGCCAATGGTACCGACGGTACTTCTGTGTCGGCATGATGGATTTGTATTAATTTGGTTACTTATGCTTGGAGCTTGGGCGCCATTGTACCAATGACTGTAGATATAGGTACGAACGATATCCTCTTTGCGAGAATGAAAATTGGTTTGGTTTGGGACATTGACTCATGAACACCGTCGTTGTTACCGAACAGCTTCCCTCCGCTAGACACAAACACTCGATATCCAATTGTCAATGCCATAGAACGCATCGGTGCTTGAACTACGACGACGTAGGGAACGGCAAGTTCCGTTCCCAACACCAACGTCATCTCGCCCACTATTGCTTCCGCCTATGTCGGGCTACATCAATAGCATGCCGATCTGAACCATGTACGCACCAGAACCAAACATGTTTGTCATTCTGAAAGCAACCAGAACTTCGACACCTTTTTTCGAACAACAAATTGACCAATGAGGTCAAAGTTCCTCCGTCTGCGTTGAAATACACTTTCAACGATTTTCACGACTGCAAAAGCACATTCGATCTCATTAGTGTACCCATCAAAAGTAAACTTCACCAAACCAATAACAGTACGTACCGTGCATCGTAGCTCCAAAGGATCTACAGAATACTATTGAGTATTTCCATGAAAGAGAATAAAGTTGATAAAAAAGACAAGTAGAGTTCAATGCATGCAAGATGATCGATACTTGATATGTTGAGTACGCTAAGGACAGGTCCCATAGTACTACAAACGACGAGGAAAATTTCCATGCATAGACCATCACACGTTCAAGTTAAAAGGCCGCGCAGTCCGCACATTGTAGCATTATCGCATCACAGTCATACTCAGTCTGATCAGTCGTTCAATCTACTCAAAGCCACTCAATTATCTTCGAGTCTCTACTACCTACGCTTCCAAACGTCTCACCATCTTCAAATATCAACTCAAACATCTACTTTACGAACACATCGCCATCATGCGCTACTCCTCAGCCTTCGTCCTCCTCACCGCCTCTGCCGCCGCCATGCCTCAATCTGCCCCCCGGATGATTTTGGAAACCGTTTGCCCACAATACAGATTCATCTTCGATCCGATACGAGTGAACCCGGAACGGATCTCGGATATCCAACCAGACGTTCGCTTCAGACTCGGCGAATGTTGCACTAGCGCTATGGTGAGGTTCCCTGGATACACAGACCCCATCTGTGCCTCTCTGGATGGACTCCTGAAGCGCCAAGTCCTCGAAGTCATGCCTCAATCTACCCCCCCATCTGTTCTGGGTGATGTTTGCCCACAACACACAAACCTCTTCGATGCACTAAGAATAATTCAACAAAACTTCGTGGGACTTGAGCCAAACACTCGCGGCGAACTCAAAGAATGTTGCGCCATAGCTATGGCGGTACGCCCTGAAGTCCAAGACCCCCTATGTCTCGGTCTAGATGAACTCAAGAAGCGCCAACCCCTCGAAGCCACGCAGGCGCTTACGAATGTCATCGACAAGGACATGTGCATCATGGAAATAAAAGAACTTATGAGCACTGCTCCTGTCGCCCTAGAAGAATCCCTAGGAGCAGCTGAGACTTGCTGTGGCCTGTATGACTTTGGCCTGACTAAACAAACATCAGAGTGCATTGAGGCGGTTGAGCCGTACTTGTTACGTTAAACCACAGTTCGGCACTATACATGTCTGGCCTGGCCTATTCAACTAGCCTTGCACTCTAGCATGTTTTATAAAGTAAAATCAAGCTGATAATACGCGGGAAGTCTTGTGTTCTGGAATTTTTAATTGTAATTATCTATCGCAAACTGTAGTAATAAAATTGTCGTTGGGGGTTTTGTAAACAGATTGTCAAATGGATTTAGGGTCTACTTGTTACTTCTTCTTCCTGTGATATCTCAGATTGCTGGTATCAAGATTCAGCTTATCTCATTACAATAGTCAGGTTAGTTTGAAACAACAGTTGTATCTTTCACCCAAAAAGTACGCCTTCCTCGGCAGGACAGTTAGGTTCTGTAGCACTTCGCCTCTTACCTCGTACAACCCCGTGACTTCATCACATACATGTACCTAATGGCGCTTCCAGTGTACCAATCTTAGTCTCTTCGCTTCGACTCTAGGATAGCGCTTCCCAAAGGCTTAAGCCCAGTTCTTACCACCAGGCTTATTCGGCCGACTCGCAGGGGATCGGCGACGGGCAATGCTAAAGGCTAACGACAGTACACGCTTGATGTGGACAGGCTTTCCAAAACCAGACGTTAGTAATAGAAATGAGGCAAGGGCTTTCTCCTCCTACCACCGCTACCTAGTAATACTAGCCCTGTATGCAGAAGTACTGCCGC
This sequence comes from Pyrenophora teres f. maculata, assembly GCA_014334815.1. Classification (NCBI taxonomy): domain Eukaryota; kingdom Fungi; phylum Ascomycota; class Dothideomycetes; order Pleosporales; family Pleosporaceae; genus Pyrenophora; species Pyrenophora teres. The sequence continues at coordinate 213,600 of CP060576.1, read as the reverse complement.
CGCTGGGCGATCTCTTCCTTTCAGAGCCGCCTAAGATGCCGATTCTACAGCGTGGTGAGGGCGACACCGCTAGAATCGGCTCTGACAACCCATGTTCTATTGTTATTTGGGGGAGCCTCTCCAAGGGCCTTGCTGGCTCGGTCCATTCCTACGATCGTGGTGGTCACACGAGACACCACGAGCGTCTGGCTTCACTGGGCCCTTACCAAGACTGCGCTGAAAATAGCCCCTTGTCTAAAGATGCTCTGAAAAAGGTGTCACATGTGGTGCTGTATTCGGGCTAGCATGGCTTTCAGTACATACAGTGATTGAGTGTTCGGGTGCTGGTTCACGTAAGCTCGCTAACTAAAGCCAGCCGCCCTTGACGTGTCCCAACATGCCTAGTTACGCGGATAAATTCGGACACTACTGCTACTAGTCTCCGTAAGCTCAAAAGCTCCAGAGCTTGTTTTTAGAGCTTTGACTATATCGTAGACCCTCCGAAGTGTGGCGGAATGCACCTGAGCAGGCTCCAACAGGGGGAGATATTACAGTCACTATTGTGAAGGGCAAGAGCAACGCCCCAGGAATGGGTCCACGATCATGTGTGCAAAAGTACATGCAAATAATTACATGCAAATAATATTATTAGCACCTCTTAGTCATTTATATGCTAGCTCTGCTCGTATTCAATCGTTCTCCGCATCTAGCATTTGTCTGTGCAGTTTTGATTTTCGACTAGGATAGGAAAGTTCCCTCCAAAGGTATAGAGTATCCACAACCTCACCACACAGCCGGCCTTACAGACGATGCAAGGCTGTAGCAACATCCTGAATCAAGTATGCTTTAGAAAATCCGGTCTTGGATAGAGAAAGAAGTCTTGTCGTCACAGATAAGCCTACCTGAAAATCTCTTCCAACTTTACAGCCTTATACTTCCCGCTTGTTGTGGTCTTTGCTAAACTGCAAGAGCGTAGAAAGTCGCACCGATTGTAAATGATGCCAAGAGCATGGAAGGATAGATCAGAAAGCTTGTTGCACTTGAACAGGCAATGTACCGATACAAGCACCATAAGCGACACAGAGGACTATGGCCTCTAACCTAAAAGATACTTAGCGCTGACAAAAGCATTCAGGAAAACTTCCTTATAAGAGATAGCTGACAATGTACGACAACTCCACTTGACATACACACACCCAATAATTCCTATCACGAAGCACACACCTTGTATGCTGAACAGACTTGGTAGTTGGATTATGTACGTATCCGCGTATAGATGGCGTCAGCAAAGAGCTTCGAAGGTTACTAAGGGTCGGACTGTTGATCCTTCACTGGTTTAGGAAAAAGCGCGATATAATGTACAATCGAGGCGGACAACATAGTGTCGGAGAATGCAGTATCTGAGCAGGTATAAATACAAGAGCAATCCGAGTCTTTCAGGATACACAGACACTTGATACATCAGCCAAACAGTCTTCTATCAACTTCAACACCAATACCATACCTCAACCCCCTCTCCCAAAATCCAACCCACATTCAAGATGTTCTCCCTCAAAGCAACCGCCGCACTCGCTTGCGGACTTCTCATGGCTATTACCGCTGAGGCCAAACTCAATTTCGGAATGGACGCCACCAGCAACTGTAAGTCTATCTAGATCAGATCACCCCCAAGAAAAATAAGAAAAGCTTATGCCTCTATCAGTTTTGTGGGTCGACGGGCAAAGCTCATGTACAGCCGTCAGGATCAATGCCCGCGGCGAGAACCCATGCGGCCACAAGGTCACTTTGAACAACGGCCAGACCTGTAAGTACTCCAGTGCCCCGCCGATCCCTTGCAAATCACATCGTCTCTAACACAACGCGTACGTATTAGACAGTCTAGAAGGCTGCGGTGGTCAGCAGTTTATCCTGAACGGCGATGGATCCTTCAACAGTGTGTGCGGCAGCCAAGTCTTCAACACAGACTGCGGCATCCAACGTACTTTGAGGTGCCCTTTCTAAGTCCGCATCTCACCATTCCCCCAATTTGACTAGCTTCTGCTACAAATTCCTTTCATCGGCCAAACGTCTTTGTCCTCGATGCCAATATCTTGCACAAGCAACATTTTGGTGACGAGGCCGGCAAAGCTTCCATCAGCACTTGAGTTTCTGGATAGGTGGTTATCTACACGCTCTTTTTCATTGGTACTGTCATCAGGCTTTGTATTTTAGCAAGCCCCACGTCGTTCTTTACTAAATCATCGATATAATAAAATTGGGTTTCTGATCCAACGGCTTCAATGGCCCCGTAGAACGTGAGCGCATCTCTAGTAATAACCTGGATATGGTAACTTGCTATCTAGCTACATGATATGCTTTTGTGATAGGTGAAGCAAACGCAGGGTTAGGGCGCCTTCCACCCAAATAGTAAGCCTTCTCAAGCAATTCGGCTTGTCACATGTCAGGCTTTTTCAACGCTTCTATTAGAAAGGCGCAGACCTTGAAGGACCTTGGCTAAAACTTGGGCGAAGTCCAGTCAATAAGAAACAACGAGCCGCCCTTCTTTTCCGGACATCTTGACGCGCGACGGCAAAGTGACATAGGCTGAAGTCTTGCATCTTAATCTCTAGTATGTCGTAACTGTCGCAGGTTGTAGTACTCTTTGATCTCACTACTGCTCGTTGGCGAGAGGAGACTACCCATTGCGCGAACTTTGCCAATTAGGATAGGTTGTTCACTCCGAATTTGCGAGAGGTAGACTGGTTATTTTTGGCAACAACGGCATCACATGTGTTAGTATCTTCCACAAGGTTCAGAGGCTCTGCACCCATTTACTCCATAATAATGCGTCTGATATCATCCTTTTTGACAAACCGGTAAACCTGTAGAACCCGGACGACTTGTTTGACCGATCATTTCATATGCGCCCATCTGATTAAATTCGTCTTCTCGTGGTACCATAAAGCCAAGCTTGACAATTACATCGTCCGAGATTTCAACGACCGAAAGCTCACCTAGTAGTTCGTAATCAACATCGCGGTTGGGATTAGAATGATGGAAATGAGTGGCAAGCTGTGCGCGCCGTTCCTCAGTAGCTTCTGCATAAGGAAAGTTTATTTCGAGAGCTGCTATCTGCGACCACGAGAGCTGCTGTTAGTTTTTAGGACCAATGTTGTGGTGACCGAGTGCTCCTATCCGTATCGTGATCGCGCGTGGGCAAGGAAAGCCGAAATAGACAATGAGCATAGCAAGGGCGACATCCGATGAAAAGAACGAGCATGCCGCCTTCTTAGGTAACTATGCAGTGTAACGTGTGCGTCGGCGCAACGAGCCACTTCTGCCGACTAGCCACTTTTTGCTAGTAAAAAGTATTGTGATGATAGTAGAGGCGATGTATGGAAGTTAGGGACGTAGAAAGCGGTATTATGCGATGTAAGGTGGTAAGAAGTATTGAATGATCATAAAAGATTTCGAAAACTGAGGGGAACAAGATTGACTATGAGCCCCCTGACGGGCAGACGTCGGTGATATTTGGATGTAAGTGGATGCGTAGATGACGATACGACGGCGGTAATCCTTAGGCGATCGAACACTGGCAGGGTCTGCACGCCCAATCTTACGGTGGCGGGCGGGGTAAGTAAAGTGCTTCACGATGGTCCTGGAACTCCTTGCTATCAATCGCCATCTGCCTGTCTGCTCCTACATTTGTTGTATGCTCGTTTAGGTAGATGCGCGAACGAAGCTACGAGGAAAGCGGTAACCCTTGGATAATTCAACACCGATAAGAATTGCACGTCTAATCTCTCACGGGGGTTTAGGGGTGCGTGCGGGGCGGGGTGCCTCGCGTCATCCACGGCGATCTGACTTTGAACAAGATCTTCTTGACCAAGGATCTTGACGCCAAGCTTGTGGACGTTGGTGGCTCTTCTTTGGACGGCTCTCGGCTAAGCGCATCTAAGGCAAAACAGAGGGTAAACCGTTAATATGACCTGTAGATATCTTACTTCTCTCACCTAAGCTGTAAAGGCTATATAAGCTAAAAAGAAGAAGTTAAGGAGAAGTTCTTTTTTGAGTACTCTATTTCTTAACATGTCTAGTCTACACATGCAACAATACCGGTTGGGGAATTCGAGTTACCATCACTATGACAAAGGGTATGTTCATTCCGATCATCAACCCAGAACATCCCATTTTTGAATTTATCGTTAAATACTCCTTGTGACACTTGTTGACACTAGTCGAAGGAGTGCAAAGTTAGCTACAAGATAAAACTTATTTTACCCAGGACCATACTAGAGGATCACTTACGCAGCCTTTAGCTTTCCAACCCGGACATTCATAAGTATACCAGTTGAGTGATTGTGTTGCGCAGTAGACCGTATTGCCGCCGGCAAGAGCTAGCCCAAGGAGAGGCGCTATTGCGAGAGGAAGAGATGCCTTCATAACGCTTGCGGTGCTTGTAGTAGTTGTGGATGGATGGATGGATGGATGGTGGGTACTGTAGATAATAGAGAGATGATGAGGCTAAAATGAAGTCTCCTTGATGGCTAGCACAGGAGCCTTTATATACCCCGCTCTACGGAAGATAGCGGATGGTCGGAGGCTGTTTATGCATGCATAGTGTCAGCATACTGCGGAATGTGCAGGGGAAAATAGCGGTGTATGGTAGACAGGACACGGGGGATTAGCGCAGTTGTGAAGCGCCTGAAAATTCTGCTCTCTCACGTCAGTGTAATCAAAGGTTCGTGTCAGGTAAGATGGGATATTGTGATAAACTGATAGATGCTAATAATGATTAGTTAATTGTTCTGTCTGAGTGTCTCTGCGCACCAGGTCTATAGTAGGGGGGTGCTAAGAGCTTCTATGCTCTGATTAGCTGTTATGGTTACTGGTCGCACTAGCGAACCCGGAAACTGTCCTCAGTCTCCATCTGCTTCTGTAGCTTCTCCCATACGACCCGTCCACCCAGGCCTCCTAACCTTCAACATGGGTGACCTTATTTAGTTCCCAACCGGATTGGGCCAAGAACATATAGTCGCTTGGGGTACGACAGGCTTAGTTTGTCTGGATGCGGCCGCACAAACCGTCATAAAAATACCCCATGACGATGATAATTCCTGCAAAGTCCAGGTCGAGAAGTCGATATACAAGCGGTTTGATCAGCAAGGGGCGCATGCCCGAGTCTTGAGATACTATGGACCGTACAAATCGGGCATCCGCCTCGAGCTTGCGCCGAACTGGAACCTGTCATCGTACCTTCGCAAACATCCTGAGATCGGAATCGAGCAAAGACTAAGATGGGCATGTCAGGTCACCGATGCTCTCTGTTTTGTTCATAATGCCAACGTTATCCACGGCAACCTGACTTTAAACAACGTTTTCTTGACCAAGGATCTTGACGTTAAGCTTGCAGAGTTCGGTGGCTCTTCTTTGGACGGCTCTCAGCTACTTGTCTCGGTACACGCTAGCCACCGGTACCCTGGACCCTTGCTGCCCACCAATGCCGACATCTTCGCCCTTGGCTCTGTATATTACACCATTATGACAGGAAAAATGCCATATCATGATCTACCCGAAGAAGCGATCAGGGCTCTATTTAAACAAGGCAAATTTCCCGACACAGGAGCGATTCGACCGCTCGGATCAATAATCAAAAGATGTTGGCAAGGCGAATACAAGAGCGCTGCACAAGTGCACGAAGAAATCAATGGCATAAATCTGATAGTCATTCACGAGTTTATTCTAAAAATTGATAGGTTTCAGCCGGGGCAAGTCGGAATCCACAGCTGGCGCAACAACTGCCCTCCCGGCATCCATATATGTCCTACTCGCCGCAATCGGAATTGTCACGACTATCCTCCTATCGCGACCTAGAGCTCGTATCTGGTCTTAAGATAGGCATCTCAGGCATGGCCCTCGTCGCGAGGTAGAGCCAAGCTGGATTGGTTGTCCGCTAAGACCTTTTACATGCACTGTCTCCTCGCCCCAATTGAATGCGGTTCCTTTGTGTTCATCACAGTTGCTGTTACTATATCTGGTTGTCGTAATAGTGTTCCTTGGTGTTGCTGTGCAGCCGTCAAATGAAGTTTTATACTCAAAACAAGCACATTTCGACAATGTTCTGTTCATATCGTCAGTGTGACTCCGATAGGTATGCGAGAGGTACTTGTGTCAAATGTTTGATAACTGGTTTGGTTCTGTAGGAGTTTTTTTTGGCGTCGAATGAAGTCTCTGCTGTGCGATAGGAGTATCTACGGCCTATAATGCGAATAGTGTAGAGCGTTAGCGATAGTGTCGATCGAGTATGTATCCTATTGACTTACACTCTTCGATACTGAAGATTGCATGTGATGTACTTCTAGACTGATAGTTGTCTACGTCGTAAAGGACTCTAGAGTATCGACGAAAGATGCCTATGCGTTATTTTGGCTGTGAATTGCGGCACAGTTGCCAGCGCATATGTGCATACACACGATAACTAGGCAAGGATAAATATCTTTGCTAACTAGTTTGTTCACCCCCAATGGCCGACACGTAGCGGAGGAAGCATATCATCCTACCACGAGATACTCTCGATTAATTATCACAGGAAAGATGCTACCGAAGATTTTTTTAGTACCTACGTTGGGCTAGACTCCGCAACAAGCAATTAAGTGGGGCTCAGAAAGTCCAGATTGACTTGCTTGATTACCTATTCGAGCCTAGCAGTTTCCTATATCAGTTTAACTCCTACCTAGATAGGTAGGTGGGTCTCTGAAGGTGGACGGCTTGACTTGCTTGTTGCGGACTGTGCGTTAGGCACGGAAGGAGTAGGCGAGCACTTGCTTCTGCGGCTAGACGCAATTCCTTTTTATAAATGACATTTTTATGTCATGTTGATGTTCCTACTGCCCACGTTTCTCCATGACACTTCTACCACGTGCCGTACCTATATTGCCCACGCGTTGAACCCGATCCCGATTAGGAACTCCGCATCACCGTCAATTACATACCGTCGCAATACTCGCTTCCTACGAAATGGGCTACTCTAAACATTGCTTTACTTTGGGTATTCATTAGAAGACATCGTGCCGCTCAAAACTCTGGACAACAATGACTCAATGGCAAATGAGGTCAGTATCACGAAGCTTAACAAGAGCGATAGAGGGAAGTTCTGCGGCATCATCAATCGCTTGAGTTTGCGGCACTTCAACCAGTTTTTCGAAGAAGATGAGGCAATGCAACCTCGATTCCGCAGCAAGGAGACGAGGTACAAAGGCATAATGGCTGCGCTGGAGCGCCAGCAAATCGTTCATGTTCATTAAGGTGGACCCAGTATTGGACTGTCTATGGCGCGGCTGGGCAATCTCGAGTGAGATTTCCCCATATATGAGAAGAAGAAGCGTGCTTGCGAGGTAACTACAGACGAAGGCAACTTCGAGGATAGAGAAGAGGAATATCTGCGTGAGCATTATAAAGACCTTGCGTAGCCTCAGATGCACCGCTGGGTCGGAATTGTCGACTGGTTTGACGGAAGATGCCCGTTTGCGGTACCTGGCGATTCGGGCGCCCTTGTATATACGACCGACAAATCGGTTGTAATTCCTCTGGGATATCATATTGAACAGCCTTCCGGCATGCATTCGACAGATTAGAGTATGTTTCTATCGCTAGACAGCTTCTTTATCGAAGCACGACTGTTGGGGGGACTGCAACTCGAGTTTCCAAAAAAAGGAGATGGAGGATGAAGAGGAGGACGAAGAGGAGGAAAGTTAGTCGGCAAACATAATACATTAGCGTAGATATTACCTAGTATTAGTGAATGTATTGTTAAGAGCATTTATAGCTTGTGTAGCAGGCTGTGTGATTGAGATGTCCTAAAAGGATGTGTTCATCGTCTTCCAATTGCAACATGACAGACTACTTTACCCAATACTTATCGCGTGATACTAGTGCAGTATGTTTGTAGTATACAAAACTCTCGATCAACGCATAGTAACGCGCACTCGACAATTCTACAGCGGGTTTGGCGGGAAATCGGGCCTGTACCCGTACTTGCGCAACAAATGCGGCTCGACCTTCACAATTCTGTACATCCATTCTGGTAGCTGAGAAGTCTCCTCATCTACATCGTAGAGGGCCCTGTATACAAACGATGTCTTAGCTGCTGAGCCCATCCCTGTGAAGCCTGCCTTTTGCACAAGTCTTTCGATCGTTCATAAGACAGCGCAGTGCAAATTCCATTTTCGACTCTTCTCACTAAACCACGGCCCAGTGCTCATGTCGTAGAGGAGGTGCTCAGTGCGGTCATATTTATCGGCGGGCTGGTCATCGAATTTGGCGAAGTCCCAGAAAGCGCATACTTCCTCGAGATGAGCGTCTGATATAGGTTTCTTTGTAGGACGAGGTGGTGGTGGATAGTAGATTCGCGGCCCACGAGTACCGTCAGCTTGTCTATAGTATAGCGGTCGACGTGGCGCGGAGCTGGCGGTGGCCGGGGTTGGTTCAGTCATTGTAGCTTTTGCGTAAGCAGTATAGAATGTTTGCTTTGTATTGTTCAGGCAGTAATTTGAGGAATTTGCAATTTACATAGAATTTGGGGGAAGCGTTGTATGTATACCTCTTCGTGATGGACGGGTAGCATGGTTATGGTTAGGCGATTCGTACATTGACTGGTAATGCATACCGTCTAGGGGTACCGCGATGACGTAGAGCGGACGAGCGACCCACTGCTTCCGCTTTTACAACCAACGAGCCACTCATAACTTCCTTAAATCATACCTTGCTCATGTGGAAAGAGGCTCTTGAATGACAGAATTTGCAAACATAAATAATTGCCGTTGTGTTTCTTACCATGTAAACACCAGTTTGCAGAGGCACCCTAGTAATTTGGAGATGGAGATATTCGCGTGCGCGCGGAGATTTTCTCTCCTCTACAGTACCATGGTACCCATCCTTGACGTACCAGATTGAAGAACCATAGCTCAAATGAATATTGACGAGAGCTCTACCGAGTCTTTTCACTCTTACCTCACACTAACAATAAGAGGGTTGCTTCTCAACTCTTTGCGTGTGCGTCTAATGCGAGTTCCTCGGAGCGAATTAGGATGGAGCGTAGGAACAGGGTTAGGTGTTTAGATATTACCGGTACATGGCTAAACGATTAGACTGCATAGGTTAAGAGTCAAGTAGCACATAAAACGGGGTGGTTTAATACGCGTGCGCACACGAGGAGTACGTACAATAGTAGGGCTGCGTTCTAGTCTCCAAGGAAGGTGAGGCAAGCTTATTATCACCTGCATTAAGAGAATAATAACGATGAACAGCTATAACCTGTAAGAACTAAGAAAACTAAGCTGCGTAAAGAGGTAAAGGTAATCAAGGCAAGGCGTGAGGCTTAGGCAGAGGCCCGTCCATTCCGCGCTCAGCAGAAGGCTGAGAAGACTGCTAATCAAGCCCGCCGAAAAGCTGCTTAAATGACTTCATAACAACTTCAAAAAGCTCTTACAGCTTTCTAGAAGGGCAAGGAGAGCGTTATCAAAGCCTCTACAAAGCCAGCTCTGAGAAAGACTGTCGTAGCCGATCGTGATGGCTGATTGAGTCATCGCAACCAGACTTATCGCATTACAACAAGACCTCCAGAGTCATCAAGCAACCGTGGTAGTTATGTGGAGTTAAACCGTACCATCAGACATTTAGAAAGCTAACAGCAATTCAAAGTCATCAAAAACCTTCGGGTCCACCAAATTATCTATATCGCGACCACCAGCTGGTGCGCAAACCAACACAGAGTGATGGCTGATTATAGTCACCTGATCGAAAAAACAGGCATCCCGGCTCCGCGATCGCGTCGCGCCCGATCAATCAAAGTTACTAGCCAAATACAAGTAGATAAATATATGGAGGACGATGTCTAGACCACTATTCTAAGAAAGGTCGCGATAAGAGCTATTGGGTGAGGCTCTACGGCCTCAAGTTTGGCGGTGGTGGTGGTTTTGGTGTTCGGGTGGCCCAAGCGGCCGTCGGGCAGCATTGGTAACTTAACTTAGTTACGTCGGACGTAACTTCACGCCTTTTCGCGGCTGGTCCGGTTTTTGAGCCGGTCACCGCGACTTTTGGTGCGGACAAGACTACGTACGCCATCTGCAGGCCAGGGATATCCGTGCTGTAGCACCGCCTGGGCTCAAATATATGTAGGGATCAGATCAAGTATGGGGTAAAACCATGTTGGAAGTCGTCGCACGCGCCCGGACGGATGGCTGCACTCCGACAACCGCTCGGGAGAGCATTATTGTACACTCTTTAGCAACTCAGCGTTACTGGCACATTTTGTGACCGCCTAGAATTTGCACTGCTTTCTCTATTACATAAAAGGAATTGTGTGTGTATGCATTTAGCAAAGGGTTGAAGACATGAGTGAGGACGGGAGCCGGACCAGGCGCGATCCGACCCTAACAACTAACTAGCGTCTGTATCGAATTTTGGCAGAAAACGCTCACCAAGACTTACGACTCGGAAACACTCAAGATCCGACCGTTATACCCAGTCGTTATTACTTGTCCGCTCTCTTGGATCCTAGTGGGATCCACCTAACTATCAACGCAAAACGTTGGCACGCGTAATTCATTCTGTAGAAGCCATAGCTCAGCAGACAAGGTAGAGAGACTAACCCCAGAGAAGATTTGTTCACAGGGCCTATATTATATCGCCTTCCAAAGTGAAGTAGTCTTGCCATTCTTTTGCATGCATACGCCCAACATCACACGCCGTATTCGAAAGTCACTTTCTTTACCTTTCAATATATACTGGAATTGACTCGACGTCCAAGGCCTTTTTATTCGTATCCATCGCCATGTGGTACCATCAGCCACTAGCTGCTGTATGGCTCCTCCTCGAGATTGTATGTATCTCCGTCTCATTCACGCAGCTGCCTTCTAACTGTTTTCTTAGAGCGTTGTCTATGCATTCGGCCTTGCAATCTATCGTCTCTACGTGCACCCTCTTCGCAAGGCCCCAGGACCGTGGCACTTTGCCGTGTCTGGACTTCCGTTAGTTATCGAGAACCAGTTAAGAGGTCGTTTCGCTAAATCAGTCCTGCAATTGCATGAAAAATACGGGGACATTGTGCGTACTGGGCCAAATTCAGTGTCCATCAACGGAACCATCGGATGGCCTGAAGTCTTCGGATTTACTCGTAGCAACAAACCCGAATTCTCTCACTACAATGACTTCTACCAGATAGGAGACAAGTCGAACGTATCGATTTTCCCATCCGACAGAGAGAGCCATCGGCGTCAGCGCCGTATTCTTGCACATGCCTTCTCTGATGCCGCCATAAAGGAGCAGGAGACGCTGATAACGAAGTACGTTGACCAGCTCTTCGTCCAACTACGCAAAGACGCCGCGCAACATCAACAAACGGACCTGGTCAGATGGTTCAACTTCACAACTTTCGACATTATTGGTGATTTAGCCTTTGGGGAACCGTTCGGCTGCCTAGAGAAGAGCGATTATCATCCGTGGGTTGCGATGATATTTCTTAGCGTCAAAGCCACCGCTCAAATGTTTGCAATGCGAAAGATCCCTGCACTCAGATGGATTCAACCACTGCTGATTTCCAAAGAGAACGATCAAAAGCGAATTGAAAGCAGGGAAATGACGAATAAGAAGGTGGAGAGAAGAATTGCCCTTGGGCCAGCCCCCAATGGCCGGAAAGACTTCATGACCTACATCCTTCGACACAACGATGAGAAAGGCATGAGCCATCAAGAGATCCTGGGCAATTCGGAGGCTCTAATCATCGCCGGAAGCGAGACGACAGCCAGCGCACTTTCAGGCTTGGCCTACTATATTACAACGAATCCGCAGGCGCTTGAGAGGCTTCAACAGGAGATTCGTACAGCCTTCAGCACCGAGAAAGAGATTACGATGCTGTCCACTGCGCATCTCAAATACTTAACAGCATGCATTGAAGAAGCTCTGCGAGTATACCCGCCATCTGCAGAGACGCCCCCGCGCGTCTCTCCCGGTGAATACGTAAACGGTTGCTATGTCCCCAAAGGTGTAAGTCACACCCCGCAGATGCTTTGCACTCCTCAATCTATGCCCCGACTGTTGTTGAAGAACAATACTATTCAACCATCCCAGCTTGTACAAACAGACATAACCACGACTGACAATCTTGCTTAGACTTTGATCAGCATCTTCCAATGGGCGGTCTACCACAACCCGAACAATTTCCTTCAACCCGATGCCTTCATTCCTGAACGCTGGCTCAGTCCCGACCACCCTTTCCACGACCCGCAGTTCAACGCAGATAAGAAAGCCGCATTCCAACCATTCTCTTTCGGCCCACGAAACTGCATCGGCAAGAATCTGGCTTATAATGAGCTGCGACTTATTGCGGCTCGGCTATTTTGGAACTTCGACTTCGTGTTGCAGTCTGAGAGCCAGGGCTGGCCGGATGACCACAAAGCGTTTAGCATTTGGGAGAAGACTCCGTTGATCGTTCAACTAAAACAAGTGGAGAGGGACTAGGAGTTTGTGTTTGCTGTTGCTTTGGTTTGTGTTTTCAGGTATTGCTAGAGTACATTGTAGTGATTGGGCGGCGTTCTGTTAGATAACATAGTCGTGTTTAGGTCAAGTCATCTTGTACGAGTGTCAAATATTCACTGTAGATAGAATACTGGTTGGGGATGATGTGTCGTGGCTAGATGGCTGCCGCTGCCTTTAGTGGTTGTGTCATGTTAAGTAGCTTGCTCGCAAATTTTGCTGTCGTTGCCGGCCAGGGCACTAGCGAGCTGCTGTAAGGGGCGGGTCTATCAGACCTTGCATGCAACTACAACACGCCGACCACTTAGCCAAAAGGCTGGCACAAGACAACAAAGCTGCGTGTTGTCTTGCGTAGTTGATACTTAAGGTCGCCGCCGCGGACCGCAACGTGAGGTACACCACCGAGGTATCACCGAGGATTCCACACTCTGGGCCTAGCCCATCACATTACCCCTCCGCTAGGTGAAAAGTACTGCGCTGCCCCCACGCCACGCGTGTGAGCCAAAGTCTAGCGTTGCATGCTTGCTCTCTTCGGATGGCAAGATGACTTCCACTGCCATTTGTGTGGCTTCCGGTAGGCACTCTCGCAGGTGATGTTCAATCTCGCCAAGCTCGATTCTCTGGCCTCGCAGCTTGACCTGGCTATCCTTGCGGCCTACGCAGACCAAGTTGCCATCATCATTGTATTGAACAAGATCTCCTGTCTTGTAAAGCCTTCCATGTCGTCCAGCATAGCCTTGACATCCGTCCATGAGCCAGGCGGGATCCTCGATAAACGCTGCCGCCGTCTTCTCAGCGTCGTTGAGGTAGCCACGCGCAAGGATCGGCCCTTCCACCAGCAGTTCTCCCACCGATCCCAACGGCGCGAGCCTATGGTGATTCTCCGGGTCTACCACCCAGCTGACCGATGCGATTGCTCTTCCAATGGTCCCGGTCGTGAAAGCTTGTGTGGTGGTGTATCCGGCGCAGACTATACAGCACTCCGTCGGTCCGTATCCGTTAATCAACTGCACACTAGTTGGCCATCTATTCCAATCCGTAGAGGTGACTTGTTCGCCTCCGATAACCAATATCTTAAGAGTAGGGACGTCGCTAGGGTTCAAAAGCTGGGCTACTGATGGAGTCAAAAGTGCCCAATTAGCGCCCATGGCATTGATGGCCTTGGCTAGATCGCTGCGGCGGTCACGATCAGACGGTACACAAATGCAGCCGCCATACAGGAGTGTGGTGATGATCTCGGCCATGCAAAAGTCGAAGGTGTACGAGGTAAACTGTAGAACGCGCGATTGGTCTGTAATGCCAAATGCACGTCCATGACCCAAACAGCTTGTCGAGACTGCTCTGTGCTCCAGCACCACGCCCTTGGGTATACCAGTGCTTCCCGATGTAAACAGAATATATGCTGCGTTTCCCGGCGTCGCGGAGAAATTAGGCAAGTCGTCGTCGGCAGTCAGCTGGCTGATCGATGCCTCGCTGAGAGTGACCACATGGCAGCTTGAGCTGGCCCAACGCGCTGAGTGCTGCGCCGATACGAGCACCACTCTAGCGCTCGTCTGCCTGAGGATCTCCTTGTGTCGGCTCGCAGGGTGATCTGGATCCAACGGTGCGAAAGCGCCACCGGCCTTGAGGACGGCTAGCATAGCGACAACCGTCCACATCGACTTTTCGAAGCACAGTGGCACGACGTCTTCAGGCTGGACGCCGATCTTGACGAGGTAGCCTGCCAGCGTGGTAGACAGGTTGTCCAGCACACTGTAGGACATCTTGCCGTCCCATGCGCAGATGGCGGGTGCATTGGGCTGTGCGAGCACTTGCTCGGCGAACAGATCATGGATGCACTTGTTGGTGACCCCAGGAATCTCGTAGTTCCAGGCCCACATCTTTTCAGTGCCTCTATCATCGTGTTCACTGACGCGTGGTGAATCCATTTCTCCAGTTTAATCTCTTTTGACAATGATCCAGCAATACGTCAGGTTTGTGAGGTTTTTTGGGATTTTTTCCGAAGATGAGAAATCTAAATGCAGGTATGGAGTACAATGTTGAATTTTTGATAGGTATTGTGCTACACGGAATCAGTAATTATTACCGTATTCAACTTATGATTCGGTCGATTTCAATCCTTTCTCCACAATCTCGACATTTGTGCATCGAGAGTCGGCCAAACACATAGGAAGACCTGTCGACGACCCTACAATGTATGGATGCGGATGCGGCTATGGATGCGGATGCGGCTATGGATGCGGATGCGGCTATGGATGCGGATGCGGCTATGGATGCGGATGCGGCTATGGATGCGGATGCAGCTATGGATACGGATGCGGATGCGAATGCGGCTACCTATTTATCGTGTCCGCGCACCAAATGCGCGGAAGCCCGAAAAGGCGCTCAGTTTTCTCGACGTCACAGCACAACAACGATGACGGGTATCGAGGAAGCGCGTGCATATTGTCATTCTATACCCTCTGGTGATTAAATTCCGTGCTAGAGAGTAGCTGACAAGCATGGTGTTGTTCGCTCAACGTTGACGCGCCGTCACCGCTACGAAACACAATCTCTAGAAGAGATATCACGTGTTCGTCGGCCCGACGAGCCACATCAGTCAGCGAGCCACCCAATCAAATTTGGGCATTTCGAAAAATGAGGTTGCGCAACAACGAGTAAAGTCCCTCCCTGTGTGCCGGAAAACACGGTGTGCCGGAAAACACGGTGTGCCGGAAACAGCCAATGAGATACAGCACTGTGCCAGGAGAGATGCTATTCTTGCCCTCCCATTGGTTGGTTCCGGCACACCGGGTTTTCCGGCACACAGGGGGGGACTTTATTTGGTATTATCGTGAAATTTGTTGGTGTTGTAGTCTATCGAAGCTTGCGGACAACTTGTACTATTTGAATCTTTGTGGTATCTTGATTGTGCGGCCGCGCGTTGTGGTTTTGGGCGGCGGCGACGGCGCAGTTGGTGCAGCTGCAACCTTACTTTCAGCGCTAACAACACCACGACGCCTTGTTTTTTGTACGGGCTTGCGTGAGGCAGCTCGCCGGCTAGTTCTAGCTGTATCGTGAAGTTTTGGAGAGTTTGCAGCGTTGCGTTGCTGTTGTTTAGCAGCCCGGCGAGCTGCGAGCTCTGCAGCCCTAGCTTTTTAGCCTCCTCACGCTCGTGTTTTGCCCGCAGACGCTTAGCTTTTGACCCCTCGGCTTTGAGCTTTTTGTATGCTAGAGGAGCTGCTTTGAGGTCTCTCTCGTTGTCTTTTTGGAGTTGTAATTGCTCAGCTTCTTGCTGTTTTGTGGCTTTAAGCTCGCGGGCTCGCTGGACTTTGCGAGGACTCTAGAAAACAGCGCCACCATGGTACTCCTCGCTGTGTTGCAAATCCAAGACCTTGCTCTTATTGTTGCGCTTCTTTTTGTTGTTGAGCAAGCTACGCAGGCCCTCGTTTTCGTGGTGTAAGAGCTCGTTTTGTACCTGTAGCGAGTGTAGAGACTGTTCAAGCCGTTTAGACTCAACTTTGGCTCTATCCTCGACCGCAGCGTCTAGAAAATTTCGCAGCTATCTCCAGCTATCGCCGTCACCTTACTGTCCAACTTTCACGCCGTTAAGTTGTTGTTGTGGTGTCTTGTTAAAGCGTTTTAGTACAGCCTGCGCGTCCATCGGCAGCACGCCTGTAGCTTAAAAACTCTTCAAAATAAGCTCCCGCCTGAAATTTCGCTCCAGGTAGTCCAAAAGTTTGATAAAAACTCGCCTTTGCTT
Organism: Pyrenophora teres f. maculata; assembly: GCA_014334815.1. NCBI lineage: Eukaryota > Fungi > Ascomycota > Dothideomycetes > Pleosporales > Pleosporaceae > Pyrenophora > Pyrenophora teres. The sequence continues at coordinate 197,369 of CP060576.1, read as the reverse complement.
GTCCCAATTGGTGCCGTAGCCACGCTGTAGATCTGCTTGAAGTTTCTTACTGTACGCGCTTGCGAGCGGCGCAAACATGACAACGTCGAGCGGCTGAAGGCTGTGAGTTGAATGAGGAGGAAAGACGGCAAGCAGTATCTTGTGGGCGTCGCAGAAGTTTATAAAGTCGCTCGTGACATGGCTGCCGTGGCCGTCGAGGATGAGAAGCCGCCAGCGCCGACGCGCTTTGTCTATCGTGAAGCGGTTGAAGACCTGTTCAAGCCAGGCAAGCCCGAGCTCGTTGTTAATCCAACCTGACGTTGAATGGGCTATGAAAACTTCTTGTGGATTAGGTTGTAGGTCACAAACCCAGCTCGATTGTATGCCAGCTTTGCCCTCGTAGATGATACCCGGCGGCAGCGAGCTGCCGTCGCCACAGATACACGCGATGACTGAAATCCATTCACGGTTGCCATCTTGGATGGCTGCACGCCGCTCATTTTGCTCCCAAATTGCCCGTGTAAAGACCCGTTTGGAGCGAGCTGTGATGCCTAATATGAAGCCCTTCTCATCCGTATTGTACGTGTTTTCGGCCGCAATGTCGTCATCCTTCATTTTTGAATGAAGCAGCTTGAAGTATTGCTCGTATCTTTCTTTTGAGTCTGCAATATATCGTGCACGGTCAATATGACGGGTCTATTTGGGCGTAAGGTAAGCGTGTTGGCGATGTAGAAAACGCGTAACCCAACCCTCTCCTACATCCCATTTTGCATCAACCGACGTAAATTTTTTTATCATTTCGCGCGTAGGTGACACACCGTTCCTTGTGCATCTTTCTATGAAAGTATATAAGTGATATTAATGCTTAACAGCAGATTTTCACAACGCAATATTGTTATAACAGCAATACAATAAAGCAGTTAAGACGCTATCTCCGCGTCTTATACTCAGCCAACTACAGTATTCACTTAGTGAATGTGCTTGGGCAGAAGCCTTCACAGCACATAATGAGCTTGTTTGAACTTGGTTGTCGCAACGCCTGTTGGCATAGGCGGCGTCGTGGGCGTGGGCATGGGCATGGGAGTGGGAGTGGGCGGTGACGCGGCCGTTGCAGTCCTGGACTTTGGTTGTACCGTTGAAATCGAACCCCCGCTGTACCAGAGTTTGACATCGTTGCCTTCGCTGTACCAGAGTTGAGATGGGGTACGCGCAATCGTGATGATGAATCCAATGCAGGGCGACGACCCTGTTGGAGCAGGCAACAGTCGCGCAATATATAAGAAGGCCGCAGGTAGCTTGTTCCTCATACACGGCATCATCACATCGATCTCATCTCATCAGATGTCGTTCATCAGACCATTCCTCGCAACAGTGTAGCGACTGCCCATCAAGACGGTCCTTGGGAATCATGCCCAACCGGCGGACAGGAGGCTGTACGAGAACAGCATGATCGACCAGTACACAGTCTCATCAGAAAATGCCGATCTGGTCAGTGGAGCAGCGCGTCAATATTGCTCCTCACTCCTTGCAACAGAGCACCACCTTGGCTTTCTCCAGGACAAACTCCATCCCCATCTCCATGGACTGGATACTGGCGAGCTGCAACGCAGGAGACTCGTGGTGACGGGTCTCTACATCATCGGATGCACCTTGTTCCTCACCCAGGATCTGACAATCGGCGAGAAAGCGTTCGTCTAAGATCAGCTCCAGGAGCTCAAAACCCTCTACAAGAGCGTCAGGGATTGCCAGCTCGATCCGAACCATAAAGACTTCTTCGAGAAGGTCACTCAACAACCCTACGACGAGTGGCTGGAACAGCTGCTGACCGCGGTGGAGATCGCTCGTACGCTCGCATAAGATCACAACATACGGACGACGTCAGTGGACGATGGTGGGGGCGGCGGGACGTTGGACGATGACGAGGGCGGTGGCCCGTTGGACGATGGCGAGGGCAATGGCCGGTGAGAGGAGGATGGCATGATCATGGCGTCTTCGTGGCAGTTGCGCAGTGTTGTAGGATCGATCGGTCGACTGGCAATTGCGCGAGAAGCTGGCAGTGGACATGGCGTCTTCGTGGGTATCGGGTTTGCGTATCGGTATCGGCATTGGCATTGGCATCGGGCCGGGCGGCGGGTTTACTTCAGTACCTAGGTAGATGAAATCAATTCAGCTGTATCCGCCGTATCGTAATGTGTCGTGATCGATGATGGCGTCGTCGTGGGCGTGGGCGTGGGCGTGGATGTTGGTGTCGTTGTCAGGTTTCGTTGCACGCTTGCAGTCAAGGCTTGGCAGCGTGCACGTGACGTCGGCGGTCGGCGTTACGACAGTTGTTGTCTGAACAAAGAGTTTCAAATACCTGATCCCGTGAGACCCTTACAGTTTACGCACGAGCTACCTAATAGGCGGCCTATGCGACCCCCACCTATACTTATTCTCCGCAGAGCTTCTTACAAGCTCTGCACTGCAATTACTTTGTAATTCCACCAAGTCTATGTTCTGATACGAGTGAGACTCTTACAAACCTGTCTCGGGACATAGTGTCTCTCCACATAGGGACGCACCTTGCGAACCCAAATGCCCGGTTCAACGAGATAGCTTTTTTGGGTTTAGCATCCACTCTCCAAGCCCACTGTGTTTAGCATTACGTAGCACCAATAATATGGATACCTTGCATACGAGGTACGAGGACTCCTTGGGATTGCCTTGGGGTTATGCCCGCCCGGATCTGGTACGTAACCCCAAGGAGTTCGTGCATATAAAGGAAATTGATGCAAATGATACCTAAGGTGCCAGCCATGGCTGCGACAACATCGCCGCTTTCAAAAATGCGATAGTTGCTATAATAGTGGAGTGGGTGCTTGTTGAAATTGTGGACCATGCGCGGTAGCGGACCTGCTAAGTCAGATCCTGGTGGGGGTAAACCTAAGGAGATCAGCAACTAAAAAAAGTTCTCGCACCTCATATGTAAAGGATCCAGATAATTGATTTCCATGCCCAAAAAAGCCATCTCGTTGAACTGGGCATTTACGTTTGCATGGCACTGCCTGATACTAACACCGTGGGCTTGGAGAGTGGATGCTGGCCCCAATAAAGCTATCTCGTTGAATCGGGCATTTGGGTTTGTATGGCGCTGCGCATGTCTACTCGATTTCCCATACAAAAACGCCGACCTCCGACGCTGTTTCCGGCCGGGGATCTGCAAACCCATCACCCTCCATGGGTGGAGTGTTCCTATATACTATAACAAGGTGGGCTTAGATGTAACGCTCTGACTATCTTGGCTAAATTGGCGTCCTCCGTGATGATTGCTTGTAAAAATAGCAGTATAGCAGAGGAGTAAGTCCAGTAAGAGCACCTGGTTTCATACTCGTATACACTGTTTTCTAGGTAGCGGTTGGCAAGCTCACTCCTTGTCGTCTCGTTGCCCTGGACTCGGCAAGTGGGCCGTTGGATACTGTGGGCGCTGGATACTGTGGGCGCTGGATACTGTGGGCCGCTGGATACTGTGGGCGCTGGACATTGCGGGCCGTTGGGCATTGTGGGCGTTGGATATATCTTGTGGGCTGTTGGACATTGTGGGCCATTGGACATTGCGGGCCGTTGAACATTGTGGGCGTTGGACATTGTGGGCGTTGGATATATCTTGTGGGCCGTTGGACATTGTGGGCGTTGGATATATCTTGTGGGCCGTTGGACATTGTGGGCCGTTGCACATTGTGGGCCATTGGATTTATCTTGTGGGTGCTGGAAATTGTGGGCCGTTGGATACTATGGGCGCTGGATGCTGTGGGCGTTGGACATTGTGGGCCGTTAAAGTTGTGGGCGCTGGATATTAACGGCCTTAGACACCGTGTTTGAAGAAACTCGACACTAGCTGCCCTACGGCGGTGAAAGTAACATAAGTTTCGCCTATGGTCGGCGGTACGAGTTAGACTGCTACTTTATGGCGGCGTCTTGTCTCGCTACTTAGCTGGCTATAGGCTAGGTATTTCTTGATCTGGGACTGTTTACAGCTCCGATCGAGGACTGCCACCATCTGGTTTCATACTCGCTCGCCTTGTTTCCCAGGTAGCGGTTGGCAATGTTAACTCTGGTCAGCGCGTTACCCAGGACTCGGCTGTTGTAGGGTGCTTGTAGAAAGTAGTGCTGCGGGCCCTGCGTTCTCTACTTGCGCCCAACACCTGAAGTCTTGCTCATTTCTATGGGCGGGCACCATTTGTAGTCTGGGGATAGCTAGCTTTATGTCATATTTCCAGGCTTTTCTAGGAGTTTGCCCTGCCGACTATCCGTGCCTTGTGCTGCGTGTGTTGGCATGGGCTTTCTCCTCTCAAGGCGTACATGCAGTGGGGTTGGTTCTAGGTGGTAACGCCTGTCTAGCTCTATCGTGGACTACGCCATGGGGAACTATGTGGGTAATTACTCTGGGGGGATTCAGCTCTTTTGTTACCACATGGTAACAGCCTCGAGGGAGTGCTGCACACGAGCGTGAAACTGCGAGTCCCTCATAAAAACAGTTATTATTGATTTGAAAAATACCTTCCCGCTGGATAGCCGTGGGGTGGAGAGCTGGGCTGCTTGCAACCTAGATACACACCAGTTCGCTGGCTATTCTCCTCATTAATTCGCCGGCCTCTGCGCCTGCGATGGTTTTATCAAGTTTCTGCCCTATCAAGGCGTGAATAGTAGGGTAATAGCCTACTATTGCGTTGACGGGTATAGGGAGCAAGGGTTCAGTTCCGAGCAAGTAGCCTGAAATGGCTTGCGTGTTCAAGGAAGGTCGTGTGGTTTATTAGTATTATACTTGAGCACAATTGAGGAAGCGTTAGGTAGTAGGTTGTTCACCCAACAATTGGGAATGTGAGCTGGGGTTAGACTACTATACGATAAAACATTTTCACTCCTATTTTATTAATGACTTTGCCCTACTGGTGATATCGCTTAGTACGAGAGGAAATGCGGTTGCAGATAATTAGTTTTTGCGGCTGTCTGACGAGGCAGTGCTGCGAAGCTACCATCTGCTGGATTATGGCTGAACGCCTCTAAGTCAGAATCCATGCCAGAACGGGGTAACTTTCGCCTGCACCAGTCGGATACGAATAGGCCTTTGGCCCAGAACCTTACCAGGCTGGCGTTGGCAGTCCCATTAAAGTTGGGGCTGTTCGTCGGCGTATTGCAATTGTACAGTGCGTAGGGTTGAATCCTTTGCAGATGGCTTAGTTGTCTAGCCGGGTCGTGTAAGTAGTCGAGTAGCCTTGTTGTTACGAGCTATTGAGCGTAAGCCCGTCGCTAGCTTGATTGAAATTGGGATAAATACCCTCCCGTTTATGGATGAGCAGCCTAAGCTGCGGCCTTAAAAGAGGGATTATTTTGTGTTGTTGTTGGAAGTAATTTATACGTGAGATATGTGCTTTCTTATAAATACTGTTACAAGAACTGCGTTGTGAAAATCCATTACTAAGCATCGATATCTGTTTGGACATGGGCGTACAGCCAGCCCAGCGAGCTTCCTGGGCCAGACGCTTGGGCCAATACTTGGGCCAAGCGTCTCGCCTGGCTCGCACCTGTATATAGAGATCTCTCCACCAAGCTCTTGCTCGGTACTAATCAAATATCACTGTCGTTGCAACGAACAAAGTAGGGTGATATTCGACACCTTTGCTGTGTCATCACTGATTAGTGGTTGATAGAACCACAGATCGGCAAGACATCTGTGTACAGAGGGCCCATCAGCATTGCGTCTGTGTAGCCTAGGTGAAGAAGCGACTCTCGTACGACCTTGTATCGTATTGAGCAGTTCGAAGAATAGATCCGCCCACGAGCGTTCGTTTCGGCTGACGGAGTCTGAAAGAGATCCAGAACTAGGGATCTGCGTTGACTACGCACAAAACCTGACAAAATTAACGGCGAACAGCCCCGCCACAATCAAACCCGCGACAAGCGACCCACAGGCAACCCCGCGATCCACAAGTATACTACCGGAACTATGCCTACAAGCATTACCACCTGGCAATAGTACCTAAAGGTGTACAAGGACGAGTATACTAATATACTACTCGACCTCGCAGACGATAACATTATCCCTGGTTAGATAAACACCATCACTATCGACTAGGTGATACAGGCCGAGGAGAACAGAGACTTTGATATCATGCTTATCTAAGACTTCTAAGAGGCATTCAGAGGATAGACTCTTAACTATTTTAAGGAAATAGACACGCAACTGTGACGCAAGTCTACACAGCAGTCAAGAACGTACTCCGCGACTAAGGTGTCTATATTAAGAAGAACAGCTACAACTCTATCGCACAATAGCTAGTCTATATCCTTAGTCTTACACGCTCTCTAGACTAGCCTATCGAAGAGCTCAACGTCATACGACTTAACCTAGACTTTAAGTGCCGCTAAATAGTAGAAGAGGCATAATAAGCTAGAGCAACCTAGTGTTACGATTGCAAGGAGGAGGACAAGCAACCACGGCAGGACAACGTTAAAGGCGGGGCACAGCGGGTAAGCTTGTGCCGCGCAGTCACGTGACCTGCCCTCCAACCTTGGCATGACCGCCATGGAGGGCATGACCTCCACGGAGGGTGCGACCTCCATGGAGGGAAAGGCCACAATGGAGGGCACGCTTATTATATAACAGTAGGCAATGAGCCCTTACGGTTCATTGTGTTCAACTTCGAAATCTAAGGATTAGTACTTGATTCTTAACTCCCCGTATATTATATCGATCTACCAATCGTGCTATACAACCTCGTGTCCATCGCATCACTCTATCCCCGAGAACCAACCTAAGATCATCTTCGGACGACCTTCACACTTTGAACACCCTCAAGATGAGTGACACCCCGATGAACACACCTAACGAAACTTCGTCAAGCCGCACCAAGGTGGCCAGACCCGATCTATTTCACGGCGATCGACACAAGCTCGAAGACTGGATCCTCCAGTTCGATCTCTTCTTCAGGTTTGAAGGTGAGAAGGTCGACCCTACTGATCGTGGACTGCTCATGGCAAGCTACATGCGAGGAACTGCCGCCACCTGGATCAAGCCTTACCTTAACAAATACATGGACGACAACGATGACGACGACAATATTGAACGAATGTTTGAAGACCATCCAACCTTCAAAGACAAGCTTAGACAGCAATTCGGAGTCATCAACGAAGAATCTAAGGCAGATCGTGCAATCCAACAGCTTAAACAAACCCAATCAGTCGCCGACTACGCTAGTGTCTTCCAGGGACATGCCCTGAAGACCGACTAGAACGACAAAGCATTAAGGGTTATGTACAGACAAGGACTCAAGGAAAGGGTCAAAGAAGAGCTTATGCGAAGCGGCGTCACAATCAACAACCTACAGGATCTTATCCGAGAATCAATTCGTATCGACAACGCACTCTACGAATTGCAGCAGGAAATCCGACCGGTTAGAGCCAACCAGTCAGTGCAACGCACAAAGGGACGATTCTTCAAGAAGAAACCAGGATATCGGACGACACCCGGAGGTATTGTACCCTCCGCCGGTAACAACTGGCACGACCCTGATGCAATGCAACTGGACAACATCAACAAAGGCAAGAGTTTCGGAAGGAATGACAAGAAAAGGCCATATAATAAAAAGAAGATTACTTGTTATAATTGTGACAAGAAAGGTCACATGGCTAGGGACTGCTATAGCAAGAACAAAGTGGTTAGACAACTTAACGTTATCCATAAAGCAGTACCTACTGAGCGACACGAGACATGGAATGTCATATCTAAACCAACCATCGAAATTAACACGCAGGAAAGCGTTTTGGGATTAGATAACCTTACACTCGTGGAATCAGACTTAGAAGAAGAAGAGCCCACTTTAGAGTACGACATACTCGAAGATGAGTCCAAGGACTTAGAGGCTACGGAAAACGTTCCAACCGAGATATTGGAGTTCCTACCAACAACATGGGAACTAAGCTGGATCGAAGACGCAATCCGATCATAGGAAGAACCAACGTTGCCAATCTCGGAAGAAGAGAAGCAAGAGATCTACGACGAACTCTGCCAGACCAGGAACGATTAGAAGACCTTCCAACACGGCCACAAGAGAAAGGCCAAGGACATCAGTAAATCAAAGGAATACGACTACTGGATGGACCCTAGGAACCCAGAACATGAGAAGTTATCATAGGTTACATGCATTTACGACCATTACAGAGTACACTACTCGGATAAGTCCGGATCAGGATGGTTCCCAGAGGAAACCAAACGATCGTACCGCTGCAAGTGGCAATTCTTCGACTGCAAAAACGACCTATACCCAATACACCTATGGGACAAAAGGGAAAAAACATACTTCCCAGGTCACGACAACCCCGAAGAAATTAATCAGATGCAAACAGTATGGCTAAAAGAATACGATGAAGGAGACGCTTAGGAATGTCAACAACCCAACTGGCAAACGTGCCTTAGCAAAGAATGCGACCTTCATGCGATAGCCAAAGGATTCCATGGATTTGGAAATCAGGCTTTTTTAGACCAGCGCCGGGCCCAGAACGGCCCGGCAAGGAGATTAACTCAGTAAACTCCTTAGACCTCATCAAGCTCCAGGTGAAGCTTGAAGGGAGGTAGATGAAGGCATTAGTAGATTCGGGATCATAAGCCAACTACGTTTCAGCGCACGCAGCGTCTTCAGCCGGACTGAAGCCACTACGGAAACAAGAAGCTTACCCACTACATGTGGCCAACGGAGAGCCAATGCCAGGTGAACAAGAGATCACCCATGAGGTCAGACAAGTGACGCTCAACATCCAAGGACACCAAGAGAAGATAGACCTAGATGTCTTCGGACTAGCTACCCACGACATCATATTAGGACTTCCCTGGTTACGAGAACAACCCACGGATCGACTGGAAGTCGAAAACGTTCTCATTCGAGTGCTGTGGAACGGACGCAACCACAAGCCAGCCTACGCATTGTCAGAGTACGATGGTAGATGAGAGGAAACTGAATAACATCGCAAAGAAAAAGCGAGCCTCGACAAAGGACGGCCTTAAGAAACAAGGGTCCGACTCAGCAGACGCCGGAACGGAGCCACCGGGTCGACAGACTAGAGTTTTAGAGAAACGCGCAACTCCTGAGATTCCCGAAGAATACAAAGAATTCGAACATCTATTCCGGGAAGTGGCAGATGAACAAGCATTGCCAAAGCACCAACCCTAGGACCACAAGATTGTCCTACAGGAAGGAAAGAAACCGACTTTCGGCCCAATATACGGACTATCGGAAAAAGAATTGAGCACGTTACGCGACTACATCAAGACAAGTCTAGCAAAGAAATATATCCGACCATCGCAGTCACCAGCAGGATATCCAATCATGTTTGTCCCGAAGAAAGACGGAAAACTACGACTATGTGTAGACTATCGCAAGCTCAACGACATCACAATCAAGAATCGATACCCCTTACCAAACATTACAGAACTACTGGATCGATTATCTCGCGCAAAGATCTTTACAGCATTAGATCTTCGAGATGGATACCACCTGATTCGCATAGCGAAAGGTGAGGAGTGGAAAACGGCGTTCCGATCAAGATACGGACACTACGAATACACAGTTATACCGTTTGGGCTCACGAATGCCCCAGCCACATTTCAGGAACTTATCAACAACGTGTTAAGAGCACATCTAGACATCTTTGTCATAGCTTACCTAGACGACATTCTCGTCTACTCCGAGACTTTAGAGGACCATGTTGAACATGTCAAGACAGTACTAAGGGCCCTTGAGCAGTTCAACCTCCGACTTAAACCAGAGAAGTGTAAATTTCACAAGACTAAGGTTAACTTCTTAGGCTATGTAGTAGGAGCGGACGGAGTATAAATAAGCGAAGAAAAGATTCAGGTTATCAAGGATTAGCCAACACCAACAACAGTTGTATAGATACAGTCCTTCTTAGGATTCTTGAACTTCAACCGACAGTTCATCAAGGACTTCTCAGACATCGCTATCCCTTTGACAAAACTCACAAGAAAGGACGTACCCTTTAAGTAGAGCAAGGAAGCAGAGAACGCATTCCAAACGCTTAAGAAAGCAAGCATAGAACCACCATGCTTTCGAATATTCCAAGCAGGACACCCATTACGCTTTAAGACCGACGCATCGGATCTCGCGCTAGGCGGATGCGCAAGTTAATTGCACGAAGGCAAATGGCACCCCATCGCCTACTACTCTCGCAAATTCTCAGGACCAGAAGAACGATACGACGTTCACGACAAGGAGCTACTAGCTATTGTCGCATGCTTACAACACTGGAGAGTATACGCAGAAAGCTGCTCGGAACTTACGATATACACAGATCACAAAAATCTAGTGAACTTTACGACCACCAAAGTACTCAACCGCAGACAAGTAAGATGGTCAGAACTACTCGGACAATACAAGTTCAAGATTGTGTATACACCAGGAAAAGAGAACGGCAGAGCAGACGCTCTCAGCCGAAGACCAGATATCGCAGGCACCAAGGAAGTCATCGACACCGCGATACTCAAGGTTAACAAGGACGGATCGCTAGGACCAGCAAAGACGCTAAACGCCATCCTCTACATCGGAAATAATGTACCGGAAGAATTGCAAGAGGCAATTATTCAACAACACCACGACGACCCTGTACACGGTCACCCGGGCATTACCAGAACAATGGAACTCATCAGACGCAACTACGAGTTCCCAGGAATGAAGGAAAAGGTTACCTCATTCATCGCAAAATGTGCAGACTGTCAGAAGAACAAACACGACACGCACGCACCTTACGGCGAGATGCAAGCATTAGAGCTACCCACAGAACCTTGGGCAGACATCTCTATGGACTTTGTCACAGGTTTACCAGTCTCAAGAGACCCAGCGACAAACATAGGATACAACGCAATACTCGTTGTAATCGATCGATTCACCAAGCAAGCAGAGTACATTCCGTTTAGAAACGATTTCACGGCAGTACATCTAGCTCACATCATCAACGATCGAATTATCAGACATCACGGCATACCAAAGTCAATTATAAGCGACAGAGACAAGCTCTTCACTTCAAACTTTTGGACGACACTTTTGGCCGCAATTGGTACAAAACGCAAGCTATCAACAGCATTTCATCCGCAGACGGACGGACAGACAGAAAGAACGAACAGAACCATGAAAGCATATCTCAGGATATACGTCAACCATCAGCAAACCAACTGGGTTTCGCTTCTGCCAATGGCACAAATGGCATACAATAACAAGCTTTCAGAGTCTACGGGACAGACTCCGTTCTATGCAAACCACGGGAGAACCCAAATCTCTTTACACGCACACTTCCAAGTCAGAAAACGGAAGCAGCTATCGCCACAGCCGAGGAGCTGAAGGCAGTACATAAGTTGCTACAGAGCAAACTCGAGACAGCACAACGTCAAAGCATTTCATATGTTAACAAGAAACGAAAAATGGCACCTCAGCTAAAGAGGGGGGATAAAGTTTATCTACGCACAAAGAATCTTCGCACGAAGCGACCAAGCAAAGGACTCGACAACGTCAAAGTTGGACCATTTTTGATTCTTAACCAGAAAGGGCCAGTTACATACACACTTGACCTTCCACCAGACGCTAGAATACATCCTAGGTTCCACGTAAGCCTCTTGGAACCAGCACACCCAGACACGCCATTACAGAAAACCTTCTACTACGAAACGGAAGAAGAAAACGAATTTGAAGTCGAGAACATTGTCACACATCGAGTTGTGGACAACGGCATGGAATACCTAGTCAAATGGTTAGGATACCCAGACAGCGAAAATACATGGGAACCAGATACCAATCTCACAAACTGTCGGCAACTCCTGGCGCAATACCAGAAGAACCAGCCAAGGAAAACGGATCGAGATCAGAGGCAGAGGCCTCAAGGAAGAAGTCATTAAGAATTTGATCAAGCGAAGGATCAAGAAGGTTGTTGGCCTGTGACTAGCCCGGATCAGCGGTAGAACCGATAGAAGAAGACGCGGCGACAGTACTGCCACTTTCCGACGACTGAGCCCGCTCCGAGGCATCTAACAATTTTCGATCGCGACGAGCAAACGCCAGCTCACGATTTCTTATCTCAGCCAGCTCACGACGAGCCCGGGCAACCTCTTCTTCCAAACGTAGCAACGCGAGCTCCTTATCGCGCTTTTCTTGTTCCACCTTTTCCCACTCCTCTTCAGGAACAAACAACTCACAGTCGCATCGCGCTGAGATGCAACCCGCACAACGACCAGACACCGTATCCACAAACACCGCAGGTTATTCTTTTCGCAACGCTCACAGCGAAACGGCATTTCTCGTCCAGAAAGCTCGACACGACGGAGGCGTTCGTAACGCTCTTCGGTGGTTGTCTTCTTGCGAGACGCACGGGTCCTCGGTTCTTTAGGCATGGTCAGGGAGGCTGTAAGGATTCAGAAAACAAGACGACTCACCACGAGTATTTATACACAGGACCTCTTATGCGACCCCACGGCACGGATAATTACGTATCAGGGACGATACGCTGGAAGGGGGAGGTAGTGTTACGATTGCAAGGAGGAGGACAAGCAACCACGGCAGGACAACGTTAAAGGCGGGGCACAGCGGGTAAGCTTGTGCCGCGCAGTCACGTGACCTGCCCTCCAACCTTGGCATGACCGCCATGGAGGGCATGACCTCCACGGAGGGTGCGACCTCCATGGAGGGAAAGGCCACAATGGAGGGCACGCTTATTATATAACAGTAGGCAATGAGCCCTTACGGTTCATTGTGTTCAACTTCGAAATCTAAGGATTAGTACTTGATTCTTAACTCCCCGTATATTATATCGATCTACCAATCGTGCTATACAACCTCGTGTCCATCGCATCACTCTATCCCCGAGAACCAACCTAAGATCATCTTCGGACTGTCATGGATCGAACCCACGACCTCCACCTAATCGGGCCTAGCGCCGTATTAAGCGAGGCTAAGCGAGGAACCTTAAAACCTTACCTACATAGCTCTCTCTTTCTGTAACGTAGTATCTCACTAGTAATACAATTTCAACTCACAATACACCCGTTACACTATACTACGTTCAAAGCCCACCCATACCCAGACTCTACACTCTGACCCCGTCAAGTCGCATTGCGATCGGTCGAAGACCGCGCACGATTCTAACAAGCCGAAGAAGCGCCGCCGCCGTTGCTGAGCACCGCAGCGATCGCCATCGCGCTTGTCGCACGAATCGGATACACATACCCGTTCAGGAACAACGCCACCGAAGTAAGGAGCGATCACTGACGCTGTCTGCGGGGCTCTGTTACACGACTGCGGAGTGGAACTCGCGGATTAGCGAGTCAGCTGTCCTTGCTAAGGGCGTACTGAAGACTAGGGCTGCGAAGACGAGAGAGGCCCATTTAGAGCCAGCTGGAAGCCCACCGCCGCGACAGTCGGTTTCGTTGACAGAGGACATCACTGTGGGAGTGTCAGGCTCAGTTGCACGAACGACATTGGATCGCGGGGCCGGTAGAGGATTGGCTCATCCTGCTTGCGACACTAGAAGGCAGCGAACACACGAGCAAGCGGACGTAGTATACGCCGTCAACAACGACAGAGCGTCTCCGCGACACCCCACTTTACATCCCACATCGCGGTAATGTTAGACAACGACTTTCCCGTTTCAGGTGCTTTCCCCGAAAGCTTTATAAGCTTCGGTAGCGCCAAGAACCCCACCCAGATACTCGCGGGCAACACTCAAGAACCTATAGGACCCCCGGCCCCGCCGCCTACATCCAGGCGCCTACGCCGAGAGAGCTCCTTCCTCGTGTTCCACCCGCGACCCCAGCCCGCGGAGGGTCCAGATAGCGGTCGCCAAGAACCCCAGACCCCGGACGACACTTACATCTACATCGAGTTTCACAACGTCACTGTGGAAGCTGCTTGGGACGACGTCTGCTGTGTGCGCGTCCTCTTTTACAGCCCAGAGACCAAGCCTCGTGACTGGATTGAACTTCTCGAACATGAGAGAGACGATCCTGCCGATACAGATGAACCAGCAACCTTTACGATCCGGGTAGGTCAAGACCGCCCCTCCGACGATGGTACGTACCGCGGCAACATTACGTCAACCATCACCAACGCCGCGAACTTTGGCAAGCAAGCCGCCGATCGGCCCAACGACTGGTACTTCTATGTGACTGCCTTGCTCACCGTCGTTCGCAACGCGGCGCATCAGACTAAGCTGAAGAACGACCGCATCGACGAGCTCACTCAACAGCTCGAAGAAGCCCAGGACTCTGACGGTCCCAAAGGCTTCGTTAGCAGTCAAGAATACGCCGCCAAGAGCACTGAGCTGCGAAAGCTTCAGGCCACCATGACGCGTCTCCAGACCAGCCGAGTCACCGAACTCACCAGCTTGCCCGCGTACAAGGCAGCCATCGCCGAACGCGACGCCACCGCCAAAGAGCGCGACGAACTCAAGCTACAGCTTGAAGACTCTGTCACCGGCGACAAGTATGAACGCCTCTTCGAGAATTACAAGACTGAGAAGAAGGAGGCCGATTCCTATTACAATAGGTACTGGATGGAGGTTGCTGAGCACAAGCGCACCAAGCAGGCGCTGGAGGACAAGGATAAGGAAGTCGTCACGGCGCAACAGCTCACCGACAAGGCTATCCTGGACTTGCAGAATGCTCAGCGAGAGAGCAAGACCTGCCTAGATAAGCTCCTCCGCTATGAGCCCTCCTACCAACCATACTCCTTCCTCTCCCGCGAACGCCATGAGCCGATCCCACCTCGTCGGCCTCAGCGCGACACCTCACCCATCCGAGACCCGCGTGACGCCCGAGCCTCCCGCGACCGTTTCTTCCAGAATATGGGCAACTCCCGACCAGTGACTGGGCAGTTCCCAACATCGCCGCAGGCCGTAAATCCCTTCACGGGCCCGCCAGCGCCAGGTGGTGCTCCTCCACCCGCATCTTCGAGCGGAACACACCCTGCGCCCCCAGGAGGGATTTATCCACCTGGAATGGCCCCCGCATCGAGCTACAAGATGCCCGACATCAAGGAATTCTGCGGCGAGGCCACCGATGACTATGAGCGCTGGCGAGAGACGGCCGTCGACAAGTGCGCCTCGCTTCCTGACGAGACGTATCGCATCGCCTACTTAAAACAGAAGATCTCGGGCAATGCTTGGCCTATTATCAAGAAGATGAAGGTCACTGATCACATGGATTACCTAGACGCCCTTGACGGCACGTACCTCACATACGATCAATTTGGTGAAGCTGAGACGTCACTCATGAACGGCGGCCTACGGCAGAAGCAAGGCGAAACCTTCGCCGCCTGGCAAGCCCGTTTCCTCGGCGTCGCTAACATCCTCCACACTTATCCTCAGCGCACCCTTATCAAGAAAGCTCGCGGACTTATGAACACTCGCCTAGGAAACGCTATGGCCACTGTCCCTAACGACAACGAGACGTTATCTGAGTTCCTCCGCCGTGCGCGAAGCATCGACGAAGCCTCCCAAGATGTTTACACCGGCAAGGCCACCGCCACAGCGACCTCCTCAGCTACGAAGACCCGTCGACACGCCCCAGGCGATCGGTCGCCTGAGCGCAAGCAACGCAGCAACCGCCATGTCGAGCGAAAGGTGCAGGATATGAGGACAGCGGAGGATAAGCGGAAATGCCGCGAGCACAACGCCTGTTACAAGTGTGGAAAAGCCGGTCACACTCAATACGACAAGGACGCACCTTGCCGTGGCAAGCCAATCACTCCTTCTAGCGAGATCCCTTTCCTTGCCGCCCTCACCCTCGATGGTGACGAGACGGAGGAGGAGGAGATCAACGACGTCGTCGCCGACGAAGAAGAGGATGAGGATGACGACATGCATTTTTAGATGCTCCTGATCGAAACCGCGAACAGGAGCATAACTGGCGTGCAGCAGCTGAAGCTTCCAAACGCCGAGTCCGGCAAAGCGAGCTGATGGAGCTCGCCGCCGCCTCCTGTGAGCCCAGCGACGGACCAATGCAAAGGACACATTACATCTCCGCCGCCTCTCTGTATGGAATACCAGGGGTCGATGTTAGCCACCAGCTTGAGTTCCGCTGCGGACTTAAGCAACAACACGGCGCCTGGCAGAAGAATTCCGCACTCGTAGATACGGGCGCCAGTGCTTGTTTCGTCAATCACGAATGGATTAAGCAGCAAAAGTACACTACCTTTAAGGTCTCCAAACCTATCCGGCTAGCTCTAGCCGACGGTGAAGAGGTCGCCAAGCTCACGCATGCCGCCGACATCACTATCAAACATGGTAATCACATCAGTACTGTCCTCTGCTATGTCACAAGCCTAGGGAAGTACGACGTCATCCTGGGGATGAACTGGCTAGACCGTCACAAGCCCGTCCTCGGCTTTGGTAGTTCTCGATCTATGACGTTCGACCACAAAGACTGTAAGGTCAACTGTCTTAAGGACGGCATCCAAGACACTGTCTATGAAGACCGACCACCAGAGAGCGCCTCTCGCAAGCTCTCCCAGGAATCCACACCGGCGGGTGACCTCAAAATCTCCATGATCAGTGCCGAGGCCGCCTGCATGGCCGCGGCCAAGGAACCAGAGACCGTTGTCTGGCTGGAGCCACATCATTTCGACAAGATCAAGCAGCCCAAGGATCCCTCTCACGACGACTGCGATCTCTCCGCCTTCCGAGACCAGGTCGCCGGCCTCGCATCAGTCACTCAAGAAGACTTTGAACACTACATGGCTAAGATGGAACGCCCCCCAATGAGCGATGAACAAATCCGCAAGCTCGTACCGGCGTACATCCTTGATAAGTTCCCAACTCTGTTCAGTCCTCAGTTGGCCGACGTCCTCCCTCCACGACGCCCTGGGGTCGACCATGTCATAGACATCGAACCCGGGACAGCCGTTCCGAAGCCACACATATATGGACTGACACGAGAAGAGACCATGGCGGTCAAAGCGTACATAGACGAGATGATTGGCAAGGGCTTCATCAGACCAAGCACGTCACCCTATGCGTCGCCCGTCCTGGTCGTCAAGAAGCCATCCGGGGGTCTGCGGATCTGCGTAGACTATCGCGGACTCAACGCGGTCACACGAAAGAACCGAAACGCGCCTCCCGCAATCAAGGAGACGCTCGCTAGGATGGCTAAAGTACAGATCATGACCCTCGTCGATGTTATCGCTGCTTTCAACTCTGTCCGCGTCAAAGAAGGCAGCGAAGAGAAGACCGCGTTCCTCACGCGCTACGGCCTCTATGAGTACTTGGTTATGCCCTTCGGGCTCTGTAACGCTCCAGGGACCTTTCAGACTTTTATCAACGAGACCCTTCGCGATCACCTCGACATCATATGCACGGCTTACCTGGATGACGTCTTGATATACTCAGACGACGAGGCTAAGCACGAAGACCATGTGCTGACGGTGTTGGGTAAGATCAGCAAAGCCGGGATGTACCTCGACGCAGCCAAGTGCTCCTTCTCCACTAAGAGAGTGAAGTACTTGGGTTTAATCTTGACAACAGACGGCTTGGAGATGGACCCCAAAAAGGTCGCTACAGTCCTTGAGTGGCAGCTGCCTAGGACTGTCAAGGACGTCCAGGCTTTCTTGGGATTCGCGAACTTCTATCGACGCTTTATCAAGGGTTTCTCCACGATTGCGCGCCCCCTCACCGAACTCACCAGGGCTGAGGGTAAGAAGTCCTTCCCATTGTCACCAGACTCCAAAGCAGTCTCCGCATTCAACCAACTCAAACGCTCCTTTGAAACGGCTGGCATGCTTGCTCACTTTGATTCGGACCTGGAGACATGGCTTGAGACCGACGCCTCGGACTTCGTGACTGCAGCTGTCCTGTCTCAAATGCACGGGAACGTCCTCCGACCCGTTGCCTTTGTGTCCCACAAGATGAACCCAGCGGAATGCAATTACGAGATTTATGACAAGGAGCTCCTCGCCATCGTGCGTGCTTTCGAAGAATGGCGATTCGAACTAGCTGGCACCCTAGACCCGGTCAAGGTCCTTTCTGATCACCAAGCACTCCAGACATTCATGACGAATAAACGCCTTAACCGCCGACAAGCTCGATGGGCGGAATACATGTCTGAGTTTAACTTCAAGATCACGTACCGGCCAGGGAAGCAAGGCGCCAAACCAGACGCCCTTACACGTCGACCTGGCGATCTCCCCGAGAACACGGATGACGATCGCCGACAACACCAGTGGCAGACAGTTATCAAACCACATCAGGTTGATCCTGCGCTTCGCGTCGCCACTCTCACGAGCCACCAGGGCCCCGATACGAAACATGCAGTGTTCCTGGCCTGTTGCCACCTACAGCGCGCACGCCTGACCGTGCTCGACGTCGCGCAGCGCATGTACAGCGACAGTGAAATGGATTCAGTCCTTGAGACCTGCGCCCTTGACGCCCTCCACCTTGCCCCGGTCGCCAATGAAGAACCGCAGGGTCTAGGGGGGGAGAACGACGTCGCGCCTGACGACGCCGGTGATCTCACAGATAGGATCAGCGCCGCCTACCCACAAGATGCTTTGCTCCAAGCTATTATCAAAGCAAAGAAGGATGGTCTTCGCCGACTGCCTGCCAATATTGTAGGCAGCGACCGCAAGTTGCGCCTCGAACTGGGAGACTGTGCCCTTTACAACGATCTCCTGTATGTCCGAGGCAAGCTATACGTCCCTGACTTCAGCGACGTCCGCACTAAGGTCTTGAATCAAGTCCACCGATCCTTGTGCGGTGGAGGGCATGGCGGCAAACATGAGACCTATGCCAAACTCACCCGCTGGTACTTCTGGCCACGAATGACATATGACGTCGCCCAGTACGTACGGGCTTGCCTTACTTGTCGAAGAGTCAAATCGCACCGAGAAGGCAAGCATGGTTTGTTACACCCGCTGCCCATACCTGACCGATATTGGACGTCAATCTCCATGGACTACATCACCCATCTTCCCGCCTGCACCGACAACGGCAGAACCTATGAGAACATCCTGGTCATCGTTGACAGGCTAAGCAAAAAGAAGAAGTTCATCCCTGTCGTTGACCTCCGAGTGGACACACTTGTTCGCGCCTTTGTTGAGTTCGTGTGGAGAGAAGAGGGGTACCCAGAGCACATTGTCTCCGACCGTGGGCCTCAGTTTACTTCCCACTTCTGGACGCGACTCTGCCAGAGGCTCGGAACCAAGCCAAAGCTGTCCACCGCTTACCACCCAGAGACCGATGGGCAGACTGAGAACGCGAACGCGTTCCTGAAGCAATACCTGCGCGCCTATGTCAACTATGAGCAAGACAACTGGGCCCTTCTGCTGCCAATGGCCGAGTTCGAAGCTAACACCGCCGTGAATGCCAGTACGGGGGTTTCAGCCTTCGTCGCAACCAAAGGTTATAACCCGCGCTCAGGCATTGAACCCGCCAAAGCCATGGAAGCCCAGCTCACGGTGCCGGCTCGACGCGACCGTGTCAATGCGGATAAGTTCGCCGACCGCCTCAACACCCTCAGGGCCTTCCTGCGCCAGCAACTCACCTGGGCTCAAGCCAAACAGGCCGAGTACGCCAACGAACACCGCCGCCCTGCTCCTGAATTCAAGGTCGGCGACCGCGTTATGGTAGACTTCCGCAATCTTCGCACCACCCGACCGAACCAGTCTCTTGACTTCAAGAACCGCGGCCCCTTCGTCATCACACGAGTCATCGACAATATGGCCTATGAAGTCGCGCTGACGCCCGGAATGCGTGTCCACAACGTTTTCCACCCATGGTTGCTCCACGCCGTCAGCGAAGACCCATTACCCGGTCAGCCACTTGATGACGAAGGACACGTGGAGCTCGCTGACCCGGAGGTCGACGACGACACTGAGTACACCGTTGAAGCAGTGCTCGACAGCCGCATCAACAAACAGCTTCGCGATCCCGAACTGAACAGGAAGGGCCTGTTGCAGTATAAAGTTCGCTGGGCAGACTACCCAGAAGGCCCTGACAATCCATCATGGGAACCGTACATGAACCTAGTCGGATCCGCAGACCTTGTCATTGAATACCACCGACAGAAACCCGCCAAACCTGGACCTCATCGGAAGTTCAACACACTAGCCGGCAGGCAGGACCTCCTTATGCTGACGATCCACTCGCGCACCAAATGCTGATGCCGCTTCCCCTGCTCGAGTGGTCCTCACGGAGAAGGCTTGCTAGGTGTCTTCATGCGACGTGGCTCCTGACGACGGACACCTGCTGCGTCTAGTCACGCGATAGCGACTTGGGGTCTGGGTGACTTGCCAGACGGCTATCGAGACAAGAGTAGCAGGAGTTGCGACGTCCCGGATGACACTACCGTAGAGACGTCGTGCCCTTAGTGTGCTAACACTTCCAGATGAGCCTACACTCTACCGCACAGCTGGTAACCGCACCTTAGATAGAGGACGGTAGCTGGTGTTACGGTAAAGGATACAGAAGATACTTTGGCCCGTGTAGCTTTTGCGAAACGGGCGTCTCCTTTATAGATAGATTTTAACCAGCGCTAAGGCATAATATCGCTTTCGCGACATGCTATTCATAAGAAGTACATTGTTTAGGCGTTGGGACTTGCCCTAAAAAAGGGGGGGAGGTAGTGTCATGGATCGAACCCACGACCTCCACCTAATCGGGCCTAGCGCCGTATTAAGCGAGGCTAAGCGAGGAACCTTAAAACCTTACCTACATAGCTCTCTCTTTCTGTAACGTAGTATCTCACTAGTAATACAATTTCAACTCACAATACACCCGTTACAGGACGACCTTCACACCTAGTAAGGTAGTAACCTGCTAACCTAGAACCTAAGCATAAGCTATATAGCTTCGCCTGCCTAGACAAATATAACTGCCCTCACCAACCTCGCAAAGGTATATAGTAAGGAGGAGAAGTTTAGTGGCGATAAGTACGACGTCCTTAATAACAAGATGTCATAGATCGAACCCACGACCTCCACCTAATCGGGCCTAGCGCTGTATTAAGCGAGGCTAAGCGAGGAACCTTAAAACCTTACCTGTATAGCTCTCTCTTTCTGTAACGTAGTATCTCACTAGTAATACAATTTCAACTCACAATACACCCGTTACACTATACTACGTTCAAAGCCCACCTATACCTAGACTCTACACTCTGACCCCGTCAAGTCGCATTGCGATCGGTCGAAGACCGCGCACGATTCTAACAAGCCGAAGAAGCGCCGCCGCCGTTACTAAGCACCGCAGCGATCGCCATCGCGCTTGTCGCACGAATCGGATACACATACCCGTTCAGGAACAACGCCACCGAAGTAAGAAGCCAGAGCGATCACTGACGCTGTCTGCGGGGCTCTATTACACAACTGCGGAGTAGAACTCGCGGATTAGCAAGTTAGCTGTCCTTGCTAAGGGCGTACTAAAGACTAGGGCTACGAAGACGAGAGAGGCCCATTTAGAGCTAGCTAGAAGCCCACCGCCGCGATAGTTAGTTTCGTTAATAGAGGACATCACTGTGGGAGTGTCAGGCTTAGTTACACAAACGACATTAGATCGCAGGGCTAGTAGAGGATTAGCTCATCCTGCTTACAACACTAGAAGGCAGCGAACACACGAGCAAGCGGACGTAGTATACGCCGTTAATAACGACAGAGCGTCTCCGCGACACCCCACTTTACATCCCACATCGCGGTAATGTTAGACAACGACTTTCCCGTTTCAGGTGCTTTCCCCGAAAGCTTTATAAGCTTCGGTAGCGCCAAGAACCCCACCCAGATACTCGCGGGCAACACTCAAGAACCTATAGGACCCCCGGCCCCGCCGCCTACATCCAGGCGCCTACGCCGAGAGAGCTCCTTCCTCGTGTTCCACCCGCGACCCCAGCCCGCGGAGGGTCTAGATAGCGGTCGCCAAGAACCCTAGACCCCAGACAATGCTTACATCTACATCAAGTTTCACAACGTCACTATAGAAGCTGCTTAGGACGACGTCTGCTATATACGCGTCCTCTTTTACAGCCTAGAGACTAAGCCTCGTAACTAGATTGAACTTCTCAAACATAAGAGAGACGATCCTGCCGATATAGATGAACCAGCAACCTTTACAATCCAGATAGGTTAAGACCGCCCCTCCGACGATAGTACGTACCGCGGCAATATTACGTCAACCATCACCAACGCCGCGAACTTTAGCAAGCAAGCCGCCAATCGGCCCAACGACTAGTACTTCTATATAACTACCTTGCTCACCGTCGTTCGCAACGCGGCGCATCAGACTAAGCTAAAGAACAACCGCATCAACAAGCTTACTTAACAGCTCGAAGAAGCCCAGGACTCTAACAGTCCTAAAGGCTTCATTAGTAGTTAAGAATACGCCGCTAAGAGCACTAAGCTGCGAAAGCTTCAGGCCGCCATAACACGTCTCCAAACCAGCCAAGTCACCGAACTCACCAGCTTGCCCGCGTATAAGGCAGCCATCGCCAAACGCGACGCCACCGCTAAAGAGCGCGACAAACTCAAGCTATAGCTTAAAGACTCTGTCACCGGCGACAAGTATAAACGCCTCTTCGAGAATTACAAGACTAAAAAGAAGGAAGCTAATTCCTATTATAATAGGTACTAGACGGAGGTTGCTAAGCATAAGCGCACCAAGCAGGCGCTAGAGGACAAGGACAAGGAAGTCGCCGCGGCGCAACAGCTCACCGACAAGGCTATTCTAGACTTGCAGAATGCTTAGCGAGAGAGCAAGACCTACCTAGACAAGCTCCTCCGCTATAAGCCCTCCTACCAACCATACTCTTTCCTCTCCCGCGAACGCTATAAGCCGATCCCACCTCGTCAGCCTTAGCGCGACACCTCACCCATCCAAGACCCGCGTGACGCCCGAGCCTCCCGCGACCGTTTCTTCTAGAATATAGGCAACTCCCGACCAGTAACTAGGCAGTTCCCAACATCGCCGCAGGCCGTAAATCCCTTCACGGGCCCGCCAGCGCTAGGTAGTACTCCTCTACCCGCATCTTTAAGCGGAACACACCCTACGCCCCCAGGAGGGATTTATCCACCTAGGATAGCCCCCGCATCGAGCTATAAGATGCCCGACATCAAGGAATTCTGCGGCGAGGCTACCAATAACTATAAGCGCTGGCGAGAGACAGCCGTCAACAAGTGCGCCTCGCTTCCTAACAAGACGTATCGCATCGCCTACTTAAAACAGAAGATCTCGGGCAATGCTTAGCCTATTATCAAGAAGATGAAGGTCACTAATCACATAGATTACCTGGACGCCCTTAACGGCACGTACCTCACATACGATCAATTTGGTGAAGCTGAGACGTCACTCATAAACGGCAGCCTACGGCAGAAGCAAGGCGAAACCTTCGCCGCTGGCAAGCCCGTTTCCTCAGCGTCGCTAACATCCTCCCACTTATCCTCAGCGCACCCTTATCAAGAAAGCTCGCGGACTTATAAACACTCGCCTAGGAAACGCTATAGCCACTGTCCCTAATAACAACGAGACGTTATCTAAGTTCCTCCGCCGTGCGCGAAGCATCGACGAAGCCTCCCAAGATGTTTACGCCGGCAAGGCCACCGCCACAGCGACCTCCTCAGCTACGAAGACCCGTCGACACGCCCCAGGTGATCGGTCGCCCGAGCGCAAGCAACGCAGCAACCGCCATGTCGAGCGAAAGGTGCAGGATATAAGAATAGCGGAGGATAAGCGGAAATGCCGCGAGCATAACGCCTATTACAAGTGTGGAAAAGCTGGTCACACTTAATATAACAAGGACGCACCTTGCCGTAGTAAGCTAATCACTCCTTCTAGCGAGATCCCTTTCCTTACCGCCCTCACCCTCGATGGTAACGAGACGGAGGAGGAGGAGGTCAACGACGTCGTCGCCGACAAAGAAGAGGATGAGGATAACGACATGCATTTTTAGATGCTCCTAATTGAAACCGCGAATAGGAGCATAACTAGCGTGCAGCAGCTGAAGCTTCTAAACGCTAAGTCTGGCAAAGCGAGCTAATAGAGCTCGCCGCCGCCTCCTGTAAGCCCAGCGACAGACTAATGCACAGACATGCTAACAAGCAAGCTGATTGATTGACTTGATTGAAGATTGATCCAAACGTCAATCAATTCAAGATCAATTTGTAAAAATCCTTGGCGCCGTTCTATCAAGTCAAGATCAAGTTGTATTTGTAGATTGATTAACTTGATTGACGTTTTTAATTGCGATCGCGATCGTGATAGCTTTAGTGTCAATTTTTTAGTGTTGTGTTTCCCGCAATCTCATCTGATTGGCTGCCTGTATATCTCATCCAGCCACACTAGCCACACTAGCCACAGTAGCCACTTCATTTCCTGTTCAACCTACCTCTATCGCCAGTCTATATCCATCAGCTATTGTCTCATCTGTATCTTAATACTGTGCTACACACTATGCCGCCTAAACGCTCGTCTGATCGATCTACTGGACCAAAAAAGCGCGTCAAAAACAGCAGCGCGTCGCAGCTATCGCAGCCTGAGCAGCATACACCTATACTATCGTCGTCTCTCAACTGCTAGCTGCAATACAGTGTACTCGGAGTTAGAGGCAGGCTGGATTTCAGCCTCAAAGTCAACACCAAAACAATCTATCAGAGGCTGAGTTGATCCGGATATACGATATAGACTGTCAGCCCTCAGGGGGTGTGTCAACTAGAATGTTCTACTATCGTCACAGCTACGTAACACACTGCTGATCTGGAATGCTCCAGATACTCTACTTCATGTATATAGTCGCTCTCTGCAGCTCTCTCAATAAAACAACCTTCTCTCTCATCTCTCCTCCGATCCAACAGTTATGAGCCCGGTATCCCCGCAATAAGCTGCGATATTCAAACGAGATTGTTCACTCCATTCACACAGTTCACGCTGTTGTATACGCTGTTCTTGTGTCTTGTTGTAGCGTTGAAACAAGGTGTCTCACGCTCTCTTTTTGAGATCTATTCTCACGTCCTTTGAGATCACTTCTCGAAGCTTCTCTGCCGCTTAGCAAGGCAGCTCTTTGGCCATCATGGCATCCTCGAGCGCTCGGGACGATCAAGTTGTCAGTCGCGCATCAGTTATCCTCGAGAACCAGAGCGATTGGAAGCTCTGGTACTCCTTGAAGAAGGAGTTCGCCACCGTCAAAGGTGTGTGGGAATACTGCGATCCTTCCACAAACAAGCTACCTCTAACTGTCGATGACGAGCCATCAGACACTGCTTCAGACAGTGCGTGGAGGAGGTGGGAGATCAAGACGAATGCTCAGAAGGCTACCCTCAAGGCTATAGGAGAGGTTAACCTTGAAATCACACGGACGGTAGCTCGATCAAAGCTGCATCTTATTACCAACCTGGATCTGGACGTACGATTACGTCTTAGAACACTTCAGGATCACTTTCGGATCACTAATCAACAGCAAATTCTGGAGCTTTCTTCGCAATACGCTGCTATTCAGCAGAAGCGGAGGAACCAGAACGTTGATACGTGGCTAAACGAATATTCTCGAATTGCGTCTCTCTGCCAATCAGAAGATATGGCTGAGATGAAAGGGACACGTCCACAGTGGGCCTTCATACAGGCTGTTGAAGCCCAAGGAGATGCTGACTAGTCTAACCAGCATTTCACTCTAATGATCGGCTATAAGGAGGACAACAAGGACCCTCCAACACTTGAAGCTTTGATTAACCGATACCGACGATGGAGTGCGACGAAGCGTACCCACACGAAGACTCTTGGCAGCTTTGCAGCCAAGGACGGCACCCAGGCCACCCAGGCTACTCTAGCCATCACCGACACAAGGCCAAACAACCGTCCGCAATGCGTCTGTGGCCTCTATCACGATATCTTGGGGTGTTACACTCTGAACGAAACGGCAGAAGGCCGTCCAGAAGGTTTCAGACCAAACCGAACAAGACTCAGCACAGTTCGTACTGCTTTCAAGGATCGCGAGCTCTTGAAGAAGATCAAGAAGCTCTACAAGGACAACAACGTCCGATGGACGTTCGATACAGCACAAAACTCCGATCGATCTGAGAAGAAGACCGAGAATAAGACCGATAGACCCACTTCAGCATCCGGAGGCCGACGACCTCACGCTGATCGGATCGACGATGACGACTCAAACGGAGACTATTACGCAAACACTGCGTTTCACATGGCCCAGATCACGACACCAAAAGGTGATAACCTGATTGACAGATGGATCGTGGACCCTGGTTCTAATGTCCATATCTGCAACTCGACATACTTCAACTGGCGTAAGACTTCAGATGCGAAGTCAACAGACGTCATCTTTGCAGGCGCAACTGCTTATCAGGTTGCTGCCTGGGGAGAGGTGATCATCAGCGTCAATCGGGGCAATCAGAAGAAAGATATCCTTCTGACCCATGTTGCCTACGTCCCAGGATTCCTTACGAATCTCTTCGCACTTGGACGCTGCCGACGCTTAGGCATCCATTTTGATTCAGGACGCAACATTCTCTATAAAGAGAAGATTTCTAGTGTTGTGGCCAACCTTACCTACAGTCATGGTCACTGGCTGTTAGATGCAAAGGAGGCTGATCGTCCTTCTCGTCATGAGCTCCTTAGCATGGCTGTGAGATCGAGTCAGGAGAAGTCTCCTCAAACGGTCACTGCTATGCGAGCACATCAACTGCTTGGACACCCAGGCTATCGAGCACTTGAACATCTACAAGATGCTACCACTGGCCTTAAGATAGGTACAAACGGAAAAGGAGATCCATGGACTGACGATTGCATTCCATGTATCGAAGGCAAGATGAAGGAAGACATCAGTCGCCGTCCTCGCGCTGATAAAGCCTGTCGACCTTTCTATCGCATTTCAATCGACATTATCCAACTTCAGGAACATGGCGCAGTATGCTACAACGGTGACGTGTGGGCATTGCATGCAGTGTGTGAGTACACGAAATTTCATGAGATCTGTACTCTCAGGAGTCGACACAAAGCTACTGTTGTTCCTGCCATTATTCGACTCATCAACAAGATTAAAAGAGTATACGGCTACCAGGTAGCTATAGTCTTCATGGACGGAGACGTTGGGTATGGCAGAGCTGAGGCACACCTCGGTTCCTCTGCTAAAGAAGCTAGGATCAGCTGGTATCAAGGTAGAGATGAGATCTCCTGATACTCCTGCACAGCTGGGGGGTGCGGAAAGAGCTGGATCCATCATTGTTACGGTCGCCAGAGTTCTTCGTATCCACGCTGACCTACCCAAGGCCTTGGCCAATGAGCTGGTTGCACTGCGGCTAGACTGCTCAACGTCACTCCGACAAAGGCTCTTGAATGGCGTACGCCACAAGAGATGGTCACTGGCATTCGACCAGATCTATCACGACTCCATATCATTGGAAGCCGTGGATTCATACTTGACAAGCATCTCCTAAGAGGAGATAAACTGGAGAAGCGCACCTTTGAAGGATTCCTTATTGGATACGACGCTTCGAACATCTATCGAGTCTGGATACCTACCACGAATCGAGTTATCCGTGTACGAGATGTACGCTTCATTGATGAGCTTTACAAGGAGAAGCCATCAACACCACCCGTGGAGCCTCGCATTATCGAGACGGTCCACATTCCTGAGGAGGAATACGATGGAGATACCATTGTCGTGGCGCAGCCTGTACGACAACGACAGGAAGCAATCACTACGCCTGTCCTACCACCAGATCATGTATCTGAAAAGGAGTATGATGGTGACACTATTGCAGTGTATCAGAAGCCTGTTCGCCAACTCCTCTCTCCATCTCTTACACCCACTTTCGAAGGACAAGATCGAAGTCCTTCTCCTGATCCAGTTGAACAACAACTACTGCAGGAGTCCTCTGCTTTGATGGACTCATCTCCACACAGGACACCTGGGGGTGGAACAACTACGACGACGACGCTGAGATCTACATACCAGATCGACATCAGAACAATGCTCCGCAACGACGAGACCCGAATCTCTCACAGGACAACATCATCACTGGCAGACGACGTCGCCAAGCGCACTACATCGAGGCAGCCCCTGACCTTTCCAAGTACTTTGCTTTTTCTGCTACGATTGCGCAAGCAAATGATGCTATCTCAGCTGCATCACAACCAACGCGATCTGATCCTACTCGCATTCATCGCGATGATCTTCCGCCTCCACCACGTCACTGGAAAGAACTGAAACGTCACGCTCACGGAAAGCAATTTGAAGCTGCTGCTTACGCAGAATTCAACAGCTGCTGGAAGAAAGGCACCTTTGCTAAACCAGACATCACAGCAGACACAACAGATGCTGTACCCTTGATGTGGGTATTCACCTACAAGTTTGATGAAGATGGATATCTTCTCAAATACAAAGCTCGACTTGTCGTTCGAGGAGATCTGCAGGAACAGTATGGCGATACGTACGCAGCCACTCTTGCTGCTCGCCTGTTTCGAGCTCTTATGGCTCTTGCATGTGCTTTCAACCTTAAGGCAATGCATATGATGTACCAAACGCGTTCCTCAACGCTAATATGGATCGTACGCTCTATGTGAAACTCCAGACGGATTCCAGGACCGATACGGCCCGAATCTCCGACTACTTCGCGCCTGTACGGTCTCAAAGAGGCTCCTCGCCTATGGGCTATTCACTTCCAAGAATCACTGCGAAAACTTGGCCTACATCCTGTCCAAGGCTTTCCATGCCTTTGGATGAATAACAGGATTATCTCTTCTTCTTCGTGGATGATATTATCATCCTATGCCACCTAGATTACTATATGGACTTTGACAAGCTTGAACAACAACTCATTAAGCTCTATGGCCTTCGTCAGATAGGCAACATTAAATGTTTCTTGGCATTCGAGTCGAGAGAGTGCTGTCTAGCCAGCAACTTTATCTTATTCAAGACTCATTCATCGTCAAAGTTTGCACTGAGTTCAACCTCATCCGTGCTGATGGAAAATACCCATCAACGCCTCTCTCTACCATTTCAAGGCTGTTGCCATACGACGGATTATCTGATCCTATAGTTACAAAGACGTATCAACGTCTTGTAGGCAATCTGGCATATATTGAGATCATGACGCGTCCTGACGTCGCACATGCCCACTCAATCCTTTCACGGTTCCTGATCATCCAGGACCAGTTCACCTCTCGGAGATCAAGCACGTATGGCAATACCTGTACGGTACTAGGTATCTGGCCATCAGTGCTCGAGGGTGAGCCTACCCAGACGTTTGCAACAAAGATCAACTCAACACTGCCTACGTTCTTTGGTGCTGCTGATGCATCATTTGGAGACGACGCAGAGACTCGTCGGTCATCTGCTGGATACGTATTCATACTCTACGGTATGCCTATCGACTGGAAGGCTACTGTACTTCGATCAGTCACCCGCTCTACTACTGAAGCAGAGCTCTACGCTCTCTCTGCTGCTGGCGTTGAATCGCAATACTGGGATCGCTTCTGCCGCAACATTGGCTTCACGCTTCACACCAAGAAGGCTCTCTGGTGTGACAACGCTCAGACTGTACGCCTCGTACAAGGCGACTCTGATCGAATTCAAACCAAGCTTCGTCACGTCGACATTCATCAAATGTGGCTCCGCCAAGAGGTGGAAGCTGAAAGGATCACTGTTGAGTGGAAGCCTACTGCTGAGATGCCTGCTGACGGCTTCACTAAGCTACTTCCTCGTCAGAAACACGAGAACTTTGTCAGATAGCTGGGCATGAAGGACATCCGTCATCTTATCGTCAAGGACGTGCCATGTCCTGTGCCTCATCCATAGTCTAGTCTGCATCTCTTTCAATTTGTTTTTGAGGTAGGTATCTAATATGGAAACCTCAGGGGTGTGTCAGCTCTCAGGGGGTGGTCAACTAGAATGTTCTACTATCGTCACAGCTACGTAACACACTGCTGATCTGGAATGCTCCAGATACTCTACTTCATGTATATAGTCGCTCTCTGCAGCTCTCTCAATAAAACAACCTTCTCTCTCATCTCTCCTCCGATCCAACAATCTCCAAGCTTCAAACCAAGCTCAGGCACGTCGACATTCACAACCACTGGATCAGACAGGAGGTGTCCACAGGCAGGATATCTGTTGAGTACACACCTACCGCAGACATGATAGCGGACGGTCTCACCAAGGCGCTACCACCAATTAAGTGGCCAGAGTTCCTACAGCAGTTAGGTCTTGTCCCCGCTGAGGCAATCATAGCACGAAACCAGGCACCACTTGAGGAAATCCAAGAGAAACTTGAGAGCCTCGTGGTTTAAACTGCCATATAACTATGAGTCCAGCTTACAGGCGTCAAACACCTCCAAGCTGAAGGGGTGTGTCAGATTGGAGCACCATGGCAGAGGAGGGCAGCGTACAGATGCTGGGTGCGCTAGTACGACCTAGCAACTGTGACAGCCAATTGGAGCACAGAGGCTCTTGGCACCCCCTGGGTACACCTGGTGCGGCACAGACGCGTAGACAGAACACACAACATCATCAATATCATCAATCATCACCTTTTATCCAGAGTTCCATCAAAACAGTGAATATCTGACAGTAGTATCTCACTAGTAATACAATTTCAACTCACAATACACCCGTTACAGGTGTAAATAACGAAAATAAATGTACCGCTAGTTGGCGGGCGAGGCATTAGATAATAGGGATTATGCTAATCTAGCCTAACGCAGTAAGATTCGGCACAGCAGAACGACCTTAAAAGGACCGATCCGGCACCTACCTTAACAGATCAGCTAACCCATTGTAGGGCTTAAGGGTGTGATATGCGCGAGTCACTATCCCGAGAGGCAATAGGCAGGGACCTAAGGTCTTGCAGTAATAGTTCGATTGTATACACTGTGTCTATCTAGGTGTAACATCCGTCCCTATGTGACGAAAAACCCTGTGGACCGAAAACAACTAACCGAATCGCAAGGATCGTGAACTTTTCTATGGCCCCTGCGATTCGGTTGGTCGTTTTCGGTCCACAGGGTTTTTCGTCACATAGGGACGGATGTTAGCGGCGTTGTGGGTGATAGTATTACCAGCTGGTCTAAGTGTGTCCTCGTATTTGACACGACTTCAAGGGAATTATCCGGCAAGACTTTGGCTGCGACGCAAAGAAGCCAGCGTTGATTGTGTCGTGGCTTGTATACAAAGATTACCGAGCTTGACGGGCCTATGCATACGACACTGTGTACACTCATATCACTAAACCAGCAACTGAACTTGAAGCTGTAGAGCTTTATACGGTAGGCATTCTCGTAATCTTTCTTAGTGGAGAGATACGGAGAGATATATAGGTGTGAAATAATATGTTGCGCTACAGCAGCACCTTGTGGCTCTCCACCGCCTAGAGGCCTCGCGATAGATGTATTTTATGAAATAGCCCTTGCAGTAGCCTTGCAGCTGCGCTTCTTGCTCTTTTTTAAGGGGCATAAAGCTTGTTTGAATCGTTGATAAGTACTATGAGCGGCTAACGTTAACGTGGTTCCCAACCGAGCGAGCCACCCAACCGAGCGAGCCATAATCTACCAACGCGTTATGTCTTAACAACACAACTTGCAATCAATCTATCCTGAAGCAGATATTCAGCTTGCCCTTTCTGATATCCATTCCCAACGCGTTCTAAGTCAAAGACGAGCTGCTACGATCTATAACGTGCCCCGAAGTACTCTCTCTCACCGACGCGCTGGGAGACACCTATGGCGTGACTGCGAACCAAACACAAAACGAGGCAGTATTTAAATATATTCTTAAGGAGTCTGCGAGAGGATTTGCGCCTACAAAGGATATTGTTCGAGATATGGCAGATAAACTGTTAGGCGAGCGGGGCAGCAAGCCTGTTGGCAAGACCTGGGTTGTCAACTTTATTAAGCGCACTCCTACCGTGCCCGTGCACAAAGTGAGCCATTTCGGGTAGTGAGCCACCCCAACAATATTTTAAGATTTCAGAAACGAAGCTGTAGAGCCACCTACAAATGCTATTATCGCGAGATTTCTTGGAGTTGAAGTAATTAGATGCTTGCGATCAACTTGTACTATTTATATTTGGCCGGTTTGTTGATTGGCCGGCCGCGCGTTGTTGTTTTGGGCGGAGGAGATGGCGGCACATGTACAGCTTCAACCTGAGTTGCAGCACCCATAACACCACGACGCTTTGGATTTCTCTTATCGGAGCTAGATGAGGCTTTTCGTTTACTATTGTTTGCTCTATCACGAGCTTTTTGTGCGGTTGCAGCTTCGCGTTGTCGTTGTTTTTCAGCCCGTTGGGCGGCAAGCTCTGCGGCCCTAGCTTGTTTGGCCTTCTCACGATCTTCTTTTTGCTGCTGACGCTTAACTTTTTGAGCCTCCGCCTTCTGTTTTTTATATAGCATTGAGGCTTCTTTTAGCTCTCTTATGGTGCTTTTTTTTGGAGTTGTAGTTGCTCGGCTTCGTGTTGTTTTGCTACTTCGCGCTTCTGAGCTTCGCGGATCTTTCTAGGACTCTAGAAAACAGCACTACTGTGATACTCTTCGGGCTGTTGAACGTCTAGCTGAGTACTCTTCTGTTGTTGCTTCTTTTTGGCACTAAGAGCGGCACGTAAGCCATCGTTTTCGTGGTGGAGTAGCTCGTTTTGTGTTTGTAGAGAGTGCAGGGAAACCGCCAGCTATTTAGCTTCAACTTTTGCCCTATCCGCGACCGCAGCGTCGAATAATTTTCGGAGCTGACTCTAACTATCCCCATCTCTATGCTCACTAATTTGTAGAGCCTTATCTTGTTCAGAAGTGTTGTTGTTGAAGCGTTTGAGTATAACCTCCGCCTCCATCGGCCATATGCCTGTAGCTCGAAAACTCTGTTTTATGACATCCGGCCTCATCGTAGAGCTCCAAGCCGGCCAGAAGATAGGTAAGAAGTCGCCTTTCTTGACTCCGATGAGTGCTTGCGATCGCTGTAGATACCGGTCAAGCTCACGGGAGTAGTTGGCTCCCAGTGGCCCAAACAACACGACGTCGGGCGGCTGGAGGGAGTGAGTCGCGTGAGGTGGAAAGATAGCCAAAATTATCTTGTTGTTGTCACAATAGTTGATGAAGTCGCTCGTAACATGGCTGCCGTGGCCGTCGAGG
This sequence comes from Pyrenophora teres f. maculata, assembly GCA_014334815.1. Classification (NCBI taxonomy): domain Eukaryota; kingdom Fungi; phylum Ascomycota; class Dothideomycetes; order Pleosporales; family Pleosporaceae; genus Pyrenophora; species Pyrenophora teres. Next base: position 164,261 of record CP060576.1, on the reverse strand, counting down.
ATAAGGAGTCGCCATTGCCGTCTTGCTTTCGCTTTCGTAGAGCGATTAAACACCTGTTCGAGCCATGCTATGCCTAGCTCGTTGTTAGTCTATCCCGTTACTGAGTTTGACAAAAAAACCTCATGTTGTTGGAGTATAGCGTCGTTGATCCAGCCCGATCGAAGCCCAGCTTTGCCCGAGAAGATGATTGCCGGCGGCAGCACATCCCTATCTGCGCAGACGCAAGCAATAAGTGTAACCTAGTCTCTATTGCCATCTTGGATAGCTGCTGTACGTTGTTTTGAAGCCCAAATTGACTTTGTTACGATCCTTTTTGAGCGAGTTGTGACTCTAATTGCGAAGCCCTTCTCATCCATATTGTAGGTATTACGCGCGTCAACGTCGTACTCTCGCATTTTTGAGTGTAGCATGTCGAAGTACAGCTTGTATATATCCTAAGAATCAGCCTTATGCTTATCACGATCGATACCGGCGCTCCATTTGGTGTTGAGTTGAGCGTTGTGACGATGTAGAAACCGAGTAACCCAACTTTCTGAGACCTCCCGCACCGCAATCGCCCCAGCGAAATTTCTCATAATCTCTCGTGTAGGAGGTAAACCGCGGCTTGTGCATCTTTCTATGTATAGTATAAGTTCTTCCTCATGTTGTGGGTTGAGTAATTGCTCGTGTTCGTGGGCGGGTACACGTGGACGGGTTTTGCCTTGGTGTCTTCGGGACAGCGTCGTTCGATCAACTCTGAACATTTTTGCGACTGCGCGGTATGAGAAAGATGCGCCAGACTCACGCAATTCGATTGCTTTAATTGCCTGCTCGATCGGGTCCATGGTAGTGGAGTTATGGAGTGTTGAAGTTGGGATAGCTCAAAAGTTGTGATGTTGGGGTGGCTCACTAACTTACCCGAAATGGCTCACTTCGTGCACGGGCACGGTAATCCCTGTCCACCTCAACCGTCAGCACGCATCTATGCATTGAGATCTTTGCCTAGCTAGATGGCAGTGGAATTGACGCACTGCACCAGCTGAAGCCACAAAGTCTATTCGCGGAGGCGCAATTGTCTACCTTATTTAATCGACTATGACCGTGTTGACGAGCCACAGTGAGTAACCCCCCAAACCGTTCACTACAAAATCAGGCTTTATTACTCTCTCACCCGCAACTGTAACCAAACCCCTATTGAGGCGCAAAACAAAATTTGATCAAAGATTTCATCGCTTGTGTGAGGCATGGACCAAACGCACAAGTCATCGTCACCTTCACCGCAGCAGACGCGCGGTCGGGCTCTTATCAACAGCCCTCGATTGCTCACTCCACCTACTCCCACCCACCTTATCTCGAAACGCAGTCTTTCTACGTGTCAACCTCACCTCTACTGCACCAAACAATCGCTGCGTATGAACCCCTATCTACCTCTCGAACACATTCACACGCCGAGAAGCACAGTTAGTCACTTTAATCGCTCACAGGATCGACCAGTCCACTAATAGCAGTCCCACAGTTATTCGCCACTTGCCTTGGTACAGGCGCCTCTCAGCATGTCTGAACAGGCGACATACCATCCTCTTGCACGAGATACCGAGTTTGGTCACCAAGACAACAGCAGCCAAACCGGCGTGTTCATCGCTGAGTTCTCCAACGATGAGGTTACTTTTGGCAAAATCCCTGCCTCAAACACGCCCAATAAGAGATATTACATCTGTAAACATGCAGGACAAATCGCCAAGGATAGCCCTTGCAGCTGTACGCATGTCCCTATCACTCCTCTACCTAGCTCTCCTCCACGTCCATCCTGTCGCCGCACCCGAGTCATCAACTTTTCCGAGTCCGAAGACGAGCGCAGAAACGTCATACCAAACAAGAGACGGTGTTCAAGAAAGCCTTGTCCAGCGCTAGTGCTCGCGCACGGTTTAGTCCTCCGTATGTGCAACGGTGAAGAAGAGTCCATGCCAGTGCCGGAGGCCGTCGGCGAGGTACATACATCCACCCGCACGCTGAATCCTACCCCCAAACTGTCGGTAGTGATGAGCTCTCCGACGTTAGCTACCGCGAGCTTCAGGCTCATGAAGACATCGTCGAATTCCTGAACGCTGTTCAATCTAACATCGACGTAGGTGCTACCACTGGAGTTGAGCATCGTATCCAGTCCTGTGACGCAAGCGACATCGCCTACAGCGCCTTCGCCTGCGTAAAGAGGGTCATTTTCGTAAATGTCGACGGGACCGCGGACATGTTGCGGTACAATGGCTCTCTCTATACTGTCGCCTTCGTCCCGCATGCGCTGCAAGTTGTCTGTGAACTTGTGAGTACCGGTTTCCAGGGATCGGAGGTTGTTATCCTCACCGATTTCACCGCACAAGCGGAGCTTCAGAAGCATGTTCTAGAGAATTTCACATGTTGGTGCAAGGGACACGACCGCAACACTGATGAACATGACATGGGCGATAGGCTGAGTGGCATCCAAATGTTCTCGATGACGGACATGCAGGTAGTCTCCAACGAGGTTGTCATCTACTGCAGCACTGCCTCTAACGAGTTCGACCGCCATCATAACCAGTCCAACCTGTTCCGGGCCAGCTGCGTTGCCCGCTCGATGGTGGTGATCGTTGGAGATGTACGCGACTCCAACCCGACACGCCACGAATACCCCACGAGTGCCCATGCTGCCTGCAAATGGTGCCGCTGGAACAACTCTGTAGTAGACACGAATCGTAGTTCTGCTGATCAGATCACTTCCATGGTTCAGCGCGGTTTCTACTACTCCAAGTTCAACATTGCTGGTATTATAGATGCCTTCTGTGCGCATGATCGCTTATCAACAGAATGATCACACCCATAGCCGGTGCTTTTGCGTCTGAATTGACTAGGATGCTGAGAAGAACGTGCAGTAGAGACACAATTTTAGTGCATTGGGTGCCAGCATTAGTAGTAACTAATCTCAAAACGCCCAGAGTAGAAACCAAGGCTTAGGAGTTCTATTGATCATAGGGTAGAGTCCATTTAGATAGCTCTTATTTGACTCTACCTTCAGCTTGTGTATATACCGCATCTTCCTCTAATACTGTAATCTATGTGCACTGTTAGTATACAGACTAACTAAGCTTGAAAAATCCCGAGCTCAACACCAAGAAAGTATCGTGAACTTGTTTTGACAGCCAAATCAAAAGCTTCAATCATGAAAAACTAGTTACATACTAAATAGTACCAAGCCGATCAAGCCGACCAAACCAACAATAACCTCTGGCTTGGTTTGCTAACAAATTATATAGCTGGGTTTAGCTTGTTCGTTGAGAAGTATGATTCTAAAAGCTATTGAACTGTGTCCGTAGCATATTGTGATAGAACGAATGCAACCGGCAGATGACACCTCGTGACACAGAGTTACAAGAAGCATACCAGCTTACGTACGTATCAGCAGCTCACGGATCTATTAAAATAATTTTGAAATCAGGCTTCATCATGTTTGAAAGAATAGTTTGTGATTTAGACAATTTAAAGTACCTAGAACATTGTTGTGTGATAGTGTTCAGAAGTCAAAGGGCGTGTCTTGCGAGGCGAAAAAATAGCAGAACAAAAGAAAAAAACCTAAAGGTGCATAGGAAAGAGACGGACATTTGCCGACAAAGGATTGCTTGGTAAAACCCTCGCTCTATCGAAGCCTCTCATCAGTCACTTAGAACAGAATTTGGTAATGATAGCGTGAGTGAAGCAAGCGAAGCCTGTGGGCTATAGGAAAGCGCTTGAGCCGCTTGACCCAGCATGTCAACTAGGAGGGATGCTCTCTCAAGTGTCAAGAAATGGGTGTTGCCACTGATGATAATCTTCAACTGGTTGCCTTGCGGTTCCGAAAACAAAGTCAGGTAAGGTGCTACTCCGAAGGGGTTCTTGAACCCATTGAGCTTCGCTGTGGCTCCTGCAAAATGTATCTCAGGTTGTGCAACAATATTCTGATGCTGTACGACGGAGTCAAACATTGTACCAGCAGGCCAATCGGTACAGTCTTGGACGATCTCATCCCAGCCCATCGAATCTGATTGTCCGAGGGAGATGTGTTGGTCTTGAACCGATTGAATGAGCTCTTTGGAGGTTTTGGTGGGATGTACGAGAGTCCGGACTGGGATGATGTTCAAGCAAGGGCCGATGATTTCTGTGACGTTAGGGATATCGGAGTTGCGGCCAGCAACCACATGCCCAAAAACAACGTCCTGTTCACCAGTGATGCTTGCGAGGACTAAAGCCCAAGCAGAGCTGAGAAGCGACGCCATTGTAAGGCGTTCAGAATGACGGGGAGCGTCTATGTATCTTTCGACATAAACTAAGCGAGGAGCAACCGGTTCTTGCATTTCAACACTGAGTTTCTCCACAGCCCTAGTAGGAAATGAGCCTTTGAGGAGTTCACGCCAGTAACGGCTTGAGATGGTGCGCATCCTACGAGCATGCGCAAGATAAGATGAAAATTCCACGGCAGGATATAGCGGCTCTTGCTGGTAGATGGAGACAAGCGTTTGTAAGATGACTGGAAGGCAAACACCATCGTACTGGGCGTGCGAGAGGCGAACAATGAGACGACTGGTTTCCGATTTGTTGCGTAAGAGCTTGAAAGATGTAGGAACTTCAAGTGGGTCTGTGCGTTTGATGTCCTGCATACACATAGCATGCGATGCCTCATCCATAGATTGATCCACGTCAAAGACACTAAAAGGCAATTCCAGGGTGCGAAGAACAATCTGAAACCACTCTTGTTTGTGAGGAACAAATTTGGTGCGAAGAATAGAGAAATGATCAACCAATTTGCGGCAGCTGTCTCTGAGAAGCTCTAGGTCCAACTGAGGCCCTATGTCGACGTAGAAGTGGTTAAAGGCTACACGAGGATCATCCAGGCCTCTGCAGAGATAGATCTTCTGAGAATGGGTGACGGGAAGGATGTCGACTATGATATCGACGTCCATGGTTGGATCAAGAGATTGCTGGGTTGACAGTATGTCCTCCTTTGTCGCAGGCGAGAGTAACGAAAACGGCAAAAGCAGTTCAACGGCACAATCATTAACCTTTCGAGGATTACGAGCCAGATCTTGCAAGATCGGATGCATGAATACGTCTGCCACAGTTAGCTGTATGCCGGCTCTGCGCGCTTCGCCGACCAGCTTCATGGCGACAATGGAGTCGCCGCCCAGGCGGAAGAAGCTGTCGTCAAGGCCGATGCTGTCTGGCGCGATGGCCAGCACCCACGCCCACAGCTGTTGCATCGTGCGCTGCATCTCCGTCTCTGGCTGCCGCTTCAGCCCGGACTGGCCTTCCTGTGTGCCGATCTGTTGCTCCAGCGCCTTGCGGTCCGCCTTGCCATTCTGGTTGACTGGCATGGCGTCCAGGATAGTGATCGTCTGCGGAACCATATAAGCGGGCAGCTGGGCTTCTAGCAACTCCGTAAGTCGTTGTTTAATACTGTACAAGTGGCGGGATTTCCGGGACTCTACGTCTTGCTCGTCGGCAATCTCAGCGTCCTCGTGCACTGTGACAAACCCGGCCAGCCGGGCCTCGCTGCCGTCGTGCTGCTGGAGCACCGCTACCGCGCTCTCGTACTGACTTGTCGCTGCGGAGGGCGTGCTCGACCTCGCCCAGCTCCACCCGGTTTCCTCGGATCTTGACCTGGCCATCCATGCGGCCGAAGAACTCCAGCTGGCCGTCGGTAGGGCGGTGGCGGACATAGTCGCCCGTTCGGTAGGCTCTGACCGTCTTGCCACCAATCTCAACCGACACGAAGCGGTCGATGTTGCGCGCAGGGTCAGTGTATCCGCGTGCCAGGCCGTCGCCGGTGACAACGAGCTCGCCGACGACGCCGAGCGGGACCAGCTGCAGCTTCGCGTCCATGACGAATGCGCCCGAGTTGCTGAGGGCGCGGCCGATGGGAATGCCGTTTGCGTACTGCCCCTCTGGCGAGATGAGGAAGGTGCGCTGAAGGTCGTGTTCTCGGTAGGGCCGTAGCCGTTGACAAACTTGCCGGTCAGATATTGTTTTGCTGCAACCAAGTCGGCTGGGTGGACGGCTTCGCCACCGACACACAGCATGTCAAGCCCAGTGAAGAGTGCTGGGGCTTGCAAAATATAGCTCCGAAAGAGCGACGGAGCCATGTATGCTGTTCGGATGCAATGCTCACGGAACATTTGCAGCACAGCCTCGGCATCCAGCACCATGGCTGCACCAATGCAGACGAGCGTGCCGCCGCGCAAGAGGGTGCTATATATCTCCCACGTCGAGGCGTCAAAAGCAAGGTTAGCCATGTGCGCCATGACTGGCGAGTCTGGGAGATGCTGCACAAGGTTGTTGTCTCGCACCAGACGCACGATGCCGCGATGCTCGGCCATGACTCCCTTGGGCATGCCAGTGGAGCCTGAGGTGAACATGACATAGGCGAGGCTGGTGGCGGAAGGCCCAGAGCAGACAGCGAGCGTATGCTTGCCGGCCTTGGTCTTGGTCTGCTCGTCCAGGGCTTCTCTGATGCCCACGAGCTCAATGTTGCTCAGTTCGGTGGAAGGAGCTGCGCGCCAACCCCAACCAAGATGATTCGGTGGCCTGGAAGCGAAGAGAGGATGTCTTCCATGCGCTTGCGGGGAATCTTGACGTCAAACGGAAGGTAGGCCAAGTTGGCCTTGAGAATGCCTAGAAATGCAACAATGGCCTCGCACGACCGGCTGGCAAACACGCCCACCAACGTCTCGGGCGCGAGCGACCGTCTGGCCAGCCAGCGCGCGAGCACGTCAGACGCCGTGTCTAGCTGGGCATAGGTCATCTCTGTCACGGAGTCCTTGACGGCAACCCGCGATGGGCAAGCGGCGGCTTGCTCGCGGAAGAGGTCCACGACACTGGAGTCGCGTGGATACGCTGTCTCTTCGGCCCGCACGAGCCCCATCGCATCCAGCTTTGCGTAGTTGTCCTCGCGCAGCAGCGGCATGGAAGCCACCGGCGCTTGTGGGTCGTCGAGACACGCCTCGAGGACGCGTTGGAAGACAGAGAGCAGGTTGTCGATAGTCTCTGGCGCATACAGGTCGGTGGAGAACATCACACTGCCCCACAGGCTGTCCGACTGCCGAAACAGGTGAAACTCCAGGTCAAATCTCGTTGTAGCTGTGTCACCCAAACTCTCAGTCTTCATGCCCTCGAGCTTCAGCTGTCCCAGGTCGCGTTGGGCGTGGACGGCAAACACAAGTTGCACGAGTGGGTGGCGAGACAGATCACGGTCGCTTTTCAGCTTCGAGACAATGCTCTCAATGGAACGTCTGCGTTGGCATGGGAAGCAACCGCTACTGCGTTTACTTGCTGGACCAGCTGCTCGAAAGAGTCATCTCCAATTGTGATGCGAAGACACTGCATGCTAACAAAGAAGCCAATCATGTCCTTGATCTCCCATCGATCGCGGTTGGCGTTGACCGTGCCAATGGTAGCGTCGTCCTGGCCGGTGAGACGGAAGTGTGCAGTGCGGAAGGCAGCGAGAAGGACGACAAACTGGGTCACGCCGTGCAGCTGGCAGAAGCTCTGTAGCTTGGCATATAGCGGGCCGGCGATCTCGATAGACTGTACGCCAGCCTGTCCAGACAGTGCTGCCGGTCGGGGCTTGTCGCAGAGCAGCTCTGCAGGCCGGCTTGTCTGCAGCTGCTCGACCCAGTAGCTGAGCTGTTTCTGGTGCTCATCAGCCTGGGCCTGTTGCCTCTGCCATAGCGAAAAGTCACGGTATTGCACAGGCAGAGGCTGCACCTGCGAGAGCGGATCATGGCCACGCACTGAAGCGGAGTAGAATCCAGCCAACTCACGCATCAGCACGTCGAGCGACCAGCCGTCTGAGATGATGTGGTGCATGACAATCGACAGCACGTGGTCGTGTTCGCCCACTCGGTAGACTGTCACTCTCCAACCAGGCTGGGTGCGGAGGTCGAAGGGAGTGGAGTGGTCCTGATGTACTGCTTCCGTCAGGCCTTGCTCGTCGCCAGGGACAATGTCGATGATGTTGAGGTCTTTGGCTTGGAACGGTTGGACGACCTGCACACTGGCGCCGTCGACAGTGGCGAAGGTCGTCCGCAGCGTCTCGTGGCGGCGCTCGACGGCAAGGAGCGCAGAATGGAGCGCTGGCAGATCGAGCGGGCCTCTGATGCGCACTGCCAGCGGCATCAGATACCAGGTCAGGCCAGGATGCAGTTCCTCCAAGAACCACAACCGGCCCTGCGCGAACGATTGCGCCACCGGCCCGACATGCTCGACCTGCGGAATGCTGACGGGCGAGGCGTGGGTGGAAGCCGTGGCTGCAGCAGTCAGCTGGTCCAGTCTGGGATTGCGGAAGAGGTCTGCCACAGTTAGCTGTATGCCGGCTCTGCGCGCTTCGCCGACCAGCTTCATGGCGACAATGGAGTCGCCGCCCAGGCGGAAGAAGCTGTCGTCAAGGCCGATGCTGTCTGGCGCGATGGCCAGCACCCCCGCCCACAGCTGTTGCATCGTGCGCTGCATCTCCGTCTCTGGCTGCCGCTTCAGCCCGGACTGGCCTTCCTGTGTGCCGATCTGTTGCTCCAGCGCCTTGCGGTCCGCCTTGCCATTCTGGTTGACTGGCATGGCGTCCAGGATAGTGATCGTCTGCGGAACCATATAAGCGGGCAGCTGGGCTTCTAGCAACTCCGTAAGTCGTTGTTTAATACTGTACAAGTGGCGGGATTTCCGGGACTCTACGTCTTGCTCGTCGGCAATCTCAGCGTCCTCGTGCACTGTGACAAACCCGGCCAGCCGGGCCTCGCTGCCGTCGTGCTGCTGGAGCACCGCTACCGCTTCTCGTACTGCCTTGTCGCTGCGGAGGGCGTGCTCGACCTCGCCCAGCTCCACCCGGTTTCCTCGGATCTTGACCTGGCCATCCATGCGGCCGAAGAACTCCAGCTGGCCGTCGGTAGGGCGGTGGCGGACATAGTCGCCCGTTCGGTAGGCTCTGACCGTCTTGCCACCAATCTCAACCGACACGAAGCGGTCGATGTTGCGCGCAGGGTCAGTGTATCCGCGTGCCAGGCCGTCGCCGGTGACAACGAGCTCGCCGACGACGCCGAGCGGGACCAGCTGCAGCTTCGCGTCCATGACGAATGCGCCCGAGTTGCTGAGGGCGCGGCCGATAGGAATGCTGTTTGCGTACTGATGGTCTTTTAACACGATCGCTATTGTGCTGACAACCCCGTTTTCTGTTGGTCCATAGGCATTAACAAGTACACCCGTTAAATAGTGCCTTGCTGCAGTCAGGTCGTTTGTATGCAGAGCTTCTCCACCAACACAGAGCATGTGAAGTTCAGAGTACAAACCGGGAGCTTCCGCAACATACATTCTGAAAAGGGATGGTGCCATGAAAGCTGATCGAATACAACTTTGACGGAATGTTTGTAGCACGGCTGTTGCATCCAGGACTGTCTCTGTATCTATACAAACAAGCGTTCCAGCATTTAAAAGGCAGGTGTAGATCTCCAATGTAGAGGCGTCAAAAGCAAGGATAGCCATGTGCGCCATGACTGGCGAGTCTGGGAGATGCTGCACAAGGTTGTTGTCTCGCACCAGACGCACGATGCCGCGATGCTCGGCCATGACTCCCTTGGGCATGCCAGTGGAGCCTGAGGTGAACATGACATAGGCGAGGCTGGTGGCGGAAGGCCCAGAGCAGACAGCGAGCGTATGCTTGCCGGCCTTGGTCTTGGTCTGCTCGTCCAGGGCTTCTCTGATGCCCACGAGCTCAATGTTGCTCAGTTCGGTGGAAGGAGGCTGCGCGCCAACCCCAACCAAGATGATTCGGTGGCCTGGAAGCGAAGAGAGGATGTCTTCCATGCGCTTGCGGGGAATCTTGACGTCAAACGGAAGGTAGGCCAAGTTGGCCTTGAGAATGCCTAGAAATGCAACAATGGCCTCGCACGACCGGCTGGCAAACACGCCCACCAACGTCTCGGGCGCGAGCGACCGTCTGGCCAGCCAGCGCGCGAGCACGTCAGACGCCGTGTCTAGCTGGGCATAGGTCATCTCTGTCACGGAGTCCTTGACGGCAACCCGCGATGGGCAAGCGGCGGCTTGCTCGCGGAAGAGGTCCACGACACTGGAGTCGCGTGGATACGCTGTCTCTTCGGCCCGCACGAGCCCCATCGCATCCAGCTTTGCGTAGTTGTCCTCGCGCAGCAGCGGCATGGAAGCCACCGGCGCTTGTGGGTCGTCGAGACACGCCTCGAGGACGCGTTGGAAGACAGAGAGCAGGTTGTCGATAGTCTCTGGCGCATACAGGTCGGTGGAGAACATCACACTGCCCCACAGGCTGTCCGACTGCCGAAACAGGTGAAACTCCAGGTCAAATCTCGTTGTAGCTGTGTCACCCAAACTCTCAGTCTTCATGCCCTCGAGCTTCAGCTGTCCCAGGTCGCGTTGGGCGTGGACGGCAAACACAAGTTGCACGAGTGGGTGGCGAGACAGATCACGGTCGCTTTTCAGCTTCGAGACAATGCTCTCAAATGGAACGTCTGCGTTGGCATGGGAAGCAACCGCTACTGCGTTTACTTGCTGGACCAGCTGCTCGAAAGAGTCATCTCCAATTGTGATGCGAAGACACTGCATGCTAACAAAGAAGCCAATCATGTCCTTGATCTCCCATCGATCGCGGTTGGCGTTGACCGTGCCAATGGTAGCGTCGTCCTGGCCGGTGAGACGGAAGTGTGCAGTGCGGAAGGCAGCGAGAAGGACGACAAACTGGGTCACGCCGTGCAGCTGGCAGAAGCTCTGTAGCTTGGCATATAGCGGGCCGGCGATCTCGATAGACTGTACGCCAGCCTGTCCAGACAGTGCTGCCGGTCGGGCTTGTCGCAGAGCAGCTCTGCAGGCCGGCTTGTCTGCAGCTGCTCGACCCAGTAGCTGAGCTGTTTCTGGTGCTCATCAGCCTGGGCCTGTTGCCTCTGCCATAGCGAAAAGTCACGGTATTGCACAGGCAGAGGCTGCACCTGCGAGAGCGGATCATGGCCACGCACTGAAGCGGAGTAGAATCCAGCCAACTCACGCATCAGCACGTCGAGCGACCAGCCGTCTGAGATGATGTGGTGCATGACAATCGACAGCACGTGGTCGTGTTCGCCCACTCGGTAGACTGTCACTCTCCAACCAGGCTGGGTGCGGAGGTCGAAGGGAGTGGAGTGGTCCTGATGTACTGCTTCCGTCAGGCCTTGCTCGTCGCCAGGGACAATGTCGATGATGTTGAGGTCTTTGGCTTGGAACGGTTGGACGACCTGCACACTGGCGCCGTCGACAGTGGCGAAGGTCGTCCGCAGCGTCTCGTGGCGGCGCTCGACGGCAAGGAGCGCAGAATGGAGCGCTGGCAGATCGAGCGGGCCTCTGATGCGCACTGCCAGCGGCATCAGATACCAGGTCAGGCCAGGATGCAGTTCCTCCAAGAACCACAACCGGCCCTGCGCGAACGATTGCGCCACCGGCCCGACATGCTCGACCTGCGGAATGCTGACGGGCGAGGCGTGGGTGGAAGCCGTGGCTGCAGCAGTCAGCTGGTCCAGTCTGGGATTGCGGAAGAGGTCTGCCACAGTTAGCTGTATGCCGGCTCTGCGCGCTTCGCCGACCAGCTTCATGGCGACAATGGAGTCGCCGCCCAGGCGGAAGAAGCTGTCGTCAAGGCCGATGCTGTCTGGCGCGATGGCCAGCACCCACGCCCACAGCTGTTGCATCGTGCGCTGCATCTCCGTCTCTGGCTGCCGCTTCAGCCCGGACTGGCCTTCCTGTGTGCCGATCTGTTGCTCCAGCGCCTTGCGGTCCGCCTTGCCATTCTGGTTGACTGGCATGGCGTCCAGGATAGTGATCGTCTGCGGAACCATATAAGCGGGCAGCTGGGCTTCTAGCAACTCCGTAAGTCGTTGTTTAATACTGTACAAGTGGCGGGATTTCCGGGACTCTACGTCTTGCTCGTCGGCAATCTCAGCGTCCTCGTGCACTGTGACAAACCCGGCCAGCCGGGCCTCGCTGCCGTCGTGCTGCTGGAGCACCGCTACCGCTTCTCGTACTGCCTTGTCGCTGCGGAGGGCGTGCTCGACCTCGCCCAGCTCCACCCGGTTTCCTCGGATCTTGACCTGGCCATCCATGCGGCCGAAGAACTCCAGCTGGCCGTCGGTAGGGCGGTGGCGGACATAGTCGCCCGTTCGGTAGGCTCTGACCGTCTTGCCACCAATCTCAACCGACACGAAGCGGTCGATGTTGCGCGCAGGGTCAGTGTATCCGCGTGCCAGGCCGTCGCCGGTGACAACGAGCTCGCCGACGACGCCGAGCGGGACCAGCTGCAGCTTCGCGTCCATGACGAATGCGCCCGAGTTGCTGAGGGCGCGGCCGATGGGAATGCCGTTTGCGTACTGCCCCTCTGGCGAGATGAGGAAGGTGGCGCTGAAGGTCGTGTTCTCGGTAGGGCCGTAGCCGTTGACAAACTTGCCGGTCAGATATTGTTTTGCTGCAACCAAGTCGGCTGGGTGGACGGCTTCGCCACCGACACACAGCATGTCAAGCCCAGTGAAGAGTGCTGGGGCTTGCAAAATATAGCTCCGAAAGAGCGACGGAGCCATGTATGCTGTTCGGATGCAATGCTCACGGAACATTTGCAGCACAGCCTCGGCATCCAGCACCATGGCTGCACCAATGCAGACGAGCGTGCCGCCGCGCAAGAGGGTGCTATATATCTCCCACGTCGAGGCGTCAAAAGCAAGGTTAGCCATGTGCGCCATGACTGGCGAGTCTGGGAGATGCTGCACAAGGTTGTTGTCTCGCACCAGACGCACGATGCCGCGATGCTCGGCCATGACTCCCTTGGGCATGCCAGTGGAGCCTGAGGTGAACATGACATAGGCGAGGCTGGTGGCGGAAGGCCCAGAGCAGACAGCGAGCGTATGCTTGCCGGCCTTGGTCTTGGTCTGCTCGTCCAGGGCTTCTCTGATGCCCACGAGCTCAATGTTGCTCAGTTCGGTGGAAGGAGGCTGCGCGCCAACCCCAACCAAGATGATTCGGTGGCCTGGAAGCGAAGAGAGGATGTCTTCCATGCGCTTGCGGGGAATCTTGACGTCAAACGGAAGGTAGGCCAAGTTGGCCTTGAGAATGCCTAGAAATGCAACAATGGCCTCGCACGACCGGCTGGCAAACACGCCCACCAACGTCTCGGGCGCGAGCGACCGTCTGGCCAGCCAGCGCGCGAGCACGTCAGACGCCGTGTCTAGCTGGGCATAGGTCATCTCTGTCACGGAGTCCTTGACGGCAACCCGCGATGGGCAAGCGGCGGCTTGCTCGCGGAAGAGGTCCACGACACTGGAGTCGCGTGGATACGCTGTCTCTTCGGCCCGCACGAGCCCCATCGCATCCAGCTTTGCGTAGTTGTCCTCGCGCAGCAGCGGCATGGAAGCCACCGGCGCTTGTGGGTCGTCGAGACACGCCTCGAGGACGCGTTGGAAGACAGAGAGCAGGTTGTCGATAGTCTCTGGCGCATACAGGTCGGTGGAGAACATCACACTGCCCCACAGGCTGTCCGACTGCCGAAACAGGTGAAACTCCAGGTCAAATCTCGTTGTAGCTGTGTCACCCAAACTCTCAGTCTTCATGCCCTCGAGCTTCAGCTGTCCCAGGTCGCGTTGGGCGTGGACGGCAAACACAAGTTGCACGAGTGGGTGGCGAGACAGATCACGGTCGCTTTTCAGCTTCGAGACAATGCTCTCAAATGGAACGTCTGCGTTGGCATGGGAAGCAACCGCTACTGCGTTTACTTGCTGGACCAGCTGCTCGAAAGAGTCATCTCCAATTGTGATGCGAAGACACTGCATGCTAACAAAGAAGCCAATCATGTCCTTGATCTCCCATCGATCGCGGTTGGCGTTGACCGTGCCAATGGTAGCGTCGTCCTGGCCGGTGAGACGGAAGTGTGCAGTGCGGAAGGCAGCGAGAAGGACGACAAACTGGGTCACGCCGTGCAGCTGGCAGAAGCTCTGTAGCTTGGCATATAGCGGGCCGGCGATCTCGATAGACTGTACGCCAGCCTGTCCAGACAGTGCTGCCGGTCGGGGCTTGTCGCAGAGCAGCTCTGCAGGCCGGCTTGTCTGCAGCTGCTCGACCCAGTAGCTGAGCTGTTTCTGGTGCTCATCAGCCTGGGCCTGTTGCCTCTGCCATAGCGAAAAGTCACGGTATTGCACAGGCAGAGGCTGCACCTGCGAGAGCGGATCATGGCCACGCACTGAAGCGGAGTAGAATCCAGCCAACTCACGCATCAGCACGTCGACCGACCAGCCGTCTGAGATGATGTGGTGCATGACAATCGACAGCACGTGGTCGTGTTCGCCCACTCGGTAGACTGTCACTCTCCAACCAGGCTGGGTGCGCAGATTGAATACGGTACCCTGCTCTTGCTGTACTGCTTCCGCCAGGCCTTGCTCGTCGCCAGGGACAATGTCGATGATGTTGAGGTCTTTGGCTTGGAACGGTTGGACGACCTGCACACTGGCGCCGTCGACAGTGGCGAAGGTCGTCCGCAGCGTCTCGTGGCGGCGCTCGACGGCAAGGAGCGCAGAATGGAGCGCTGGCAGATCGAGCGGGCCTCTGATGCGCACTGCCAGCGGCATCAGATACCAGGTCAGGCCAGGATGCAGTTCCTCCAAGAACCACAACCGGCCCTGCGCGAACGATTGCGCCACCGGCCCGACATGCTCGACCTGCGGAATGCTGACGGGCGAGGCGTGGGTGGAAGCCGTGGCTGCAGCAGTCAGCTGGTCCAGTCTGGGATTGCGGAAGAGGTCTGCCACAGTTAGCTGTATGCCGGCTCTGCGCGCTTCGCCGACCAGCTTCATGGCGGCAATGGAGTCGCCGCCCAGGCGGAAGAAGCTGTCGTCAAGGCCGATGCTGTCTGGCGCGATGGCCAGCACCCCTGCCCACAGCTGCTGCATCGCCCGCTCTGCTGGTGTAGAAGGCTGCTGCTTCTGTCCGGAATGGTTGCTCTGTGTGTCAGCCTGCTGCTCCAGCGCTTTGCGGTCCACCTTGCCGTTCGGGTTGACTGGCATGGCATCCAGGACGGTGAGTGTCTGCGGAACCATATAAGTGGGCAGCTGGGCTTCCAGCATCTCCACCAGCCGCTGCTGCGTCTTCTGCAGAAACTGCTGTCGCAATGGCTTGCTGCTCAGGCTGTGTAGCGGTCGCTCTGCGTGGTCGGTGGGGAATCGGAACATCACCCTTTCGCCCGTCAGTGGCTGGTATCGGTGGAAGATGGCGTCGAGGCCGCCCTGCTGCGAGTGCTGCCTGCTCCAGCTGATCTCAACGCGGCAGTCTGCTTCTTGCGCGAGCTCAACGAGCTCGGCGGCGGACAGGGACGGGCAGTCCTGCGTCTGCTGATGCACCGATGCGAGCCAGTCTGGAGAATCAGACGTCTCCCCTTCTGCGCCGTCCAGCGAGCGAACAAGGCATCGGCTGACCATGGTCTTGCTGTAGGGAATGTTGCTCACAGCTATCGTAGGCGAGGTAGAGAGGCCATGCAGCTGCTGCAGGAGAGACTGGCGATCCAGCCTGCGCTCCGCAAAGTCAATCCATCTGTCGTCCGCTACCTCTCGGACTGCCAGCTCCCGAGCCTGGCCGTCTCTGGGTGTGAGGTGGACAACGGCAGCATAGCGATAGCAGCTCAGCTCGTTTGTCGCCTTCATCTTCTTGGGCAGGATCTCGACGTGGTCGACCAGGCCCGGCAGCCGGCTGGGTAGAGCCGTGAAGAAGGCTGGGTCGACCAGCAGCTCGCGCTCCACCCGCTCCATGTCGGCCACCATGCGACGGATGTCAGCCTTTGTGGCCCTGTCGCCTGCCATATGCACTGCTCGCGTGGCCAGGAACTCTCGGTGCAGCGCATAGGACCTGACGTCGCCAAAGAAGAGGGTGCGGGTGCCCTCCAGCTCGACCAGCTGCTGCACCGTCTTGAAGAGATAGTCCAGGCTGGGGAAGTATTGCACGACCGAGTTGACCACGACGAGACTTGCCGCGACAGGCTGCTCTAGGCGGCCAACGTCAGCCGCCGTGGCCTTGTACATGCGGATCTTGCCTGCCAGCCCAGGGATGGACTTGGCTGTTTCTGCGATGAATTGCACTGCTTTCCGTGATGGATCCAGCCCCACGTAGCTCTGCAGGCCGTCGCCCAGGTTGAAGAGGATCATGCCAGTGCCGGATCCAATCTCGAGCACGTTGCCTGGCCGCTGGCCGTTGAGCATCGTGTCGATTGTGTCGTCTAGCCACTCGTTCATCTCTGCCTTGTCGATGTCGCTGCCGTCGTACATGGACGTCCAGCCGACAAAGTCGCGCCCAATGTTCTCCTTCTGAACATTGTCGATTGGCGAGTAGATGTCGGCGTCGAACTTGTCTTCCCACACGTCGACGTGCTGCGACTCGTTGCTGTCGTCGACGTGCTCGTCAGCTGTCTCAGCGTCCTCGTGCACTGTGACAAACCCGGCCAGCCGGGCCTCGCTGCCGTCGTGCTGCTGGAGCACCGCTACCGCTTCTCGTACTGCCTTGTCGCTGCGGAGGGCGTGCTCGACCTCGCCCAGCTCCACCCGTTTCCTCGGATCTTGACCTGGCCATCCATGCGGCCGAAGAACTCCAGCTGGCCGTCGGTAGGGCGGTGGCGGACATAGTCGCCCGTTCGGTAGGCTCTGACCGTCTTGCCGCCAATCTCAACCGACACGAAGCGGTCGATGTTGCGCGCAGGGTCAGTGTATCCGCGTGCCAGGCCGTCGCCGGTGACAACGAGCTCGCCGACGACGCCGAGCGGGACCAGCTGCAGCTTCGCGTCCATGACGAATGCGCCCGAGTTGCTGAGGGCGCGGCCGATGGAATGCCGTTTGCGTACTGCCCCTCTGGCGAGATGAGGAAGGTGGCGCTGAAGGTCGTGTTCTCGGTAGGGCCGTAGCCGTTGACAAACTTGCCGGTCAGATATTGTTTTGCTGCAACCAAGTCGGCTGGGTGGACGGCTTCGCCACCGACGCACAGCATGTCAAGCCCAGTGAAGAGTGCTGGGGCTTGCAAGATATAGCTCCGAAAGAGTGATGGCGTCATAAACGCTGTTTTGACGGCGTGCTGACGGTGTATCTGCAACACAGCCTCCGCGTCCACTACTGTCGCGGCGTCAACACATACCAGTGTTCCACCATTTAAAATACAGGCATATATCTCCCATGTGGAGACATCAAAAGCAAGGTTCGTCATGTGTGCCATAGTTGGCGTGGCCGGAACGTGCTGTTGAAGGTTGTTGTCTCGCACCAGACGCACGATGCCGCGATGCTCCACCATGACTCCCTTGGGCATGCCAGTGGAGCCTGAGGTGAACATGACATAGGCGAGGCTGGTGGCCGAAGGCCCAGAGCAGACAGTGACTGTGTGCAGGCTAGATTTGTCACCCGCTCGTAGGGTGTCCCCGATACGCACAAACTCTACGCCCGTTGCTTGACATTCCAGAGGCTGCAACTCAGCCCCAACCAAGACAATTCGATCTTCCGGAAGAGTGGAAAGGATGATATCCATGCGCTTGCGGGGAATCTTGACGTCAAACGGAAGGTAGGCCAAGTTGGCCTTGAGAATGCCTAGAAATGCAACAATGGCCTCGCACGACCGGCTGGCAAACACGCCCACCAACGTCTCGGGCGCGAGCGACCGTCTGGCCAGCCAGCGCGCGAGCACGTCAGACGCCGTGTCTAGCTGGGCATAGGTCATCTCTGTCACGGAGTCCTTGACGGCAACCCGCGATGGGCAAGCGGCGGCTTGCTCGCGGAAGAGGTCCACGACACTGGAGTCGCGTGGATACGCTGTCTCTTCGGCCCGCACGAGCCCCATCGCATCCAGCTTTGCGTAGTTGTCCTCGCGCAGCAGCGGCATGGAAGCCACCGGCGCTTGTGGGTCGTCGAGACACGCCTCGAGGACGCGTTGGAAGACAGAGAGCAGGTTGTCGATAGTCTCTGGCGCATACAGGTCGGTGGAGAACATCACACTGCCCCACAGGCTGTCCGACTGCCGAAACAGGTGAAACTCCAGGTCAAATCTCGTTGTAGCTGTGTCACCCAAACTCTCAGTCTTCATGCCCTCGAGCTTCAGCTGTCCCAGGTCGCGTTGGGCGTGGACGGCAAACACAAGTTGCACGAGTGGGTGGCGAGACAGATCACGGTCGCTTTTCAGCTTCGAGACAATGCTCTCAAATGGAACGTCCGCATTTGCGTGAGAACCAATCGTCACTTCGTGCACCTGCTGGACCAGCTCTTCAAAGGACCCGTGTCCGGCCGTGATGCGGAGACACTGCAAGTTGACAAAGAAGCCAATCATGTCCTTGATCTCCCATCGATCGCGGTTGGCGTTGACCGTGCCAATGGTAGCGTCGTCCTGGCCGGTGAGACGGAAGTGTGCAGTGCGGAAGGCAGCGAGAAGGACGACAAACTGGGTCACGCCGTGCAGCTGGCAGAAGCTCTGTAGCTTGGCATATAGCGGGCCGGCGATCTCGATAGACTGTACGCCAGCCTGTCCAGACAGTGCTGCCGGTCGGGGCTTGTCGCAGAGCAGCTCTGCAGGCCGGCTTGTCTGCAGCTGCTCGACCCAGTAGCTGAGCTGTTTCTGGTGCTCATCAGCCTGGGCCTGTTGCCTCTGCCATAGCGAAAAGTCACGGTATTGCACAGGCAGAGGCTGCACCTGCGAGAGCGGATCATGGCCACGCACTGAAGCGGAGTAGAATCCAGCCAACTCACGCATCAGCACGTCGAGCGACCAGCCGTCTGAGATGATGTGGTGCATGACAATCGACAGCACGTGGTCGTGTTCGCCCACTCGGTAGACTGTCACTCTCCAACCAGGCTGGGTGCGGAGGTCGAAGGGAGTGGAGTGGTCCTGATGTACTGCTTCCGTCAGGCCTTGCTCGTCGCCAGGGACAATGTCGATGATGTTGAGGTCTTTGGCTTGGAACGGTTGGACGACCTGCACACTGGCGCCGTCGACAGTGGCGAAGGTCGTCCGCAGCGTCTCGTGGCGGCGCTCGACGGCAAGGAGCGCAGAATGGAGCGCTGGCAGATCGAGCGGGCCTCTGATGCGCACTGCCAGCGGCATCAGATACCAGGTCAGGCCAGGATGCAGTTCCTCCAAGAACCACAACCGGCCCTGCGCGAACGATTGCGCTACCGGCCCGACATGCTCGACCTGCGGAATGCTGACGGGCGAGGCGTGGGTGGAAGCCGTGGCTGCAGCAGTCAGCTGGTCCAGTCTGGGATTGCGGAAGAGGTCTGCCACAGTTAGCTGTATGTCGGCTCTGCGCGCTTCGCCGACCAGCTTCATGGCGGCAATGGAGTCGCCGCCCAGGCGGAAGAAGCTGTCGTCAAGGCCGATGCTGTCTGGCGCGATGGCCAGCACCCACGCCCACAGCTGTTGCATCGTGCGCTGCATCTCCGTCTCTGGCTGCCGCTTCAGCCCGGACTGGCCTTCCTGTGTGCCGATCTGTTGCTCCAGCGCCTTGCGGTCCGCCTTGCCATTCTGGTTGACTGGCATGGCGTCCAGGATAGTGATCGTCTGCGGAACCATATAAGCGGGCAGCTGGGCTTCTAGCAACTCCGTAAGTCGTTGTTTAATACTGTACAAGTGGCGGGATTTCCGGGACTCTACGTCTTGCTCGTCGGCAATCTCAGCGTCCTCGTGCACTGTGACAAACCCGGCCAGCCGGCCTCGCTGCCGTCGTGCTGCTGGAGCACCGCTACCGCTTCTCGTACTGCCTTGTCGCTGCGGAGGGCGTGCTCGACCTCGCCCAGCTCCACCCGGTTTCCTCGGATCTTGACCTGGCCATCCATGCGGCCGAAGAACTCCAGCTGGCCGTCGGTAGGGCGGTGGCGGACATAGTCGCCCGTTCGGTAGGCTCTGACCGTCTTGCCGCCAATCTCAACCGACACGAAGCGGTCGATGTTGCGCGCAGGGTCAGTGTATCCGCGTGCCAGGCCGTCGCGGTGACAACGAGCTCGCCGACGACGCCGAGCGGGACCAGCTGCAGCTTCGCGTCCATGACGAATGCGCCCGAGTTGCTGAGGGCGCGGCCGATGGGAATGCCGTTTGCGTACTGCCCCTCTGGCGAGATGAGGAAGGTGGCGCTGAAGGTCGTGTTCTCGGTAGGGCCGTAGCCGTTGACAAACTTGCCGGTCAGATATTGTTTTGCTGCAACCAAGTCGGCTGGGTGGACGGCTTCGCCACCGACACACAGCATGTCAAGCCCAGTGAAGAGTGCTGGGGCTTGCAAAATATAGCTCCGAAAGAGCGACGGAGCCATGTATGCTGTTCGGATGCAATGCTCACGGAACATTTGCAGCACAGCCTCGGCATCCAGCACCATGGCTGCACCAATGCAGACGAGCGTGCCGCCGCGCAAGAGGGTGCTATATATCTCCCACGTCGAGGCGTCAAAAGCAAGGTTAGCCATGTGCGCCATGACTGGCGAGTCTGGGAGATGCTGCACAAGGTTGTTGTCTCGCACCAGACGCACGATGCCGCGATGCTCGGCCATGACTCCCTTGGGCATGCCAGTGGAGCCTGAGGTGAACATGACATAGGCGAGGCTGGTGGCGGAAGGCCCAGAGCAGACAGCGAGCGTATGCTTGCCGGCCCTGGTCTTGGTCTGCTCGTCCAGGGCTTCTCTGATGCCCACGAGCTCAATGTTGCTCAGTTCGGTGGAAGGAGGCTGCGCGCCAACCCCAACCAAGATGATTCGGTGGCCTGGAAGCGAAGAGAGGATGTCTTCCATGCGCTTGCGGGGAATCTTGACGTCAAACGGAAGGTAGGCCAAGTTGGCCTTGAGAATGCCTAGAAATGCAACAATGGCCTCGCACGACCGGCTGGCAAACACGCCCACCAACGTCTCGGGCGCGAGCGACCGTCTGGCCAGCCAGCGCGCGAGCACGTCAGACGCCGTGTCTAGCTGGGCATAGGTCATCTCTGTCACGGAGTCCTTGACGGCAACCCGCGATGGCAAGCGGCGGCTTGCTCGCGGAAGAGGTCCACGACACTGGAGTCGCGTGGATACGCTGTCTCTTCGGCCCGCACGAGCCCCATCGCATCCAGCTTTGCGTAGTTGTCCTCGCGCAGCAGCGGCATGGAAGCCACCGGCGCTTGTGGGTCGTCGAGACACGCCTCGAGGACGCGTTGGAAGACAGAGAGCAGGTTGTCGATAGTCTCTGGCGCATACAGGTCGGTGGAGAACATCACACTGCCCCACAGGCTGTCCGACTGCCGAAACAGGTGAAACTCCAGGTCAAATCTCGTTGTAGCTGTGTCACCCAAACTCTCAGTCTTCATGCCCTCGAGCTTCAGCTGTCCCAGGTCGCGTTGGGCGTGGACGGCAAACACAAGTTGCACGAGTGGGTGGCGAGACAGATCACGGTCGCTTTTCAGCTTCGAGACAATGCTCTCAAATGGAACGTCTGCGTTGGCATGGGAAGCAACCGCTACTGCGTTTACTTGCTGGACCAGCTGCTCGAAAGAGTCATCTCCAATTGTGATGCGAAGACACTGCATGCTAACAAAGAAGCCAATCATGTCCTTGATCTCCCATCGATCGCGGTTGGCGTTGACCGTGCCAATGGTAGCGTCGTCCTGGCCGGTGAGACGGAAGTGTGCAGTGCGGAAGGCAGCGAGAAGGACGACAAACTGGGTCACGCCGTGCAGCTGGCAGAAGCTCTGTAGCTTGGCATATAGCGGGCCGGCGATCTCGATAGACTGTACGCCAGCCTGTCCAGACAGTGCTGCCGGTCGGGGCTTGTCGCAGAGCAGCTCTGCAGGCCGGCTTGTCTGCAGCTGCTCGACCCAGTAGCTGAGCTGTTTCTGGTGCTCATCAGCCTGGGCCTGTTGCCTCTGCCATAGCGAAAAGTCACGGTATTGCACAGGCAGAGGCTGCACCTGCGAGAGCGGATCATGGCCACGCACTGAAGCGGAGTAGAATCCAGCCAACTCACGCATCAGCACGTCGACCGACCAGCCGTCTGAGATGATGTGGTGCATGACAATCGACAGCACGTGGTCGTGTTCGCCCACTCGGTAGACTGTCACTCTCCAACCAGGCTGGGTGCGCAGATTGAATACGGTACCCTGCTCTTGCTGTACTGCTTCCGCCAGGCCTTGCTCGTCGCCAGGGACAATGTCGATGATGTTGAGGTCTTTGGCTTGGAACGGTTGGACGACCTGCACACTGGCGCCGTCGACAGTGGCGAAGGTCGTCCGCAGCGTCTCGTGGCGGCGCTCGACGGCAAGGAGCGCAGAATGGAGCGCTGGCAGATCGAGCGGGCCTCTGATGCGCACTGCCAGCGGCATGAGATACCAGGTCAGGCCGGGATGCAGTTCCTCCAAGAACCACAGACGGCCCTGCGCAAACGACTGCGCAACCGGCCCGACGTGCTCGACCTGCGGAATGCTGGTGGGCGAGGCGTGGGTGGAAGCCGTGGCTGCAGCAGTCAGCTGGTCCAGTCTGGAATTGCGGAAGAGGTCTGCCACAGTTAGCTGTATGCCGGCTCTGCGCGCTTCGCCGACCAGCTTCATGGCGGCAATGGAGTCGCCGCCCAGGCGGAAGAAGCTGTCGTCAAGGCCGATGCTGTCTGGCGCGATGGCCAGCACCCCTGCCCACAGCTGCTGCATCGCCCGCTCTGCTGGTGTAGAAGGCTGCTGCTTCTGTCCGGAATGGTTGCTCTGTGTGTCAGCCTGCTGCTCCAGCGCTTTGCGGTCCACCTTGCCGTTCGGGTTGACTGGCATGGCATCCAGGACGGTGAGTGTCTGCGGAACCATATAAGTGGGCAGCTGGGCTTCCAGCATCTCCACCAGCCGCTGCTGCGTCTTCTGCAGAAACTGCTGTCGCAATGGCTTGCTGCTCAGGCTGTGTAGCGGTCGCTCTGCGTGGTCGGTGGGGAATCGGAACATCACCCTTTCGCCCGTCAGTGGCTGGTATCGGTGGAAGATGGCGTCGAGGCCGCCCTGCTGCGAGTGCTGCCTGCTCCAGCTGATCTCAACGCGGCAGTCTGCTTCTTGCGCGAGCTCAACGAGCTCGGCGGCGGACAGGGACGGGCAGTCCTGCGTCTGCTGATGCACCGATGCGAGCCAGTCTGGAGAATCAGACGTCTCCCCTTCTGCGCCGTCCAGCGAGCGAACAAGGCATCGGCTGACCATGGTCTTGCTGTAGGGAATGTTGCTCACAGCTATCGTAGGCGAGGTAGAGAGGCCATGCAGCTGCTGCAGGAGAGACTGGCGATCCAGCCTGCGCTCCGCAAAGTCAATCCATCTGTCGTCCGCTACCTCTCGGACTGCCAGCTCCCGAGCCTGGCCGTCTCTGGGTGTGAGGTGGACAACGGCAGCATAGCGATAGCAGCTCAGCTCGTTTGTCGCCTTCATCTTCTTGGCAGGATCTCGACGTGGTCGACCAGGCCCGGCAGCCGGCTGGGTAGAGCCGTGAAGAAGGCTGGGTCGACCAGCAGCTCGCGCTCCACCCGCTCCATGTCGGCCACCATGCGACGGATGTCAGCCTTTGTGGCCCTGTCGCCTGCCATATGCACTGCTCGCGTGGCCAGGAACTCTCGGTGCAGCGCATAGGACCTGACGTCGCCAAAGAAGAGGGTGCGGGTGCCCTCCAGCTCGACCAGCTGCTGCACCGTCTTGAAGAGATAGTCCAGGCTGGGGAAGTATTGCACGACCGAGTTGACCACGACGAGACTTGCCGCGACAGGCTGCTCTAGGCGGCCAACGTCAGCCGCCGTGGCCTTGTACATGCGGATCTTGCCTGCCAGCCCAGGGATGGACTTGGCTGTTTCTGCGATGAATTGCACTGCTTTCCGTGATGGATCCAGCCCCACGTAGCTCTGCAGGCCGTCGCCCAGGTTGAAGAGGATCATGCCAGTGCCGGATCCAATCTCGAGCACGTTGCCTGGCCGCTGGCCGTTGAGCATCGTGTCGATTGTGTCGTCTAGCCACTCGTTCATCTCTGCCTTGTCGATGTCGCTGCCGTCGTACATGGACGTCCAGCCGACAAAGTCGCGCCCAATGTTCTCCTTCTGAACATTGTCGATTGGCGAGTAGATGTCGGCGTCGAACTTGTCTTCCCACACGTCGACGTGCTGCGACTCGTTGCTGTCGTCGACGTGCTCGTCAGCTGTCTCAGCGTCCTCGTGCACTGTGACAAACCCGGCCAGCCGGGCCTCGCTGCCGTCGTGCTGCTGGAGCACCGCTACCGCTTCTCGTACTGCCTTGTCGCTGCGGAGGGCGTGCTCGACCTCGCCCAGCTCCACCCGGTTTCCTCGGATCTTGACCTGGCCATCCATGCGGCCGAAGAACTCCAGCTGGCCGTCGGTAGGGCGGTGGCGGACATAGTCGCCCGTTCGGTAGGCTCTGACCGTCTTGCCGCCAATCTCAACCGACACGAAGCGGTCGATGTTGCGCGCAGGGTCAGTGTATCCGCGTGCCAGGCCGTCGCCGGTGACAACGAGCTCGCCGACGACGCCGAGCGGGACCAGCTGCAGCTTCGCGTCCATGACGAATGCGCCCGAGTTGCTGAGGGCGCGGCCGATGGGAATGCCGTTTGCGTACTGCCCCTCTGGCGAGATGAGGAAGGTGGCGCTGAAGGTCGTGTTCTCGGTAGGGCCGTAGCCGTTGACAAACTTGCCGGTCAGATATTGTTTTGCTGCAACCAAGTCGGCTGGGTGGACGGCTTCGCCACCGACGCACAGCATGTCAAGCCCAGTGAAGAGTGCTGGGGCTTGCAAGATATAGCTCCGAAAGAGTGATGGCGTCATAAACGCTGTTTTGACGGCGTGCTGACGGTGTATCTGCAACACAGCCTCCGCGTCCACTACTGTCGCGGCGTCAACACATACCAGTGTTCCACCATTTAAAATACAGGCATATATCTCCCATGTGGAGACATCAAAAGCAAGGTTCGTCATGTGTGCCATAGTTGGCGTGGCCGGAACGTGCTGTTGAAGGTTGTTGTCTCGCACCAGACGCACGATGCCGCGATGCTCCACCATGACTCCCTTGGGCATGCCAGTGGAGCCTGAGGTGAACATGACATAGGCGAGGCTGGTGGCCGAAGGCCCAGAGCAGACAGTGACTGTGTGCAGGCTAGATTTGTCACCCGCTCGTAGGGTGTCCCCGATACGCACAAACTCTACGCCCGTTGCTTGACATTCCAGAGGCTGCAACTCAGCCCCAACCAAGACAATTCGATCTTCCGGAAGAGTGGAAAGGATGATATCCATGCGCTTGCGGGGAATCTTGACGTCAAACGGAAGGTAGGCCAAGTTGGCCTTGAGAATGCCTAGAAATGCAACAATGGCCTCGCACGACCGGCTGGCAAACACGCCCACCAACGTCTCGGGCGCGAGCGACCGTCTGGCCAGCCAGCGCGCGAGCACGTCAGACGCCGTGTCTAGCTGGGCATAGGTCATCTCTGTCACGGAGTCCTTGACGGCAACCCGCGATGGGCAAGCGGCGGCTTGCTCGCGGAAGAGGTCCACGACACTGGAGTCGCGTGGATACGCTGTCTCTTCGGCCCGCACGAGCCCCATCGCATCCAGCTTTGCGTAGTTGTCCTCGCGCAGCAGCGGCATGGAAGCCACCGGCGCTTGTGGGTCGTCGAGACACGCCTCGAGGACGCGTTGGAAGACAGAGAGCAGGTTGTCGATAGTCTCTGGCGCATACAGGTCGGTGGAGAACAGAATGTTGCCCAGCAGGCCGTCTGACTGCTGATAAAAGTGAAACTCCAAGTCAAACCTGGATGTTTCCGCGTCAGCCAAACTCTCGGTTTGCACGCCCTCCAAGTTCAGCTGTCCGAGGTCTTGTTGGGCGTGGACGGCAAACACAAGTTGCACGAGTGGGTGGCGAGACAGATCACGGTCGCTTTTCAGCTTCGAGACAATGCTCTCAAATGGAACGTCCGCATTTGCGTGAGAACCAATCGTCACTTCGTGCACCTGCTGGACCAGCTCTTCAAAGGACCCGTGTCCGGCCGTGATGCGGAGACACTGCAAGTTGACAAAGAAGCCAATCATGTCCTTGATCTCCCATCGATCGCGGTTGGCGTTGACCGTGCCAATGGTAGCGTCGTCCTGGCCGGTGAGACGGAAGTGTGCAGTGCGGAAGGCAGCGAGAAGGACGACAAACTGGGTCACGCCGTGCAGCTGGCAGAAGCTCTGTAGCTTGGCATATAGCGGGCCGGCGATCTCGATAGACCGTACGCCAGCCTGTCCAGACAGTGCTGCCGGTCGGGGCTTGTCGCAGAGCAGCTCTGCAGGCCGGCTTGTCTGCAGCTGCTCGACCCAGTAGCTGAGCTGTTTCTGGTGCTCATCAGCCTGGGCCTGTTGCCTCTGCCATAGCGAAAAGTCACGGTATTGCACAGGCAGAGGCTGCACCTGCGAGAGCGGATCATGGCCACGCACTGAAGCGGAGTAGAATCCAGCCAACTCACGCATCAGCACGTCGACCGACCAGCCGTCTGAGATGATGTGGTGCATGACAATCGACAGCACGTGGTCGTGTTCGCCCACTCGGTAGACTGTCACTCTCCAACCAGGCTGGGTGCGCAGATTGAATACGGTACCCTGCTCTTGCTGTACTGCTTCCGCCAGGCCTTGCTCGTCGCCAGGGACAATGTCGATGATGTTGAGGTCTTTGGCTTGGAACGGTTGGACGACCTGCACACTGGCGCCGTCGACAGTGGCGAAGGTCGTCCGCAGCGTCTCGTGGCGGCGCTCGACGGCAAGGAGCGCAGAATGGAGCGCTGGCAGATCGAGCGGGCCTCTGATGCGCACTGCCAGCGGCATCAGATACCAGGTCAGGCCAGGATGCAGTTCCTCCAAGACCACAACCGGCCCTGCGCGAACGATTGCGCCACCGGCACGACATGCTCGACTGCGGAATGCTGACGGGCGAGGCGTGGGTGGAAGCCGTGGCTGCAGCAGTCAGCTGGTCCAGTCTGGAATTGCGGAAGAGGTCTGCCACAGTTAGCTGTATGCCGCTCTGCGCGCTTCGCCGACCACTTCATGGCGGCAATGGAGTCGCCGCCCAGGCGGAAGAAGCTGTCGTCAAGGCCGATGCTGTCTGGCGCGATGGCCAGCACCCCTGCCCACAGCTGCTGCATCGCCCGCTCTGCTGGTGTAGAAGGCTGCTGCTTCTGTCCGAATGGTTGCTCTGTGTGTCAGCCTGCTGCTCCAGCGCTTTGCGGTCCACCTTGCCGTTCGGGTTGACTGGCATGGCATCAAGGACGGTGAGTGTCTGCGGAACCATATAATGGGCAGCTGGGCTTCCAGCATCTCCACCAGCGGCTGCGTCTTCTGCAGAAACTGCTGTCGCAATGGCTTGC
Organism: Pyrenophora teres f. maculata; assembly: GCA_014334815.1. Lineage (NCBI taxonomy): Eukaryota > Fungi > Ascomycota > Dothideomycetes > Pleosporales > Pleosporaceae > Pyrenophora > Pyrenophora teres. Next base: position 136,882 of record CP060576.1, on the reverse strand, counting down.
TGCTCAGGCTGTAGCGGTCGCTCTGCGTGGTCGGTGGGGAATCGGAACATCACCCTTTCGCCCGTCAGTGGCTGGTATCGGGGAGATGGCGTCGAGGCCGCCCTGCTGCGAGTGCTGCCTGCTCCAGCTGATCTCAACGCGGCAGTCTGCTTCTTGCGCGAGCTCAACGAGCTCGGCGGCGGACAGGGACGGGCAGTCCTGCGTCTGCTGATGCACCGATGCGAGCCAGTCTGGAGAATCAGACGTCTCCCCTTCTGCGCCGTCCAGCGAGCGAACAAGGCATCGGCTGACCATGGTCTTGCTGTAGGGAATGTTGCTCACAGCTATCGTAGGCGAGGTAGAGAGGCCATGCAGCTGCTGCAGGAGAGACTGGCGATCCAGCCTGCGCTCCGCAAAGTCAATCCATCTGTCGTCCGCTACCTCTCGGACTGCCAGCTCCCGAGCCTGGCCGTCTCTGGGTGTGAGGTGGACAACGGCAGCATAGCGATAGCAGCTCAGCTCGTTTGTCGCCTTCATCTTCTTGGGCAGGATCTCGACGTGGTCGACCAGGCCGGCAGCCGGCTGGGTAGAGCCGTGAAGAAGGCTGGGTCGACCAGCAGCTCGCGCTCCACCCGCTCCATGTCGGCCACCATGCGACGGATGTCAGCCTTTGTGGCCCTGTCGCCTGCCATATGCACTGCTCGCGTGGCCAGGAACTCTCGGTGCAGCGCATAGGACCTGACGTCGCCAAAGAAGAGGGTGCGGGTGCCCTCCAGCTCGACCAGCTGCTGCACCGTCTTGAAGAGATAGTCCAGGCTGGGGAAGTATTGCACGACCGAGTTGACCACGACGAGACTTGCCGCGACAGGCTGCTCTAGGCGGCCAACGTCAGCCGCCGTGGCCTTGTACATGCGGATCTTGCCTGCCAGCCCAGGGATGGACTTGGCTGTTTCTGCGATGAATTGCACTGCTTTCCGTGATGGATCCAGCCCCACGTAGCTCTGCAGGCCGTCGCCCAGGTTGAAGAGGATCATGCCAGTGCCGGATCCAATCTCGAGCACGTTGCCTGGCCGCTGGCCGTTGAGCATCGTGTCGATTGTGTCGTCTAGCCACTCGTTCATCTCTGCCTTGTCGATGTCGCTGCCGTCGTACATGGACGTCCAGCCGACAAAGTCGCGCCCAATGTTCTCCTTCTGAACATTGTCGATTGGCGAGTAGATGTCGGCGTCGAACTTGTCTTCCCACACGTCGACGTGCTGCGACTCGTTGCTGTCGTCGACGTGCTCGTCAGCTGTCTCAGCGTCCTCGTGCACTGTGACAAACCCGGCCAGCCGGGCCTCGCTGCCGTCGTGCTGCTGGAGCACCGCTACCGCTTCTCGTACTGCCTTGTCGCTGCGGAGGGCGTGCTCGACCTCGCCCAGCTCCACCCGGTTTCCTCGGATCTTGACCTGGCCATCCATGCGGCCGAAGAACTCCAGCTGGCCGTCGGTAGGGCGGTGGCGGACATAGTCGCCCGTTCGGTAGGCTCTGACCGTCTTGCCACCAATCTCAACCGACACGAAGCGGTCGATGTTGCGCGCAGGGTCAGTGTATCCGCGTGCCAGGCCGTCGCCGGTGACAACGAGCTCGCCGACGACGCCGAGCGGGACCAGCTGCAGCTTCGCGTCCATGACGAATGCGCCCGAGTTGCTGAGGGCGCGGCCGATGGGAATGCCGTTTGCGTACTGCCCCTCTGGCGAGATGAGGAAGGTGGCGCTGAAGGTCGTGTTCTCGGTAGGGCCGTAGCCGTTGACAAACTTGCCGGTCAGATATTGTTTTGCTGCAACCAAGTCGGCTGGGTGGACGGCTTCGCCACCGACGCACAGCATGTCAAGCCCAGTGAAGAGTGCTGGGGCTTGCAAGATATAGCTCCGAAAGAGTGATGGCGTCATAAACGCTGTTTTGACGGCGTGCTGACGGTGTATCTGCAACACAGCCTCCGCGTCCACTACTGTCGCGGCGTCAACACATACCAGTGTTCACCATTTAAAATACAGGCATATATCTCCCATGTGGAGACATCAAAAGCAAGGTTCGTCATGTGTGCCATAGTTGGCGTGGCCGGAACGTGCTGTTGAAGGTTGTTGTCTCGCACCAGACGCACGATGCCGCGATGCTCCACCATGACTCCCTTGGGCATGCCAGTGGAGCCTGAGGTGAACATGACATAGGCGAGGCTGGTGGCCGAAGGCCCAGAGCAGACAGTGACTGTGTGCAGGCTAGATTTGTCACCCGCTCGTAGGGTGTCCCCGATACGCACAAACTCTACGCCCGTTGCTTGACATTCCAGAGGCTGCAACTCAGCCCCAACCAAGACAATTCGATCTTCCGGAAGAGTGGAAAGGATGATATCCATGCGCTTGCGGGGAATCTTGACGTCAAACGGAAGGTAGGCCAAGTTGGCCTTGAGAATGCCTAGAAATGCAACAATGGCCTCGCACGACCGGCTGGCAAACACGCCCACCAGCGTCTCGGGCGCGAGCGACCGTCTGGCCAGCCAGCGCGCGAGCGCGTCAGACGCCGTGTCTAGCTGGGCATAGGTCATCTCTGTCACGGAGTCCTTGACGGCAACCCGCGATGGGCAAGCGGCGGCTTGCTCGCGGAAGAGGTCCACGACACTGGAGTCGCGTGGATACGCTGTCTCTTCGGCCCGCACGAGCCCCATCGCATCCAGCTTTGCGTAGTTGTCCTCGCGCAGCAGCGGCATGGAAGCCACCGGCGCTTGTGGGTCGTCGAGACACGCCTCGAGGACGCGTTGGAAGACAGAGAGCAGGTTGTCGATAGTCTCTGGCGCATACAGGTCGGTGGAGAACAGAATGTTGCCCAGCAGGCCGTCTGACTGCTGATAAAAGTGAAACTCCAAGTCAAACCTGGATGTTTCCGCGTCAGCCAAACTCTCGGTTTGCACGCCCTCCAAGTTCAGCTGTCCGAGGTCTTGTTGGGCGTGGACGGCAAACACAAGTTGCACGAGTGGGTGGCGAGACAGATCACGGTCGCTTTTCAGCTTCGAGACAATGCTCTCAAATGGAACGTCCGCATTTGCGTGAGAACCAATCGTCACTTCGTGCACCTGCTGGACCAGCTCTTCAAAGGACCCGTGTCCGGCCGTGATGCGGAGACACTGCAAGTTGACAAAGAAGCCAATCATGTCCTTGATCTCCCATCGATCGCGGTTGGCGTTGACCGTGCCAATGGTAGCGTCGTCCTGGCCGGTGAGACGGAAGTGTGCAGTGCGGAAGGCAGCGAGAAGGACGACAAACTGGGTCACGCCGTGCAGCTGGCAGAAGCTCTGTAGCTTGGCATATAGCGGGCCGGCGATCTCGATAGACTGTACGCCAGCCTGTCCAGACAGTGCTGCCGGTCGGGGCTTGTCGCAGAGCAGCTCTGCAGGCCGGCTTGTCTGCAGCTGCTCGACCCAGTAGCTGAGCTGTTTCTGGTGCTCATCAGCCTGGGCCTGTTGCCTCTGCCATAGCGAAAAGTCACGGTATTGCACAGGCAGAGGCTGCACCTGCGAGAGCGGATCATGGCCACGCACTGAAGCGGAGTAGAATCCAGCCAACTCACGCATCAGCACGTCGACCGACCAGCCGTCTGAGATGATGTGGTGCATGACAATCGACAGCACGTGGTCGTGTTCGCCCACTCGGTAGACTGTCACTCTCCAACCAGGCTGGGTGCGCAGATTGAATACGGTACCCTGCTCTTGCTGTACTGCTTCCGCCAGGCCTTGCTCGTCGCCAGGGACAATGTCGATGATGTTGAGGTCTTTGGCTTGGAACGGTTGGACGACCTGCACACTGGCGCCGTCGACAGTGGCGAAGGTCGTCCGCAGCGTCTCGTGGCGGCGCTCGACGGCAAGGAGCGCAGAATGGAGCGCTGGCAGATCGAGCGGGCCTCTGATGCGCACTGCCAGCGGCATCAGATACCAGGTCAGGCCAGGATGCAGTTCCTCCAAGAACCACAACCGGCCCTGCGCGAACGATTGCGCTACCGGCCCGACATGCTCGACCTGCGGAATGCTGACGGGCGAGGCGTGGGTGGAAGCCGTGGCTGCAGCAGTCAGCTGGTCCAGTCTGGGATTGCGGAAGAGGTCTGCCACAGTTAGCTGTATGTCGGCTCTGCGCGCTTCGCCGACCAGCTTCATGGCGGCAATGGAGTCGCCGCCCAGGCGGAAGAAGCTGTCGTCAAGGCCGATGCTGTCTGGCGCGATGGCCAGCACCCCCGCCCACAGCTGCTGCATCGCCCGCTCTGCTGGCGTGGTAGGCTGCCGCTTCTGCCCTTGTCTTGATGTTCGAACGTTGGCCAGCTGCTGGGGCGTGAAGGAGGCCCCAATTTCGCGAAGCACCTTCCGATCCGTCTTGCCAGACGTAGTCATGGGAAATACCTCAAGGGTAATAAATATTGTTGGTATCATGTGCGTAGGCAGCCGCTCAGCCAGCGCATCCACAATATCAGATAATGTGACTGCTTGTGCTTTCCAATTACCCCCGGCAAGTATACCAACAGCTGGTATATGGCAGTAATCCTGTTCCAGACGCACAAAAGCCGCTAGCGTTGCATGCTTGCTCTCTTCGGATGGCAAGATGACTTCCACTGCCATTTGTGTGGCTTCCGGTAGGCACTCTCGCAGGTGATGTTCAATCTCGCCAAGCTCGATTCTCTGGCCTCGCAGCTTGACCTGGCTATCCTTGCGGCCTAGGCAGACCAAGTTGCCATCATCATTGTATTGAACAAGATCTCCTGTCTTGTAAAGCCTTCCATGTCGTCCAGCATAGCCTTGACATCCGTCCATGAGCAGGCGGGATCCTCGATAAACGCTGCCGCCGTCTTCTCAGCGTCGTTGAGGTAGCCACGCGCAAGGATCGGCCCTTCCACCAGCAGTTCTCCCACCGATCCCAACGGTGCGAGCTTATGGTGATTCTCCGGGTCTACCACCCAGCTGACCGATGCGATTGCTCTTCCAATGGTCCCGGTCGTGAAAGCTTGTGTGGTGGTGTATCCGGCGCAGACTATACAGCACTCCGTCGGTCCGTATCCGTTAATCAACTGCACACCAGTTGGCCATCTATTCCAATCCGTAGAGGTGACTTGTTCGCCTCCGATAACCAATATCTTAAGAGTAGGGACGTCGCTAGGGTTCAAAAGCTGGGCTACTGATGGAGTCAAAAGTGCCCAATTAGCGCCCATGGCATTGATGGCCTTGGCTAGATCGCTGCGGCGGTCACGATCAGACGGTACACAAATGCAGCCGCCATACAGGAGTGTGGTGATGATCTCGGCCATGCAAAAGTCGAAGGTGTACGAGGTAAACTGTAGAACGCGCGATTGGTCTGTAATGCCAAATGCACGTCCATGACCCAAACAGCTTGTCGAGACTGCTCTGTGCCAGCACCACGCCCTTGGGTATACCAGTGCTTCCCGATGTAAATAGAATATATGCTGCGTTTCCCGGCGTCGCGGAGAAATTAGGCAAGTCGTCGTCGGCAGTCAGCTGGCTGATCGATGCCTCGCTGAGAGTGACCACATGGCAGCTTGAGCTGGCCCAACGCGCTGAGTGCTGCGCCGATACGAGCACCACTCTAGCGCTCGTCTGCCTGAGGATCTCCTTGTGTCGGCTCGCAGGGTGATCTGGATCCAACGGTGCGAAAGCGCCACCGGCCTTGAGGACGGCTAGCATAGCGACAACCGTCCACATCGACTTTTCGAAGCACAGTGGCACGACGTCTTCAGGCTTGACGCCGATCTTGACGAGGTAGCCTGCCAGCGTGGTAGACAGGTTGTCCAGCACACTGTAGGACATCTTGCCGTCCCATGCGCAGATGGCGGGTGCATTGGGCTGTGCGAGCACTTGCTCGGCGAACAGATCATGGATGCACTTGTTGGTGACCCCAGGAATCTCGTAGTTCCAGGCCCACATCTTTTCAGTGCCTCTATCATCGTGTTCACTGACGCGTGGTGAATCCATTTCTCCAGTTTAATCTCTTTTGACAGTGATCCAGCAATACGTCAGGTTTGTGAGCCTTTTTGGGATTTTTTCCGAAGATGAGAAATCTAAATGCAGGTATGGAGTATAATGTTGAAATTCTGATAGGTATTGTGCTACACGGAATTAGTAATTGTTACCGTATTCAACTTATAATTTGGTCGATTTCAATCCCTTCTCTACAATCTCGACATTTGTGCATCGAGAGTCGGCCAAACACATAGGAAGACCTGTCGACGACCCTACAATGTATGGACGCGGATGCGGCTATGGATGCGGATGCGGCTATGGATGCGGATGCGGCTATGGATGCGGATGCGGCTATGGATGCGGATGCAGCTATGGATACGGATGCGGATGCGAATGCGGCTACCTATTTATCGTGTCCACGCACCAAATGCGCGGAAGCCCGAAAAGGCGCTCAGTTTTCTCGACGTCACAGCACAACAACGATGACGGGTATCGAGGAAGCGCGTGCATATTGTCATTCTATACCCTCTGGTGATTAAATTCCGTGCTAGAGAGTAGCTGACAAGCATGGTGTTGTTCGCTCAACGTTGACGCGCCGTCACCGCTACGAAACACAATCTCCAGAAGAGATATCACGTGTTCGTCGGCCCGACGAGCCACATCGGTCAGCGAGCCACCCAACCAAATTTGGGCATTTCGAAAAATGAGGTTGCGCAACATCGAGTAAAGTCCCTCCCTGTGTGCCGGAAAACACGGTGTGCCGGAAACAGCCAATGAGATACAGCACTGTGCCAGGAGAGATGCTATTCTTGCCCTCCCATTGGTTGGTTCCGGCACACCGGGTTTCCGGCACACAGGGCGGGACTTTATTTGGTATTATCGTGAAATTTGTTGGTGTTGTAGTCTATCGAAGCTTGCGGACAACTTGTACTATTTGAATCTTTGTGGTATCTTGATTGTGCGGCCGCGCGTTGTGGTTTTGGGCGGCGGCGACGGCGCAGTTGGTGCCGCTGCAACCTTACTTTCAGCGCCAACAACACCACGACGCCTTGTTTTTTGTACGGGCTTGCGTGAGGCAGCTCGCCGGCTAGTTCTAGCTGTATCGTGAAGTTTTGGAGAGTTTGCAGCGTTGCGTTGCTGTTGTTTAGCAGCCCGGCGAGCTGCGAGCTCTGCAGCCCTAGCTTTTAGCCTCCTCACGCTCGTGTTTTGCCCGCAGACGCTTAGCTTTTGACCCCTCGGCTTTGAGCTTTTGGTATGCTAGAGGAGCTGCTTTGAGGTCTCTCTCGTTGTCTTTTTGGAGTTGTAATTGCTAGCTTCTTGCTGTTTTGTGGCTTCAAGCTCGCGGGCTCGCTGGACTTTGCGAGGACTCCAGAAAACAGCGCCACCATGGTACTCCTCGCTGTGTTGCAAATCCAAGACCTTGCTCTTATTGTTGCGCTTCTTTTTGTTGTTGAGCAAGCTACGCAGGCCCTCGTTTTCGTGGTGTAAGAGCTCGTTTTGTACCTGTAGCGAGTGTAGAGACTGTTCGAGCCGTTTAGACTCAACTTTGGCTCTATCCTCGACCGCAGCGTCTAGAAAATTTCGCAGCTGTCTCCAGCTATCGCCGTCACCTTGCTGTCCAACTTTCACGCCGTTAAGTTGTTGTTGTGGTGTCTTGTTGAAGCGTTTTAGTACAGCCTGCGCGTCCATCGGCAGCACGCCTGTAGCTTGAAAACTCTTCAAAATAAGCTCCCGCCTGAAACTTTCGCTCCAGGTAGTCCAAAAGTTTGATAAAAACTCGCCTTTGCTTGTCCTAATTGGTGCCGTGGCCACGCTGTAGATCTGCTTGAAGTTTCTTACTGTACGCGCTTGCGAGCGGCGCAAACATGACAACGTCGAGCGGCTGAAGGCTGTGAGTTGAATGAGGAGGAAAGACGGCAAGCAGTATCTTGTGGGCGTCGCAGAAGTTTATGAAGTCGCTCGTGACATGGCTGCCGTGGCCGTCGAGGATGAGAAGCCGCCAGCGCCGACGCGCTTTGTCTATCGTGAAGCGGTTGAAGACCTGTTCAAGCCAGGCAAGCCCGAGCTCGTTGTTAATCCAACCTGACGTTGAATAGGCTATGAAAACTTCTTGTAGATTAGGTTGTAGGTCACAAACCCAGCTCGATTGTATGCCAGCTTTGCCCTCGTAGATGATACCCGGCGGCAGCGAGCTGCCGTCGCCACAGATACACGCGATGACTGAAATCCATTCACGGTTGCCATCTTGGATGGCTGCGCGCCGCTCATTTTGCTCCCAAATTGCCCGTGTAAAGACCCGTTTGGAGCGAGCTGTGATGCCTAACATGAAGCCCTTCTCATCCGTATTGTACGTGTTTTCGGCCGCAATGTCGTAATCCTTCATTTTTGAATGAAGCAGCTTGAAGTATTGCTCGTATCTTTCTTTTGAGTCTGCAATATATCGTGCACGGTCAATATGACGGGTCTATTTGGGCGTAAGGTAGGCGTGTTGGCGATGTAGAAAACGCGTAACCCAACCCTTTCCTACATCCCATTTTGCATCAACCGACGTAAATTTTTTTATTATTTCGCGCGTAGGTGACACACCGTTCCTTGTGCATCTTTCTATGAAAGTATATAAGTGATATCGATGCTTAACAGCAGATTTTCATAACGCAATATTGTTATAACAGCAATACAATAAAGCAGTTAAGACGCTATCCCCGCGTCTTATACTCAGCCAACTACAGTATTCACTCAGTGAATGTGCTTGGGCAGAAGCCTTCACAGCACACAATGAGCTTGTTCGAACTTGGTTGTCGCAACGCCTGTTGGCATGGGCGGCGTCGTGGGCGTGGGCGTGGGCATGGGAGTGGGAGTGGGCGGTGACGCGGCCCTTGCAGTCCTGGACTTTGGTTGTGCCGTTGAAATCGAACCCCCGCTGTACCAGAGTTTGACATCGTTGCCTTCGCTGTACCAGAGTTGAGATGGGGTACGCGCAATTGTGATGATGAATCCAATGCAGGCGACGACCCTGTTGGAGCAGGCAACAGTCGCGCAATATATAAGAAGGCCGCAGGTAGCTTGTTCCTCATACACGGTATTATCACATCGATCTCATCTTATTAGATGTCGTTCATCAGACCATTCCTCGCAACAGTGTAGCGACTGCCTATCAAGACGGTCCTTGGGAATCATGCCCAACTGGCAGACAGGAGGCTGTACGAGAACAGCATGATCGACCAGTACACAGTCTCATTAGAAAATGCCGATCTGATCAGTGGAGCAGCGCGTTAATATTGCTCCTCACTCCTTGTAACAGAGCACCACCTTGGCTTTCTCCAGGACAAACTCCATCCTCATCTCTATGGACTGGATACTGGCGAGCTGCAACGCAGGAGACTCGTGGTGACGGGTCTCTACATTATCGGATGCACCTTGTTCCTCACCTAGGATCTGACAATCGGCGAGAAAGCGTTCGTCTAAGATCAGCTCTAGGAGCTCAAAACCCTCTACAAGAGCGTCAGGGATTGCCAGCTCGATCCGAACCATAAAGACTTCTTCGAGAAGGTTACTCAACAACCCTACGACGAGTGGCTGGAACAGCTGCTGACCGCGGTGGAGATCGCTCGTACGCTCGCATAAGATCACAATATACGGACGACGTCAGTGGACGATGGTGGGGGCAACGGCCCGTTGGACGATGACGAGGGCGGTGGCCCGTTGGACGATGGCGAGGGCAATGGCCGGTGAGAGGAGGATGGCATGATCATGGCGTCTTCGTGGGCAGTTGCGTAGTGTTGTAGGATCGATCGGTCGACTGGCAATTGCGCGAGAAGCTGGCAGTGGACATGGCGTCTTCGTGGGTATCGGGTTTGCGTATCGGTATCGGCATTGGCATTGGCATCGGGCCGGGCGGCGGGTTTACTTCAGTACCTAGGTAGATGAAATCAATTTAGCTGTATCCGCCGTATCGTAATGTGTCGTGATCGATGATGGCGTCGTCGTGGGCGTGGGCGTGGGCGTGGATGTTGGGTGTCGTTGTCAGGTTTCGTTGCACGCTTGCAGTCAAGGCTTGGCAGCGTGCACGTGACGTCGGCGGTCGGCGTTACGACAGTTGTTGTCTGAACAAAGTTCATGTTACACAGTAGGGTTATTTCGATGAAAAATCATCGAAAATACACATTAGTCCCCCTCCTTAAGGGGTACATCTTTCTATATATTCTACTATCTCTGCCTCTTGTTGTGGGTTAAGTAATTGCCGCCGTTGTGATTCTCGGGCTCTGGGTTTGGATTTCCCTTGGTGCCGGTGCGACAACGTCGTTCTGTCAACTCCGAACCGTTTTGCATAATCGCGATACGAAAATGAAGCACCGGATGCGCGCGATTCGATTACATCAATTGTATCATTAATAGGGCTTATAGTGGTTGAAAATTTTGGTGTTGAAAACGGTAGGTTGCATATGCGTCTAATGTTAGGTGTTAACACGGGGGGTATACTGCTCTGAATCCTGGTCCGCACTAAGGCAGGTGAGTCTGATGTTGTTGAGTCCGCGTTGGGTTGTCTGGCGAGACAATGGGGATAGTAGGTATTTGGTAATAACAATCCAATTCTATATAAGCGATAGAAGAACTTATGAGATGAGTTGACCACAACGAGTGTATCAAGGGAATCCTCCACAACTATATACTCATTGCCTGGTCCATTGCCATCACTGCCATCACGACTTAATCCTTGTCCTGCCTGATGTCCCTGATGGCTGCCATCACATAAATGCTGCCATCACATACTAGCGCCTGATGGTCGGTCTTGGCGTGATGTCAATCACGTGATCCGTGCGCCCCGCGCTGATCACCATTTTGCGATTCGTGCGACGGTTGGCCTTCAACCTCGCATCCTTTGACTAGAGGAGACATCTAGTGTTTGTTCGTAACACTATCTCCCCTCTTAGGGCTATCGTCTCGATACCCTAGAGTTTCATTTTCCCGTGCCGCAATCTATAACGTGGGTCGCATATAAGGCTTCGGTATGCCCGTCGTGTTATACGCTCTTATTCCTTCACGCCTTCCTAACCATGCCCAAGGTTCCATCGTCCCGTCGCAATCGTCTGCTGAATTCGACCGCGGAGCGTCGCGCTCGCGCCGTTCGCGTGGAGCAAGAGTCGCTTAAGATGGACTTCCGTTGTAAACGTTGTGAGGAGAAGAACCTTCGGTGTTTCGTGGAGACGACCACTGGTCGTTGCGCGGGCTGCATTTCGGTCTGGGCAGACTGCAGTTTATTTGTTTCTGAGGAAGAGTGGAAGCAGGTCCAGCTTGAGCGCGAGCGTAAGGAGCTAGAGGTAGCTCAGGCAGAGGAGCGTCAAGCTCTTGCCGCTGCTGAGGCGTCTCGTTTGCGTCGTGAGCTTCTTCAGGTAAAAAGCCGGAGCGAGCCTTTGCTCGTCGCGACCTTGCCATACTGGATTTTCAAGAGAAGGCGACACAACAGGCCGAGGGGAGCACTGCCCCTGGTACGGACCTTCCTGCCATCGAACCACCGCTATCCGAACCTTCGGCTGATTTGGGCTGGTTACAGGCTGAGCGTGACCTTCTTGATCCTTCTTTTGATTGCTCCTTCCTCTTCGGGGATCCAGTCCCTGCTGCTTCGGATGTTCTCGGTGGTACTCCTGTACCAATTCCTTGCAGTTCGTGAGATTCTGTTCTAGTTCCCACGTGTTATGGCTCTCTGGCCATCCTTGCCATTTAACCAAGTACTTCCACTGACGACCGTCTTTCCGCAGGTCCTTAATTTCTTCGACCTCGTACTCGTCGTCTTCGAGTTCGACGTCCGTCGCCAACTCGGCATCTGGTGGTGCTGGTTCTAGCAGTTTCTTGTAAAAGACAGGGTAGATGCGCATGCCTGGTGGCAGCCGGAGTTTATAGTTTACTAGGCCGATTGTCTCTAGGATTTCGAATGGTCCTACTCGGAGGTTGTCTAATTTTCTGCATGGCCGTTTAGTTTTCAGGTTTTGTCTTGATAGGAAAACTTTATCCCCCTTCTTAAAGGTTGGTCCCTCAATCCTTTGTTTATTCGCACTCTTAGATGTCGTGAGGTTTCTCTAAGCGATGTTCTAGCTCAGTTGTTCATGTAATTCTCGCAAAAGGCGTGCTTTATCGTCTGCTCCTACTGCAATGCTTTCAATGTCCTTCGGATCTCGATAAGCGACCGGCTCATATCCGTAGTTCGCATAGTAAGGTGACTGCCTTGTCGTTGCGGATTTTGTACTATCGTAGGCCAGTTATGCTATCGGCAGGAGTTCAACCTAGTTGTCCTGCAGCTTGTTGGCGTACATCCTTAAGTACTGTTCTAATGTCTAGTTTGTCCTCTCCGTCTGGCCGTCTGTTTCCGGGTGAAAGCTTATCGAAAGCTTCTTTTTCACACCTAACTTTGCCAGGAATGTGCTCCAGTATTTAGAAGTAAACAGTTTATCACGGTCAGTGATGAACTCTTCAGGTATCCCATATTCCGAGATGAGTGCCTTCGTGACTTCGTAGGCGCACTCTTCTGCTGTTATCGATTCCTTGGTTAGTATAAACTTTGCTGCCTTTGTCAATCGGTCCACGATTACTAGGATAGTGTCGCAAAGCCGAGCGGATCCTGGTTCCAACGATTTCGGGAGCTTCACTATGAAGTCCATCGTTACACTTGTCTATGGTCGCTGTGGTGGCGTTAAGGGCTGCAACAGGCCATAGGGCTTATGTCTCTTGGGCTTGTTCTGATGACACGCCAAACAGTTGCCCAGGATATTCTGCACCTCCGTTCGCAAACGTGGTATTGCAAATTCCTTTGCCAGTCTTCTGACCATTTCTTCTACTCCTGCATGCCCGTACTCTAGGGACTCATGCAGTTCCATAATGAGGTCCTTCCTCATGTATAGGGGTACATATGTCCGGTCCTTCTGGATCATATCTCGGTACTCCTTCTCGTTTCGTAGTAAGTCGTCGTGACTTGCACTACCCGGGTCTAGTTGCCAGCTGGCGGCCTTCTGCTGCCACTGCGTTTGTAATGTCGTAACCCGTTGTCCTAGCTTAGCTACTCTAGCTAATTCCGGCTGGTTGTACTTCAGACTGCCATCGGGCATCTGTTTAAGCACTGCGTCATGTGGTTCCTTATGACCTTCTTCTCGTAGGTCGGATCTTCGGCTTAGGGCGTCCGCAGCTCCATTAAGCGATCCGGCTCTATGAGTAATCTTGAAGTCGAACTGAGAGAGCATCTCGGCCTATCGGACTTGTCTTCTGTTAAGTTTCTTCGTTGTCATGAAACTTGTCAGGTTCTGGTGATCGGAAAATACATCGATCTGATGTGGGAGTCCTAGCAAATAGACTTCCCATTGTTCAAAGGCATCGACTACTCCTAGTAGTTCCTTATCGTGAACATCGTAATTAAGTTCTGCTCCGGAGAACTTCCTGGAATGGTAGAACACTGGTCTCTATTTTCCATCCTCGCTCTGCTGTGACAATACAGCGCCGAGAGCGTAATCTGACGCGTCGGTCTCGACTCGCGTCTTGCGTCTTAGGTCGTACATTTCTAGTACTAGGGCTTCGAGGAATACCTGCTTTAGTCGTTCAAAAGCCTCCTGGTGTTCCTTTTCCCATTTGAACCCTACGTCTTTCTTCGTGATCTCTGTGAGGGGTGCTGTAATCCGGGAGTAGTTCCTGATGAACTTTCTGTAAAAGTTCGCGAATCCTAGGAAGGATTGCACGTCTATGACTGTCTTAGGTATTGGCCATTCCTGTACAGTCTGGATTTTCTTTGGATTTATTTTGACGCCCTCCGTCGAGATGATAAACCCTAGGAACTCTGTTTCCTGCGTGTGAAACTCACACTTCTCGGGTTGTAGGTACAACTTGCGGTTCTTGAGCTTCCGAAGTACCTTCTTAACAAGTTCGATGTTTTCTTCGAGCGTTCCCTTGGAATATACCAGTATATCGTCTAAGTACGCTAGCACAAAGATTCCTAAGTACTTATAGAGTGTCTTGTTAATGACTGATTGGAAGGTTGCCGGCGCGTTCGTTAATCCGAACGGTATAACTGTGTACTTAAACAGTCCGTATTTCGTTTTAAAAGCTGTTTTCCACTCGCGTCCTTTAGCAATTCGAATACGGTAAAATCCTTCCCGAACGTCGAATTTTGTAAACCACTTAGCTCCCTGGATCTGATCTATGAGCTCTGTCATTAGTGGTAAGGGATATCGATTCTTAATCGTTGCGCTGTTTAACCTCCTGAAGTCGACACATAGTCGCCACTTCCTATTAGGCTTCTTTACGAATAGTATCGGCGAGGCCATCTGGCTACTACTCTCGCGGATAAATCCCTTTTTTAGATTTTTTCTGATGTACTCTCGCAGCTCAGCTTCGTGCTCGGGCGCGACTGGGTACATTGGTCCTGGGACGAGCTTGGCACCGTCTTCGATGAGAATCTCGTGATCCCATTCTTGGTGTTCCGCCAACTCGGTTGCTTCCGTTTCCTCGAATAGTTCTCTGAACTCGTTCGTTCTATACTCTTCTGGTATGTTTAGTGGTACCGGTCCTTTCTTTGTGGTCGCGACCTGCCGTATCCAAATGACTCCTATCTTCTGAGGGTCCTTCTTATAGATTCTCGCGATCTTATGAGGTGAGATCGTGCTAATCTCCCTATTCCGGGGTGAGCTCTGGATCGTCGGGCCTGTCTCTTTTCGTACTCTAGCAACCTTGCGCGCAGGTTCTCGGCTGAGTATTCTCTTTCGCAGCTAATCGATGGCTGGGTTGTGCTTGATTAACTAATTATAGCCGATTAACATGTCTTCTTCTCCGAGATCTATGATGTTGATATTTATCTGGTCCCCTATCCCTGCCACGTCTAGTGTCACCGGTTGGGTCTCCAGTCTTATTATGCCGCCTCTATATGTTATGGGGTTATCGTCGGCTAATACCACTCGTACCGGTCGGTCCTTGACCTGGTATGGTATGTTGTATCTCTCCACGGCTTGGGACGAGATAACTGTCTATGCGGCACCACTGTCTATGGTCGCTATAATCTTGTGTCCATGTACGCTAACCTCCGCTCTCAACCTGAGATCCTGCGGCTCCGGGTTCCGTACATTATAAAGGGTCGTTTTAGGATTGCCTGCACCAGCGTGACTCTGTCCCTGGTGGCATCCTAGTTTTTTGACTGACCTCGCTTTCTGGATCGTTTCTTTGGAAAGTAGCCTACATTAGACTTCGCGTCCTGATGTATCGGGCAATTGTCATCGTGACAAAAGGTCCAGCATACGAGCTCGTGCCGTACTGGTCCTGTCCTTAGGGTTTTGTGAAGGTGACATGCTTCTACTAAGCATTCCCTGTCCCTTAGATTTGGGTGGCAGCAATCGTCCTCTTGCCTCCTGGATCGTTCTTTCTGCGCAAGGTGGTAGTCGCACCTGTCCTCGCAGTCGAGCCAGTATAGGTCCTCGTGTTGATCCCCTAGTGGTGGGAGGTCGTCCCAATTTCCCCACTGTTTTGATGGTTCCGGCTTCTTATGCATGTGGCAGGCTTCCACCCGACATTCCTTGTCGAGGAGCGTCTCGTGCCATTCATCATTCATCCGCCATCTAATGGTCCTGCGTTGTCCTTTGTGGAACCTGCATCTCAGCTCGCATTCGGTCCAGTGCGCAGCTTGATGCTCTTCGGTCTTCCATTCTGACACGCTGGGGGCTACAGGTTCATCTTCCTGTGCCTCCGGGTCCTCGAAGTATGGTTGCTCTAGTATAGCTTGGTATGCTGTTTCCTCGGCTTTAGGGCTAGTAATGGCGATTCGTCCCTTCTGACGGCAATCCTCGGCCATGTGTTCTTGGTTTCCGCATACCCAACACCTATGTTCTACCAACCTTTGTCTTACTTCGGTACTAGTCACTGACCAGTCTACAGGCGTGGTTTCATCCTGTGATATCACACCGGGTACCTCTTTTGCCTGGGGTACAAGCTCGTAGGCCTCGTTGCCTAGCATCTGAGCTTCATCGTACAAGTCCGTGTTGCTGACGTCATCGTCCAGCAATTGTACGGTACGCGGGTAGGGTGTGCTTTGTCGAACCATCCCGATCCTGATAGCTCCCTGTTTCCCAGTATCGTTCTTTGAGCAGTCTCTGCGGAAGTGTCCAACTTCACCGCATCGTAGACATGCTTTCTTATCGTAGCGTTTCTGGCGTGTGAAGGGCGTAGGCAATATAGGTTTCAATTGACTATCCTTATTAACGAGCATAGCAAACTTGAAGAGAAAACGTCTAGATACAGAATGTTGAGGAACATTTATACTTTGTAAAAAGAAGCCGTATCATACCAAGAAACATCTCGAAGCTTGCCGTGAAGCTTGTGGAAGCTTCGGTGGCCTGAGCTCACATCGGTCCGAGGTGTCAAGGCTGAGGGCATCGCCGAACGCCGACATACAGGCATAGCCTGTGACAATTACTCCCCTCCTCCACTAAGGGCTCCCTCGTCGTTTCTTACGACGCTGAGAAGGTTTGGATACGTCTGTGTGAGTTCGATACGTTGCGTATGCTTCTGTCATTGTCAATTCCTCCTCTGGTTCCCAAGTTGGCTTTGTATAGCCTTCCCATTTCACCAGCAACTTGAGCTTTTTGTCCTTTCCTATTTTATGGTCTAAAACCTCTTCAACATTGTACCATTCTGAATCTCCTTCTTTTAATACAGCTGGCGGCTGTGGTTCATAGAGGATTTGAGATGGTAGAGGGTTGTCCGCAGCTCTCCGAAGTAGCATGACGTGGAAGACATTATGTATTCCAGGAGGAGTATCCAGTCGTACCGCATGAGAGCCTACTAGCTCCTTAACCGTATATTTCGCGTTTTTCCAATCCAACTTTTTGCAAGGTCTGTCGGTAACGATGTTTTGGAGGCGGAGCCACACCTTATCTCCAACTCGAAATTGTTCTGCTGGTTGTCGATGCTCGTTTGCGTACGTCTCGTACTTCTCTTGCGCTGCTGCTATCATAGTCTGAGCCATCTCCGTAGCATCTTGGAGCTTAGCGATAAGGGCTTCTCCCTTAGCAATCGGCGTACGGCCCGTTGTTCTCAGTTTCTCTTCCACTTCGATAGGTTCGATGTTGTAACCGTGTGTTGCAAAGAACGGGCTCATACCCGTAACTGATGACGTGCGGCCATTAATCGCGAGCATAGCAACAGGAAGTAGCTGTTCCCAGTCATCTTGGTAGTAAGACACAAAACAACGAAGGTAGGCTTCAAGCTCCTGATTCATCCGTTCGGTTGATCCATCAGTTTCCGGGTGAAAGGCCGTTGATAGTCTTCTTGTGATCTTCAACAATGAACACATTCGTCCCCACATAAGCGAGACAAACTGTGGGCCTCTGTCTGACACAATAGCGGCGGGGGGTCCATGGTGTTCGACTAAGCATTCCATCATTGCTTCTACTACCGCCTCGACGGTTATTTGCTTCATCGCTCTGAATATACAGCTCTTGAACAGTCGGTCTGTTATGACCATCACATTAGTCGCGCCGGACTTCGAAACCGGCAGGTCGGTGATGAAGTCAACGGAAATTTCCGCCCACTGTCGCTCTGGAACTGGTAACGGTTTTAGGAGTCCTCGTCTCTTCTCCCTCCATACAGCTTTGCTCCCGCAGATGTCGCAGTTCGGAAGGAATTGACGTATGTCTTGAGACAAGCCTGGCCATGTGAATCGCCTGCTGATGATCGCCTTAAGAAGATCGCGACCTGGGTGGCCTATGAGCGCAGAATCATGACACTGCTAGATAATAGCCGTTCGCAAAGGTTCCGAATAAGGGATCCAGATACGATCTCTCCACAACAATCGTCCGCCATCGTCAACGGAACATTCTGAAATAGAAATTGGCAGGCCCCATTTTGGTGGAATCTGCCTCGCTCCTTCTCGTACTATATTACGGAGTAACCAATATCGTTTGTTTATTTCTAACGCTCAGTTCCAAAGTTGCCGTAAGTTAGGTTCCGATTCTGTGAACGGACAAACAGGAGGGTTATCCCTAATCGGTTCTTTATTGTCTTCTTGGTCCTTGTCACCTCCGAGTACCCATGTAGCGCCAACTCGTACGTGATGCATAGAGGGTGTACAAAGCATTGTCGACAAGCCATTTAATGACAAGCTCCCTTCTTTGTTACTAAGCATCTGGTGAGATCGTCCGCTTAATTGTGGGTTGTTAAGTCCTCTTAGCAAATCTTGATCTCTTCGTGAAAGAGCGTCTGGGACTGCAGCCTTCGTTCCGGCTTGGTGGATAATACAGAAGCGGTATCGTGATAGTTCTAGAGCCCAGCGCATTTGTCGCTCGGTAAGCTGTTGCTTCTTTATAAAGTATTCGAGGTTTTTATGGTTACTGAGGATCGTGAAGCTTTCTGTGTCGTGAAACCTACCGTCCTTGTGCTCTCATCAGCTGTTCTCGGATTTTCGCTGCACAGGGACGGAGATCAAGCATCAATTTCCTTTGTCAAAATAGTAAAGATTGAGTTTAGAAAACGGCAGTTGGCAGAAAAAGGACAAGGCACTTTTCGGCCAAAAGATTCGTTAGAGGCAAGGCTCGAGTAGTTCTTGTGGAGCCTACTACCTCAGCCTTATTTTCTTACTCAATACCACCCGTATTCATTTTTACAATGATTGTGTGCCGAGTTTCAAAGTCAATCTATCGTGGTCAATGTGACACGAAGAGTCGGACTAAATCCCGAATAAAGTACAAATTCGGGTGAATGGCTTATGGAAAATTCGAACGCCAGTGCTCATCTATTGTGTCTGTTAATCTGATTGCCATTGTTTCTGATCCCACTCTTGAAGCTAATGACTGGATGCTAACATTCCTATAACGCCTTCCTTAGCGTACTTTTGAACGGGATGATCTGGACCTTGTTCCAATCCCATACTCCCTCCGACACATATATATCATTGCTGAGCCGCTCAATAACCTCCCCATGTGTTCGCGCTCCAATTAACATAGCTGAGCCCTTCATCTTCAGCGGCGTTAAATTGCCCTCCTGGACCGGTTCCTCAAGCATGGGTCCTGACACTCTATGTATTAGCCTATCACTCCTTCGTTAAAAGCGTTAGGTGGAAAGAAAGCACACATACCGCCCCATAGCCAGAAATCGACTCGGTCCTGTTTCAGTCTACGAAGATGTTCGGGCCGCACTTTTAGCCGCTTTTCCAGCACTCCATCAAAGTCTGGGCAGATGACGAGCCACTCCCGCAGAGAAGTAGGCGCTGTAGCAGCGCTGTAAGAAGCTTTGCATCTTTTCAAGCAAGTTACATGCGTAGGAAATGCTAACGCAGTAGACTTAAATGAAGGTGTTGTACGGAATAAGGTGCGATAAGCGTGGAGAGCATGCATGGCGTATTTGTGAGCTTAAAGGGGGCTGTCCTAATTTGTCTGAACGAAAAAAGCAAGATCGATGAGAAACATGTCTTAGACGAAAGGACTTTTTATAATGAATCGCGCTAGCGAAACTACTATAGTTGCATTAGGGGGAGACGATCGTATACAAGGAAAGATAAAGATTGAGTATCCCCCCCTCTATTGCTTACAGGCTAGCAAGGTGCTCTTCCCTGTGCAGCGAAAATCCGAGAACAGCTGATGAGAGCACAAGGACGGTAGGTTTCACGACACAGCGGTGTGTCTCATTAGCTGTTCTCGGCCTACCGGGTTTCTCGATGCACAGGGACAGACGTTAGAACGGCCCCAGAAACGTCGGATAATGCCCTTGTCACTAGCCTAGAATCTAGGTTTCTGACCCTACTGTTTAGAAGCTGGGTAAGCCCTTATACGCTCAGACGCTTCTACCACAAGAATATCGAGACACCGAATTACCGATTTAATAGGGTGCGCTTAAACGCGTCTGACACAACCCGCCTACCTACTGCTATAATTTAAATTATAGGTTCTGCAATCTGCGCACTATTACCGCAACTTTAGTAATTAAGTATAAAGTCGCTGCTCTTGTAGGTGCATCTAGATGCGGTAAGTAGACTATAATTAACTAAAGTAAAACGAATGTTCGGCGTACATTAAGTGCACGGACACGATATATTAGAAACTAACCTGTATAATTCCCTTTTTCGGTCCTATTATATTGCTGCAACACCCGAAGCCTCGGCCTAGAAGGATAGAATAGGCTAGAAGATATAAGTTGAGGAGCTCTAGGTAGGACTGAAGTGTTAGTGCTAAGCATTGCAAGGCCGCCGCTGCTGCTGTACCACTAGAAGTTGTAGAGCGGCAAACAAGGTTAAAGCGCTAAGGTTAAGGCTCGCCCTAGCTATGCTATAGCAGGGGTTCTAGCACGGATCCTACTAGAATAGCGCTAGTTCGGACCGATATAAGACTGGCTGGTGCAGTAAAGCGCACTAGGTGGATAGAGTTAGCTTTAGTAACTGCCACTCTTAATAAATAGGTAAAATTTAAAAGTATAGCAGAATAGCATGCAAGCTGCCGTAAACTTATTTAAGATAGCGTAATAGTTAGTTTCTATTAGATGCTAAAGCTTAAGCTACGAGGTTAAAGCTAAACTGTTTGTTACGAACAAACACTAGATGTCTCCTCTGGTTAAAGGATGCGAGGTTGATGTTAACACGGGGGGTATACTGCTCGAATCCTGGTCCGCACTAAGGCAGGTGAGGCTAACGTTGTTGAGTCCGCGTCGGTTGTCTGGCGACACAATGGGGATAGTAGGTATTGGTAATGACAATCCAATTCTATATAAGCGATAGAATAACTTCAAGTATCAATCTGGGTAAGAGACGAACTATGAGATGAGTTGACCACAACGAGTATCAAGGGAATCCTCCACAACTATATACTCATTGCCTGATCCATTGCCATCCCGTACATCCCTTCGGATACATCCTTCCGTGGGATGGTTGGGATGGTTGCCATCCCAAATCCTCATGCCATCCCTTCCTTGGCGGGATGCCAGCTCTTGGCGGGATGGCAGTCACGTGATCTGCGCCCCGCGCCGATCATGACCTTCCATACTGTGCGACGGTTGGCCGTCAACCTCGCACCCTTTGACCAGAGGACACATCTGGTGTTTGTTCGTAACACTATCTCCCCTCTTAGGGCTATCGTCTCGATACCCTGGAGTTTCGTTTTCCCGTGCCGCAATCTGTGACGTGGGTCGCATATAAGGCTTCAGTATGCCCGTCGTGTCATACGCTCTTATTCCTTCATGCCTTCCTAACCATGCCTAAGGTTCCATCGTCTCGTCGCAATCGCCTGCTGAATTCGACCGCGGAGCGTCGCGCTCGTGCTGATCGTGTAAAGGAGGAGGGTTCGGAGATGACGTTTCGCTGTCAGCGTTGTGAAGAGAGGAACCTTCGTTGTTTCGTCGAAACGACCACTGGTCGTTGTGCTGGTTGCATTTCTGTGAAGGCGGAGTGTAGCCTTTTTGTTTCTGAAGAGGAGTGGGAGAGGGTTCAGGCGGAGAAGCGCCAGAAAAAGTTAGAGATTGCTCGTGCGGAGGAGCGTCAAGCTCTTGCGGTAATGGAGACCGCGCGACTCCGTCGGGAGCTCCTAGAGGTTGAGGCGCGAGAGCATTCTTATGCTGATCGGGATCTTGCCATCCTGAATTTTCAGGATCGGGCGCAAGCACAGGCCGAGGGGGACGCGACCCCTGGTACGGACCTTCCTTCGATCGAACCACCGCTATCCGAACCTTCGGCTGATCTAGGCTGGTTACAGGCTGAACTCGACCTTCTTGATTCTTCTTTTGATTGCTCCTTCCTCTTCGGGGATTTAATCCCTGCTGCTTTGGATGTTCTCGGTGGTACTCCTGTACCAGTTCCTTGCAGTTCGTGAGATTCTGTTCTAGTTCCCACGTATTATGGCTCTCTGGCCATCCTTGCCATTTAACCAAGTACTTCCACTGACGACCGTCTTTCCGCAGGTCCTTAATCTCTTCGACCTCGTACTCGTCGTCCTCGAGTTCGACGTCCGTCGCCAACTCGGCATCTGGTGGTGCTGGTTCTAGTAGTTTCTTGTGAAAGACAGGGTGGATGCGCATGCCTGGTGGCAACCGGAGTTTGTAATTTACCGGGCCTATTATCTCTAGGATTTCAAATGGTCCTATTCGGAGATTGTCTAATTTTCTGCATGGCCTTTTAGTTTTCAGGTTTTGTCGTGATAGGAAAACTTTATCCCCCTTCTTAAAGGTTGGTCCCTTAATCCTTTGCTTATTCGCACTCTTGGATGTCGTGAGGTTCCTCTGAGCGATGTTCCGGCTCAGTTGTTCGTGTAATTCTCGCAAAAGGCGTGCTTTGTCGTCTGCTCCTACTGCAATACTTTCAATGTCCTTCGGATCTCGATGAGCGACTGGCTCATATCCATAGTTCGCATAGTGGGGTGACTGCCTTGTCGTTGCGGATTTTGTACTATTGTAGGCCAGTTGTGCTGTCGGTAGGAGTTTAACCCAGTTGTCCTGCAGCTTGTTGGCGTACATCCTTAAGTACTGTTCTAATGTCTAGTTTGTCCTCTCCGTCTGGCCGTCTGTTTCCGGGTGAAAGCTTATCGAAAGCTTCTTTTTCACACCTAACTTTGCCAGGAATGTGCTCCAGTATTTAGAAGTAAACAGTTTATCACGGTCAGTGATGAACTCTTCAGGTATCCCATATTCCGAGATGAGTGCCTTCGTGACTTCGTAGGCGCACTCTTCTGCTGTTATCGATTCCTTGGTTAGTATAAACTTTGCTGCCTTTGTCAATCGGTCCACGATTACTAGGATAGTGTCGCAAAGCCGAGCGGATCCTGGTTCCAACGATTTCGGGAGCTTCACTATGAAGTCCATCGTTACACTTGTCTATGGTCGCTGTGGTGGCGTTAAGGGCTGCAACAGGCCATAGGGCTTATGTCTCTTGGGCTTGTTCTGATGACACGCCAAACAGTTGCCCAGGATATTCTGCACCTCCGTTCGCAAACGTGGTATTGCAAATTCCTTTGCCAGTCTTCTGACCATTTCTTCTACTCCTGCATGCCCGTACTCTAGGGACTCATGCAGTTCCATAATGAGGTCCTTCCTCATGTATAGGGGTACATATGTCCGGTCCTTCTGGATCATATCTCGGTACTCCTTCTCGTTTCGTAGTAAGTCGTCGTGACTTGCACTACCCGGGTCTAGTTGCCAGCTGGCGGCCTTCTGCTGCCACTGCGTTTGTAATGTCGTAACCCGTTGTCCTAGCTTAGCTACTCTAGCTAATTCCGGCTAGTTGTACTTCAAGCTGCCGTCGGGCATCTGCTTAAGTACTGCGTCATGTGGTTCTTTATGACCTTCTTCTCGTAGGTCGAATCTTCGGCTTAGGGCGTCCGCAGCTCCATTAAGCGATCCGGCTCTATGAGTAATCTTGAAGTCGAACTAAGAGAGCATCTCGGCCCATCGGACTTGTCTTCTATTAAGTTTCTTCGTTGTCATGAAACTTGTCAGGTTCTAGTGATCGGAAAATACATCGATCTAATGTGGGAGTCCTAGCAAATAGACTTCCCATTATTCAAAGGCATCGACTACTCCTAGTAGTTCCTTATCGTGAACATCGTAATTAAGTTCTGCTCCGGAGAACTTCCTAGAATAGTAGAACACTAGTCTCCATTTTCCATCCTCGCTCTGCTGTGACAATACAGCGCCGAGAGCGTAATCTGACGCGTCGGTCTCGACTCGCGTCTTGCGTCTTGGGTCGTACATTTCCAGTACTAGGGCTTCGAGGAATACCTGCTTTAGTCGTTCAAAAGCCTCCTGGTGTTCCTTTTCCCATTTGAACCCTACGTCTTTCTTCGTGATCTCTGTGAGGGGTGCTGTAATCCGGGAGTAGTTCCTGATGAACTTTCTATAAAAGTTCGCAAATCCTAGGAAGGATTGCACGTCCTTGACTGTCTTAGGTATTGGCCATTCCTGTACAGTCTGGATTTTCTTTGGATTCATTTTGACGCCCTCCGTCGAGATGATAAACCCCAGGAACTCTGTTTCCTGCGTATAAAACTCACACTTCTCGGGTTGTAGGTACAACTTGCGGTTCTTAAGCTTCCGAAGTACCTTCTTAACAAGTTCGATGTGTTCTTCGAGCGTTCCCTTGGAATACACCAGTATATCGTCCAAGTACGCTAGCACAAAGATTCCTAAGTACTCATGGAGTGTCTTGTTAATGACTAATTGGAAGGTTGCCGGCGCGTTCGTTAATCCGAACGGCATAACCGTGTATTCAAATAGTCCGTATTTCGTTTTAAAAGCTGTTTTCCACTCGTGTCCTTTAGCAATTCGAATACGGTAAAATCCTTCCCGAACGTCGAATTTCGTAAACACTTAGCTCCCTGGATCTGATCCATGAGCTCTGTCATTAGTGGTAAGGGATATCGATTCTTAATCGTTGCGCTGTTCAACCTCCTGAAGTCGACACACAGTCGCCACTTCCCATTAGGCTTCTTTACGAACAGTATCGGCGAGGCCATCTGGCTACTACTCTCGCGGATAAATCCCTTTTTTAGATTTTTTCTGATGTACTCTCGCAGCTCAGCTTCGTGCTCGGGCGCGACTGGGTACATTGGTCCCGGGACGAGCTTGGCACCGTCTTCGATGAGAATCTCGTGATCCCATTCTTGGTGTTCCGCCAACTCGGTTGCTTCCGTTTCCTCGAACAGTTCCCTGAACTCGTTCGTTCTATACTCTTCTGGTATGTTTAGTGGTACCGGTCCTTCCTTCGTGGTCGCGACCTGCCGTATCCAAATGACTCCTATCTTCTGAGGGTCCTTCTCATAGATTCTCGCGATCTTATGAGGTGAGATCGTGCTAATCCTCCCATTCCGGGGTGAGCTCTGGATTGTCGGGCCTGTCTCTTTTCGTACTCCGGCAACCTTGCGCGCAGGTTCTCGGCCGAGTATTTTCTTTCGCAGCCAATCGATGGCTGGGTTGTGCTTGATCAACTAATCATAGCCAATCAACATGTCTTCTTCTCCGAGATCCATGATGTTGATGTTTATCTGGTCCCCTATCTCTGCCACGTCCAGTGACACCGGTTGGGTCTCTAGTCTTATTACGCCGCCTCCATACGTCATGGGGTTATCGTCGGCTAATACCACTCGTACCGGTCGGTCCTTGACCTGGTATGGTATGTTGTATCTCTCCACGGCTTGGGACGAGATAACTGTCTATGCGGCACCACTGTCTATGGTCGCTATAATCTTGTGTCCATGTACGCTAACCTCCGCTCTCAACCTGAGATCCTGCGGCTCCGGGTTCCGTACATTATAAAGGGTCGTTTTAGGATTGCCTGCACCAGCGTGACTCTGTCCCTGGTGGCATCCTAGTTTTTTGACTGACCTCGCTTTCTGGATCGTTTCTTTGGAAAGTAGCCTACATTAGACTTCGCGTCCTGATGTATCGGGCAATTGTCATCGTGACAAAAGGTCCAGCATACGAGCTCGTGCCGTACTGGTCCTGTCCTTAGGGTTTTGTGAAGGTGACATGCTTCTACTAAGCATTCCCTGTCCCTTAGATTTGGGTGGCAGCAATCGTCCTCTTGCCTCCTGGATCGTTCTTTCTGCGCAAGGTGGTAGTCGCACCTGTCCTCGCAGTCGAGCCAGTATAGGTCCTCGTGTTGATCCCCTAGTGGTGGGAGGTCGTCCCAATTTCCCCACTGTTTTGATGGTTCCGGCTTCTTATGCATGTGGCAGGCTTCCACCCGACATTCCTTGTCGAGGAGCGTCTCGTGCCATTCATCATTCATCCGCCATCTAATGGTCCTGCGTTGTCCTTTGTGGAACCTGCATCTCAGCTCGCATTCGGTCCAGTGCGCAGCTTGATGCTCTTCGGTCTTCCATTCTGACACGCTGGGGGCTACAGGTTCATCGTCCTGTACCTCCGGGTCCTCGAAGTATGGTTGCTCTAGTATGGCTTGGTATGCTGTTTCCTCGGCTTTAGGGCTAGTAATGGCGATTCGTCCCTTCTGACGGCAATCCTCGGCCATGTGTTCTTGTTTTCCGCATACCCAACACCTATGTTCTACCAACCTTTGTCTTACTTCGGTACTAGTCACTGACCAGTCTACAGGCGTGGTTTCATCCCGTGATATCACATCGGGTACCTCTTTTGCCTGGGGTACAAGCTCGTAGGCCTCGTTGCCTAGCATCTGAGCTTTATCGTACAAGTCCGTGTTGCTAACGTCATCGTCCAGCAATTGTACGGTACGCGGGTAGGGTGTGCTTTGTCGAACCATCCCGATCCTGACAGCTCCCTGTTTCCCGGTATCGTTCTTTGAGCAGTCTCTGCGGAAGTGTCCAACTTCACCGCATCGTAGACATGCTTTCTTATCGTAGCGTTTCTGGCGCTCTTCCTTAGATAGTCCGTCCGGACGTCCTCCTCGGGTCTTTCGATCCTTGAATCGTTCCTGTACTTTGTCGGTCATGATAACGTCTCCTTCCCTGTCGACCTTAATGTGTCGTGTCGGTGTATTAGGGGCTGAGAAAGCATTTTTCTTCTGCTCCGTTCTCTCCCATAGACGGTTGTCGATTCGGGTGGCCAGTTCTATAAGCGAATGTAGATCTCCTGGCTTATCATGGTGTACTAGGCTATCTTTGATCGTTTCCTTCAAACCATTCTCGAACACTGTTCGGAGTGCGGCATCGTCCCAGTCAATTCGTGACTGCAGCTGTTTAAACTCAGCTGTGTATGTCGACACTGATTTGGTTTGCTTCAAGCGAGTAATTGCTTTCTCCGCTTGGTTCTCTGCGTCCACTTCGCCGAAGATACGTCCCATTTCATCTTTGAAGTCGGTCCAACTCGAAAACAGGGTTGGGTTTCTTTCTTTTCTCCTCCTGTGGCTGGGTTACGGAGGTAATCCTCAACGTATGGCTGCATCCAGCTAGCCGCTTTCCCTTTCATATGTATGCTTGCCATGAGAATCTTTCCTGATCGTTGGGCACTTTATTGTACTCGCAGTACAAGTCGATGTTGGTGAGAAATGCGCGGAGTTCTGATCTCCCGCCTTCGTACTTCTCTGGCGTAGCCATCTTAGGCTTGTGTGGCGCTCGCGGTTTCTCATTTGGCGTAGCCATTAGCTGAGCCGTCAGCTGATTAATGGTTTCCATTAAGGCTGTTATCTGTCTTGCCTGAGTTCGCGATTGTCGTTTAAGATCGTTCATGGTTTCCCGTGGGTGCTGGCCTGAGTCTGGAGTCTGTTCCTCAGTCTCCGACTCGGTGTCTTGGTCCAGCATCTCATCATCCAGGGGTGGAGCTCGGCCAGCCTCGTGGCTTGTCGTGGCGGAGTTCCTGTTGACTGACATGTTCCTGATCTTACTCGAACGACTTGCTGAAAATACCTTCCCAAAGGTCCGTGGGTGGTCAAAGTGTTAACACGGGGGGTATACTGCTCGAATCCTGGTCCGCACTAAGGCAGGTGAGGCTAACGTTGTTGAGTCCGCGTCGGTTGTCTGGCGACACAATGGGGATAGTAGGTATTTAGTAATGACAATCCAATTCTATATAAGCGATAGAATAACTTCAAGTATCAATCTGGGTAAGAGACGAACTATGAGATGAGTTGACCACAACGAGTGTATCAAGGGAATCCTCCACAACTATATACTCATTGCCTGATCCATTGCCATCCCGTACATCCCTTCGGATACATCCTTCCGTGGGATGGTTGGGATGGTTGCCATCCCAAATCCTCATGCCATCCCTTCCTTGGCGGGATGCCAGCTCTTGGCGGGATGGCAGTCACGTGATCTGCGCCCCGCGCCGATCATGACCTTCCATACTGTGCGACGGTTGGCCGTCAACCTCGCACCCTTTGACCAGAGGAGACATCTGGTGTTTGTTCGTAACAGTTGAAGGCCAACCGTCGCACGATGAAGAGGTCATGATCGGCGCGGGGCGCACAGATCACGTGACATGGCATCCCGCCAAGATACGACATCTCGCCAAGAGGGCAGATGTCACGACACCTTGAGATGCTAGGACATTAGGGACATCTGTAGATGCTATGGGCTTGGCAGGAAGACGCAGATGTTAATGGATTAGGTAATGAGTATATAGTTGTGGAGGATTCCCTTGATACACTCGTTGTGGTCAACTCTTATAAGTTCTTCTCTTACCTAGATTAATACTTAGTTATTCTATCGCTTATATAGAATTGGATTGTTATTACTAAATACCTACTATCCCTATTGTGTCGCTAGACAACCGACGCGGACTTAACAACGTTAGTCTTACCTGCCTTAGTGCGGACTAGGATTATAGAGTAGTATAACCCCCCGTGTTAACACTTTGACCACTTACGGACCTTTGGGAAGGTATTTACAGCAAGTCGTTCGAGTAAGATTAGGAATATGTTAGTTAATAGGAACTCCGCCACGACAAGCTACGAGGCTGGCCGAGCTCTATCCCTGGATGATGAGATACTGGACTAAGACACCGAGTCGGAGACTGAGGAATAGACTCTAGACTCAGGCCAGCACCTACGGGAAACTATAAACGATCTTAAACGACAATCGCGAACTTAGGCAAGACAGATAATAGCCTTAATAGAAACTATTAATTAGCTGACGGCTTAGCTAATAGCTACGCTAAATGAGAAACCGCGAGCGCTATACAAGCCTAAGATAGCTACGCCAGAGAAGTACGAAGGCGGGAGATTAGAACTCCGCGCATTTCTTACTAACATCGACTTATACTGCGAGTACAATAAAGTGCCCAACGATTAGGAAAAGATTCTTATAGCAAGTATATATATGAAAGGGAAAGCGGCTAGCTGGATGTAGCTATACGTCGAGGATTACCTCCGTAACCCAGCTACAGGAGGAGAAAAGAAAGAAACCTAAACCCTGTTTTCGAGTTGGACCGACTTCAAAGATGAAATGGGACGTATCTTCGGCGAAGTGGACGCAGAGAACTAAGCGGAGAAAGCAATTACTCGCTTGAAGCAAACCAAATTAGTGTCGATATATACAGCTGAGTTTAAACAGCTGTAGTTACGAATTGACTGGGACGATGCTGTACTCCGAACAGTGTTCGAGAATAGTTTGAAGGAAACGATTAAAGATAGCCTAGTACACTATGATAAGCTAGGAGATCTATATTCGCTTATAGAACTAGCCACCCGAATCGACAACCGTCTATAGGAGAGAACGGAGCAGAAGAAAAATGCTTTCTCAGCCCCTAATACGAAGAAACACCGACGACAGATTAAGGTCGATAGGGAAGGAGACGTTATCATGACCGACAAAGTACAGGAACGATTTAAGGATCGAAAGACCCGAGGAGGACGTCTGGATGGACTATCTAAGGAAGAGCGCCAGAAACGCTACGATAAGAAAGCATGTCTACGATGCGGTGAAGTTGGACACTTCTGTAGAGACTGCTTAAAGAACGATACCGGGAAACAGGGAGCTGTTAGGATTGGGATGGTTCGACAAAGCACACTCTACCCGCGTACCGTACAATTGCTGGACGATGACGTTAGTAACACGGACTTGTACGATGAAGCTTAGATGCTAGGCAACGAGGCCTACGAGCTTGTACCCTAGGCAAAAGAGGTACCCGATGTGATACTACGGGATGAAACCACGCCTGTAGACTAGTTAGTGACTAGTACCGAAGTAAGATAAAGGTTGGTAGAATATAGGTGTTGGGTATGCGGAAAACAAGAACACATGGCCGAGGATTGCTGTTAGAAGGGATGAATCGCCATTACTAGCCCTAAAGCCGAGGAAACAGCATACTAAGCTATACTAGAGCAACTATACTTTGAGGACCCGGAGGTACAGGACGATAAACCTGTAGCCCCTAGCGTGTCAGAATGGAAGACCGAAGAGCATTAAGCTGCGTACTGGACCGAATGCGAGCTGAGATATAGGTTCTATAAAGGACAACGCAGGACTATTAGATGGCGGATGAATGATGAATGGCACGAGACGCTCCTCGATAAGGAATGTCGGGTGGAAGCCTGCCACATGCACAAGAAGCCGGAACTATTAAAACTGTGGGGAAATTGGGACGACCTCCCACCACTAGGGGAGCAACACGAGGACCTATACTGGCTCGACTGCGAGGATAGGTGCGACTACCACCTTGTGTAGAAAGAACGATCTAGGAGACAAGAGGACGATTGCTGCCACCTAAATCTAAGGGACAGGGAATGCTTAGTAGAAGCATGTCACCTTCACAAAACCCTAAGGATAGGACTAGTATAGCACGAGCTCGTATGCTGGACCTTTTGTCACGATGATAATTGCCCGATACATTAGGACGCGAAGTCTAATGTAGGCTACTTTCTAAAGAAACGATCTGGAAAGCGAGGTTAGTCAAAAAACTAGGATGCCACCAGGGACAGGGTCACGCTGGTGTAGGTAATCCTAAAACGACCCTTTATAATGTACGGAACCCGGAGCCGCAGGATCTCAGGTTGAGAGCGGAGGTTAGCGTATATGGACACAAGATTGTGGCGACCATAGACAGTGGTGCCGTATGGACAGTTATCTCGTCCTAAGCCGTGGAGAGATACAACATACTATACTAGGTCAAGGACCGACCGGTACGAGTGGTATTAGCCGACGATAACCCTATAACGTATGGAGGCGGCGTAATAAGACTGGAGACCTAACCGGTGTTACTGGACGTGGTAGGGATAGGGGACTAGATGAACATTAATATTATGGATCTCGGAGAAGAAGACATGTTGATTGGCTATGATTGGTTAATTAAGCACAACCTAGCTATTGATTGGCTGCGAAAAAGAATACTCGGCCGAGAACCTGCGCGCAAGGTTGCTGGAGTACGAAAAGAGACAGGCCCGACAATCTAGAGCTCACCCTGGAATGGGAGGATTGGCACGATCTTACCTTATAAGATCGCGAGAATCTATGAGAAGGACCCTTAGAAGATAGGAGTCATTTGGATACGGCAGGTCGCGACTACGAAGGAAGGACTAGTACCACTAAACATACTAGAAGAGTATAGAACGAACGAGTTTAGAGAACTGTTCGAGGAAACGGAAGCAACCGAGTTGGCGGAACACTAAGAATGGGATTACGAGATTCTTATCGAAGACGGTGCCAAGCTCGTCCCGGGACTAATGTACTTAGTCGCGCCTGAGCACGAAGCTGAGCTGCGAGAGTACATTAGAAAAAATCTAAAAAAGGGATTTATCCGCGAGAGTAGTAGCTAGATGGCCTCGCCGATACTGTTCGTAAAGAAGCCTAATGCGAAGTGGCGACTATGTGTCGACTTCAGGAGGTTAAACAGCGCAACGATTAAGAATCGATATCCCTTACCACTAATGACAGAGCTCATAGATCAGATCCAGGGAGCTAAGTGGTTTACAAAATTCGACGTTCGGGAAGGATTTTACCGTATTCGAATTGCTAAAGGACGCGAGTGGAAAACAGCTTTTAAAACGAAATACGGACTGTTTAAGTACACAGTTATACCGTTCGGATTAACGAACGCGCCGGCAACCTTCCAATCAGTCATTAACAAGACACTCTATAAGTACTTAGGAATCTTTGTGCTAGCGTACTTAGACGATATACTGGTATATTCCAAGGGAACGCTCGAAGAAAACATCGAACTTGTTAAGAAGGTACTTCGGAAGCTCAAGAACCGCAAGTTGTACCTACAACCCGAGAAGTGTGAGTTTCACACGCAGGAAACAGAGTTCCTAGGGTTTATCATCTCGACGGAGGGCGTCAAAATAAATCCAAAGAAAATCCAGACTGTACAGGAATGGCCAATACCTAAGACAGTCATAGACGTGCAATCCTTCCTAGGATTCGCGAACTTTTACAGAAAGTTCATCAGGAACTACTCCCGGATTACAGCACCCCTCACAGAGATCACGAAGAAAGACGTAGGGTTCAAATGGGAAAAAACACCAGGAGGCTTTTGAACGACTAAAGCAGGTATTCCTCGAAGCCCTAGTACTAGAAATGTACGACCTAAGACGCAAGACGCGAGTCGAGACCGACGCGTCAGATTACGCTCTCGGCGCTGTATTGTCACAGCAGAGCGAGGATGGAAAATGGAGACTAGTGTTCTACTATTCTAGGAAGTTCTCCGGAGCAGAACTTAATTACGATGTTCACGATAAGGAACTACTAGGAGTAGTCGATGCCTTTGAATAATGGGAAGTCTATTTGCTAGGACTCCCACATTAGATCGATGTATTTTCCGATCACTAGAACCTGACAAGTTTCATGACAACGAAGAAACTTAATAGAAGACAAGTCCGATGGGCCGAGATGCTCTCTTAGTTCGACTTCAAGATTACTCATAGAGCCGGATCGCTTAATGGAGCTGCGGACGCCCTAAGCCGAAGATTCGACCTACGAGAAGAAGGTCATAAAGAACCACATGACGCAGTACTTAAGCAGATGCCCGACGGCAGCTTGAAGTACAACTAGCCGGAATTAGCTAGAGTAGCTAAGCTAGGACAACGGGTTACGACATTACAAACGCAGTGGCAGCAGAAGGCCGCCAGCTGGCAACTAGACCTGGGTAGTGCAAGTCACGACGACTTACTACGAAACGAGAAGGAGTACTGAGATATGATCCAGAAGGACCGGACATATGTACCCCCACATATGAGGAAGGACCTTATTATGGAACTGCATGAGTCCCCAGAGTACGGGCATGCAGGAGTGGAAGAAATGGTTAGGAGACTGGTAAAGGAATTTGCAATACCACGTTTGCGAACGCAGGTGCAGGATATCCTAGGCAACTGTTTGGCATGTTATTAGAATAAGCCTAAGAGACATAAGCCCTATGGCCTGTTGTAGCCCTTGACGCCACTACAACGACTATGGATAAGTGTAACGATGGACTTTATAGTAAAGCTCCCGCAATCGTTAGAACTAGGATCCGCAAGACTTTGCGACACCATTCTAGTAATCGTGGATCGATTAACTAAGGCGGCAAAGTTTATACCCACCGAAGAATCGATAACAGCAGAAGAGTGCGCCTACGAAGTTACGAAGGCACTCATCTCGGAACATGGGATACCTGAAGAGTTCATTACGGACTGTGATAAACTGTTTACTTCTAAATACTGGAGCACATTCCTGGCAAAGTTAGGTGTGAAAAAGAAGCTTTCGACAAGCTTTCACCCGGAAACAGACGGCCAGACGGAGAGGACAAACCAGACATTAGAACAGTACTTAAGGATGTACGCCAACAAGCTGCAGGACAACTGGGTTGAACTCCTGCCGACAGCACAACTAGCCTACAATAGTATAAAATCCGCAACGACAAGGCAGTCACCTTACTATGCGAACTACGGATATGAGCCGGTCGCTTATCGAGATCTGAAGGACATTGAAAGTATCGCAGTAGGAGCAGACGACAAAGCACGCCTTTTGCGAGAATTATATGAACAACTGAGCCAGAACATCGCTTAGAGGAACCTCACGACATCCAAGAGTGCGAATAAACAAAGGATTGAGGGACCAACCTTTAAGAAGGGGGATAAAGTTTTCCTATCATGACAAAACCTGAAAACTAAAAGGCCATGCAGAAAATTGGACAATCTCCGAATAGGACTATTTGAAATCCTAGAGATAATAGGCCCGGTAAATTACAAACTCCGGTTGCCACCAGGCATGCGCATCCACCCTGTCTTTTATAAGAAACTACTAGAACCAGCACCACCAGATGCCGAGTTGGCGACGGACGTCGAACTCGAGGACGACGAGTACGAGGTCGAAGAGATTAAGGACCTGCGGAAAGACGGTCGTCAGTGGAAGTACTTGGTTAAATGGTAAGGATGGCTAGAGAGCCATAATACGTGGGAACTAGAACAGAATCTCACGAACTGCAAGGAACTGGTACAGGAGTACCACCAGAAGCATCCGACGCAGCGGGGACCGGATCCCCGAGGAGGAAGGAAAGATCAAAAGAAGGATCAAGAAAGTCGAGTTCAGCCTGTAACTAGCCCATATCAGCCGGAGATCTGGATAGCGATGGTTCGACAGCAGGAAGGTCCGTACCAGGGGCGGAGTTCCCCTCGACCTGCTCTTTCGCACGATCCTGAACAGCAAGAATCGCGAGGTCACGACGAGCGAAAGACCGCTCCCGTTTCCGAACCTCTAAGAGCTTAAGCTCTTGTTGAGATAGCTGGGCATCTAGCTGCGCACGCTGCGCCTTTAGACGAGCCACCGAAAGCTCTTTCTCTTCGCGCTCTTCCTGCACGATTCTCCACTCTTCCTCAGGAACAAACAGACTGCATTCAGCACCAACCGAAATGCACCCAGCACAGCGACCAGAAGACGTCTCCACGAAGCAGCGAAGCTTCTTCTCCTCGCATCGCTTACAGCGGAAATCCATCTCTAAGCCCTCCTGCTCCACACGCGCAGCACGAGCGCGCTTCTGATCAGTCGACGAGTACGGACGAGGGGCACGGGATTTCGAGACCTTGGGCATGGTTAGGAAGGCATGAAGGAAAAAGGGCATATAACACGACGGGCATACTGAAGCCTTATATGCGACCTACGTCACAGATTGCGGCACGGGAAAACGAAACTCCAGGGTATCGAGACGATAGCCCTAAGAGGGGAGATAGTGTTACGAACAAACACCAGATGTCTCCTCTGGTTAAAGGATGCGAGGTTGAAGGCCAACCGTCGCACGATGAAGAGGTCATGATCGGCGCGGGGCGCACAGATCACGTGACATGGCATCCCGCCAAGATACGACATCTCGCCAAGAGGGCAGATGTCACGACACCTTGAGATGCCAGGACATCAGGGACATCTGCAGATGCCATGGGCTTGGCAGGAAGACGCAGATGTCAATGGATCAGGCAATGAGTATAGTTGTGGAGGATTCCCTTGATACACTCGTTGTGGTCAACTCTTATAAGTTCTTCTCTTACCCAGATTGATACTTAGTTATTCTATCGCTTATATAGAATTGGATTGTCATTACCAAATACCTACTATCCCCATTGTGTCGCCAGACAACCGACGCGGACTCAACAACGTTAGTCTCACCTGCCTTAGTGCGGACCAGGATTACAGAGCAGTATAACCCCCCGTGTTAACACTGTTGTCTTCTAGGTTATATCTGTAATGATTTCGTCCGAGCTCGGATCCTGTATCTCCTTAGTCTAACTCTATGTATCGTAAAGCCTGCCTTACTAAATGCCTTGCAAGATTTCTAGAAGCCGCCTATAGGCTGACGCTAGAGACCGGTAGTTGGCGGTATATTCAATGCAGGTCTAAGTACAAGGGCGTGTTATCGTGCGGACAGGCGTCAAGATAAAAGCCGTGTCCACCGCAAAAGCCTCGGAAAGTTCGGCAAGCTCGGTAAAGGACACTAGCCGCCTCTAGACCTGCCATCCAAACGACTCTGCGATCTAACATATGCTATCCCTGGTAATGCTCCGGAGGAAAGTAGGACTGTCGGGAAGTACCATGGTAGTCTCCCCCACATCGACACGCACCCCAATAAAGCCACTTGCCGATAATTCATCCACCATGGTGTTGTTACAGGTAACACAAAAGATTCTCTCCTTGACGAGGGCAGGCGAGGTTGAAGGCCAACCACGTCCTCGTCCGAAGACAACGATGATCGCGGGGTAGTGATCACGTGACCTGGCCCCCCGCCAAGAGCTGGTCTCCCGCCAAGGAAGGGAAGCCAGAGGGATCTGGGAAGCCAGGCACCTCCCAAACCTCCCACGGAAGGATGGTTCCACGGGAGGCCCGGGAGGACAGGACCTGAAGCAATGGATATAAGAATGTGTCGGATCTCATTATTACACTCGTTGTGGTCAACTCAAATAGTTCATCTCTTACACAGATTGTCAACTAGTTATTCTATCGCTTAACGTATTCCACCACCGAGTGGTGAAACCCACCGAGTGGTTAAAAAAAGCTTGGCGCGACGAACTTACGTTACAACTCTTCAATTTCATCGCTATCAAACAAGGAACCTATGTACGTTGTGCTCACATCTGATTCAGAAGATATCTCAGTATCTTTCTGGCAAGTTCGCGCGTTGTGCCCAGTCCTGCCGCAGTTCCCACAGCGCCGTACAGCTGGTTGGGCTGGTTCTTGATCACCACCACCACGAGCCTTCTTCGATCGCTGAGGCGCCGCAGACGCCTCAGCGGCTACCTGCGCTGCTGCAGTACCATACTCTATAGTGCCACCGTGCTGGATCCGCTTACGCTTACGCGATTTTCGGTTGGTCATCACTGCTAATTGCTCTTCAAGCTCATGGATTCGAGCAGCTTGAAGCGCGTTTTGGTGCAGCATAAGCTCGCCCCCTTTAATAAGCTGAGAGAAGCCAGCCTGCGCAGTAACAGGCGACCGAGTAAAGGACTCGCGTACAAGCTTTGATTGAGATCCAAACTCGTGAGTATTGCTTGGAGTCTTTGACTGCCACGGCGTTTCTGGGAGGGGTTCTGGCGGAGTACGCAGCCGCACTTCAAGGCGATCTAACACCACCTGCGCGTTGATAGGGACTAGCCCTGCTGCCTTGAAGGCCTTTTGGCAGTTCTCCTTTGTAAACACGTCGAAAAACGCGTCCTTAAAGGCAGGGAGGAAGCCTTCCTTGTTGATGTGGAAGACGCGTCGGCGTGCCAAGTCTCTGACGCGCTGGGAGTACTTAAGCTTCAGCGGCGAGAAACAGACCACGTCAAGCGGCTGGAGGATGTGCGACGAATGGGGAGGCATACAGAGGGTCAGGATCTTATGCTCAAGGCAATAGTCCTTAAAATTCTGGTTGAGGTGGCTCTCATGGCCGTCTAGAATAAGCAGCTGGTATACCCCTACCTTACGCGTCTTTGTATGCGCATCAAAATGCTTCAACCACTCTAGACTAAGTGCGTTGTTGGTCCAGCCGTTCTTAGAGACTGAGAGCTTCCAATTGCGCGGTATATCTGCCTCCTCGTACCACGCTGAGATGTGGACGCGTCCCTTGTAGATGATGAAGGGCGGGGTCGCGTACCCAGCAGCACAGATGCTCTGGATAACTGTAACCCACTCGCGATCGCCTGGCTGGATAAGATTAGGCCTTGCGCGTCTCTCTGAGCCTGTAACAACCTTGATAGAGCCAATTACGCCCATCTGGAAGCCAGTCTCGTCAAAGTTGTGCACGTCGTCGTCGTGGACGCCGTACTTGGCTTTGGTGTCCTCTACTAGCTTGAACCACGCGCCAATTATCTCTGGATCCTCCTGGAGTATTCTCTGCCTATCCTTAGCTCGATTGAAGGCCATTTTGAGCTTAGCTGAACGCGTCACAAAGCGCTCAGCCCAGTGCTTGCCAACTGGCTCACCACCGCGAACACCCAGCAGTTTATCAGCTATATCTGCCACCTCGCACAGCCGGGGCGCGAATCCTCGCGAATCGAGGTCGAGGATATATCGGACGATCGTCTGCTCTTCGGTCGCAGTGAGCTTGTGGCTGTTAGGTCGTGTATTAGGTCGAAATGGGATTCCGTTGTATCGGCGAGTTAGAGTTGAATAAGGTACGCTAAACGCCTGAGAAGCGCGCCAGAGGCTTTGAAATTGGTGGTTGTTATAGGCAGAAAGAGCAAGCTCAATTCTGCCTTCTTGGTTAGATACTTGCGCGTTTTGTTGTTGAGACAAATTGCGTTGATGAGGGAGTTAAGGCTGCCAAGCTTTTTTTAACCACTCGGTGGTGGAATACGTTATAGAATTGGATTGTCTTTACCTTTGGTTATTCCACGATAACTGTTCGCAGGTGCGAAGCCCGTAAGGGCTTAGCGCCTTCTGTTCGGCTTAGCGCCGTTCTGCTCCCTCTGTTCTTCCCTCCGTAGCTGCAAGAATCAATCACTCAGTTCGCCCACTCACTCTTTCTGATCATCAGGTTATGATAGCCCGTTCAACTCTTTGAATCACTGCTTTAACTGCCGGAGCGCAGTCAATCGCAGCTTCAATTTGCGTATTCCGCAGGGCGCAACTCCTTCTCTCTCACCATCCACTGTTCGGCTAGCGGGGCGCGCCAGTGATCTCGTGATCTACCTATCCAAACTCCAGAATCAACGTCCAAAAGCCATCTCACAATGGGTATCACGGAGGGCCTTGATTTCGTGCCTAGGCTGGACGCTACAGGCTCCAATCTCTTTCAGTGGAACACTGCGATTCGAGTGTACACTGGCCTTCACGACTCCACTGACGTGCTGGATGGGATCAAGACTACACCAGCAGGCCCTGATTACTCAGGCCTTATCACTGATCCACCTCCACTCGATGTAACAGTGCTCGACCCAACTCAACAAGCTGATCGCCAGACGCTCGAGGATCGCAAGACCTTTGACGACAACCGGAAGGCGGTCAACGAGCGCGTTGAGAAGACGGCAGATAAGCAAATCGAGCGCGTTAAGAACTGGCGCAAGCTCGACGGCGCCATCAAGATGGTGATTATCAAGACCATGCCGCGCAACGTCCTCGAGGCGGTACAGGGCATGGAGTACGCAGCGGAGCAGTACGCTGCAATCGTCCGCCGCTATCAGGACGAGGGTCTCAATGAGGCGTGTAGCGCTTGGAGCAGTTTCTTCAAGCTGCGCTGCAGCGCCTGCCCAACAACTCAGAACTTCACCGATAAGTTTCAAGCCGCCCTTTACAAGCTCAAGGACCTCAAGCTAGTGCTCCCCGAGCAGGGCATCGTCTACCAATTCATCCTCGCAATCGAAGACGCCTACCCCGACGAGGCGCGCGATATCCGCCGAGATCTCCGCCAGAACAAGGCACTGACGCTCGAATAGCTCATCGCCGAGCTCAACGATGAAGCTCGTCGCAGCGACCCCGTCAAGGCCGCTGCCTTTGCCGCCAAGAACAACACCACTACTACGGACAACACTGACGCGCAGCGCGGTGGTGGCCGTGGCCGCGGAGGCAACCGTGGAGGTGGCTCCAATGGAGCTGACTCCAGCAGTACAACTCCACCAGCTGCTGGTACACCGACAGGCGCGCGCCAAGGCGTGGCCATGTGCCAACACTGTGGGCGCGAGCACTACGGTGCTGGCGATCGCTGCTGGGTCAAGTTTCCTCACCTTAAAGTTGAGCACGAGAACCGCAAGGCGCAGGCTGCTAGCCAGGCAGCTGCTGCTCCATCGGTTACTCAGAACGCTACAATTCCCTTATCCGATACCGCTCGTTACAACTCCTTTGCCTTCGCCACAACTCGCGACGACGACGTCACTGAGGTCTCCGAGCAAGCTATGCAGGTAGCTCACCGCACGGAGTACAAAGACCGTTCGATTATCGACACGGGTGCCACTGATCACATCTGCAACGACCTCTCTAAGTCCGTTGAGTGGAAGAAATCTCCTACTCGCTCATGTATCAAGACCGGAGCTGGAGTCGTCAAAGTACTAGGCACCGGTACCACCACCATGGATCTACTTTGCGTAGACGGCATTATCAATCATGTCACCTTCAGCGACGTGCTGTACGCCCCCGACATGTTCGTATCTATCATCTCACACTCACGTATTCGTGAGAAGGGACTCTACTATCACGGCTGGGAAGAGAAGATCCTGCGCCACTCCGACGGCCTCGAGCTGGCCTATACGCCGGAGATTGATGGGATCCCAAACATGCTTCAGGCGAGCGATGAGCTCGAAGCTGCGCAGGCCTTCGCCTTCGTATCAGCCCACTCACCGCGACCTAATTCCGCTATCCTGCCTACGCGCAAGATCTCACTGTGTGATCTCCATGAGACGTTTGGTCACGCCAACGTCGACTCGCTCAAGAAGCTGGTGGCAACCACCCAGGGCTTGGATATCTCCACTCGCGACAACTTCTCGTGTGAAGTTTGCCTCCTTGGCAACTCCCAGAAACAGATCTCACGCGTCTCCCCGAACCGAGCAACACACGCCTTTCAGCGTATCCATGTTGATATCGTCGGACCTATGACTAACTCCGGCGACGGGAAGGAGCGCTATTGGATCATCTACACGGACGAATACACCCGCTATCGGTGGATCGATATCGTAGAGTCAAAGTCTAATTGTACTAACTCACTCTTGCGATTTCTTCGCATGGTCAAGACTCAGCACGGCGTAGACGTCGAGATCGTCCACCTGGATAACGACAACGTGTTGATCAACACCAGGACCAAGAACGAGCTCGCCGCCAAGGGCACCGTCTTCGAGCCATCCACTCCATATACTGCTCACCAGAACGGAGTAGCTGAGTCGAGCAATCGTATCCACGAAGCTCGCGTACGACTCATGCAAATTGGAGCTCCTCACGTGCCCAAGAACTTGTGGCCAGAGATGGCAACAAACAAATAATTTGCAAATATTATTTGCAAATATTATAGAAACTACAAATCAAACAAATCAAACAACGTGTTTCCCATGCGAGTCGGCACCCCAAGCGAGTCGGCAGCTCTACCCCACCGACGCGCCTGCGCGACGACGCTGCGCAACACCACAATAATATTTTATGCTGTACGCAATAGTGAATTATACCTCAGATTCTTCGCTATCATCTGCATCCTCTATTTCTACCTTGCAGGTGCAGGAATTGTGCCCAACCTCGCCGCAACGGCCGCAGTGCCTCTCAGCGCGCACCCTCTTCGCAGGCGTTTCGCCGTCCTTACGACTACTACCCTCCCTCTCAGCAATTAAGTCTGATACCTCGCCAACTGTTAAGGT
Source organism: Pyrenophora teres f. maculata (assembly GCA_014334815.1). Classification (NCBI taxonomy): domain Eukaryota; kingdom Fungi; phylum Ascomycota; class Dothideomycetes; order Pleosporales; family Pleosporaceae; genus Pyrenophora; species Pyrenophora teres. Next base: position 96,293 of record CP060576.1, on the reverse strand, counting down.
CTCCTCTACCCGTACATACCGCCTTTTCCGGCCTTTGCGCTTTGTAAGCTCTTCAATTGCGCTTCGCATACGCGCCTGTTCCTCCTGCAGCAACACCATATTATGCGCTATCTGCTGCGCGCCTTTACTCAGCTGTCGTACCTGCTCGTCAAGGGAGCTCGCTGAGGAACCTGGGCGCCTTTGCATCCTCTGTCGAATGAGCGTAGTCTGAGCCTCTAGCTCTTTGGCGTTGCGCGGCGTCTTCGCCTCCCACGCGACGTCGTCGCGCCGTAGTGGAGTTGGCGTGCGCAACCTCACATTAAGTTTCGATAACACTGCATCTGGGTTGAATGGAACTAATCCAGCGCCTCTAAACCCTGCGCGAGCGTTCTCCTCAGTAAATGTCTGCTCGTAGGCAGCTTTAAAGGATGGTAGGAAGGTTTCCTTGCTGATGTGGTGGATGTAGTTGCGCGCCAAGGCCGAGATGCCGTCGCCATAAGAGCGCTTCAGCGGCGCGAAGCAGGCGACGTCGAGGGGCTGCAGCAAGTGCGATGAGTGAGATGGCATGCAGAGAGCGATAATCTTGTTCTCCTTGCAGTAGTCCTGGAAAGCAAGCGAGCAATGGCTCTCGTGGCCGTCAATAATGAGCAGCCTGTACGCTCCTACAGACTTCGCATGCGTATCGAAGTGTTTGAGCCAGTCAAGCGCTAGATCGTTGCTCGTCCAGCCATTTAGACTATCTTAAATAACCCAGTCGCGTGGTATACCCAGATCAAACCAGGTAGAGATCAGGACCTTGCCAGCAAAGATGATGAAGGGTGGGATGCGCTTCCCCGTCGCGCCGACAGCTTGTACCAGGGTAGTCCACTCGCGATCGCCAGGCTGTAGTTTCTTTGCTTTCCCAGGCTTCTCTGAGCCTGTAACTACAAGCTGAGACGTGATCTTGCCCATCAAGAAGCCTGATTCATCAAAGTTCCAGGTATCCTTATCAAGGATACCGTACTTCGCCTTTATTGATTGAACAAGCTCGAACCAGGGCAGTATAAACGCTGGGTCTTCGCAGGCAGCTCGCTGGCGATCGTACGGACGGCTCCAGCGCTTCTTAAGCTCAGGTGTGCGCTTAATAAAGTTGCCAACCCAGTGCTTGCCAACAGGCTTCCCACCCCGCTCTCTGAGCAGTCTATCAGCCATATCTCGTACAAGAGCCTTCGTTGGCGGTACGCCACGTAGGCTTGCTTCAAGTACGCTCTGTAGAATCACCTCCTCTTCTAGCTTTGTAAGGCGCTTTGAGTTCGGTTCACAGTCGCGTCGGGCACGTCGTCCAGCGCGTCGGTCTTGGATCGTTGTTCGGGGGACGTTGTAGATCTCAGCAGCGCGTTTTACAGTTTAAATTTGCTTTAAATTAATATCAGAGATAGCAAGGTATATATCTCCTTCGTTGTAGGACATTTAGACGTTGCGTTGTTGAGACATTACGCGTTGTTGCTACGAAGGCGTGTTGGTGGGGTAGAGCTGCCGACTCGCTTGGGTTGCCGACTCGCATGGGAAACACGTTAGAATTAATGCTTAATTATCCATTGTCTGGTCTTGTCCCTGTTGCTGCTACGTATTCTGTTTTTTCTTCGTGTTGTTACAGCCGAGCTTTGTGTCACTCGACTATCCCTACTCGTGAAGACAGTATCGCGCGACACCTGCTATCTGACACCTGGGCAGAGCACGGCAGGCCATGGGCATAGCCTGTCTACATGCTCAAAGGGAAAATTTATACATAGACGTTAAATACAACTCACTCACTCACTCACTCACTCAATCACTCACTCACTCACTCACTCACTCATTCACTCACTCCACGCAAACAGCAAGATCGTTGAGATGCTTCCAGCCGGACGTGCGCAGCTGGTAGCTCATGGCATGCAGTAACGTGCTGCGATCTTTACGTGTCTAACCTGCGTGCTGTGGCTAAGAACTGCGGCTCTGAGCACCTTGCCTTAAGCAACTCTTATTCCTGATCTTGCAGGCTGCTGTTTGTCCAGTCGTGCAACAAGATAGTATCTCTACTTATGCACGACCTACATCGCTGCGTGCCCTTCGCGGGGCGCTACGATGGCTTCGCCTATATGCGCAGTAGTCTAACGTGCGTTTACATAGCGACCGCCGTCCAGCGCAGGTTGTGAGGCGGGGCGGCATAGGATGCTCGATGTGCCCAGCATCCGCTCAGCCTGATCGCATGCACTGCCTCGACAGGCAGCCTTCACAGCAGCCCAGCGTAAGCTTCGCCTGCCTGCTTTGCTGTATCGTGACGATGCCTTTCTACTAACGTTATAGACACTATTAACATCGTTCGCGTCACGCCTTTCCTAGGCTAAGCTAAAACTGTAAACGCTATGCGGCTTCTCCACTATGACGCGCTGGGAAGGCTTGTCTCAACGGATTTCGGCGGCAAAACGATTCTGCCCTACGCCATTCTGTCGTACAGATGGAGCGACTTCGAGATCCTTATCGAAGACATATCGAGCGGAAACTACACGAAGAAGGAAGAAAGCTATCGAAAGCTCCAGTTTTGCGTCAAACAGGCGGCGCAGGACAAGCTTCAGTACTTCTAGATCGACACATGCTGCTGACGCACCGTCGATTATCCCGTTTTCAGAAAACCCCCCGCTTTGTCGGTCGAGAGTCACAGCTCGCTGAGCTAGAAGCAAAGGTCTTTAGCAGCGATTAGACCATTACCACACTAGCGATCGTCGGACCTGGCGGAACAGGCAAGTCGCAGCTCGCGCTCGAGATTGCACACAGAACAAGGCAGAACAACGTGAACTGCTCGGTCTTTTGGATGGATGCAAGCGACAAAGACAGTCTCTACCAGTTGTATGGAAGTGTTGCGCAGAAGCTTAATATTTCAGGCTAGAACGACGACCAGGCCAACATGAAGCAGCTTATAAAACGCTGTGTAGTTAGTAGGAAAGATGTGGTGGTTTTTAAGGGGATGGGTCGAGCGGCGATTGCAATTTCCAGAAAGGGTTTAGTTTTGGAATAGGGTGTGTTCCGTGCCGGCATACCTGAGTAGGTTCTCAAAGACCATTACTATTATGATAACAACTACAAGGGCTTCTATCGTCACACCATATTGCTTAAAAAATAAAGTTGAGTGAAGAACACGTATGCGTCAGCGCCATGTAGAAAGTAGTACCCATCAACCACCCAACGCCTGAGCTTGACACTAGACAAAAGTTAGCACAGATCAAGAATGGAGCAGGACAAAACCTTACCATCTGCCAATAAACTCCCCTCTTCCTCAGCAAACTCTGATGATCGCCCCTCTCAAGTACCTTGCCACTACCCAACACAAAGATGACGTCTGCCTTTTGAATCGTAGCAAGGCGATGCGCCACGGCAATGACTGTTTTGCTGCCTTCTACGGCGGCACGCTCGATAGCTTCCTGGACCAACTTCTCAGACTCAGAGTCTAGCGATGATGTGGCTTCGTCGAGGAGAAGAAGCTTGGGCTTGCGTAGTAGGGCACGGGCGAGCGATAGACGTTGTTTTTGCCCGCCGGATAATGACATGCCTTTTGGACCGAGACGCTGATTATATCCGTTAGGTAGGGAGGTGATGAATTCGTGGATCTGGGCGTCGCGGCATGCTTTTTCGATGTTCTCGTCGCTTGACGCGTCGACGGATAGGGCAATGTTTTCACGGATTGTACCTTGATACAGAGTAGGTTCCTGGCTGACAAGGCTGATCTGCTTCCGGTACTCGGATGGGTCGAGAGACGTGATGTCTTGTCCATTAAACAGAATACGCCCATTTGATGCGTCGTAGAAGCGCTCCAGTAGAGAGATTGTAGTCGACTTGCCACACCCAGATGCACCTACAAGAGCGGCGAACTGGCCTGGTGCGACTTGCAGGTTGAGATTCGACAACACGGGCACTTCTCGAGACTTGTAAGTGAAACTTACGTTCTGGAACTCGATACTTCCGCCTTCGGACGTTTGGTGCAACGGCGGGTAACGAACCGAACCTGAGGTACTTGACGGACGCATGCTAATGAGGCGGTTGGCGGAAGCGGTCGCCTGGGCCATATTGGGAGCATGGGAGAAGAACATGCCCGCCGCGATGGCACCCTGCACGATAGCTTGGTAGACGACGAAGAAATCGACGTTGTCGTACTCGCGGGATGCAAGCAATGTGCCACCATACCAAAAGGTAAGGGCCATGACACCCAGCTCGACGCTATCACTCGCTGCAAAGACGACAGTACCATATTTTGCGCTTGAGAAAGCCTTTGTAACATGGCCGTCGAGCAGTGCCTGATATCGATTCCCAATCATGTCTTCCATGATAAGACTGAGCACAGTGCGAAAAGCGCCGACGGCTTCGGCAGCGAATTGACTGCTGTTTTCGAAAACTTTGGCATTAGCCCTTTCAAACTCCATTTCCAGACGCACGCGAAGGTAGCCGGCAGCTAGAATGAGCGGGAGAGCTGCAAAGACACCGACGAGCGAAAGTTTCCAGCCGTAGACGAATGAGATGATAATGCAGCCCACGAGATTGACGATGGCAATGAGCGCTAGTGACATTTCGGTCGATATTAGTTGCTGGATCTGTGTCGTATCTGAACTTGAGCTTGCTGTGAGCGACCCTGGACTATGACTTTGGTCATCGAAGAAAGCCATGCGTTTCCGGATAAGATTGTCCAAATACTCTTGTCTGTACTTGAGCGTGACTGTAATTGCAATGAGTTGGCATGCCGCTCCCATGCAAAAGTAAGACAAGAAAGTACTCGCTGCCAGTACACCAAACATGCCTGCCCAGAAGTTGCCTCTGCTGACGAGTTCTGTCATTGGGAGTGTGAAGACATTGGTGACGTTGGCAAAGATCCAAGCTTGAAGTGGGTATACGGCGCCACTTGCCAAAATACCCACGATAGCGAGAATGTATAGGATCGAGTGCTGACGCTGCTCATAGATCAACCGGCCAAAGCTACGAAGAAGGCCTTGCTGCTTATACTCTGATTCCGTCGTTTCGACAGTATGATTACTCAGTGTGAGCTCCTCGATGACTTCGGTAGAAGAACTTTTGATCTTCTCCAATATAGCGTCGCTGTCAGCGTGCTCAGCTTCCATAGCAATATCTTGTGTGTGGACCAGGCCGTAGTAGACACCTGCATCAACCTTCAACAGTTCCTCGTGTGTGCCTTGCTCTATGAGTCTTCCATGACACAAGACAACAATCTTATCCGCTCTTCTGATGGTAGAAAGGCGATGGGCAATGACAATAGTTGTCCTGTCCTTCGAGGCCCGATCGAGTGCTTGCTGAACAATACGCTCGGCTCTGACGTCGATGGCGCTTGTTGCTTCGTCCAGGATCAATATACGTGGCTGTTTGATGATACTCCTTGCGATGGAGATGCGCTGTCGTTGCCCGCCTGACAACTTGATACCGCTTTCTCCTACCAGAGTATCGTATCCTTCGGGTAGCTTTGCGATGAATTCTTCAGCGTAAGCTTCCCGACATGCCTCCTCCACCATCCGCATCTTTTCTTCTTTAGGCAAGTCTTCATAGCTTGTGCCACTCAGACCGAACGCGACGTTGTTATAGATAGTGTCGTGGAAGAGGAAGGGTTCTTGTTGGACGATACCGATTTGAGATCGCCACCACTTAAGATCGACTTGGCTTAGGTCAGTGCTACCAATCTTTATATTTCCCATGCATGTATTTGGACCAAACCCAGGCTCCTCTTCCTCGCTCTTTTTACTTCCGGCCTTCTTCTCATGACTCACTTCGGCGTCGGATACGGAAGTGTATACTTGGGGTTCGGGCGCTGCTAAAGCTGTCATACCACTAAGCTCGTACCATCGCTGCACCAAACCCACAATAGTAGACTTTCCTAAAGAACACAATAGTATGTCAGTAAGACTTCAGAGGTAGACACTGAATCAAGATACTTACCACTTCCAGATGGACCAACAATAGCCGTGACTTTGCCAGCTTCGAATACGAGATCAAGGCCCTTGAGAATCGGAACGTCGGGCCGGCTAGGATAGGAAAACTCCACATTATGAAATGTAATATCGGAATCAGCAGTAATATCTGGCTCCTTCAGTCCGGCAGTATTGGGAACTGGTGCGTCAATGGTGGCGAACAGTTCGGTAGCGGCAGACGAAGCCTTTGCGATGGCAATCATTGGAGAAACGACCCTGCCAAAGTTCATCATTGCCATCATGACAGAGAACAGAACAACGGTGATAGTCCCGACATTGTCCTCTTTGCCTTCGGAGTATCGCTTGATACCAAACCAGAAGGCAATAGCAAAGGTGCCATATTGTCCAACCATCATAGGTGACATTATGAGACCCATCAGAGGCACTGCCCTTTGTTCATTCTTCGCAGCCTTGTCCAGCATGTCCTTATGCTGTCTTGCCAATTTTTCCTCTGCGCCAAATGCAACAACGGTGCGGATAGACGAGAAGATCTCAAACGCTATGGCGGAGGCATCATCGTGGTGATTCTCGGTGATCTTGTGTATTCGCATGAATGGTGGGAATAGGGTACCGTAGACCACCAGGATGAATGGAAACGAAGCAGAGGCAACCAGCGTAAGCAGTGGACTCTTGATAAATGCCACGACATAGGCTCCGATGACGAAAGCGAGCGATTGGAACAGCATAGCAAAGTGCTGTGAAATGGCGAGTTGAACCGTGTTGGAAGAAGTCGTGATACGTGTTGACACTTTTCCAGGGCTGATGGTATCGATAACGCTGACTGGCTGCGCTAACAAAGCTCGCAAGTATGCTAGTCGCAACGCAGAAGAGATTCGGAGACCGCTGATTCGAATCGTGAGCTTTGCCATTGTTAGTGCTTGGATATCCTAGTGAAGACTTCGTGTCTTACCATCGAGATGTATGACAGGAAGAACTTGGCGAGAAATAGGTACACCAGATAAAGTGTGAGCTTGTTGACCTCTGCTTGGAACTGTCGAGATGTCACCGTTGTGCCAGGAATAAAATAGCTCGTAAACGATCCCACCAATTGGCCTGTTTCACATTAGCAACCGAACGCTTTCCATGATGCTTGCATCACTAAAGCATACCAAACACGACGTTCATCAGTGGGAAAGCAACTCCTGAGCCTATTGAAGTAACGCAGCACAACGAAATAAGCACAAAGTCGAATGCAGTTCCGTAAGAAAAGACTCTCTAGGTGATGTGTATTAGCACTGGATCTAGAAGTAGTAAAATCGACTTACGAAGTAGGTCTTCATGCCCGCCTGGGGTGCCTTCTTTGGCTTCACAGAGACACGTTCATTGTGCGCACTGGCTTCGACAACGCCGTCTTTTTCCTGTGCTCCTGTTTCGACGACTTGAGTTGTCAGCGCGGCGTTCTCTACCTCAGCACTTGCTACAGGCCGAGGTGCCGATGGACCATTGGTAGTAACATCCATAATTGGGCGTTTGAGGAGTGTAAACGAGAGCGAGAGAAGGTGATAACGGATCGCAGTAGTTCCCGCTGTTGGAAACACAGCCACTCAAGTAACAGGGATAAAAGTTGGCGCGTGCTGGACTTTCACACCCTATCATATAAACAGTGACGCTGCCTTGTTTACATCAAGGCTAAGCAGTGCTATCGAGGTTTCGCGACGTACGCAAACTTGTATACTGCGATTAGGCAACAGCAGATGAACATAAGCAGAGCCGATATTTGCTAACAAGAACACCTTGGGTCGTGAATAAGTTAACACTGTGTGCAACGACGCGCGTTGTAGCCAAATGGCGCTAACCGCTGCAACGTCTCGCCTCCAGACGTCTTCCTGATCGAGCGAATACCTGCAAGCGCTCGAACCTCCGCAGCTTCCGAGCAGCATTCGTCTCCCCGTCAATGCACGTCACGCTATCTAGGATAAAAATACGTTTTGCATAACGTGCCACACTACCGAGCTGCGCACTTATGCCAAGACTACACCTCATTCCACCTTTCATCCAATATCTCAGCAACATGATCTTGAATTGCTCTCTCGTGAGGATAGGGTTATACTTGCTATTAAAGCTATGAATCTGACACATTAATAAGCCAACGACGCACTGCTGCTGTCTATGATGTGCCTGAAAGCACCCTTCGTACGCGACACGCCAGAACCGCCTCACGACGCGATACTCATCCCAACTCATCAAGGCTTACCAGGCCTGAAGAGGAGACGATTATACAATACATAAGGAGGCTTGACGCGCAAGGCTTTGCGTCTAAGCTTAACTACGTACATGAAATGGCCAACCAACTGCTTGCTGCCCGTGGTGATGGCCAGGTTGGAGAAGACTGGGCGTACAGGCTTACCTACTGGAAGCCAGAGATCAAGTCTGAGGTAACCAGACAGCGCGATCATCAGAGAGTCTTGTGCAGCAATCCGGCTATTATTGGCTCCTCGTTCAACCTTGTGCGCAACGTCAAAGCCAAGTATGGTATCCTGGACGAAGATGGTAACAGCGTTTGAGAGGCGTCTTCGGCCGTTGCAGGTCCAGCCTGGCGACCGTGAGTGGGCAACGTTGATTGACCGAATGACTGCACGTAGAGTGCACTCGGTATACTACTACGTCCTAGCGATATTCGCCCGATGTTCGCGCCAACCCGCCAACACTTCCAGGCATAAGTAACCCATACTGACCGGACCGACCAGAACGCGGTCAGCTCAAGTGTCAGGATACGATGAGCGACTTAATGCACGGCTTTTAGAAAGCTGGGCATCCGCTTTCTCTACCAAGACGCTAGATCCCGAGTCGGGGTCAGAACTCCCATATCGACAACAACATGTTACTACTCTCCCTTGCTAGGCAGCGGGCCGACTCCTATAGTATCATACTGACCGGACCGGTCGGAATGCGGTGAGTTCGAGTGTCAGGATACGATGAGCGGAGGCATGGCCAGAATAAGGCAAAAGGTACGAGTGCCAGGCAGTCATCAACCTAATAGCCACTACTACTGGAAGGATTTGCGCTGTCCGAAGTTATGTTTGTTAACATGCCCGATCAGCTACTTCGGCATGCCCTGACTATGTAGACCACTAGTGATTCATCTATAACATTCCTAGGTAGCTTCATTCTAGAAAGGACAAGGAGTTCCCTGTACTTCAAGGGGTGTTAGAAATATATCCGCCCGGCACTAGCCTAGCTGCGAAAGCTCAGCGCTGGCATTATAAGCCATGCCCATGATATCTCTACAATCAAACCCTAGAAAACAGTTCTGAGGTCCCTGTTCGTTGTTTACCTAGACAGTACACACTTTACACGCTTATACCCTAGTTTTAGTTAGCGCGCCGAGAAGGGTGTTTGCTATATCAGCCCTTTTTTGGGTTGCTTTGCCGTGCCAGCCCCTTTTGCATTACTCGAAATCTGCATGAGTTCTAATATTGAAAGGGTTAGCCTACGAACTAGCCGTGCGTTAATTTTCGTAAGTTGATCTTTACTTTTTCTGGCCGAATTAGCCGCCTTCGATTCCACACCTAATAAATGAATATCTGAACGGTCGCTTGTGGAGTCTACCTATAAGGCCAGTGTGAAGGTCGTCCGAAGATGATCTTGGGTTGGTTCTCGGGGATAGAGTGATGCGATGGACACGAGGGTGTATAGCACGATTGGTAGATCGATGTAATATACGGGGAGTTGAGAATCAAGTACTAATCCTTAGATTTCGAAGTTGAACACAATGAACCGTAAGGCTCATTGCCTACTGTTATATAATAAGCGTGCCCTCTATTGTGGCCTTTCCCTCCATGGAGGTCGCACCCTCCGTGGAGGTCATGCCCTCCATGGCGGTCATGCCAAGGTTGGAGGGCAGGTCACGTGACTGTGCGGCACAAGCTTACCCGCTGTGCCCCGCCTTTAACGTTGTCCTGCCGTGGTTGCTTGTCCTCCCTTGCAATCGTAACACTACCTCCCCCTTCCAGCGTATCGTCCCTGATACGTAGATTATCCGTGCCGTGGGGTCGCATAAGAGGTCCTGTGTATAAATACTCGTGGTAAGTCGTCTTGTTTTCTGAATCCTTACAGCCTCCCTGACCATGCCTAAAGAACCGAGGACCCGTGCGTCTCGCAAGAAGACAACCACCGAAGAGCGTTACGAACGCCTCCGTCGTGTCGAGCTTTCTGGACGAGAAATGCCGTTTCGCTGTGAGCGTTGCGAAAAGAATAACCTGCGGTGTTTTGTGGATACGGTGTCTGGTCGTTGTGCGGGTTGCATCTCAGCGCGATGCGACTGTGAGTTGTTTGTTCCTGAAGAGGAGTGGGAAAAGGTGGAACAAGAAAAGCGCGATAAGGAGCTCGCGTTGCTACGTTTGGAAGAAGAGGTTGCCCGGGCTCGTCGTGAGCTGGCTGAGATAAGAAATCGTGAGCTAGCGTTTGCTCGTCGCGATCGAAATTGTTAGATGCCTCGGAGCGGGCTCAGTCGTCGGAAAGTGGCAGTACTGTCGCCGCGTCTTCTTCTATCGGTTCTACCGCTGATCCGGGCTGGTCACAGGCCAACAACCTTCTTGATCCTTCGCTTGATCAAATTCTTAATGACTTCTTCCTTGAGGCCTCTGCCTCTGATCTCGATCTGTTTTCCTCGGCTGGTTCTTCTGGTATTGCGCTAGGAGTTGCCGACAGTTTGTGAGATTGGTATCTGGTTCCCATGTATTTTCGCTGTCTGGGTATCCTAACCATTTGACTAGGTATTCTATGCTGTTGTCCACAACTCGATGTGTGACAATGTTCTCGACTTCAAATTCGTTTCTTCTTCCGTTCGTAGTAGAAGGTTTTCTGTAATGGCGTGTCTGGGTGTGCTGGTTCCAAGAGGCTTACGTGGAACCTAGGATGTATTCTAGCGTCTGGTGGAAGGTCAAGTGTGTAGTAACTGGCCCTTTCCGTTAAGAATCAAAAATGGTCCGACTTTGACGTTGTCGAGTCCTTTGCTTGGTCGCTTCGTGCGAAGATTCTTTGTGCGTAGATAAACTTTATCCCCCCTCTTTAGCTGAGGTGCCATTTTTCGTTTCTTGTTAACATATGAAATGCTTTGACGTTGTGCTGTCTCGAGTTTGCTCCGTAGCAACTTATGTACTGCCTTTAGCTCCTCGGCTGTGGCGATAGCTGCTTCCGTTTTCTGACTTGGAAGTGTGCGTGTAAAGAGATTTGGGTGTCTCCCGTGGTTTGCATAGAACGGAGTCTGTCCCGTAGACTCTGAAAGCTTGTTATTGTATGCTATTTGTGCCATTGGCAGAAGCGAAACCCAGTTGGTTTGCTGATGGTTGACGTATATCCTGAGATATGCTTTCATGGTTCTGTTCGTTCTTTCTGTCTGTCCGTCCGTCTGCGGATGAAATGCTGTTGATAGCTTGCGTTTTGTACCAATTGCGGCCAAAAGTGTCGTCCAAAAGTTTGAAGTGAAGAGCTTGTCTCTGTCGCTTATAATTGACTTTGGTATGCCGTAATGTCTGATGATTCGATCGTTGATGATGTGAGCCAGATGTACTGCCGTGAAATCGTTTCTGAACGGGATGTACTCTGCTTGCTTGGTGAATCGATCGATTACAACGAGTATTGCGTTGTATCCTGTGTTTGTCGCTGGGTCTCTTGAGACTGGTAGACCTGTGACAAAGTCTATAGAGATGTCTGCCCAAGTTCCGTGGGTAGTTCTAGTGCTTGCATCTCACCGTAAGGTGTATGCGTGTCGTGTTTGTTCTTCTGACAGTCTGCACATTTTGTAATGAATGAGGTAACCTTTTTCTTCATTCCTGGGAACTCGTAGTTGCGTCTGATGAGTTCTATTGTTCTGGTAATGCCTGGGTGACCGTGTACAGGTCGTCGTGGTGTTGTGAATAATTGCCTCTTGCAATTCTTCCGGTACATTGTTTCCGATGTGGAGGATGGCGTTTAGCGTCTTTGCTGGTCCTAGCGATCCGTCCTTGTTAACTTGAGTATCGCGGTGTCGATGACTTCCTTGGTGCCTGCGATATCTGGTCTTCGGCTGAGAGCGTCTGCTCTACCGTTCTCTTTTCCTGGTGTATACACAATCTTGAACTTGTATTGTCCGAGTAGTTCTGACTATCTTACTTGTCTGCGGTTGAGTACTTTGGTGGTCGTAAAGTTTACTAGATTTTTGTGATCTGTGTATATCGTAAGTTCCGAGCAGCTTTCTGCGTATACTCTCTAGTGTTGTAAGCATGCGACAATAGCTAGTAGCTTCTTGTCGTGAACGTCGTATCGTTCTTCTGGTCCTGAGAATTTGCGAGAGTAGTAGGCGATGGGGTGCCATTTACCTTCGTGCAATTGACTTGCGCATCCGCCTAGCGCGAGATCCGATGCGTCGGTCTTAAAGCGTAATAGGTGTCCTGCTTGGAATATTCGAAAGCATGGTGGTTCTATGCTTGCTTTCTTAAGCGTTTAGAATGCGTTCTCTGCTTCCTTGCTCCACTTAAAGGGTACGTCCTTTCTTGTGAGTTTTGTTAAAGGGATGGCGATGTCTGAGAAGTCCTTGATGAACTGTCGGTTAAAGTTGAAGAATTCTAAGAAGGACTGTATCTGTATAACTGTTGTTGGTGTTGGCCAATCCTTAATAACCTGAATCTTTTCTTCGCTCATTTGTACTCCGTCCGCTCCTACTACATAGCCTAAGAAGTTAACCTTAGTCTTGTGAAATTCACACTTCTCTGGTTTGAGTCGGAGGTTGAACTGCTCAAGGGCCCTTAGTACCGTCTTGACATGTTCAACATGGTCCTCTAAAGTCTCGGAGTAGACGAGAATGTCGTCTAGGTAAGCTATGACAAAGATGTCTAGATGTGCTCTCAACACGTTGTTGATAAGTTCCTAAAATGTGGCTGGGGCATTCGTGAGCCCAAACGGTATAACTGTGTATTCGTAGTGTCCGTATCTTGATCGGAACGCCGTTTTCCACTCCTCACCTTTCGCTATGCGAATTAGGTGGTATCCATCTCGAAGATCTAATGCTGTAAAGATCTTTGCGCGAGATAATCGATCCCGTAGTTCTGTAATGTTTGGTAAGGGGTATCGATTCTTGATTGTGATGTCGTTGAGCTTGCGATAGTCTACACATAGTCGTAGTTTCCCGTCTTTCTTTAGGACAAACATGATTGGATATCCTGCTGGTGACTGCGATGGTCGGATATATTTCTTTGCTAGACTTGTCTTGATGTAGTCGCGTAACGTGCTTAATTCTTTTTCCGATAGTCCGTATATTGGGCCGAAAGTCGGTTTCTTTCCTTCTGTGTAGGACAATCTTGTGGTCCCAGGGTTAGTGCTTTGGCAATGCTTGTTCATCTGCCACTTCCCGGAATAGATGTTCGAATTCTTTGTATTCTTCGGGAATCTCAGAGTTGCGCGTTTCTCCCAAACTCTAGTCTGTCGACCCGGTGGCTCCGTTCCGGCGTCTGCTGAGTCGGACCCTTGTTTCTTAAGGCCGTCCTTTGTCGAGGCTCGCTTTTTCTTTGCGATGTTATTTAGTTTCCTCTTATCTACCATCGTACTCTGACAATGCGTAGGCTGGCTTGTGGTTGCGTCCGTTCTACAGCACTCGAATGAGAACGTTTTCGACTTCCAGTCGATCCGTGGGTTGTGTTCTCGTAACCAGGGAAGTCCTAATATGATGTCGTGGGTAGCTAGTCCGAAGACATCTAGGTCTATCTTCTCTTGTGTCCTTGGATGTTGAGCGTCACTTGTCTGACCTCATGGGTGATCTCTTGTTCACCTGGCATTGGCTCTCCGTTGGCCACATGTAGTGGGTAAGCTTCTTGTTTCCGTAGTGGCTTCAGTCTGGCTGAAGACGCTGCGTGCGCTGAAACGTAGTTGGCTTGTGATCCCGAATCTACTAATGCCTTCATCCACCTCCCTTCAAGCTTCACCTGGAGCTTGATGAGGTCTAAGGAGTTTACTGAGTTAATCTCCTTGCCGGGCCGTTCTGGGCCGGGCGCTGGTCTAAAAAAGCCTGATTTCCAAATCCATGGAATCCTTTGGCTATCGCATGAAGGTCGCATTCTTTGCTAAGGCACGTTTGCTAGTTGGGTTGTTGACATTCCTAAGCGTCTCCTTTATCGTATTCTTTTAGCTATACTGTTTGCATCTGATTAATTTCTTTGGGGTTGTCGTGATCTGGGAAGTATGTTTTTTCCCTTTTGTCCCATAGGTGTATTGGGCATAGGTCGTTTTTGCAGTCGAAGAATTGCCACTTGTAGCGGTACGATCGTTTGGTTTCCTCTAGGAACTATCCTGATCCGGACTTATCCGAGTAGTGTACTCTACAATGGTCGTAAATGTATGTAACCTATGATAACTTCTCATGTTCTGGGTTCCTAGGGTCCATCCAGTAGTCGTATTCCTTTGATCTACTGATGTCCTTGGCCTTTCTCTTGTGGCCGTGTTGGAAGGTCTTCTAATCGTTCCTGGTCTGGTAGAGTTCGTCGTAGATCTCTTGCTTCTCTTCTTCTGAGATTGGCAACGTTGGTTCTTCCTATAATTAGATTGCGTCTTCGATCTAGCTTAGTTCCTATATTGTTGGTAGGAACTCTAATATCTCAGTTAGAACGTTTTCCGTAGCCTCTAAGTCCTTAGACTTATCTTCGAGTATGTTGTACTCTAAAGTAGGCTCTTCTTCTTCTAAGTCTGATTCTACGAGTGTAAGGTTATCTAATCCTAAAACGCTTTCCTGCGTGTTAATTTCGATGGTTAGTTTAGATATGACATTCTATGTCTCGTGTCGCTCAGTGGGTACTGCTTTGTAGATAACGTTAAGTTGTCTAACCACTTTGTTCTTGCTATGGCAGTCCCTAGCCATGTGACCTTTCTTGTTACAATTATAACAAGTAATCTCCTTTTTATTATATGGCTTTTTCTTGTTATTCCTTCCGAAACTCTTGCCTTTGTTGATGTTGTCTAGTTGCATTGCATTAGGGTCGTGCCAGTTGTTACCGGCGGAGGGTATAATACCTCCGGGTGTCGTCCGATATCCTGGTTTCTTCTTGAAGAATCGTCCCTTTGTGCGTTGCACTGACTGGTTGGCTCTAACCAGTTGGATTTCCTGCTGCAAATTCGTAGAGTGCGTTGTCGATACGAATTGATTCTTGGATAAGATCCTGTAGGTTGTTGATTGTGACGCCGCTTTTGTATAAGCTCTTCTTTGACCCTTTCCTTAAGTCCTTGTCTGTACATAACCCTTAATGCTTTGTCGTCCCAGTCGGTCTTTAGGGCATGTCCCTGGAAGACACTAGCGTAGTTGGCGACTAATTAGGTTTGTTTAAGCTGTTGGATTGCACGATCTGCCTTAGATTCTTCGTTGATGACTCCGAATTGCTGTCTAAGCTTGTCTTTGAAGGTTGGATAGTCTTTAAACATTCGTTTAATATTGTCGTCGTTATCGTTGTCTTCCATGTATTTGTTAAGGTAAGGCTTGATCTAGGTGGCGGCAGTTCCTCGCATGTAGCTTGCCATGAGCAGTCCACGATCAGTAGGGTCGACCTTCTCACCTTCAAACCTGAAGAAGAGATCGAACTGGAGGATCCAGTCTTCGAGCTTGTGTCGATCGCCGTGAAATAGATCGGGTCTGGCCACCTTGGTGCGGCTTGACGAAGTTTCGTTAGGTGTGTTCATCGGGTGTCACTCATCTTGAGGGTGTTCAAAGTGTGAAGGTCGTCCGAAGATGATCTTGGGTTGGTTCTCGGGGATAGAGTGATGCGATGGACACGAGGGTGTATAGCACGATTGGTAGATCGATGTAATATACGGGGAGTTGAGAATCAAGTACTAATCCTTAGATTTCGAAGTTGAACACAATAAACCGTAAGGGCTCATTGCCTACTGTTATATAATAAGCGTGCCCTCTATTGTGGCCTTTCCCTCCATGGAGGTCGCACCCTCCGTGGAGGTCATGCCCTCCATGGCGGTCATGCCAAGGTTGGAGGGCAGGTCACGTGACTGCGCGGCACAAGCTTACCCGCTGTGCCCCGCCTTTAACGTTGTCCTGCCGTGGTTGCTTGTCCTCCTCCTTGCAATCGTAACAGCCAGCTAGTGTACCTTAGCCGACCCTAGTTGCCGACAACGATTTTGCGCTATTATTAGTCCGGTCTTGCTTCTTTAAACCGCTGTACGTAGAGCAACAGGCCTGAACGGAAACCTACGCTATCTCACTGACTTAGCACCGTAACGGTACTTTTATCTTGGGCTCGGGCTCGGGCTTAAATGACGCGGCCTGCTAGGATAGTAGTGCTAATAGTTGCTTGCAATTATCCGGGAATTTACACTGCAGCCTTCAGGTAGTTAGCGGTTTGCCACACATAATCTAATCCTGATCGAGATAACTAATACTATCGAGTTTGCGGAGTTTAAGCGATGTGGAGATTAGCACTAGATAGCAGTGCCGTAATGCAAGAACTATCGCATGTATCAAAGAATCCTAAAGCCTTGGTCGCGTAGCGGCTATAGCGGCAACGTGATCAACCACCTCATTAACTCACTGAGGACGTCAGGCTATTGTGGTTACCTACTGCGGCTAGAAGGGTGAGCTTGCAGGTTGTGAAATGCGTAGATATATATCATGACAGCAAGTGCATATGTCGTATTAGACGCATCTGAGCGCGGCCGGGACAAGTTCGGAACGCGGTGTCTAAGTAAGCCTGTGACGGAGACGTCCACGCATGCAGGGGCCTACCCAGCTCCTCTGCTGCGTCGAAAGTTTACCTCTGTCGATCACATTAGCGCCACCACTATACAGCCGCGCTGCAGCCGTGATACAGCCGAGCAACTGCCCCTTGATCTAGCCACCCCACGGTGTTCTCCATCCTATGCCTTGATGCAGGCTGTGTCAATAGCCCGCCTCGCAGTTTATTCCACAAAGGTAGCTAGGTCACTTAACAAGACGTGACGTCCGCCCCTGTGTAACGACAATAACTAATTAAATCGCAAGCATAACGGAAAAGCCACCGCTCTGTGTAATCTAATTAGTTATTTTCAGCACACAGGGCTTTTCGTCATACGGTGATAGACGTTACTCTCGAATCTTCTCTTATAGAACTAAGCTTGGCTACTTCGTAATAGCCTTTGATTACTGCTCACAGAGTTAGTGCCGCGCACAAGGTCCTCATTTGCGCGGATTGCGGATATAAATCGGCTCCTCTACGTAGACGTTTCGTTGCCATGTATGTCTAGGCGTAACATTCTTAAAGCCGACCAAGCCCGAAGTAATATATAATTCAAAACTAAAAAATCAGGTACTTATTCGACTTTTGTTCAATGATAGTGCAGCCTTTTTAGACTAGTTATTGTTATAGGCTCTCAAGCAGATACTCCTCGTCCAAAGCTTACACGCAGGAGAGGCGCGTGCAAGGAATGTCGCTCAAAGAAGATCCGATGTATGCTATACTACCTCGAATTTAGGAAGCATATGCTAATACTATTGGAACAGGTGATAGGGCTAGTCCGTGTCACAGCTGTAAAGTAAAGAAACCATTATTATACGTTATTGTGAAACCCTGACCTTTACCTTAGAAGGTCTTAGCTCCTTGTATATACCTGCATACACGGCGCTCTCGGGGATCGCAAGGAGGCTCAATCAATTCGAATTCACCTAGTTACAACAATACCTTCCAGAACGTTACTTCGCCCCTACCTACAATGGAGGGCCTAGTAACGCCGGACTCTCTAGACTTGTTTAACTTTTTCTATAAGAATCCTATACAGCAAAGGAGGAGCCCTGGACCTAATAGAGAAGATAATTTATCACAAGTAGTTACGCAGGGGATACCTCGCTATTCTAATACTAGCTTGTTTAATAAATTATATCCAGCTACTAGGTCTAGAGAAGGTGCGTTTATACTTGCAACTCTCTAGTTTTTCCTTTTATTTCAGCGACTATACTTCTATCTGTTAAAATAATTCTACGTTACTACTTGTTTCTTATCAGCGAGTTAATACTTATATAAGACTAGGCAGCTGCATGCAAGACAGCATTTTACCGAGCTAGACATTGCAGTCGGTTCCTAGAAGCAACGACGGTTTAAGTGCCTTCGAGAATAGCTTAAACCTAGCTGCTCGTCGAAATAGTGAAGTAGACTCCCACAATATAACAAGGAATGCTTCGCAACAGGGCTCACTCTCCTTTTCCCTTCTAGATCTAGGTTGGAACGTCTTTCTAGAACCTCTACAGGTTAGTACTTCTTTTCTGCATACAAATCTATAGTGATACATATACAGGAAGAAGACTACTCCAATCTCTAGAGTGTGCGACATAACTGCTGTTATCTATGCGTCAAAATTAGGGAGCTCTAGGAAGTAAGTGGCGATGAGAGCGATTAAGTCTCTACTTTCGTTTGACCGTCAATTTTGTCTCCCTTCTTTTTAGAAAAGTGGTGTTGATAGAAAACAACCCTCATCCTTAGCCATGGCGAGCCCGAAAATAAGTGCATAGATTCACAGTACGTCTATTATAGTATACTAGGGTAGTATACTAACTAGGTAGAGAAGCTTTCCAAGAACTAGGAGGGTAAGCAAGTTAGTGCATAGTTTATCTTTGCGTTTATCTAATTTAAACGTAGCTTAAACACTTTTATAAAAGTCCAGCATATTATACAGATACATAGAGCAGTTCTTAACCTACAAAAACGATCGGTCTAGCCTACCGAGTTATCCCTATTACTAGTCACGATTATATAGAAAGCTCTACTCGATACAGAGTTTAACAGCTCTATAAAGGCTAATCTAGTAGGTGCTATTAAGGATATAACTAAACTTTTATTCAGACACGCTAACAGTGTAGATAAATTCCTAGTAAGTGGCAGCAATAGACGCTATCTATGCATTTGCTAAATTACTTCAGGCGCTTGTTGCTATAGTGAGTACATAGGTCAGGTAGATAAGATAGGGTTACTAACGCGTCTAGCTTTATCTTACTAAAAGGATGAACTAAAAAGAACTATATACGCTGATCCTAGGATGTGCTGGAACAGTAAGTTCTTTAAAACTTTAAATAAGATCTATAGTGCATGCCACTTGCCTTAATAAAGAATAGGCTGCGCAGGTTAGGCAAGCTATACGGGTCCTCTATTGTATCGAGAAGTCTTATGCGTTGAGGTGGCAAACTCTTCTAGTAAGTATACTATAGTTAATACGTAAGCCTAGATCTGATTAAACTAACTCAAATAGCTCGTTAGCAAAGAAGCTCTTCCCGTGTTAGATATACAAAACGATCTAACACTTAGAAATAATATATCCGCGGTATCGGTTGAGCTCTTATATGCTCGAATGCAGTATGCGCATCTTTGTCTGCATATAGTAGAGTTGCGCAAAGCTGTAGACGAGAGTATGTCTAAGTACCTTATAGGTAGAACTATAGAGCTAGCGAAAGTATTAGATAATTAGCACGAATTAATTATAGAGAATCCGTTTATATTGTCGTTAGAGGAAAGCACAGTAAGACGCGTTAAGCGGCAAGCTTTCTATCTTTACTATAAGGTATTGCTTCACTTAGTGAGCATTTGCTTATTACACTAGTACAATCCCCTCAATCCGCCGCACTAAGAATAGGAAGCGATTCGTCGGCGATCTATCCGGGAGGTCGTACTTTCGTGCTATACGATACTGTCTAATAATCTGTTTCAAGACTAGTAAGCATAGAACAACCTTGTTATTGATTGCAGAAGCTACCCTAACTATAAATTAGGAATTATATATTCACAAGCGTCTTTGCATTCTACCTGCTTGCTCAGAACTCCTTACTAAATCAGAATACCGAGCTAAGAAGAGAAGATCAAGCGCTGCTTAGCATTTCTAGTAGATTTTTTGCTTAGATACGTCTCCTATACCCACAAAGCTCCATCTTTAAGGAAGTTTCTAGTCTTCTCTCTATTATCAATTGCGAATAAATTTAGACGGGCAGCCTAGAAGAGACTCTGCTTTGATTGTTAGCTAATAAGGTCAAGAGATATAAGATCTACATAGGTTTTGTAATATATTTAGTTAGGAACTACTCCGTCGTGTTACGTAGGACCAATGATACGAGCCATATCCGATTTCATGACCCCAGTACTTAAGTATCCCCTAGTTTATCAACCTCAGACAGGTTATGAAATACAAGCCAGCACAAACAACAACTAATAACGTGGACAGCAAGCGGATTGCGCAGGTAAGTGACTTACGTACCTTTCTACCCAACTAATATCAGCATATAAACAACTTAACATTTTCTCAAGAAATTAAGGTGTACGATATCTGCAGTTAATCTCCTAATCTTGCTGCATCTTTGACACGTGCGCCTATCGTGTGCGACCTTACTACACACTTTACAGCGACGGACACCCTTGCAGCTACTACCTGCTTCTATAGGAGTTTTTCAAAATACCTTGTGCCACCTAGATCCGGTTAGCTTGCTGCAAGGCTAGGAACACCGATTCCCATAGTAGTTTATTAGCAGCTTAATACAGTCGCTACTTCCTACCCCTTAAAGCCTATAAAGCTTCTTGTGTACACCGAATCGCTCATACATATTTTTTTACTGTTAAACTCGTTGTGAACTTACATTCCAAGCTGTCGCGATGGCCCCGAAGGGTCAGCGTAAGCCGAGGCAGCCATTTGATCAAGGCGTCAATCCAGCATCCTAGAAGCGCCCGGCGTCTCTATGTAGACGCAATCTTACTTGTTCTACACCCAAATATGTCTGTCCCAAGGCGCTGCCGTCGCCTCCAGCAACTGCGCCGACGCGTCGTCAAAGCCCGCTGTTCGCGCCAGGGGAGCTGCAGGCCACTCAAACAGCTGCCTCCGCGCAAGCTGACGATCTTGTTGGTGGGGAGGATGAGGATACTGTTAACAATGGAGATAGCGATCCGCTGCCTGAGGACGATACTGCTAGGGATCCCGAGGGCGCTAGTGGTGTCGACGATGGGGCGAGCCTGCTTACCGACGTCAAGAGGGCACCCCATGGCTGCCTCCATCGTCGCAGGCGATGGAGGAGGGGAGCGATCCTATACTGCGCGTAAGATGGAGAGCTTTCCTTGGTGGTGATATGGAGAAGCACCTCATACCTGAGGCTGCCAATAGCGAGCACGGCGTACGGCTTTACTCGCTCTCGTTCGAAGATCTGTGGCGGTGGGTGGACGAGGCTGTTGCAGAATTGAAGCCGAGGGGGGTAAGGATCTCGTCTATCTGCGCTGTAGTTTACCCAGCGAAGCAGGCCAAACGCGAGCGTTCTATGGAGCGATTGCGGCGAGGAGAAAATATGAGCTGGGATAGCTTTCGGCGCCTGGTTGTATAGGTTGATAGCTATGCCAACGACACAGTTGTCAACAATCAATTCGTGCCAATCCGTAGCCTTTGGCTTGGCTTGGCTTGGTCGACGCGAGGCTGAGGATTGATTGGCTTGATTGAGGGGAGGATTTAGAGCGGATTGATTGGGGATGGATTGAGGGATTGAGGATTGGTAGATTAGGTTGCCTAAAAGGACATATGCTTGCTGTGTTTACTGCGGCGGCTCGTCCCAATCGTCCACCCTGTATTTGCTTGCCATTTCCTCGTCAGTATACGCTGCGGCTGCCTCCTCTGGTATCGTGAAGCCTCGCCGCGCCCACGATCGCACCAGTTGAAGTGCTGCAAGCAGCTTTGCTCCAATCTTGCGGCGACGAGGCTCGAGGAGATCATCCAGTTCGCTAAACAAGCGCTCGCACTCACAACTAGAGGCTGGTATGGTCAATATATCGATCGCGAGGCGGCTAAGGTAGGGGTATTTAGGAGCAAGATCTGTCCAATATCGTATAACGTTGCCGCTGTTGTGCTGCTCCTTCGTCCACTTTAGTTCGTACTTGCTCCATTGTTCGTATTCGTCTAGATGGAGCTCGCTGTTGCCCTTGTCGTGGCTCACGAGCGCGTCAATAGCGTCGTCGATATCGCCTGAGGTAGGCGGCTGATTGCGAGAAATTGGCGGAGCTGTTGGCTTGTACTGAGCCCAAAGCTGCCTAAAAGCAGCATTATTGATATCAAGCCAGCCAGCGTTATCAGCCCAGCTGTTGTTGCAGTAGTGCTTATAGTATGGATGGAGGCAGACAGCCGCGTAGTAGGCGGGTGAGTCATCAAGCTTAGAGTAATACTCATTGCCTTACGCCACGCGGCTCGAAGGTTGATCGCAAGGTGGTCTTCAGGAGCTTCAGCGTGGGCGTTGTAATCGACATGCTCGTACTGGTTGCAGCGGGTTTCAAGCTCGCGAAGTAAGAATTCGAATACTGGGATAACCTCGTATATAGCTCCAAACTTGCCTGATTTGCCGCGGCCTTCAAGGCGCTCAGAAGCGTACTTAAGAGGTCGCAGTAGGTCGATATACTCGGTGATTACCGCCCAGTCAGCCGTGGTGAGTCCAGTTGATCTCATCCATGCTGGCGCATCCGGTAGCTTGTTGTTCCGACCAAGGGCGATTGCGTCGGCTTGCGATATCGACCTGACATGGTAGTTGGCGTAGGAGTTATAGGCAGCTTGGAGGTGAGCGGCTCGCTCAAAGGCGCAATAGAACGAGTTCCAGCGGGTGACAACTGGCTTTACAGGCTCTAGTATTCGACGCCGATCTGTAGGTAGCTCGGCGTTGGCGAGCTTTTGGAAGTTACTAAAGAGATCGTACTGCTGCGGCGTTTTGATGTAATTGATAATAGCGATCAGTGTACCAAGCGGCCCATCCTTACGCCAATCCTGCAGAAACTTCTCCTCGTCGTCTAGGTTACTGCTAGCGTTATCGTACGCGTCTTTGTCCCTGCCAAAGATAATCATCTGGCCAACGAGGTTGAGAGTATGGGGGCCGCAGCGTAGGCGCCGGTGAGATGGGATAAAGTCAAAACTTCGAGCAAGCGCAGCGACGGCGGTGTCATTGTTGCTGGCGTTATCGAGTACAAAGTAGCCAAGCTTTGCCGGCGTGATACCGTAATTTGTGAGCGTCAAGGTAACGACTTCAGCAAGTCGCTCACCGGTGTGGGCGCCTACAAGCTGCGGTAGGTCGATAGGCAAGTCAACGACGTCTCCATCTACTGTAGCAAAGTGAGCTACGATACCCAAGAAGCCGCGCTTGCCGCCCTTTGTCGTCCATCCATCAAAGCTAATATGAATCTTACTACTAGCAGCCTCGATCGCTGCAACAACATGCGGTTGTAGGGCGCTGAACAATTTCATTACAAAAGCAGAAACACTGTTGTGACTTACCCATAAAGCCGCCGCCGCTGCTGGGTTAGCGAGCTCTATCATCTCTCGAAAAGACGGCGAGGTAAACTCGCGGAGTGGGTGGTTATTATCGACAAGCCACGTTACCGCTGCTAGTCGAAAGCGCTGTTGATCAAAGCTACCAAGCTCGTTGGCGACGTCCTGAGGTACATTAACACCAGCGACAACAATCTGCGCAATCGTCCGCCCGCCGCCTTGAAGTGGCTGCTTTACACCGTCCCTAATAAGGTTATGGCCGCGCTTCTTTAACCCAAGGTGCTTAGCAGCAGCAGAAGTTGCTACGCTAACGTCGTAAGCACCGGCGCCGCCGCTGTCAATAACCTTGTGCTGATGACAGTAACGGCATATAAACCAGATCTGCTTCGGATCTTTTAGTAGAGCGACGCGATAGCCATGTCGAAAGATCCAGCTTGGACTAGGTCCTGGTGTAGAACCTGGCTTGCAAAAGCGAGGCAGACGCTCCCAGGCAATGCCATCGAGATCTATAGCAAAGCTACCACCAAACAGGTCCTCTGTAGCCTCATCTGCCACCTCCGTTGTAGCTACCGTAGCGGCTTTGCTGCCATCAGCGGGCGGCGGGGAAATATCCTCTTCAAGCTGCGATTCGCGTAGCTCTGATTCAAACGTCGGCGGCTCTATGGCCTAGCTCGCTGCCAGGGCTTTACGCGGCGATAGGCGGAATGAAAGCGGCGGTTGCGAGCTATCTGCGACGATGGCTTGGCTAGCGGTGTCGCCTTTGGATCGTGATCGCTTTGAGGTACTTGGTGCTTCGAGGGCGACGGCAGCGGCGCGCTTAGAGGCTCGCGCGGGGGCCTTACGGACCGAGAGCGGCATAATAGGCAGAAAAAACACAAAAATTTGCTGCTGTATAGGCAATTGCGTGGGCTTGGATAGCTTCAAAATGTCGAAAGGGAGCGTTAGTTGATGCCAAGACAGAAATCGGATGGATGCGGCGGCTGCTTCGGTGCTGACTAAGCTAGCTGCAACACCAGAAATTTATCGCGAAACGGCCGCCCTGGCAAACTCAATATCCTCATTAAACTAAACTGTCAATCTGTCAATCCGTCAATCAATCCCAATCAATCCTTGCCCTACGGATTGGCTTAACGCCAAAATGACTAGTAGACGGATTGTCTTGCGGTGGAGTGAACAGTGCGCATGTGCGGAGAATTGAAGGATTGAACTGAGGTTGTATTGTGTATGTATGTATGTATGTATGTATGTATGTATGTATGTATTGTTTAACGTCCTATGAAAGCCTCCCAGGGGGCATGAAAGACGGGTAGCGCCCTGACTAGTGCTCAGGTGCTCCTATTCTTTGGGTGTTGGCAGCGTGTGCAGTCTGGTAGAGTAATTTCCGCCGGTTGAAAAGACTCTATCTAGGTTCTGGGCCGTGGGTGGCAGCCTTGTTTGCGCTCGAGAGCTGATGCTCTGTCGTGTGTGTCGTGGCCCTGCATGAAGCAGAGGCAGAGCCTTCTAAGGTGTAGAGGAGATGGGTATGAGGGCAAGGCAATGCCAGACCTTATCCTCCTCTCTCTCCAATTTCGGTGTAAGGCTATGCTGGCTGCCTTGTTTGCGTGTTGTATCAGATCGGGGACTCTGACAGTTGGTCTTTAGAGAGCTGCGGGCAGCTCTCGTCGTGGTAGGTGTTGAGAGCCGGTGCTCTGTCGGATCGTGCCATAGCTCTTCGCATGGAGAGCCTTTGTATTTAGGTCTGGCAGGTGCCCATATCTTGCAAGAACAAGGAGTGTCAAGATAGTCTCCTTGTCTTAGCTGTGGTTGTGGCCTTCGACCGAACGTGAAAATCTGAGTGGCGCACGGGCCATTTTGAAAAGATTTCAGCTCACCAGGGAGCTGAAAGACAAAAGAAGGCAGCGCGCCTGCCACAACGCCTGCAGCGGAGAGAAGATGCTGGGAAACAGATTTAAGAAGGCATTTGAGTCGTGTTTTGACGAAAAATCGATGGAAATCGACCTTTCGCTGACCTGGAAAAGTTGATGTTCGATGTGAGGTTGTATTGTGTGAGGCTACAAAGACTATATGTAGGTGGGTGACAGCAAACATTGCTAGTCCCAGATAGGCATAGCGCCCGTACCAAAGGTGAGTTGCGACTGCAGAACAGAGAAGGAGAGACCCCAAACCGTAACAGATTGGCTTGATTGAAGTACCAAGTCTCAATCAAGTCCAATCAATCCGTCAATCCGGATTGATTGTTGACAACTGTGCAAGATACAATACCGTGCTAAGGAACTAAACTAGTATAATCGAAATCTTCTGTAACTACGTGTCCTGAAACTCTACTCTCGGTACTACTGCTTCAACCGTGTCGTCACGTGGGTGGTGATTTTTGGGGGAGTTGGTATTTTCCACAAATCAAATGCATGGGTGGAGTGCTGCATAGGACATGAATATAGTCCAATGAACACCTGCCACGTCAGCTGCGATACCTAGCACTGTGGTGCAATACAACTCTGAACGCCTGGGGTCAGGGTATTAGGGTTGAGCAGCAGGACCCCGATCGCAACGGCGCTGATTTCGGGCTTTACGATCAAGGATTGATTTGGGTCTCTGCAATACCCGGCGATGAGTAACGAAGGTCGGATTCTAGCATTTAGGGTTAACTTGCTAGAGGCTCAAGAGAGGATCAAAGAGCTGACTTTGTTGAGAACTACAGCGTGGGCCTGATATTGTAGCATTCGCCTTGCTATCTCCTACAATTCTTGAAATATCGAGCGTACAAGTCAGAGAGGGCTCAATCAGTATCACGCCTAGCTTCTAGCGATTGCATATACTCTGACCGGATCCGTAATCGATAAGGTAAGATGCGGGGTCATGTTGCTTCCCGAATCGAAGATCTTGGCTGCCGCGGGGTAGACTAGTGTTCAAAGCGAGTGTGTACAAGTAGTTGCACGTCAGATGGCGTCTCTTAATCTTCGTACTTGTGGCAAAATGCATTCGACTTCCTCCCACTGATGCATGATCAATCGCTTTTGACAAGCCTAGGCTCGAACACCGTTGTCGTTCAGATCTCGTTTTCTCTCGTACCCTTCTTCATCATGATGATCTGAGGCGCAGATCCCACCCACTCTTGTAGCTATGACGACGTCATCACCCCTCCTGTTCCAGCCAGACCCCTTCCGATGGAGTCAAATGCCTTCTCTCCGAGACGGAAATATCCCAAGATTCCTGTTTCGAATCCACACACCAAACTGCTATGGACAAACATCTCTTTCCAGTGTCATCCCTGAGGCTTGTGAACAAAATGGGTTCAGAGCTACGCAAGATATTTTCACTTGGAATCGACAGGAGGCTGCCAAGATATTGAATGTTCATCTGCGATGGTGGAATTACGATGATCCTGTGGACTGCAACCTGGTCTGTTGGACTAGTTCCTTGCTGTTTGCTCTCCAGTACGGTCTGCACCGAGCGCGGCGTCGCAATCCGGATGGATACGAGCCTTCACAGATTGCCTTATTGATCATCGACACTCGAAATATGCCAAAGGCAGCCTTTGTTAAAGACCTAGAGATCATAAACGCTTTCTCGGGCTATTCCGATCCTTATGTTCAACGGAACTTGGCCTACTTACAGCAGCTGCGGCTTGGGCCAATGGGATATAATTTCGGCGACTACCTCAGTCAAGGATATCTCGATATAGAGGGCAAATGTTCCCAAGCGACTATGCAGGACATGATAGACAGTGGTTTGTTTCAACTCATGCCTGAGCTGGAGAGTAAAGATTCTTGGGATCAATGGGCAAACAGTGTCATCGAGCTCCGGAGGCCTTTCAACGAAACCGTCAACGTCAATCAGACAAAAAAGTCCGATGTCCGCAGAGCCATCGTTATCGCAGAAAGGTGTTTTCCTGGTCGATGGGCGCTTCCAGTCGCCACAATGCTTCTTGCGCTCAAGCCCTGCCTATACAAGGATCGCGTCATCCTAGATGCCTTTGCATCAATGTATTCTAGTGAGCTATATGCCTCTGCAAGCGTTACGGTAACAGAATGTACTGTATTGTTGCAGTGGAAGAGGTGCGACGCCTCTCGTTACGAGGTGTCAAGATTGATGCAAAACGGCTTCCTGAAGTCAAGCAGTTTGGGAGACTATTGAACGATATTCAGTGCCATCTATTGGGCGAGGATATCGATCTTCTGAAAGACCCTTTCGCAAAGCTGAGGTGAGTTACACTGCGCTGTTGTTGCATTAAGAGCTAAGTGCTGATACGACAATTCGTAGTCTAAATGGCTGAACAGTTGTGTGCAGCAAGTGCAGTGGAGTGAATAGCTGATCATATCATACCTACATTTTCGTTCAAACACACGGGCATCATGTCAGCAGTCGCAAGTCAGACACATGCACAAGAACCTAACCCTACTCATGTGACGGCAGCACGCTGCTAGCCCATTCACATCTATTCCCACTACACTCCAAACAATCTAGTATATGATGCTTTGTGAGTCGGCATGCGATTCAAACCAAATCAGCATAGCGCGACTGTACTTTACGGGTCGCAGTCCGATTTGTCCTGTTTTGGTATAATGCCATACATCTTTGCGAATCATACCTCGATACGCTTGTTAGTGCGACTCCAGGAAGTGAAGACGTATGTTGATCCTGCAGATCGCAGATCATCGCGGTCCCTGACAAGTATTGCTCGGTAAGGAATTCCTCGTCCCGAACCGAGCGACCCGCCGATAGGGTATGCAAGCTGGAGGTATCTCCCGGTGTCCATTGCGTCCACTATACTGCTGGCCATTGCGTTCATCGAGTGCTGGGGCGGCCAGTCATCATGCGTGGGCGACGCTCCAGTGCACTCCAAGTAAGCCTTCAGGTTATCGCTGATAGACTGATAACGGCGCTTGTTACATCTTCGCCGTTTGCTGAGAACCTCGAGAAGATTAATCAGTCGGTCTCTTTGGTAGTGATCAAGCCCATTTCGAAACAAATCTCCTTGATTTGAGCTTTTGGTCGCCACGCATGAGTATCGTATGGATCCCAGCTGGGGAAAGGTCGCGTACTGATAACCGACAGTGCTTGATCAAAGTCAATTCTCCATCAGGCAGAGGTGCACATATTCGTAGAGAATTCTCCTTGAGAAAGTCGAACACATTATGTTTCAGCTGGTCTGCTCCGCAGAAATTTGCAAGTAACTCGCCATTAACAATGCAGAGAGCTAATATGCTCAAGCTTAGACTCTTCATCTTAAACTCCTCTTCTGTCGTCGCAAGTCGAACATCGTAAGCACAGACATTCGCAACGATTGGTAAAAGATCGGTGCGGTACTTTGATTTGCGTCCATCGAGGCCCTCGAGAGTCCTGATTGTCATCGACTCCTCAGCGTTGATTGCCCTGGCGTACTGGTATTTGTAAAGAATGTTGTACTTTGCTATCTTCTCCAAAACTTCTGTGGACTGTTTAACGACTCCGGGGTCCTTTCTCATAGCGTTGCAGCAAGCTAAGCAGAACAGCGTAGCATACGTTTTGAGTTCGTCTGACCTGACTATGTAACTTACCGAGGTGGGTCGCGTACCGTAATGCCCGCAGTCGCGTAATGCCCATCCCAACAACACCACGGCAACGTCAAAAACGAGGCTGCGCAGCCACGTATAATAGTTACTATCACGAGATTTTTTGGAGTAGTGATCTATGGACGTAGCTCTACAACTTTGGCTATCTATATTTGGCCGGAATATTGACGGCCCGGCCGCGGCGGGTGGATGTTGATGGGGGAGCTGGTGCTGCCACTGTAGCAGCACTACCCCCAGCAGCACCACCTACACGCTGTTTTTTTGCCTAAGGCTTACAGGGCTGCGATTGTAAGGCTTTGCGCTTACCAGATTGGGACTGTTGTATAGATTTTTGGGCGTCGCGTTGTTGCTTTTGGCGCGCGCGTTCAGCAGCCTTTACAGCCTTCTCCTCCTCACGCACCTTCTTGAGTCTTTCACGCTCAACCCGTCTAAGCCGAGCCTGCTCCTCCCGAAGGAGCTTAGCCTGAGCCTGTATATCCTTCGTCCGAAGTCGCTCTAGCCTCTCATCCTCTGCCTCCCGCTCCATCTGCACCCGTCTATCGCTCGCGTGACGTATCGTCCGAGGTGATAGGAGTTCAGCCCTCCAATGAGCGTCCCTATTCATCTGAAGATCTAGAGCACTGATAGGGGTCTTATAGTCCCTCTGCTTTCGTCCTAACGCGTACCTGAGGCCGTTGTTCTCATATTCAACTATAGCTTGTTGAGCTTGTAGTGAAAGGATCGTGTTGGTAACTACATGAGCCTCATAGCTATTTGGCTCAATCTGATTGGCCATAAGCGAGCCAATGTACGTCGATTGACTGTATCAATTATAGTAGGGTACTCAGGAGGCTCTGGTGTTGTTGTACGGAACTTTTTGAGTACTTGCTCGGCATCTAATGGGACGATACCAGTGGTTGAAAATGAGCTCTGTACGTTGGTGACGGTGAAGGAGGCATCCCAGGCATCCTTGAATAGGTGGTAGAAGTCCCCCTTCTTAAGGGTAAGCAGCCCCTGTGTCTTCTCCACGTATTCTTCTAAGGCTTGGCCATACGCCTTGCTAAGGGGGGAGAAGAGGCCTACATCTAGCGGCTGCAACGTATGGGTACTATGGGGCGGTAGTAACAGGGGTAAGACCCTCCGTGGCCGGCAATAGTCCATAAACTCCTGTGTTTGATGGGATGAGTGGCCGTCTAGGAGGAGTATACGGTGACGTAGAGGGGACTTCTCCTTAGTATACCGGTCAAACACGTCCCTTAGCCAAGCTACCCCCATCTTATCGTTGCTCCATCCCGTCTCAGTAGTGCCGATCATCACCTGATCGTCCTCGTACTCAAGATCCTTCGTCCAGCGCTCTTGAATGTTGCCAGAAGGGGACGCGTATAGTATAGTTGGTGGCACAACCCTCCCATCAGCACATACAGCTGCTATCACCGTCAACCACTCACGTGATCCATCCTGTATGGGTTGACGACGGCCCCCTCGCTCCCATGAGTCCCGGCTAAAGACTCTGTAGGTACCTTCACCCCTACCAAGATGGAATCCCTTCTCATCCATATTGTATACGTCACCTGGCCTAACGTGATATTTATGGAAGATTTTGACCAGATCTTGAAACCACGTCTCGTACTTGTATAGAGAATCTGCCCTGTGGCGGAGACGGTCCTTCCCCTTGCCGTGGTGCGATTTCAGCTCATCTTTGTGACGACGGAGGAAGCGCGTCACCCAACTTTCTGAGGCAGGCTTCCCAGAGATTGCCTTACAGAAATTGCGTAATACACGCTTAGAGGGTAGTAATCCTTCATCAGTTAATCGTCTGATATAGCTTATAAGGTCTAACTTTTGTTGTGGGGTGAGGTGTTGTTGATTGAGTGATTTGGTGGCATACGAGTCACATTGGCCCTTGTGCCTCCGGGCCAGCGTCCTCCGGTCTACGTTGAACTGGGCAGCGACCTTGGTGTACGAAGTTTGTGCTCCTGATGGCTGCGATTCCAAAAATTCAATCGCTGCATCGATTGCATGCGTATTGCGTGAGATATTGCGTGTTGAAGTCATAGCTGTTATGGTGTTGTGGTGTTGGGGCGGGGCATTACGCGACTGCGGGCATTACGCGACCCACCTCGGTACCGAGGTGGGACGCCTGATGCTCGGGGACACGTGAAGCTCACCCCGCCACAACAACAACATTTTTCCTGTATCTTCAACACGCGACATCTCACCCAATATGGATCTAATCAATGCAGCGATTAAATTTCTAGAATTGCAGCTATTAAATGCACAATCCTCGTATACGAAAGTCGCTGCGCAGTTCGGTGTATTACGACACACGCTCGCTCGCTAACACTAACGTACCTCACGGGTTCGTGGAACACACGGGTTCGTGGAACACTTTTGCCAAGCCCCCACCAAAACCATGACTCTACACGACAGTATAGCACTGTGCAGAACTGTAATTAGAAATTGTAATAGACTATTCTACTCAAAATCTACTGCTGCGTCTTGCTTGCATGTGCGCGAGTTGTGTCCTGCCTCGCCGCAGCGTCTACAGCGTCTTTGAGACGGTTCGCCTACCTCAACGCGCGCCCTCTTCTTTGCCTTCTTCCCATCACTACGCGCCCCAAACTCCTTTAGAGCAGTTAGACGAGCCCCATCCTTAACTATCAAGGTCCCTTCTGCCTGAACCCGCTTTCTTTTATGCGATCTACGTTGCGTAGCAGCCTTATTTGCTGCTCGAAGCTCTGCGATCTCCTTTTGCGCCAACACTAGCTTGTGCGCAATAATCGCTGCCCCCTTTGAGACCTTCTCAAAAGCCTCTACCGTAGACGTTGGTGAGCTATCTAGATGCCTCTGAATCCTCGCCTTCACGAGCGTCGATTGCGACCCTAATTGAAGGGTATTTCTTGGGGTTTGCGACTGCCAGGGCTCGTTGATAGGCGGTGGTGGCGATGGAGTACGCAACTGAACGTCAAGGGCTGTTATAACCCGTTCTGGGTCAAATGGGACTAATCCAGTGCCTCGAAACCCTCCTTAGATATTACTAGGAGTAATTGCCGCATTAAAGGCGCGCTTGAAGCATGGTAGGAACTCAAGTTTTGTGATGTGAGTGATCCGGTTGCGCATGAGATCTTCGGCTTGGCGCCCGTACGCCTTCTTCAAAGGCGCAAAACAACCCACATCAAGAGGCTGCAGGAGGTGCGATGAGTGTGGAGGCATGCAGATAGTAATAATCTTGTTCTCCTTGCAGTATTGCTGGAATGCGAGCGAGTCGTGGCTCTCATGGCCGTCAATTGCGAGCAGTCGGTGGCTACCAACTACCCTCTTCTTTGTGTACTCGTCAAAGTGCTTCAACCACTGCAGCCCAAGCTTATTCGTTGTCCAGCCGTTCTCTGAGACTGCAATAACCCAATCCTGGGGTATAGTATCCTCCTTGTACCAGGCGGAGAGGTGATAGCGGCCCTTAAAGATGATAAAGGGTGGAATAGCCCACCCTGTTGCATTAACGCCCTGAATGACTGTTGTCCACTCCCTGTTGCCCTGTTGCACCGTCTTTGGCCGTCCTCGACGCTCAGAAGCTGTAACAACTGCCCCAGTCGATATCTGGCCCATCATAAAGCCTGTCTCGTCAAAGTTGTACGTGTCTTTATCCAGGATGCCGTACTTGGCTTTAATGTTGGCTACTAGGCTAAACCAGCCCTGGATAACCTCTGAATTCTCGCAGAGGGCTCTCTTGTAATCGTACTTGCGATTGAACTTTATTGTAAGCTCAGAGCGGCGCTTAACGAACGTACTGGGCCAGTTTAAGCCAATATGGCCCATATTGCGCTCTGCGCGCAAGGAATTGGCCATATCAGCCACAGCTGCGAGCCTAGGGGGAAATCCTCGCGCGACTAGCTCAAGTATATGCTTAACAAGCACATCCTCCTCAATCTTAGTTAGATTCTTTGATTTAGGCCAGTAATCTGCTTGTGGGGTCTGTCCTGCGCGTCGGCGGCTTAGTGTTGATAGAGTGACGTTATAGATAGCTGCAGCGCGTCGCAAGGAGAGTGTCGCGTCTTGTTTAAGAGCTTGAAGGGCAGTCTGTATCTGACGTTCATTAGAAGAGTCTATCTGGCGTTGTTGTTGAGGCATCACGTAGATAGGTAGAGTTTGGTAGGGGCTTGGCAAAAGTGTTCCACGAACCCGTGTGTTCCACGAACCCGTGAGGTACGTTAAGGCAAATGTGTCTTACATGCCACTAAATCACTTAACTAGCAATTACTTAGTTAACAACAGGAGTTAGATCTCGTAAACTACATTAGACAATTAACAGAGGAGGGCTTGCTACCTTCTAGGCGTATGCTACAAAATTTCTGCACATCTATTGCTAAGAAGCCTGCCTTCTTACGTTAGGTGTCGCGCTTCCTTCAGCGTTACAAAGATAAGCTGAAATTACATTACAGCAAGGAGAAGAACTATCACGGGACGGGATAGTAGGGTCAAGGTAAGAACATAGTTGTAGTGTAAAGGTCTATGTACAAGAGCGCGGGGAGGATATGTACCGTGGGGTAGCAGGCGCTAGGCCAAGATAGGGATAGGGGCACGTGACCTACAGAGCGCCGAGTTAGTGCTATAATAGTACCCCCCTTCTAAACGACTATTGGTCTCTAATAGTCCTAGAAAAGAAAAAATAAAGTCTATACTTGTCAGATAATAGGGGTTCTGATGAAGATGATAATAATTAGGGTTCAACGTGTGTATTGTCTGTGTGTTGCAGTCTTGCGAGGGATGAGGCGAAAGGTCTGCCCTGTCCTAGTCCTTCTTGGGACTAGGGGGTCTATGGAACGTGCTATCTTCAACTCCGCTCCCTTCTACCAAATACTACCTCATATCTGACACACCCCTTCAGCTCGAGCCTCGCTCTGAGCTGGACAACTTCGCTCATACGACTCCAGATTCTTTCTGTGCCGCTGCGGTAGTGTATTTCAATGTTGCGGCATTATGGTACGGTACCTGCAACCTCCATGCTCTCCATTCGATGGAGTAGCTCTTCCATTTGTCCTTCTTCAACAATAATCTTATCTCTAATATCTACTAGCGCGACGTGTTTAAGGAACTGTTGCATCTTGTTGGTAGGTAAGGGCTTTGTAAAACCGTCAGCGATCATGTCGTTGGTGGGTGTGTAAATAACCCTGATCTTCTTGCGCTCCGCTTCCTGTCGTAGCCAGTGGTTGTGGATATCGACGTGTCGGAGCTTAGTCTTCAGCTGGGAGGTATTCTCATTAACCAGTCGGATTGTCTGCTTATTGTCGCACTGTATCGTAATTGTCGGGTCCTCAAGCTTAATACCCAGCTCGGTCTGCAGTCGTACGAGAAACTGTGCCTCCTTCGCTGCTTGTGCTAGAGAGAGTAGTTCCGCTTCGGTTGTCGACGTCGTGACTGTGTCTTGTTTGTTTGCTCGCCAGGCGATTGCTCCTCCAAATAGCTTTAGGATAAAGCCTTGGAACTCTTCCGGTCTACTGTGTTATCTGCAAATGATGCATCGCTGGCTACTACAAGGTCGTCGTTTCCGCCAAATTGTAGGCCAAGGGTGCGAGTGAGGTGTAGGTAGAGGAGGACGCGATCGGCGGCTCGGTGATGCTCTGCGCTCGGGTTTGTAAGGAATCGTGCAAGTCGGGAGGTGGCAAAGGCGACGTCCGGACGCGTATTCACTGCCACAAACAGGAGTGATCCGATCTTTCGTTGGTATAGGTTGATTTCGGCGGCTGTCGCGAGGTCTGTCCTTGGTAACAGCTCGGCTCGTGACATCGGGGTGTCATGTCGTATCGTACGATCAGTAACAAGCCTGGTGATCTTATCGATGTATGCTGCTTGGGAGAGCCAAATCTTCTGGGCCTCATAGTCTCTGATGACCTCTAATCCCAAGAACCACTTGAGGGGTTCTCCTCCGGTAAGGGTGTACTTCTTCCGCAGCCCTTCTACGGCCTTGTCTGCTGCTTCCCTCTTATCTGGGTGATTGCCGAGAATGATATCATCAACGTAGAAGAAGATGAAGACTCCGTCGCGGATCATGCAGCATGGCTCGTGTGGCACTGTAAGGAAACCCATACTCGTGAGGTACTCGGTAATGTCTTTCTGCCATAATAGGGGAGAGATTCGGAGGCCGTACAGCGCTTTGTCTAGCTGGAGTATCGTGCCTTGTCGTGTGTATCCTCTAGGCATGCGCATGTAAACCAGTCGGTCAATCGGCGCGTGTACGAAGGCGTTTGCTACGTCGAATTGCCTGAGCTCTAGGCTGAACCGAGCGGCAATAGCCATGAGCATTCGAAACGATCTTCCAGTGAGTGTGGCGGCGTAGGTCTCTTGGGCGGTAACATTGTTCTGCTGGTCGCCTCTGACCACAAGCCTGGCCTTATACTTCTTAAGTCGAGACTGCTCGTCCAGCTTGTAGGTGTATACCCACATCGAGTCTAGTATCTGGATCCCTTCTCTTCGTGCTCGAAAGCTCGGTACCTCCGTCCATGACTCAGTCTTCTTGTGGCTCTCAGGTGCTCTTCCTCGGCCTCCTTAAAGCTGTTGTAGAACGGATGGTCTGGCTTGAGACTGTTTGGTGAGGGTGGAGGTGGCAGCTCGCTAAGATGAGGTCGATATCCCTTCATCATCTTGCGCATCAGGCTGGCATCGTCTACTCGCACTCCTTCAATGCTCTGGACGTTTCCCGCCAGTAGGCCGGCTATAAAAGCTGCGGCCCAAGGCTCAGCAACGTGTGCTGGGTGTGCTTGAACGTTTCTCGCTGTCGGATCGGCTTTATAGGCTGCAATCCTAGGCTCAGCAACGGTGGCTGGATGTACTTGAACGTTTCTCGCTGTCGGATCGGCTTTATAGGCTGCAATCCTAGGCTCAGCAACGGTGGCTGGATGTACTTGAACGTTTCTCGCTGTCGGATCGGCTTTATAGGCTGCAATCCTAGGCTCAGCAACGGTGGCTGGACTCAGTGCGTTGAGTGGAGATCGGAGTCTGTCCCTTTCGCTCAGGAGAGACACTCGGTGATCAACCGGCTTAGCTCTATCCATATTGCGTAGGAGGTCCATTCCCAGCGGCTGTGTTCTTCGGGAGTGAGGTAGGACTGGATCTTGTCCCTCATCACTACTCCCGGCAGCGACTGGAGGCAACTGCTCGTATCCAACTGAACTCATCCACTGCGCGATAAACGCTGCAGGTGGGGTACTCGGTGGCGTAGGATATGGTATTCTTTTCCTTCCTGCCTCATCGTATTGGGGTTGATCTTGTAGTGCTTCGCGGGAGTCGCTCACAGTCTCGTCCTCGTAGAACGTGTTCGTTTCACAGTTCTGGTCTTGAGGCGAGGGAGGTAACTCTACCGTCCGTATCCACGATTCGATTTCTTCGAGAGTGCTGTGCATAAGATTATCCATAATCTGCTTCTCACTTCCATCGAAGATTGTATACTCATCAAAAGCAACGTCACGGGTACTGATGACTTTCCCCATTGACGGTACCCACACTCTGAAAATGTTGGATGATCGATATCCAACGAGGTATCCAATCCAGGCCTTCGGGTCAAGTCTTTGCAAACGTCCCTTATGCCTCTTCGTGTCATCCGTCATCGCGAAGGCCTTGCAGCCGTAAGTGCGTAGATGGGATTGATTTGGTTTACGAGGTGACGTGACGACTCCGATTTGATAGGCAACTCTGGTGAAGAACTCTTCGTATGGTGATCTCCAGCGATTTGAGTATCGGGGCGTTCGGTTGTACAGGTACACGGCGGATCGCACGACTTCTGGCCAGAGCTCCCACGGTAGGTTGGCGTCAAGGCGCATTGCTCGCGATTTCTCCTTTATCACACCCCTGAGCGTTCTGCTCCCCCATTCTGGGCTTGGGTATCTGGTGCAGAAGGCTCGACGGTAATGCCCTGATCGTCCTTCCATCGTTGTGCTTCTGCCGATCGGAACGTCTCGTTGTCAGTCTCGATGACTGCTACCGTGATACTGAATTGCGTCTTCATGAAGGTAACAAATGTTCGGAGGGCTCGGATGATAGAGGGGGCGCTGTGGTTCTTGAGGTAGAAATCCCAAAGGTAACCAGTCGCTCTGCACCCGATCAGCATTTGTGTCTTCTCCTTCGTATTACTTCCGTCTTCATAGTCATGAAAGTCGATGGCTACTCGCTCCCCAGGTCCTTCGTGGATTTCTCTGGGTGCTCTTCTTATTACTCTCTTTGACTTTGATCTTCCACACGCGTCACATTCGACGGTGGGTACGCCAACGATCTTCACCCCTTCAGAGTGATGCACGAGATGTTCAAGTGCCTGAGGTCCTGGGTGACCCATTCGTTTGTGCCATATCACCGCTTTGGCTCGTTGTCTTGGGTGCCGGGTGCGTGCAGTGGTTGCAAAGCTACCCTGTGGTTGTTTCACATCGTTGTATTCGATAACCCATTGTCCGTATCGTTCTTGGAGTGTAGCAATTGCGGCGTCGTTGCGGCTGCGCAGTACTGTTGGGTTTGACTTGGTATCCCACCACAGACCTTGTTGGCGGAGTATCCTAAAAGAGACGAGGTTGCAGTGCAGGTCAGGGCAGTAGGCCACGTCGTACAGGTGCAGCAGTCGTGTGGTACAATCTCCTTGCACTCTGATGACGACAGTACCGTATGCCTTGATCCATACTCGTGTATTTCCTGCCCATAGGAAGTCTCCTTGTCCAGGTTCTCGGGTGTTCGTGAATCGTTCGATATCGTTTCCTACGTGGCACGTGGTGCCCGAGTCGAGGATAAAAGATCGTTCGAGTGGATACCTAGAGTTCTTGGTCATAAAGGATGAGGCAATAATCACTAAGTTGATCGCTCCAATCTCTCTGCCATACAGTCACTCTTCGGATGTAGGCTCGATAGTGAGTGTAGCTGATCGTGACTTCTTGATCACAGGTGTCCTTGATCGAGGTCGCTTGCTGGAGCGTACGTCGTCTTCCAGGTCAGGCGTACTGCTGATCCTGTCCTTCACCATCTTGGTGATGTGGTCTCGTGGTTGCCAACCCTCTGGAGCAGTGTCTGGGAATGCATACCAGCATTTGCTGAGGGTATGGAAGCCATCGCACGCCTTGCACTTCTGCGATAAGGTTGATCCTCCACGGTAGGCATGTTGGCGCTTCTGCGTGTTGCGTCCTCTTCCTCTCTTCTTCTCATTGTCTGGCTCTTCGTTATCCAGTGTCGGTCCTCCTGCGGCAAAGGCCGCCTTGTTCGATCGGCTCTTCGATGGATGCATAAGTTGGGCGTTCTGTCTAAACTGAAGGAACATCTCCGTGGCGGTAATAGTAGGATCGCGGAGGCCATGTACGATAAAGGATGTCGTCCAGGTAGAGAAGTGTTTCGATACTGATGATACGAAGTCCTTCTTGATGAACTGGTCGTTTAGGCACTCTGGCACTCCGGTGGCTCTGCCTTCGGTAACGGCGTGATCGACTTCAGTAAGCCAGGTGTCCCATTGGGTAACTGCTCTCATTGGCATTATTGCTTCGTGGTATCTTGTTCGTGCTTTGTCAAGCTCGTCTTCTGCTCGCACACCGACGGTGGCGGCAAGCTTAGTAATCCAGTCTCGGTACGGCTGGGAGGGCTTGCAGCAATTGGTGAACAAGTGTGCGGACACAGTAGTTCTAATAAAATCGGTAACCTGGGCGAGGTGGTTTCTCTCTCGCTGGTACTTAGTGTCTTCTATCTTGTACGCCTCCAACCTTCCTTTGTAGTCTTCTACGTCCTCTTTGTATGACGCCTTGCCAGTGTTTGATAGGTCGGAAACACGGGTAGGGACAAAAGGAGGCGTTGTCGCAGACAGTGGGTGTTCCGATTGATATTGGGTTGTGTACGCGTTGATCGCGGCGGTCGAGGGCTGGTAAGCGTCGACTTCTGGACGCGTAACGGCGCGTGGCTCGATAAGTGGCTGGGACATCTGTTTTGTGTTGAAAAGGTGCCAGACGCTTAGAGGTACGCATTTGTTTTCGAGTTGCGCAATCCATTTGATCTATTGTGTGTGATCGGTGAGGACTACAGTCTGATCGCGGTTGTAGATAGTCGTCATTTTACTGTTGTCGTCGCGTTCGTGCGACAGCGTGATTTCGCTTGTTTTAGTAGGTATTTTTGTTGGTAGTGCTCTAATAGTAAAGGCACTGAGACTCTTAATTGTCAGATAATAGGGGTTCTGATGAAGATGATAATAATTAGGGTTCAACGTGTGTATTGTCTGTGTGTTGCAGTCTTGCGAGGGATGAGGCGAAAGGTCTGCCCTGTCCTAGTCCTTCTTGGGACTAGGGGGTCTATGGAACGTGCTATCTTCAACTCCGCTCCCTTCTACCAAATACTACCTCATATCTGACAATACTACGTATATGCTTAGGGACCTTTACCTATTATAGTAGTCTAGGCTTATTTAGGTTTACAGCGTAGTATTAGAGTAAGACCTTATCTTAGCCCTTAAGATCTTTAGCTAGCTACTAGCTTACTAGGTAGTACTTCTATTTAATTAGGTATTATAGGCTACCTTTTTTACGGCTATTAAGAATTGCGTTAAATAGCTAGCGTTCTTTAACTTCTTATATCTTGTTATTACATAGTAGGATCTATCCTCTTAGGTTACGAGATTTGGCTTTATTAATTACGTCTTATCTAGGTAGGCCGCAGGCGTTAGTATATAGTCGTAGAAGCGAATAGTAGAAGATAGAGAAGATTTTTATAGTGCTAGGTAGTTTAACTAGGTATACTTAGGGGTATACTTTTAGGATCTTAAAGAGACTAGCTGTAAGGGGCTACGCTCGGGGAGCTATTGCACAGGTATACTGGAGTTGTATTCGATGAAGAAGAGAGCTATGGGCTATCCCGCTCGAAGGTCACTCAGAGTGCGCGTCTGTGCGCAGCTCGGGTTATCCTTTGACCGCTAGTTAGGGGTATGGCCCTAGCGTGCGTCTACGCACGTGACCGAGATCCCATCGAGGATTTACCTACTGGGCTC
Organism: Pyrenophora teres f. maculata; assembly: GCA_014334815.1. Taxonomy (NCBI): domain Eukaryota; kingdom Fungi; phylum Ascomycota; class Dothideomycetes; order Pleosporales; family Pleosporaceae; genus Pyrenophora; species Pyrenophora teres. The sequence continues at coordinate 56,607 of CP060576.1, read as the reverse complement.
TAGCCCATCACAATACCCCCCTTCTCCCTCCCCTTCTTAGGGGTTATCCCGGCGAAACCCTTCTGGTAAGCGCCCCTCCTCGCTCCGAACGTCCTTCGTATAGGCCTCCCATCGATCTAGAGCTTCTGTTTCCTCTAGCAATTCTGCTGGCTGGAGATCTGTTAGAGCGTATCCAGCCCATTTCACCTCGTAGTAAAGGCGCCAACCACGACCTCGGCGTTCCCATTTCTCACTCATAATCTCCTCTACAACCCACTCGTTCTCGTCACCTACTTGTAACGGCAACGGCTGATAGTCGTCTTGTACCTGGCTAGGTAGAGGATCTGAGTTGGCAAGGCGTAGTCTGTCAACGTGAAAGACTGGGTGGTGTCCCGGAGGGGTATCCAGCTTAACTGAGTGGCTATTGATCACTTGGACTACTGTATACTTAGCACTCTTCCAGTCAAGCTTCCGTGACTGTCGTCCTGTCCTGTATTGTTTGTCGAGCCGCAACCAGACTTTGTCACCGACCTGGTACCTCTTTGCTTCTTTGCGGTGCCTATTTGCCTGCCTTTCTTGTTCTGTTTGGGCTGTGGCCATGCTTGCTTGCGCTAGGTCGAATACGTCTCGGAACTTAGCTACGATAGCTTCTGCCTTCTTGCGGTCTGAACGTTCTTCGGTGGTGTACTTCTTCTGGTCGGCTCCTTGAGAGATTTCTAGTTGCAGCGGATCTACGTTATATCCATGTTGCAAGAAGAATGGCGCTACTCCTGTTGATGTTGCGTCCCTACCATTGATAGCTATTTGGGCCATTGGGCAGAGAGGTGCCCAGTCTGTTTGGGCCCAGCTGATGAACGCTCGGGTGTAGGCTTCCCACACGCTGTTCATCCTCTCGGTCGAGCCATCAGTTTGGGGGTGGAAGGATGTTGATAACCGTCGCCTAATCTTCAGGATCTCGCAGAGGCGCTCCCATAACACGCTCACGAACTGGCTACCTCTATCGGAAGTTATGGCATCTGGTAACCAGTGGTAGGCTACTACTTGTCTGAGGAACGCTCGGACAACTGTTTCCGTCTTGATGTCAGGTAATGGGATGAAGATTGATCCCTTGCTGAGCCTGTCAGTGACAACCATAAGAAAAGTCATGCCTTCGCTAGTTGGCAGTCCCTCAATAAAGTCCATTGAGATCTCCTTCCATATCCTGTCTGGTATTGGCAATGGTTTTAGGAGTCCTTGGGAGCCTTCTCTCCATGGTTTAGTTCTTCCGCATACGTCGCAGTTGCGCACGTAGCGTCTGATGCTACCTGTCATGCCTGGCCAGAAGAACTCTCGGGCGAGTATCTTGTAGGTAATCTCTCTCCCTGGGTGACCAGCTGAGAGAGAGTCGTGGACTCCACTGATTATTTTGGTGCGTAGACTCTCGTTGTCTGGCACCCATCTTCTACCTCTGTATAGTAACCCTCCTTGGTTACTAACTTCACACTCTGAGATCGAGCACTTTACGCCTAAGCTTGGGGGGAACCTTCGTTCTTGCCCTATCACTGCCTGCGTTGCTTCTTGGTACTGCCGATCGTTCTTCAGAGCCTCTAGCCATAGCTCCTCGAGCTCGTTTCTTTGGGCTAGGTCTTCTTGCTGCTCTGACTGCCCTTCAGTTGGACTAGGACTGTCTCCTGTTTGTCCTACTTGTTCTGACTGCTCTGTACCGCTCTTGTTGGCGGCGGCGTCTTGTTGATCTGGCTGTTCTTCGGTCAGGCTGGACAGCTTCCTGTTCGTCTTACACGAATCCTTGCCGACATAACCCAGCTCTTATCCGAGTCCTCTTCATCTTCGCTCGCTTCCTCGTAGCAGCGGGACGTCGGTTTCAGGATTTGGACAATACGCTTTTGCAAGCGTTCGTCTCCTGCGTCTTCTGGCAGGTCCTGTTCTCTTCTCGAGAGCGCGTCAGCTCTCACGTTTTGCTTCCCTGGCCGGTACAGTATCTCCATGTTGAATCGGCTCAATGACGCGGCCCAGCGGATTTGACGTTCGCTCAACATCTTTGGCTTCATAAAGTACTCTAGGTTCTTATGATCAGTAATCACCTTAAAGCTCTTCACTGAGCGGAGTTCGGCGTCCCATTCTTCCAGGCATCGTACTACAGCTAGTAGCTCCTTGTCGTGTATCTCGTAGTTGCATTCGTGAGCGTTATTCTTTCTTGAGAAGTACGCGCAAGGGCGTAGTATCCCTTCTTCGTCGTACTGGGATAGCACTCCTCCTGTTGCGTAGCCAGAAGAGTCACATTCCAGGACTGTGTCTCGCTCAGAGTCGAATGTCGCTAAGATAGGTTCCATTACAAAGATCTCCTTCAGCTTATCAAACGCGGCCTGCTCGTCTTTTCCCCAGGTAAAGCTCACATCGCCTGTTAGGCGGGTTAAGGGGGTAGCGATCTTTGCAAAGTCCCTAATGAACTTTCGGTAGAAGTTGGCAAACCCAAGAAATGATCGTACGCCTTTTACTGTCTTAGGTGCTTCCCACTCCTTAATAGCTTTAACCTTGTCTGGGTCCATAGAGATACCTTTCCCTGCGTCGATAATAAAACCTAAGTACTTGGTGGATTTCACTTCGAATTCGCATTTCTTGATATCCACATGGAGTCCTGCGCTCTGGAGCTTGCTGAGGACCTTTCGGACATGATCCTGGTGTTGCCGTAGGCTGCCATCGGTGTAGATCAATACGTCGTCGAGATATGCTGAACAGAACTCGTCTAAGTACTCCCTCAATGTCCAATTGATATACCGCTGGAAGGTACTCGGAGAGTTTGCCATACCAAATGGAGTAACTAACCACTCAAATAGACCAAAGCGTGTTCTAAAAGCTGTCTTCCATTCGTCACCTTCTGCGACACGAATCTTATGGAAGGCGGCAATTACGTCTAGCTTTGTAAACCACTTAGCCTTGCTTATATTGTTGAGTGTCTCTCGGATAAGTGGTAGGGGGTATCTATCCTTCCTTGTAATGGCGTTGAGCGCGCGGTAGTCGATGCATAATCGGAGTCCTCCTCCTGGCTTCTTCGCAAATAGAACTGGTGAAGAGGCTGGCGAGCTGCTCACGCGGATGAATCCTTTTTCCAGAAGGGCTGTGAGCTCCCTTCGGAGCACTAGTAACTCGCCCCTCGACATACTGTACAGCGGGCCCCACGGCGGCTGTGGCTGTTGACCGTCCTTTGACTCTAGCTCGATCTTGTGGTCTACTCCGGGACCTCGGTGTGGGGGAAGTTTCGACGCTTCCTTTGGGTTAAAGAGCTCAAAATAGCTCTGATACTGTTTCGGCAGTAGTGACTTTACATCTACTGCCTTCTTTGGTGCTAACGCCTTGTTGATGTCTGCAATAGAGGCGGCGAATATCTGCACTCTCTTCTTCGGGTCTTTGGATCTCCTTATAAGACCTATAAACGTGGATGCGCTCACCTGATGTGTAGCGCTCCGGGTTGCGATGCCTTCATCGCACCTCACTCGAATGCCTCTCGAGTGTATAAACAGGCTCCTTTTTGCTGGAGCAATTGAGACGTCCTGGTGGTCCATCCACCCTTTTCCAGGACAACTTCTTCATCCATGCTGTTGAGTACGTACGCATAGATAACCTCTCGGTGACCGTGCATATCAAACTCGAACCTGGAGACCTCGTCTATCTCCGATATCTTTCCATCGATCCCCTCTATCATCCGAGGAGTAATCGAGAAGCGCTCTAAACGGCTTCGGCGAGCGAATTCTCTACTAACCAACGCGTAGCACAAACACCCACTATCGATCAACGCGGTAGCGTTATAGACAGAGTTCACAATTAAGTGCGCTGTAAGGGGAGGGGTGTTCATGTGCTTCTGCTGAAATTGGTTCCATTCACTACTTGTCTGCCGATCCATCTTCTGAGGCTCCAGACTGAGACTCTGGTCTGGAGCTACTCTTTTCCCGAGTCGTCCGACTCGCCTTCATCTGTATCCTTTGGGGGATCTTTGCTGTCTGACGTGGTCTCGTGCCGCTCGGCTTACTTTGGTGCTCCTTGCCTTAGGACTCTTCCCACATACTTGGATATGTGTCCTTTCTCACCGCAGGCGTAGCACCTGATCTGATCGGCACTCGGCCTGCTGGCTCTAGTACTTGCCTTGCCAGCTTTCGTTGGCTCCCAGTCCATCTTCTCAGGTGGCGATGGTGTCCGAGTACTCTTCGGAGTTGACTGCTCTACTGGCGTATGTCCTTGTCGGGCTCGGGTTGTTAGACCTACCCGGTACAGGTTGTCGGACGTCCGGATAGCTTTGTTGATAAGCTGCTCGTACGACAGGTCCTCGTCTACTGTAGCGAGGGCTTCCTGTAGCTTTGCATGAAGGCCCTTCAGAAACATGCTCTTCTTTGCTGTCTCGCCAAAGTGTTCGCCTGACTGGATCTCAAGCCGGTTGAACTCCATGTGGTAGTCCCTAACTGATAGCTTGCCCTGCCTTAGGTTCGAGAGCCGATCAAAGGCCTTCGACTTCTGGTGCGGGTCGTCGTATTGCTGGTCCATGAAGTGCCATAAGTCGTCAATGCCGCTGTAGTCTTGGTATTTTTCGGCCCAGGGTAGTAGTACGTCTGCGGCCTTACCAGAACATCTACTCACTACGTACTCTATCTGAGCGACGCTCAGAGCTCCCTCATATTCGTGTCGAAGTTTCGCTTTTGCCTTATAGCGGAAGGCTAAGTATTTCGATCTATCCCCATCAAATGGTTCTGGATGGGGGAATTTACTCTTCGTAGGGACAGGCGTTGGCGCGTGGGAGGGAGGTGTGTTGGCACGCGCGGGCGTCCTGACCTGAGGAGTAGCCGAGAGGAGTTCAGCGGTGCGCTGTTTTTCTAAGGCTTCTAGCCGACTAGCCATCGGTCCTAGCAGGCCCATTATCTGGGTTATCATCTGGGACACGTTGTCCTGTTGGGCTTGTGATGGTTGGCCCATCATCGCTGCCGTAGGGTCCTGAGGGACTTTCGGTGGCTCCTGTGGTGATTCTCTGGCTTCCCCTGCTTCCTTCGTTCGTCTTGCGACCTCGTTTATCATCGGGGCTATAGCGGCTTCCTTCCACCCGTCATTCCTAAGCATCTGCACGATTTCCTGGTATATTTGGTCGTCAGGTACTCCGGCGAGGTACTTAGCTGAGGCGTATGCGGACAGCTCGTCGGCGTTGAGGTTAGGAAGGTTGTCTTCCATTCTGAATAGCAGAGGGCTTCTCGTGAGCTTCTGCGTCTGTGGCCTACTCCTCTGCGGTGAGGACTGGTAGGGCTTCCGATCGTTCTTCGATCGACTCGCACAGGTAATCTCCCTGTGGCCTACTCCTCTTCGGTGAGGAACTGGTAGGGCTTGTCTCTTGCTTGTTCTCTATAACAAGGCTTTTCCGAACGACTCTCGGTAGTCGTTATAAGTCGCGACTTTTGGAACCAATCCTCACGCTCACGATTTCCTCTCGGCCGTTCCTTTGGCTAAGTATCGTGGCCTATGCCTCTTCTGTAGAGGACCGATAGGACTTCTAACGACGCTTGCTCTACTATAGCAAGGGGTCGTTGCCTGTTCTTCAATTCTTTGAAGACTAACAGGGCTTCTACCGCTCTCGCTCACCTTCTTATGAAGTCTTTTGCGGGTAGCAGGACCTACACCTCAGTACTGTCGAGGTATCGGGTAGGGCTTTCCTGAACGATGTTCGGCGACACAGCTTGGAGTCCACCTAGCTGACCGATGTTCGTTCACTCTGGACGTCTCGCGAGGCCAGTAGCGCGTTTGACTGAGCGTCCTACGAGGCTGCAGTCCTAGGCTAGCTATCTTACGATGGCTTCTGCCTACTTGTTGTCTGAGGGCCTATCGTGCCTTCAAGCAACACCAATCCCGTGTAGCAGGTTACCCCACTCGCACGTTGAAGTAGCGGTCAAGAGGATCGACGCGCCACAAGTTAACAGAGTCTTGTAGCAAGGCTCTGTTGATTGGGATCGAATACAAAATGTAAGGGCTACGCTCGGGGAGCTATTGCACAGGTATACTGGAGTTGTATTCGATGAAGAGAGAGCTATGGGCTATCCCGCTCGAAGGTCACTCAGAGTGCGCGTCTGTGCGCAGCTCGGGTATCCTTTGACCGCTAGTTAGGGGTATGGCCCTAGCGTGCGTCTACGCACGTGACCGAGATCCCATCGAGGATTTACCTACTGGGCTCTAGCCCATCACACTAGCGACCTTATTATTACTTTTCTTTATAGGTTAGTTAGTCTTTATATGCCTAGTATCGACCTATACTTTTTATCTAATCTTATATACGGGCGTATCTTCGCGATAGACATTAGCGTAATATTCGTATTTATTAATAGACTACTAGGCTAAGGCCTTAAGTTACGTAATAATGCGCTTAAATCTATCCGCTACCGCGTTAGCGCGATAAAATTACTATTTCTATGCTATGCTTAGGTTTAGAGGTGCTAGCTTTAAGGGCTTAATACTAAGTTATAGGTTATATCTATAGTTTACGAAGAATAGAGAGACACTTATTGTAAGGGGCTACGCTCGGGGAGCTATTGCACAGGTATACTGGAGTTGTATTCGATGAAGAAGAGAGCTATGGGCTATCCCGCTCGAAGGTCACTCAGAGTGCGCGTCTGTGCGCAGCTCGGTTATCCTTTGACCGCTAGTTAGGGGTATGGCCCTAGCGTGCGTCTACGCACGTGACCGAGATCCCATCGAGGATTTACCTACTGGGCTCTAGCCCATCACAATACCCCCCTTCTCCCTCCCCTTCTTAGGGGTTATCCCGGCGAAACCCTTCTGGTAAGCGCCCCTCCTCGCTCCGAACGTCCTTCGTATAGGCCTCCCATCGATCTAGAGCTTCTGTTTCCTCTAGCAATTCTGCTGGCTGGAGATCTGTTAGAGCGTATCCAGCCCATTTCACCTCGTAGTAAAGGCGCCAACCACGACCTCGGCGTTCCCATTTCTCACTCATAATCTCCTCTACAACCCACTCGTTCTCGTCACCTACTTGTAACGGCAACGGCTGATAGTCGTCTTGTACCTGGCTAGGTAGAGGATCTGAGTTGGCAAGGCGTAGTCTGTCAACGTGAAAGACTGGGTGGTGTCCCGGAGGGGTATCCAGCTTAACTGAGTGGCTATTGATCACTTGGACTACTGTATACTTAGCACTCTTCCAGTCAAGCTTCCGTGACTGTCGTCCTGTCCTGTATTGTTTGTCGAGCCGCAACCAGACTTTGTCACCGACCTGGTACCTCTTTGCTTCTTTGCGGTGCCTATTTGCCTGCCTTTCTTGTTCTGTTTGGGCTGTGGCCATGCTTGCTTGCGCTAGGTCGAATACGTCTCGGAACTTAGCTACGATAGCTTCTGCCTTCTTGCGGTCTGAACGTTCTTCGGTGGTGTACTTCTTCTGGTCGGCTCCTTGAGAGATTTCTAGTTGCAGCGGATCTACGTTATATCCATGTTGCAAGAAGAATGGCGCTACTCCTGTTGATGTTGCGTCCCTACCATTGATAGCTATTTGGGCCATTGGCAGAGAGGTGCCCAGTCTGTTTGGGCCCAGCTGATGAACGCTCGGGTGTAGGCTTCCCACACGCTGTTCATCCTCTCGGTCGAGCCATCAGTTTGGGGGTGGAAGGATGTTGATAACCGTCGCCTAATCTTCAGGATCTCGCAGAGGCGCTCCCATAACACGCTCACGAACTGGCTACCTCTATCGGAAGTTATGGCATCTGGTAACCAGTGGTAGGCTACTACTTGTCTGAGGAACGCTCGGACAACTGTTTCCGTCTTGATGTCAGGTAATGGGATGAAGATTGATCCCTTGCTGAGCCTGTCAGTGACAACCATAAGAAAAGTCATGCCTTCGCTAGTTGGCAGTCCCTCAATAAAGTCCATTGAGATCTCCTTCCATATCCTGTCTGGTATTGGCAATGGTTTTAGGAGTCCTTGGGAGCCTTCTCTCCATGGTTTAGTTCTTCCGCATACGTCGCAGTTGCGCACGTAGCGTCTGATGCTACCTGTCATGCCTGGCCAGAAGAACTCTCGGGCGAGTATCTTGTAGGTAATCTCTCTCCCTGGGTGACCAGCTGAGAGAGAGTCGTGGACTCCACTGATTATTTTGGTGCGTAGACTCTCGTTGTCTGGCACCCATCTTCTACCTCTGTATAGTAACCCTCCTTGGTTACTAACTTCACACTCTGAGATCGAGCACTTTACGCCTAAGCTTGGGGGGAACCTTCGTTCTTGCCCTATCACTGCCTGCGTTGCTTCTTGGTACTGCCGATCGTTCTTCAGAGCCTCTAGCCATAGCTCCTCGAGCTCGTTTCTTTGGGCTAGGTCTTCTTGCTGCTCTGACTGCCCTTCAGTTGGACTAGGACTGTCTCCTGTTTGTCCTACTTGTTCTGACTGCTCTGTACCGCTCTTGTTGGCGGCGGCGTCTTGTTGATCTGGCTGTTCTTCGGTCAGGCTGGGACAGCTTCCTGTTCGTCTTACACGAATCCTTGCCGACATAACCCAGCTCTTATCCGAGTCCTCTTCATCTTCGCTCGCTTCCTCGTAGCAGCGGGACGTCGGTTTCAGGATTTGGACAATACGCTTTTGCAAGCGTTCGTCTCCTGCGTCTTCTGGCAGGTCCTGTTCTCTTCTCGAGAGCGCGTCAGCTCTCACGTTTTGCTTCCCTGGCCGGTACAGTATCTCCATGTTGAATCGGCTCAATGACGCGGCCCAGCGGATTTGACGTTCGCTCAACATCTTTGGCTTCATAAAGTACTCTAGGTTCTTATGATCAGTAATCACCTTAAAGCTCTTCACTGAGCGGAGTTCGGCGTCCCATTCTTCCAGGCATCGTACTACAGCTAGTAGCTCCTTGTCGTGTATCTCGTAGTTGCATTCGTGAGCGTTATTCTTTCTTGAGAAGTACGCGCAAGGGCGTAGTATCCCTTCTTCGTCGTACTGGGATAGCACTCCTCCTGTTGCGTAGCCAGAAGAGTCACATTCCAGGACTGTGTCTCGCTCAGAGTCGAATGTCGCTAAGATAGGTTCCATTACAAAGATCTCCTTCAGCTTATCAAACGCGGCCTGCTCGTCTTTTCCCCAGGTAAAGCTCACATCGCCTGTTAGGCGGGTTAAGGGGGTAGCGATCTTTGCAAAGTCCCTAATGAACTTTCGGTAGAAGTTGGCAAACCCAAGAAATGATCGTACGCCTTTTACTGTCTTAGGTGCTTCCCACTCCTTAATAGCTTTAACCTTGTCTGGGTCCATAGAGATACCTTTCCCTGCGTCGATAATAAAACCTAAGTACTTGGTGGATTTCACTTCGAATTCGCATTTCTTGATATCCACATGGAGTCCTGCGCTCTGGAGCTTGCTGAGGACCTTTCGGACATGATCCTGGTGTTGCCGTAGGCTGCCATCGGTGTAGATCAATACGTCGTCGAGATATGCTGAACAGAACTCGTCTAAGTACTCCCTCAATGTCCAATTGATATACCGCTGGAAGGTACTCGGAGAGTTTGCCATACCAAATGGAGTAACTAACCACTCAAATAGACCAAAGCGTGTTCTAAAAGCTGTCTTCCATTCGTCACCTTCTGCGACACGAATCTTATGGAAGGCGGCAATTACGTCTAGCTTTGTAAACCACTTAGCCTTGCTTATATTGTTGAGTGTCTCTCGGATAAGTGGTAGGGGGTATCTATCCTTCCTTGTAATGGCGTTGAGCGCGCGGTAGTCGATGCATAATCGGAGTCCTCCTCCTGGCTTCTTCGCAAATAGAACTGGTGAAGAGGCTGGCGAGCTGCTCACGCGGATGAATCCTTTTTCCAGAAGGGCTGTGAGCTCCCTTCGGAGCACTAGTAACTCGCCCCTCGACATACTGTACAGCGGGCCCCACGGCGGCTGTGGCTGTTGACCGTCCTTTGACTCTAGCTCGATCTTGTGGTCTACTCCGGGACCTCGGTGTGGGGGAAGTTTCGACGCTTCCTTTGGGTTAAAGAGCTCAAAATAGCTCTGATACTGTTTCGGCAGTAGTGACTTTACATCTACTGCCTTCTTTGGTGCTAACGCCTTGTTGATGTCTGCAATAGAGGCGGCGAATATCTGCACTCTCTTCTTCGGGTCTTTGGATCTCCTTATAAGACCTATAAACGTGGATGCGCTCACCTGATGTGTAGCGCTCCGGGTTGCGATGCCTTCATCGCACCTCACTCGAATGCCTCTCGAGTGTATAAACAGGCTCCTTTTTGCTGGAGCAATTGAGACGTCCTGGTGGTCCATCCACCCTTTTCCCAGGACAACTTCTTCATCCATGCTGTTGAGTACGTACGCATAGATAACCTCTCGGTGACCGTGCATATCAAACTCGAACCTGGAGACCTCGTCTATCTCCGATATCTTTCCATCGATCCCCTCTATCATCCGAGGAGTAATCGAGAAGCGCTCTAAACGGCTTCGGCGAGCGAATTCTCTACTAACCAACGCGTAGCACAAACACCCACTATCGATCAACGCGGTAGCGTTATAGACAGAGTTCACAATTAAGTGCGCTGTAAGGGGAGGGTGTTCATGTGCTTCTGCTGAAATTGGTTCCATTCACTACTTGTCTGCCGATCCATCTTCTGAGGCTCCAGACTGAGACTCTGGTCTGGAGCTACTCTTTTCCCGAGTCGTCCGACTCGCCTTCATCTGTATCCTTTGGGGGATCTTTGCTGTCTGACAGTGGCTCCCTTCGTGCCGCTCGGCTTACTTTGGTGCTCCTTGCCTTAGGACTCTTCCCACAATACTTGGATATGTGTCCTTTCTCACCGCAGGCGTAGCACCTGATCTGATCGGCACTCGGCCTGCTGCTCTAGTACTTGCCTTGCCAGCTTTCGTTGGCTCCCAGTCCATCTTCTCAGGTGGCGATGGTGTCCGAGTACTCTTCGGAGTTGACTGCTCTACTGGCGTATGTCCTTGTCGGGCTCGGTTGTTAGACCTACCCGGTACAGGTTGTCGGACGTCCGGATAGCTTTGTTGATAAGCTGCTCGTACGACAGGTCCTCGTCTACTGTAGCGAGGGCTTCCTGTAGCTTTGCATGAAGGCCCTTCAGAAACATGCTCTTCTTTGCTGTCTCGCCAAAGTGTTCGCCTGACTGGATCTCAAGCCGGTTGAACTCCATGTGGTAGTCCCTAACTGATAGCTTGCCCTGCCTTAGGTTCGAGAGCCGATCAAAGGCCTTCGACTTCTGGTGCGGGTCGTCGTATTGCTGGTCCATGAAGTGCCATAAGTCGTCAATGCCGCTGTAGTCTTGGTATTTTTCGGCCCAGGGTAGTAGTACGTCTGCGGCCTTACCAGAACATCTACTCACTACGTACTCTATCTGAGCGACGCTCAGAGCTCCCTCATATTCGTGTCGAAGTTTCGCTTTTGCCTTATAGCGGAAGGCTAAGTATTTCGATCTATCCCCATCAAATGGTTCTGGATGGGGAATTTACTCTTCGTAGGGACAGGCGTTGGCGCGTGGGAGGGAGGTGTGTTGGCACGCGCGGGCGTCCTGACCTGAGGAGTAGCCGAGAGGAGTTCAGCGGTGCGCTGTTTTTCTAAGGCTTCTAGCCGACTAGCCATCGGTCCTAGCAGGCCCATTATCTGGGTTATCATCTGGGACACGTTGTCCTGTTGGGCTTGTGATGGTTGGCCCATCATCGCTGCCGTAGGGTCCTGAGGGACTTTCGGTGGCTCCTGTGGTGATTCTCTGGCTTCCCCTGCTTCCTTCGTTCGTCTTGCGACCTCGTTTATCATCGGGGCTATAGCGGCTTCCTTCCACCCGTCATTCCTAAGCATCTGCACGATTTCCTGGTATATTTGGTCGTCAGGTACTCCGGCGAGGTACTTAGCTGAGGCGTATGCGGACAGCTCGTCGGCGTTGAGGTTAGGAAGGTTGTCTTCCATTCTGAATAGCAGAGGGCTTCTCGTGAGCTTCTGCGTCTGTGGCCTACTCCTCTGCGGTGAGGACTGGTAGGGCTTCCGATCGTTCTTCGATCGACTCGCACAGGTAATCTCCCTGTGGCCTACTCCTCTTCGGTGAGGAACTGGTAGGGCTTGTCTCTTGCTTGTTCTCTATAACAAGGCTTTTCCGAACGACTCTCGGTAGTCGTTATAAGTCGCGACTTTTGGAACCAATCCTCACGCTCACGATTTCCTCTCGGCCGTTCCTTTGGCTAAGTATCGTGGCCTATGCCTCTTCTGTAGAGGACCGATAGGACTTCTAACGACGCTTGCTCTACTATAGCAAGGGGTCGTTGCCTGTTCTTCAATTCTTTGAAGACTAACAGGGCTTCTACCGCTCTCGCTCACCTTCTTATGAAGTCTTTTGCGGGTAGCAGGACCTACACCTCAGTACTGTCGAGGTATCGGGTAGGGCTTTCCTGAACGATGTTCGGCGACACAGCTTGGAGTCCACCTAGCTGACCGATGTTCGTTCACTCTGGACGTCTCGCGAGGCCAGTAGCGCGTTTGACTGAGCGTCCTACGAGGCTGCAGTCCTAGGCTAGCTATCTTACGATGGCTTCTGCCTACTTGTTGTCTGAGGGCCTATCGTGCCTTCAAGCAACACCAATCCCGTGTAGCAGGTTACCCCACTCGCACGTTGAAGTAGCGGTCAAGAGGATCGACGCGCCACAAGTTAACAGAGTCTTGTAGCAAGGCTCTGTTGATTGGGATCGAATACAAAATGTAAGGGGCTACGCTCGGGGCTATTGCACAGGTATACTGGAGTTGTATTCGATGAAGAAGAGAGCTATGGGCTATCCCGCTCGAAGGTCACTCAGAGTGCGCGTCTGTGCGCAGCTCGGGTTATCCTTTGACCGCTAGTTAGGGGTATGGCCCTAGCGTGCGTCTACGCACGTGACCGAGATCCCATCGAGGATTTACCTACTGGGCTCTAGCCCATCACACTTATAGTCTCTAAGATAACGTTATTTATTATAAATTCTACTAGTAGGAGCTACTAAACCTAGTTATCTTAGTAGAAGTTTATAAACGCGCGTAGGTAGGCCTTAATACTACTATTAACGCGCTTTGTCGGGACATGCGCGTACAGCCAGCCCGGCGAGTTTTTCCGGGCCGGAAGCTTGGACCACTAGTTAGACCAAGCTTCCCGCTTAGCTCGCAACCGTATATATGGAGATCTCTCCATCCAGCTCTTGCTCACTACTAATCAAATATCACTCTACTCTGTTCGTTGCAACGACCGTGATATTCGACACCTTTGCCGTGTCAACACTGATCAGTGGTTAATAGAACCACAGATCGGCAAGACATCTGTGTACAGAGGGCCCATCAGCACTGCGTCTGTGTAGCCTAGGTGAAGAAGCGACTCTCGTACGACCTTGTATCGTATTGAGCAGTTCGAAGAACAGATCCGCCCACGAGCGTTCGTTTCGGCTGACGGAGTCTGAAAGAGATCCAGAACTAGGGATCTGCGTTGACTACGCACAAAACTGACAAAATCAACGGCGAACAACCCGCCACAATCAAACCCGCGACAAGCGACCCACAGGCAACCCCGCGATCCACAAGCATACCACCGGAACCATGCCTACAAGCATTACCACCCGGCAATGGTACCCAAAGGTGTACAAGGACGAGTATACCAATACACCACTCGACCTCGCAGACGATAACATCATCCCTGGTCATAAACACCATCACTATCGACTGGGTGATACAGGCCGAGGAGAACGGAGACTTTGATATCATGCTTATCCGAGACTTCCAAGAGGCATTCAGAGGATGGACTCTCAACCATTTTGAGGAAATAGACACGCGAGTCCGCACAGCAGTCAAGAACGTACTCCGCGACCGAGGTGTCTACATCGAGAAGAACAGCCGCAATACTATCGCACAACAGCTAGTTAATCTCCTTAGCCTTACACGCTCCCCGACTGGCCTATTGACGAGCTCAACATCATGCGACTCAATCCAGACTTCAAATGCCGCCAAATAGCAGAAGAGGCACAACACGCTAGAATAACCCGTCAAAGTAGTCACCAACCACTACCTCCTACCCGAAGATACACAAGAGACACACAACCCTCTGTCCCAGCAAACTCTAGTGTTACTACTACGCAACAGAAGGAGCAAGAGAAGAAGGTAGAGAACACTGTCGACGTTAGGCCCTCTACAACAAGAACAACAAGCTTGTATTGCAACTACCTATCAACAGAAATAAGCTGGAATCCTACCGCAACGCAAACGACCAACCGACAAAAGAAAAGTATCCAGATTAGATAAGCATATCTATGGGCAGAAGGATAACGTCGCTTGCGGACCTAACTACGTGCCTACTATTGGCACTACAGACAATACAATTGTGGATCAACCCTCTCTCCCTAAGGTCTCTATCGCCGCACATACAGACTTACGATCCTTGTACAACTTTCTCGTCAAACTTGGCACTACTAAGGAGAAACATCGCATGATAGACATCATGACATTGCGCGAGGCATACGGGCACAACGATCTTATGGATATCGGCTGGATCGATAGCAGGGACAACCTAGTAGATGCAACAACAAAGGCAAGATGGGTCGATCGTGACAAGACAGGCATTGGGACGATAAATAATCAATTGCAATACGAACAAGACAGGCACCAAGCCTACGAAAAGACAGGCACCGAACCTACAGACAAGACAGGCACCGAGCCTACGAGCGATGGCATCGAGCCTACAAACAAGACAGGCACCGAGCCTACGAGCGATGGCACCGACCCACGAGTGATTGTGGTGAGAACTGAGACGGACACACGCGCACACACAAGGGATGAATGGGTTGCATGTATTTGCGCTAGCCGGAATAGGAAACTAGATACTTTTCTAGGAGCAGATATTGTAGCAGATTCGGTACTTGGGAGCTGACTGTACGCCGTCACAAAAAGAAGAAAAGCCAGTGTCGGGACATGCGCGTACAGCCAGCCCGGCGAGTTTTTCCGGGCCGGAAGCTTGGACCACTAGTTAGACCAAGCTTCCCGCTTAGCTCGCAACCGTATATATGGAATCTCTCCATCCAGCTCTTGCTCACTACTAATCAAATATCACTCTACTCTGTTCGTTGCAACGACCGTGATATTCGACACCTTTGCCGTGTCAACACGCTTAGTCTAGCTATTAGTTTTAGAGTAGAAAGAAGACGAGTATTTTAATATAACGTCTAAGCGTTATAAGAGCTAGGTCTAGAACTCTAAGATAAACTACGTGCCTCTATTAAAGATAATATTATCTAGGTAACTATAAGATAGTATACCCTAAATAAATATATTAGCGAGCTTATTAGTATTAAGAGATACCTAGAATTAAGTATTATATCTTAGTAAGTCTATAGATAACTATAAGAGATGCTAGTAAATATAGCTATACTATATAGACTTAGGTAGCAGGGTATATAGTCTATAGAGACGTCTAACTACGTATAGTATAGTAGTAGTAAGGGTTATAGAAATTCTTAGAGAGCAAGTTATAATACCTTAGAGCGAATATATAGGTTATAGGCCTTAATATATTACTTAATATCCTAGGACATCCTAGGCCACTACTATATGCGAGTAATAAGATCGAGCGTTTTAACGCGGCTAGGTGTTAACACGGGGGGTTATACTGCTCTGTAATCCTGGTCCGCACTAAGGCAGGTGAGACTAACGTTGTTGAGCCCGCGTTGGCTTGTCTGGCGACACAATGGGGATAGTAGGTATTTAGTAATGACAATCCAATTCTATATAAGCGATAGAATAACTAAGTATCAATCTGGGTAAGAGAAGAACTTATAAGAGTTGACCACAACGAGTATATCAAGGGAATCCTCCACAACTATATACTCATTGCCTGATCTATTGCCATCCCGTACATCCCTTCGGATACATCCTTCCGTGGGATGGTTGGGATGGTTGCCATCCCAAATCCTCATGCCATCCCTTCCTTGGCGGGATGCCAGCTCTTGGCGGGATGGCAGTCACGTGATCTGCGCCCCGCGCCGATCATGACCTTCCATACTGTGCGACGGTTGGCCGTCAACCTCGCACCCTTTGACCAGAGGAGACATCTGGTGTTTGTTCGTAACACTATCTCCCCTCTTAGGGCTATCGTCTCGATACCCTGGAGTTTCGTTTTCCCGTGCCGCAATCTGTGACGTGGGTCGCATATAAGGCTTCAGTATGCCCGTCGTGTTATATGCTCTTATTCCTTCACGCCTTCCTAACTATGCCCAAGGTTCTATCGTCTCGTCGCAATCGCCTGCTGAATTCGACCGCGGAGCGTCGCGCTCGTGCTGATCGTGTAAAGGAGGAGGGTTTGAGATGACGTTTCGCTGTCAGCGTTGTGAAGAGAGGAACCTTCGTTGTTTCGTCGAGACGACCACTGGTCGTTGTGCTGGTTGCATTTCTGTGAAGGCGGAGTGTAGCCTTTTGTTTCTGAGAGGATGGGAGAGGTTCAGGCGGAGAAGCGCCAGAAAAAGTTAGAGATTGCTCGTGCGGAGGAGCGTCAAGCTCTTGCGGTAATGGAGACCGCGCGACTCCGTCGGGAGCTCCTAGAGGTTGAGGCGCGAGAGCATTCTTATGCTGATCGGGATCTTGCCATCCTGAATTTTCAGGATCGGGCGCAAGCACAGGCCGAGGGGACGCGACCCCTGGTACGGACCTTCCTTCGATCGAACCACCGTTATCCGAACCTTCGGCTGATCTGGGCTGGTTACAGGCTGAACTCGACCTTCTTGATTCTTCTTTTGATTGCTCCTTCCTCTTCGGGGATTTAATCCCTGCTGCTTTGGATGTTCTCGGTGGTACTCCTGTACCAGTTCCTTGCAGTTCGTGAGATTCTGTTCTAGTTCCCACGTATTATGGCTCTCTGGCCATCCTTGCCATTTAACCAAGTACTTCCACTGACGACCGTCTTTCCGCAGGTCCTTAATCTCTTCGACCTCGTACTCGTCGTCCTCGAGTTCGACGTCCGTCGCCAACTCGGCATCTGGTGGTGCTGGTTCTAGTAGTTTCTTGTGAAAGACAGGGTGGATGCGCATGCCTGGTGGCAACCGGAGTTTATAATTTACCGGGCCGATTGTCTCTAGGATTTCGAATGGTCCTACTCGGAGATTGTCTAATTTTCTGCATGGTCGTTTAGTTTTCAGGTTTTGTCTTGATAGGAAAACTTTATCCCCCTTCTTAAAGGTTGGTCCCTCAATCCTTTGCTTATTCGCACTCTTAGATGTCGTGAGGTTCCTCTGAGCGATGTTCTGGCTTAGTTGTTCATGTAATTCTCGCAAAAGGCGTGCTTTGTCGTCTGCTCCTACTGCAATACTTTCAATGTCCTTCGGATCTCGATGAGCGACCGGCTCATATCCATAGTTCGCATAGTGAGGTGACTGCCTTGTCGTTGC
The DNA here is from genome assembly GCA_014334815.1 of Pyrenophora teres f. maculata. Classification (NCBI taxonomy): domain Eukaryota; kingdom Fungi; phylum Ascomycota; class Dothideomycetes; order Pleosporales; family Pleosporaceae; genus Pyrenophora; species Pyrenophora teres. Next base: position 39,225 of record CP060576.1, on the reverse strand, counting down.
GGATTTTGTACTATTGTAGGCCAGTTGTGCTGTCGGCAGGAGTTCAACCCAGTTGTCCTGCAGCTTGTTGGCGTACATCCTTAAGTACTGTTCTAATGTCTGGTTTGTCCTCTCCGTCTGGCCATCTGTTTCCGGGTGAAAGCTTGTCGAAAGCTTCTTTTTTACACCTAACTTTGCCAGGAATGTGCTCCAGTATTTAGAAGTAAACAGTTTATCACGGTCAGTGATGAACTCTTTAGGTATCCCATGTTCCGAGATGAGTGCCTTCGTGACTTCGTAGGCGCACTCTTCTGCTGTTATCGATTCTTCGGTGGGTATAAACTTTGCCGCCTTAGTTAATCGATCCACGATTACTAGGATGGTGTCGCAAAGTCTTGCGGATCCTGGTTCTAACGATTGCGGGAGCTTCACTATAAAGTCTATCGTTACACTTGTCCATGGTCGTTGTGGTGGCGTCAAGGGCTGCAACAGCCATAGGGCTTATGTCTCTTGGGCTTGTTCTGATGACATGCCAAACAGTTGCCTAGGATATCCTGCACCTGCGTTCGCAAACGTGGTATTGCAAATTCCTTTGCCAGTCTCCTGACCATTTCTTCCACTCCTGCATGCCCGTACTCTAGGGACTTATGCAGTTCCATAATAAGGTCCTTCCTCATGTGTGGGGGTACATATGTCCGGTCCTTCTGGATCATATCTCGGTACTCCTTCTCGTTTCGTAGTAAGTCGTCGTGACTTGCACTACCCGGGTCTAGTTGCCAGCTGGCGGCCTTCTGCTGCCACTGCGTTTATAATGTCGTAACCCGTTGTCCTAGCTTAGCTACTCTAGCTAATTCCGGCTGGTTGTACTTCAGGCTGCCGTCGGGCATTGCTTAAGTACTGCGTCATGTGGTTCTTTATGACCTTCTTCTCGTAGGTCGGATCTTCGGCTTAGGGCGTCCGCAGCTCCATTAAGCGATCCGGCTCTATGAGTAATCTTGAAGTCGAACTGAGAGAGCATCTCGGCCCATCGACTTGTCTTCTGTTGAGTTTTTCGTTGTCATGAAACTTGTCAGGTTCTGGTGATCGGAAAATACATCGATCTGATGTGGGAGTCCTAGCAAATAGACTTCCCATTGTTCAAAGGCATCGACTACTCCTAGTAGTTCCTTATCGTGAACATCGTAGTTAAGTTCTGCTCCGGAGAACTTCCTGGAATGGTAGAACACTGGTCTCCATTTTCCATCCTCGCTCTGCTGTGACAATACAGCGCCGAGAGCGTAATCTGACGCGTCGGTCTCGACTCGCGTCTTGCGTCTTGGGTCGTACATTTCTAGTACTGGGGCTTCGAGGAATACCTGCTTTAGTCGTTCAAAAGCCTCCTGGTGTTCCTTTTCCCATTTGAACCCTACGTCTTTCTTCGTGATCTCTGTGAGGGTGCTGTAATCCGGGAGTAGTTCCTGATGAACTTTCTGTAAAGTTCGCAAATCCTAGGAAGGATTGCACGTCCTTGACTGTCTTAGGTATTGGCCATTCCTGTACAGTCTGGATTTTCTTTGGATTCATTTTGACGCCCTCCGTCGAGATGATAAACCCCAGGAACTCTGTTTCCTGCGTGTGAAACTCACACTTCTCGGGTTGTAGGTACAACTTGCGGTTCTTAAGCTTCCGAAGTACCTTCTTAACAAGTTCGATGTGTTCTTCGAGCGTTCCCTTGAATACACCAGTATATCGTCCAAGTACGCTAGCACAAAGATTCCTAAGTACTCATGGAGTGTCTTGTTAATAACTGATTGGAAGGTTGCCGGCGCGTTCGTTAATCCGAACGGCATAACCGTGTACTCAAACAGTCCGTATTTCGTTTTGAAAGCTGTTTTCCACTCGTGTCCTTTAGCAATTCGAATACGGTAAAATCCTTCCCGAACGTCGAATTTCGTAAACCACTTAGCTCCCTGGATCTGATCCATGAGCTCTGTCATTAGTGTAAGGGATATCGATTCTTAATCGTTGCGCTGTTCAACCTCCTGAAGTCGACACACAGTCGCCACTTCCCATTAGGCTTCTTTACGAACAGTATCGGCGAGGCCATCTGGCTACTACTCTCGCGGATAAATCCCTTTTTTAGATTTTTTCTAATGTACTCTCGCAGCTCAGCTTCGTGCTCGGGCGCGACTGGGTACATTGGTCCCGGACGAGCTTGGCACCGTCTTCGATGAGAATCTCGTGATCCCATTCTTGGTGTTCCGCCAACTCGGTTGCTTCCGTTTCCTCGAACAGTTCTCTGAACTCGTTCGTTCTATACTCTTCTGGTATGTTTAGTGGTACCGGTCCTTCCTTCGTGGTCGCGACCTGCCGTATCCAAATGACTCCTATCTTCTGAGGGTCCTTCTCATAGATTCTCGCGATCTTATGAGGTGAGATCGTGCCAATCCTCCCATTCCGGGGTGAGCTCTGGATTGTCGGGCCTGTCTCTTTTCGTACTCCGGCAACCTTGCGCGCAGGTTCTCGGCCGAGTATTTTCTTTCGCAGCCAATCGATGGCTGGGTTGTGCTTATTAACCAATCATAGCCAATTAACATGTCTTCTTCTCCGAGATCCATAATGTTGATGTTCATCTGGTCCCCTATCCCTGCCACGTCCAGTGACACCGGTTGGGTCTCCAGTCTCATTACGCCGCCTCCATACGTCATGGGGTTATCGTCGGCTAATACCACTCGTACCGGTCGGTCCTTGACCTGGTATGGTATGTTGTATCTCTCCACGGCTTGGGACGAGATAACTGTCCATGCGGCACCACTGTCTATGGTCGCCACAATCTTGTGTCCATGTACGCTAACCTCCGCTCTCAACCTGAGATCCTGCGGCTCCGGGTTCCGTACATTATAAAGGGTCGTTTTAGGATTGCCTGCACCAGCGTGACCCTGTCCCTGGTGGCATCCTAGTTTTTTGACTGACCTCGCTTTCCGGATCGTTTCTTTGGAAAGTAGCCTACATTAGACTTCGCGTCCTGATGTATCGGGCAATTGTCATCGTGACAAAAGTCCAGCATACGAGCTCGTGCCGTACTGGTCCTGTCCTTAGGGTTTTGTGAAGGTGACATGCTTCTACTAAGCATTCCCTGTCCCTTAGATTTGGGTGGCAGCAATCGTCCTCTTGTCTCCTGGATCGTTCTTTCTGCGCAAGGTGGTAGTCGCACCTGTCCTCGCAGTCGAGCCAGTATAGGTCCTCGTGTTGCTCCCCTAGTGGTGGGAGGTCGTCCCAATTTCCCCACTGTTTTGATGGTTCCGGCTTCTTGTGCATGTGGCAGGCTTCCACCCGACATTCCTTGTCGAGGAGCGTCTCGTGCCATTCATCATTCATCCGCCATCTAATGGTCCTGCGTTGTCCTTTGTGGAACCTGCATCTCAGCTCGCATTCGGTCCAGTGCGCAGCTTGATGCTCTTCGGTCTTCCATTCTGACACGCTGGGGGCTACAGGTTCATCGTCCTGTACCTCCGGGTCCTCGAAGTATGGTTGCTCTAGTATGGCTTGGTATGCTGTTTCCTCGGCTTTAGGGCTAGTAATGGCGATTCGTCCCTTCTGACGGCAATCCTCGGCCATGTGTTCTTGTTTTCCGCATACCCAACACCTATGTTCTACCAACCTTTGTCTTACTTCGGTACTAGTCACTGACCAGTCTACAGGCGTGGTTTCATCCCGTGATATCACATCGGGTACCTCTTTTGCCTGGGGTACAAGCTCGTAGGCCTCGTTGCCTAGCATCTGAGCTTCATCGTACAAGTCCGTGTTGCTGACGTCGTCGTCCAGCAATTGTACGGTACGCGGGTAGGGTGTGCTCTGTCGAACCATCCCGATCCTAACAGCTCCCTGTCTTCCGGTATCATTCTTTGGGCAGTCTCTGCGGAAGTGTCCAACTTCACCGCATCGTAGACATGCTTTCTTATCGTAGCGTTTCTGGCGCTCTTCCTTGGATAGTCCATCCGGACGTCCTCCTCGGGTCTTTCGATCCTTAAATCGTTCCTGTACTTTGTCGGTCATGATAACGTCTCCTTCCCTGTCGACCTTAATCTGTCGTCGGTGTTTCTTCGTATTAGGGGCTGAGAAAGCATTTTTCTTCTGCTCCGTTCTCTCCCATAGACGGTTGTCGATTCGGGTGGCCAGTTCTATAAGCGAATGTAGATCTCCTGGCTTATCATGGTGTACTAGGCTATCTTTGATCGTTTCCTTCAAACCATTCTCGAACACTGTTCGGAGTGCGGCATCGTCCCAGTCAATTCGTGACTGCAGCTGTTTAAACTCAGCTGTGTATGTCGACACTGATTTGGTTTGCTTCAAGCGAGTAATTGCTTTCTCCGCTTGGTTCTCTGCGTCCACTTCGCCGAAGATACGTCCCATTTCATCTTTGAAGTCGGTCCAACTCGAAAACAGGGTTTGGGTTTCTTTCTTTTCTCCTCCTGTGGCTGGGTTACGGAGGTAATCCTCAACGTATGGCTGCATCCAGCTAGCCGCTTTCCCTTTCATATGTATGCTTGCCATGAGAATCTTTTCCTGATCGTTGGGCACTTTATTGTACTCGCAGTACAAGTCGATGTTGGTGAGAATGCGCGGAGTTCTGATCTCCCGCCTTCGTACTTCTCTGGCGTAGCCATCTTAGGCTTGTGTGGCGCTCGCGGTTTCTCATTTGGCGTAGCCATTAGCTGAGCCGTCAGCTGATTAATGGTTTCCATTAAGGCTATTATCTGTCTTGCCTGAGTTCGCGATTGTCGTTTAAGATCGTTCATGGTTTCCCGTGGGTGCTGGCCTGAGTCTGGAGTCTGTTCCTCAGTCTCCGACTCGGTGTCTTGGTCCAGCATCTCATCATCCAGGGGTGGAGCTCGGCCAGCCTCGTGGCTTGTCGTGGCGGAGTTCCTGTTGACTGACATGTTCCTGATCTTACTCGAACGACTTGCTGAAAATACCTTCCCAAAGGTCCGTGGGTGGTCAAAGTGTTAACACGGGGGGTTATACTGCTCTGTAATCCTGGTCCGCACTAAGGCAGGAGACTAACGTTGTTGAGCCCGCGTTGGCTTGTCTGGCGACACAATGGGGATAGTAGGTATTTAGTAATGACAATCCAATTCTATATAAGCGATAGAATAACTAAGTATCAATCTGGGTAAGAGAAGAACTTATAAGAGTTGACCACAACGAGTATATCAAGGGAATCCTCCACAACTATATACTCATTGCCTGATCTATTGCCATCCCGTACATCCCTTCGGATACATCCTTCCGTGGGATGGTTGGGATGGTTGCCATCCCAAATCCTCATGCCATCCCTTCCTTGGCGGGATGCCAGCTCTTGGCGGGATGGCAGTCACGTGATCTGCGCCCCGCGCCGATCATGACCTTCCATACTGTGCGACGGTTGGCCGTCAACCTCGCACCCTTTGACCAGAGGAGACATCTGGTGTTTGTTCGTAACACTAGGGTGCCCGGCTAGGCTAGAGGAGTGCGCGCGGTAGACTATCTAGGAGCGTAGTTTATTGTCGGCTAGTACGTAGAGTCTATCGCGGTAGAATAGCTTACTATTATAGACTCTATAGTCTATTATAGGGACGCGGACCTACTTTCGTAAGTTCTTCGGCTATTTTATAGTAGTAGAGTCTTATATAGTAGTAATAAGTTGCTAGGTAACATTATTATATTTATAGGCTCTAGTAGTAACGTCGTTAATTAGCTTACTATATACAGGAGTAATAAGTTTAATAGAGGCGGCGTAAAGGTTGCTATTAGCTATTATATTATAAAGGGCTTCTAGGTTAAATCTTTTAGGCAGAAGGAGCGTATAGTATCTATTCTTAATTCTATCGTTACTTTAATTAGCTATATCTAGTTAATTACCTAGTTTTCTACTAAGAGCGTCTAGTCGGATAGCGCAGGCTCTAGGCCTATAAATAATCTAGAAATTAAACTAGGAGAGGAACTTAGACTAGTATACTTATCTCTAGCTAAGTACCTTAGTTATTATAAAGTACTTAAAGTTTTTATAGTCTATAAGAATTTCTATTAAGAGGTCTACTCCTTAGAGCTTAGGTCGCTACTCCTCTATCGCTTTAATAATAGCGAGGAGTTCTTTATTATAGATCTTATAGTTATATTTAGTTACTAAGTACTAAGAGGAGAAGTACGCTACTAGGTAGAGTGTACTATTATTATAGTACTAGAAGAGGACTCCGCTAGAGGCCTAGTTAGAGGCGTCTATTTCTAGTATAGTTCTTCTTCTATAGTTATAGGTAGCTAGAATTAGTACTATAGAGAAGGTATACTTAAGTGAGGAAATTATTATTCTACGTCTATCTCTATTTCTATAGTTTATTTTTACGTATTAGGTTATTAAGTAGTTTATAGATACTAGAGAAGTTATAGATAAAGTGTCTATAGAAGTTAGCGAAGCTAATAAACCTCTATAGGTCTTTAAGGTAGAGTAGAGAGAGCTAGGTCTAAATAGCCTTTACCTTTTCTAGGTCTATTTAAATACTAGTAAGAGTAATAATAATACTAAGGTACTTAGTTTCTATAACCTTAAACTTATACTTATTAATATCGATCTATAGTCTAGCGTTAAGTAGTCTTCTAACTATAGTGCGGATATATTCGCAGTACTCTTTCTTATTCTTTAAGTAGATAAGGACGTCGTCTAGGTATATAGTGTAAATACGATTAAGTAGGTCGTATAGAGTATAGTTTATATAGTTCTAAAATAAGGCTAGTATATTATAGAGGCTAAATAGTATAATAAAGGATTTATAGAGGCTAAACTATATAATAAAAGTAGTCTTCTATTTATATCCTTTAGTAATACGAAGCTTATTAAAGGCTATAATAATATTAAGCTTAGTATAGACCTTAGCGTTATAGAGGGTATCTAGGGTCTTATAAATAAGAGGTAGTAGATACTAGTTTTTAATAGTAACGTTATTAAGGCCGCGGTAGTTCTAGTAGATACGTACGCCTCTACTTAGCTTAGCGGCTAGAAGTAGAGAAGCTACGCTTCGTAATTAGAATTTATAGATAAAGCCCTTATTAAGGTTATTATCTAACTACTTACGAATAATAAGAAGTTTCTTTAGTAATAGTAGATAGTTCTTTTTATAGGGTAGTTTGTAGCTAAGTTTAATGTCGATAATATAGTCCTATAGTGTCAGATATGAGGTAGTATTTGGTAGAAGGGAGCGGAGTTGAAGATAGCACGTTCCATAGACCCCCTAGTCCCAAGAAGGACTAGGACAGGGCAGACCTTTCGCCTCATCCCTCGCAAGACTGCAACACACAGACAATACACACGTTGAACCCTAATTATTATCATCTTCATCAGAACCCCTATTATCTGACAATTAAGAGTCTCAGTGCCTTTACTATTAGAGCACTACCAACAAAATACCTACTAAAACAAGCGAAATCACGCTGTCGCACGAACGCGACGACAACAGTAAAAATGACGACTATCTACAACCGCGATCAGACTGTAGTCCTCACCGATCACACACAATAGATCAAATGGATTGCGCAACTCGAAAACAAATGCGTACCTCTAAGCGTCTGGCACCTTTTCAACACAAAACAGATGTCCCAGCCACTTATCGAGCCACGCGCCGTTACGCGTCCAGAAGTCGACGCTTACCAGCCCTCGACCGCCGCGATCAACGCGTACACAACCCAATATCAATCGGAACACCCACTGTCTGCGACAACGCCTCCTTTTGTCCCTACCCGTGTTTCCGACCTATCAAACACTGGCAAGGCGTCATACAAAGAGGACGTAGAAGACTACAAAGGAAGGTTGGAGGCGTACAAGATAGAAGACACTAAGTACCAGCGAGAGAGAAACCCCCTCGCCCAGGTTACCGATTTTATTAGAACTACTGTGTCCGCACACTTGTTCACCAATTGCTGCAAGCCCTCCCAGCCGTACCGAGACTGGATTACTAAGCTTGCCGCCACCGTCGGTGTGCGAGCAGAAGACGAGCTTGACAAAGCACGAACAAGATACCACGAAGCAATAATGCCAATGAGAGCAGTTACCCAATGGGACACCTGGCTTACTGAAGTCGATCACGCCGTTACCGAAGGCAGAGCCACCGGAGTGCCAGAGTGCCTAAACGACCAGTTCATCAAGAAGGACTTCGTATCATCAGTATCGAAACACTTCTCTACCTAGACGACATCCTTTATCGTACATGGCCTCCGCGATCCTACTATTACCGCCACGGAGATGTTCCTTCAGTTTAGACAGAACGCCCAACTTATGCATCCATCGAAGAGCCGATCGAACAAGGCGGCCTTTGCCGCAGGAGGACCGACACTGGATAACGAAGAGCCAGACAATGAGAAGAAGAGAGGAAAGGACGCAACACGCAGAAGCGCCAACATGCCTACCGTGGAGGATCAACCTTATCGCAGAAGTGCAAGGCGTGCGATGGCTTCCATACCCTCAGCAAATGCTGGTATGCATTCCCAGACACTGCTCCAGAGGGTTGGCAACCACGAGACCACATCACCAAGATGGTGAAGGACAGGATCAGCAGTACGCCTGACCTGGAAGACGACGTACGCTCCAGCAAGCGACCTCGATCAAGGACACCTGTGATCAAGAAGTCACGATCAGCTACACTCACTATCGAGCCTACATCCGAAGAGTGACTGTATGGCAGAGAGATTGGAGCGATCAACTTAGTGATTATTGCCTCATCCTTTATGACCAAACTCTAGGTATCCACTCGAACGATCTTTTATCCTCGACTCGGGCACCACGTGCCACGTAGGAAACGATATCGAACGATTCACGAACACCCGAGAACCTGGACAAGGAGACTTCCTATGGGCAGGAAATACACGAGTATGGATCAAGGCATACGGTACTGTCGTCATCAGAGTGCAAGGAGATTGTACCACACGACTGCTGCACCTGTACGACGTGGCCTACTGCCCTGACCTGCACTGCAACCTCGTCTCTTTTAGGATACTCCGCCAACAAGGTCTGTGGTGGGATACCAAGTCAAACCCAACAGTACTGCGCAGCCGCAACGACGCCGCAATTGCTACACTCCAAGAACGATACGGACAATGGGTTATCGAATACAACGATGTGAAACAACCACAGGGTAGCTTTGCAACCACTGCACGCACCCGGCACCCAAGACAACGAGCCAAAGCGGTGATATGGCACAAACGAATGGGTCACCCAGGACCTCAGGCACTTGAACATCTCGTGCATCACTCTGAAGGGGTGAAGATCGTTGGCGTACCCACCGTCGAATGTGACGCGTGTGGAAGATCAAAGTCAAAGAGAGTAATAAGAAGAGCACCCAGAGAAATCCACGAAGGACCTGGGGAGCGAGTAGCCATCGACTTTCATAACTATGAAGACGGAAGTAATACGAAGGAGAAGACACAAATGCTGATTAGGTGCAGAGCGACTGGTTACCTTTAGGATTTCTACCTCAAGAACCACAGCGCCCCCTCTATCATCCGAGCCCTCCGAACATTTGTTACCTTCATGAAGACGCAATTCAGTATCACGGTAGCAGTCATCGAGACTGACAACGAGACGTTCCGATCGGCAGAAGCACAACGATAGAAGGACGATCAGGGCATTACCGTCGAGCCTTCTGCACCAGATACCCAAGCCCAGAATGGGGGAGCAGAACGCTCAGGGGGTGTGATAAAGGAGAAATCGCGAGCAATGCGCCTTGACGCTAACCTACCGTGGGAGCTCTGGCCAGAAGTCGTGCGATCCGCTGTATACCTGTACAACCAAACGCCCCGATACTCAAATCGCTAGAGATCACTATACGAAGAGTTCTTCACCAGAGTTGCCTATCAAATCGGAGTCGTCACGTCACCTCGTAAACTAAATCAATCCCATCTACGCACTTACGGCTGCAAGGCCTTCGCGATGACGGATAATACGAAGAGGCATAAGAGACGTTTGCAAAGACTTAACCCGAAGGCCTGGATTAGATACCTCGTTAGATATCGATCATCCAACATTTTCAGAGTATGGGTACCGTCAATAGGGAAAGTTATCAGTACCCGTGACGTTGCTTTTAATAAGTATACAATCTTCGATGGAAGTGAGAAGCAGATTATAGATAATCTTATGCACAGCACTCTCGAAGAAATCGAATCGTAGATACGGACGGTAGAGTTACCTCCCTCGCCTTAAGACTAGAACTGTGAAACGAACACGTTCTACGAGGACGAGACTGTGAGCGACTCCCGCGAAGCACTACAAGATTAACCCCAATACGATGAGGCAGGAAGGAAAAGAATACCATATCCTACGCTACCGAGTACCCCACCTGCAGTGTTTATCGCGCAGTAGATAAGTTTAGTTAGATACGAGCAGTTGCCTCCAGTCGCTGCCGGGAGTAGTGATAAGGGACAAGATCTAGTCCTACCTCACTCCCGAAGAACACAGCCGCTGGGAATAGACCTCCTACGCAATATAGATAGAGCTAAGCCGGTTGATCACCAAGTGTCTCTCCTAAGCAAAAGGGACAGACTCCGATCTCCACTCAACGCACTGAGTCCAGCCACCGTTGCTGAGCCTAGGATTGCAGCCTATAAAGCCGATCCGACAGCGAGAAACGTTCAAGTACATCCAGCCACCGTTGCTGAGCCTAGGATTGCAGCCTATAAAGCCGATCCGACAGCGAGAAACGTTTAAGTACATCCAGCCACCGTTGCTGAGCCTAGGATTGCAGCCTATAAAGCCGATCCGACAGCGAGAAACGTTCAAGCACCCTAGCACACGTTGCTGAGCCTTGGGCCGCAGCTTTTATAGCCGGCCTACTGGCGGGAAACGTCCAGAGCATTGAAGGAGTGCGAGTAGACGATGCCAGCCTGATGCGCAAGATGATGAAGGGATATCGACCTCATCTTAGCGAGCTGCCACCTCCACCCTCACCAAACAGTCTTAAGCCAGACCATCCGTTCTACAACAGCTTTAAGGAGGCCGAGGAAGAGCACCTTAAGAGCCACAAGAAGACTGAGTCATAGACGGAGGTACCGAGCTTTCGAGCACGAAGAGAAGGGATCCAGATACTAGACTCGATGTGGGTATACACCTACAAGCTGGACGAGCAGTCTCGACTTAAGAAGTATAAGGCCAGGCTTGTGGTCAGAGGCGACCAGCAGAACAATGTTACCGCCCAAGAGACCTACGCCGCCACACTCACTGGAAGATCGTTTCGAATGCTCATAGCTATTGCCGCTCGGTTCAGCCTAGAGCTCAGGCAATTCGACGTAGCAAACGCCTTCGTACACGCGCCGATTGACCGACTGGTTTACATGCGCATGCCTAGAGGATACACACGACAAGGCACGATACTCCAGCTAGACAAAGCGCTGTACGGCCTCCGAATCTCTCCCCTATTATGGCAGAAAGACATTACCGAGTACCTCACGAGTATGGGTTTCCTTACAGTGCCACACGAGCCATGCTGCATGATCCGCGACGGAGTCTTCATCTTCTTCTACGTTGATGATATCATTCTCGGCAATCACCCAGATAAGAGGGAAGCAGCAGACAAGGCCGTAGAAGGGCTGCGGAAGAAGTACACCCTTACCAGAGGAGAACCCCTCAAGTGGTTCTTAGGATTAGAGGTCATCAGAGACTATAAGGCCCAGAAGATTTGGCTCTCCCAAGCAGCATACATCGATAAGATCACCAGGCTTATTACTGATCGTACGATACGACATGACACCCCGATGTCACGAGCCGAGCTGTTACCAAGGACAGACCTCGCGACAGCCGCCGAAATCAACCTATACCAACGAAAGATCGGATCACTCCTGTTTGTGGCAGTGAATACGCGTCCGGACGTCGCCTTTGCCACCTCCCGACTTGCACGATTCCTTACAAACCCGAGCGCAGAGCATCACCGAGCCGCCGATCGCGTCCTCCTCTACCTACACCTCACTCGCACCCTTGGCCTACAATTTGGCGGAAACGACGACCTTATAGTAGCCAGCGATGCATCATTTGCAGATAACACAGTAGACCGGAAGAGTTCCCAAGGCTTTATCCTAAAGCTATTTGGAGGAGCAATCGCCTAGCGAGCAAACAAACAAGACACAGTCACGACGTCGATAACCGAAGCGGAACTACTCTCTCTAGCACAAGCAGCGAAGGAGGCACAGTTTCTCGTACGACTACAGACCGAGCTAGGTATTAAGCTTAAGGACCCGACAATTACGATACAGTGCGACAATAAGCAGACAATCCAACTAGTTAATGAGAATACCTCCCAGCTGAAGACTAAGCTCCGACACGTCGATATCCACAACCACTAGCTACGACAGGAAGCGGAGCGCAAGAAGATCAGGGTTATTTACACACCCACCAACGACATGATCGCTAACGGTTTTACAAAGCCCTTACCTACCAACAAGATGCAACAGTTCCTTAAACACGTCGCGCTAGTAGATATTAGAGATAAGATTATTATTAAAGAAGGACAAATAGAAGAGCTACTCCATCAAATAGAGAGCATGGAGGTTGCAGGTACCGTACCATAATACCGCAACATTAAAATACACTACCGCAGCGGCACAGAAAGAATCTAGAGTCGTATGAGCGAAGTTGTCCAGCTCAGAGCAAGGCTCGAGCTAAAGGGGTGTGTCAGATATAAGGTAGTATTTGGTAGAAGGGAGCGGAGTTAAAGATAGCACGTTCCATAGACCCCCTAGTCCCAAGAAGGACTAGGACAGGGCAGACCTTTCGCCTCATCCCTCGCAAGACTGCAACACACAGACAATACACACGTTAAACCCTAATTATTATTATCTTTATCAGAACCCCTATTATCTAACATATAGTGTTAACACGGGGGGTATACTGCTCTGAATCCTAGTCCGCACTAAGGTAGGTAAGGCTAACGTTGTTAAGTCCGCGTCAGTTGTCTAGCGACACAATAGGGATAGTAGGTATTTAGTAATAACAATCCAATTCTATATAAGCGATAGAATAACTTCAAGTATTAATCTAGGTAAGAGACGAACTATAAGATAAGTTAACCATAACAAGTGTATTAAGGGAATCCTCCACAACTATATACTCATTACCTAATCCATTACTATCCCGTACATCCCTTTGGATACATCCTTCCGTGGGATAGTTAGGATAGTTACTATCCCAAATCCTTATGCCATCCCTTCCTTGGCGGGATGCCAGCTCTTAGCGGGATGGCAGTCACGTGATCTACGCCCTGCGCTAATTATAACCTTCCATACTATGCGACGGTTGGTCGTCAACCTCGCACTCTTTAACTAGAGGAGACATCTAGTGTTTATTCGTAACACTATCTCCCCTCTTAGGGCTATCGTCTCGATACCCTAGAGTTTCGTTTTCCCGTGCCGTAATCTATAACGTAGGTCGCATATAAGGCTTTAGTATACCTATCGTGTCATACGCTCTTATTCCTTCATGCCTTCCTAACTATGCCTAAGGTTCCATCGTCTCGTCGCAATCGCCTGCTAAATTCGACCGCGGAGCGTCGCGCTCGTGCTAATCGTGTAAAGAAGGAGGGTTCAGAGATAACGTTTCGCTGTCAGCGTTATAAAGAGAGGAACCTTTATTATTTTATCGAAACGACTACTGGTCGTTGTGCTGGTTGCATTTCTATAAAGGCGGAGTATAGCCTTTTTATTTCTAAAGAGGAGTAGGAGAGGGTTCAGGCGGAGAAGCGCTAGAAAAAGTTAGAGATTGCTCGTGCAGAGGAGCGTTAAGCTCTTGCAGTAATAGAGACTGCGCGACTCCGTCGGGAGCTTCTAGAGGTTAAGGCGCGAGAGCATTCTTATGCTAATTAGGATCTTGCCATCCTGAATTTTCAGGATCGGGCGCAAGTATAGGCCGAGGGGGACGCGACCCTTAGTACGGACCTTCCTTCGATTAAACTACCGCTATCCAAACCTTCGGCTAATCTAGGCTAGTTATAGGCTGAACTTAACCTTCTTAATTCTTCTTTTAATTGCTTCTTCTTCTTCAGGGATTTAATCTCTGCTGCTTTAGATATTCTTAGTGGTACTCCTATACTAGTTTCTTGCAGTTCGTGAGATTCTGTTCTAGTTCCCACGTATTATAGCTCTCTAGCTATCCTTGCTATTTAACTAAGTACTTCCACTAACGACCGTCTTTCCGCAGGTCCTTAATCTCTTTAACCTCGTACTCGTCGTCCTTAAGTTCGACGTCCGTCGCCAACTCGGCATCTAGTAGTGCTAGTTCTAGTAGTTTCTTGTAAAAGATAGGGTAGATACGCATGCCTAGTAGCAACCGGAGTTTGTAATTTACTAGGCCTATTATCTCTAGGATTTCAAATAGTCCTATTTAGAGATTGTCTAATTTTCTGCATAGCCTTTTAGTTTTTAGGTTTTGTCGTAATAGGAAAACTTTATCCCCCTTCTTAAAGGTTAGTCTCTTAATCCTTTGCTTATTCGCACTCTTAGATGTCGTAAGGTTCCTCTAAGCGATATTCCAGCTCAGTTATTCGTGTAATTCTTATAAAAGGCGTGCTTTATCGTCTACTCCTACTACAATACTTTCAATATCCTTCGGATCTCGATAAGCGACTAGCTTATATCTATAGTTCGCATAGTAGGGTGACTGCCTTATCGTTACAGATTTTGTACTATTATAGGCCAGTTGTACTATTAGTAGGAGTTTAACCTAGTTGTCCTACAGCTTGTTGGCGTACATCCTTAAGTACTATTCTAATATCTAGTTTGTCCTCTCCGTCTGGCCGTCTATTTCCAGGTGAAAGCTTATCGAAAGCTTCTTTTTCACACCTAACTTTGCCAGGAATGTGCTCTAGTATTTAGAAGTAAACAGTTTATTATAGTTAGTAATAAACTCTTTAGGTATCCTATATTCTAAGATAAGTGCCTTCGTAACTTCGTAGGCGCTCTTCTACTATAATTAATTCCTCGTTAGTATAAACTTTGCTGCCTTAGTTAATCGGTCCACGATTACTAAGATAGTGTCGCAAAGCCGAGCGGATCCTAGTTCTAACGATTGCGGGAGCTTCACTATAAAGTCTATCGTTACACTTATCTATAGTTGTTGTAGTAGCGTTAAGGGCTGCAACAGGCTATAGGGCTTATATCTCTTAGGCTTATTCTAATAACATACTAAACAGTTGCCTAGGATATCCTGTATCTGCGTTCGTAAACGTAGTATTGCAAATTCCTTTGCTAGTCTCCTAACTATTTCTTCTACTTCTGTATGCCCATACTCTAGGGACTTATATAGTTCTATAATAAGGTCCTTCCTTATGTGTAGGGGTATATATGTCCGGTCCTTCTAGATTATATCTCGGTACTCCTTCTCGTTTCGTAGTAAGTCGTCGTAACTTACATTACTTAGGTCTAGTTGCTAGCTAGCGGCCTTCTGCTACTACTGCGTTTATAATATCGTAACCCGTTATCCTAGCTTAGCTACTCTAGCTAATTCTAGCTAGTTGTACTTTAGGCTACCATTAGGCATCTACTTAAGTACTGCGTTATATAGTTCTTTATAACCTTCTTCTCGTAGGTCGGATCTTTGGCTTAGGGCGTCCGCAGCTCTATTAAGCGATCCGGCTCTATAAGTAATCTTAAAGTCGAACTAAGAGAGCATCTCGGCCTATCGGACTTATCTTCTATTAAGTTTCTTCGTTATCATGAAACTTGTCAGGTTCTAGTAATCAGAAAATACATTAATCTAATATAGGAGTCCTAGTAAATAGACTTCCTATTGTTTAAAGGCATCAACTACTCCTAGTAGTTCCTTATTATAAACATCGTAATTAAGTTCTGCTCCGGAGAACTTCCTAGAATAGTAGAACACTAGTCTCTATTTTCCATCCTCGCTCTGCTATAACAATACAGCGCCGAGAGCGTAATCTAACGCGTTGGTCTCGACTCGCGTCTTACGTCTTAGGTCGTACATTTCTAGTACTAGGGCTTCGAGGAATACCTGCTTTAGTCATTCAAAAGCCTCCTAGTGTTCCTTTTCCCATTTAAACCCTACGTCTTTCTTCGTAATCTCTGTAAGGGGTGCTATAATCCGGGAGTAGTTCCTAATAAACTTTCTATAAAAGTTCGCGAATCCTAGAAAGGATTACATATCCTTAACTATCTTAGGTATTAGCTATTCCTGTACAGTCTAGATTTTCTTTAGATTCATTTTAACGCCCTCTGTCAAGATAATAAACCCTAGGAACTCTATTTTCTACGTGTAAAACTCACACTTCTCAGGTTGTAGGTACAACTTGCGGTTCTTAAGCTTCTAAAGTACCTTCTTAACAAGTTTAATATATTCTTCGAGCGTTCCCTTAGAATACACCAGTATATCGTCCAAGTACGCTAGCATAAAGATTCCTAAGTACTTATAGAGTATCTTATTAATAACTAATTAGAAGGTTACTAGCGCGTTCGTTAATCCAAATAGCATAACTATATACTTAAACAGTCCGTATTTCGTTTTAAAAGCTGTTTTCCACTCATGTCCTTTAGCAATTCGAATACAGTAAAATCCTTCCTAAACGTCGAATTTCGTAAACCACTTAGCTCCCTAGATCTGATCTATAAGCTCTATCATTAGTAGTAAGGGATATTAATTCTTAATCGTTGTGCTATTTAACCTTCTAAAGTCGACACACAGTCGCTACTTCCTATTAGGCTTCTTTACGAACAGTATCGGCGAGGCTATCTAGCTACTACTCTCGCGGATAAATCCCTTTTTTAGATTTTTTCTAATATACTCTCGCAGCTTAGCTTTATGCTCGGGCGCGATTAGGTACATTAGTCCCGGGACGAGCTTAGCACCGTCTTCGATAAGAATCTCGTAATCCTATTCTTAGTATTCCGCTAACTTAGTTGCTTCCGTTTCCTTAAACAGTTCTCTAAACTCGTTCGTTCTATACTCTTCTAGTATATTTAGTAGTACCGGTCCTTCCTTCGTGGTCGCGACCTGCCGTATCTAAATAACTCCTATCTTCTAAGGGTCCTTCTTATAGATTCTCGCGATCTTATAAGGTAAGATCGTGCTAATCCTCCCATTCCAAGGTAAGCTCTGGATTATCGGGCCTATCTCTTTTCGTACTCTAGTAACCTTACGCGTAGGTTCTTAGCTAAGTATTTTTTTTCGTAGCTAATCGATAGCTAGGTTATACTTAATTAACTAATTATAGCCAATCAACATGTCTTCTTCTCCGAGATCTATAATATTAATATTTATCTAGTCCTCTATCCCTGCTACGTCTAGTGACACTAGTTAGGTCTCTAGTCTTATTACGCCGCCTCTATACGTTATAGGGTTATCGTTAGCTAATACCACTCGTACCGGTTAGTCCTTAACCTAGTATAGTATATTATATCTCTCTACGGCTTAGAACGAGATAACTATCTATATAGCACTACTGTCTATAGTCGCTATAATCTTATATCTATATACGCTAACCTCCGCTCTTAACCTAAGATCCTGCAGCTCCAGGTTCCGTACATTATAAAGGGTCGTTTTAGGATTGCCTACACCAGCGTGACCCTATCTCTAGTAGCATCCTAGTTTTTTAACTAACCTCGCTTTCCAGATCATTTCTTTAGAAAGTAGCCTATATTAGACTTCGCGTCCTAATATATTAGGCAATTGTTATCGTAACAAAAGGTCTAGCATACGAGCTCGTACCGTACTAGTCCTATCCTTAGGGTTTTATAAAGGTAACATGCTTCTACTAAGCATTCCCTGTCCCTTAGATTTGGGTGGCAGCAATCGTCCTCTTGTCTCCTAGATCGTTCTTTCTGCGCAAGGTAGTAGTCGCACCTGTCCTCGCAGTCGAGCTAGTATAGGTCCTCGTGTTACTCCCCTAGTGGTGGGAGGTCGTCCCAATTTCCCTACTATTTTAATGGTTCCGGCTTCTTATGCATGTAGCAGGCTTCTACCCGACATTCCTTATCGAGGAGCGTCTCATGCTATTTATTATTTATCCGCCATCTAATAGTCCTGCGTTATCCTTTATAGAACCTGTATCTTAGCTCGCATTTAGTCCAGTGCGCAGCTTAATGTTCTTCGGTCTTCTATTCTAACACGCTAGGGGTTACAGGTTCGTCGTCCTATACCTTTAGGTTCTTAAAGTATAGTTGCTCTAGTATAGCTTAGTATGCTGTTTTCTTAGCTTTAGGGCTAGTAATAGCGATTCGTCCCTTCTGATAGCAATCCTCGGCCATATATTCTTGTTTTCCGCATACCCAACACCTATGTTCTACCAACCTTTATCTTACTTCGGTACTAGTTACTAACTAGTCTACAGGCGTGGTTTCATCCTGTAATATTACATCGGGTACCTCTTTTGCCTAGGGTATAAGCTCGTAGGCCTTATTGCCTAGCATCTAAGCTTTATCGTACAAGTCCGTGTTACTAACGTTATCATCTAGCAATTGTACGGTACGCAGGTAGAGTATGCTTTATTAAACTATCTTAATCCTAATAGCTCCCTATTTCCCAGTATTATTCTTTAAGCAGTCTCTACGGAAGTGTCTAACTTCACTGCATTATAGACATACTTTCTTATCGTAGCGTTTCTAGCGCTCTTCCTTAGATAGTCCGTCCGGACGTCCTCCTCGGGTCTTTCAATCTTTGAATTGTTCCTATACTTTATTAGTTATAATAACGTCTCCTTCTCTGTCAACCTTAATCTGTCGTCGGTGTTTCTTCGTATTAGGGGCTAAGAAAGCATTTTTCTTCTACTCCGTTCTCTCCCATAGACGGTTATCAATTCGGGTAGCCAGTTCTATAAGCGAATGTAGATCTCCTAGCTTATTATAGTATACTAGGCTATCTTTAATCGTTTCCTTCAAACTATTCTCGAACACTATTCGGAGTGCGGCATCGTCCCAGTCAATTTGTAACAATAGCTATTTAAACTTAGCTATGTATGTCGACACTAATTTAGTTTGCTTTAAGCGAGTAATTGCTTTCTCCGCTTAGTTCTCTGCGTCCACTTCGCCGAAGATACGTCCTATTTCATCTTTAAAGTCGGTCCAACTCGAAAACAGGGTTTAGGTTTCTTTCTTTTCTTCTTCTATAGCTAGGTTACGGAGGTAATCCTTAACGTATAGCTATATCCAGCTAGCCGCTTTCCCTTTTATATATATACTTACTATAAGAATCTTTTCCTAATCGTTAGGCACTTTATTATACTCGCAGTATAAGTTAATGTTAGTAAGAAATACGCAGAGTTCTAATCTCCCGCCTTCGTACTTCTCTAGCGTAGCTATCTTAGGCTTATATAGCGCTCGCGGTTTTTTATTTAGCGTAGCTATTAGCTAAGCCGTTAGCTAATTAATAGTTTCTATTAAGGCTATTATTTGTCTTGCCTAAGTTCGCGATTATTATTTAAGATCGTTTATGGTTTCCCGTAGGTGCTGGCCTAAGTCTAGAGTCTATTCCTTAGTCTTTGACTTAGTGTCTTAGTCTAGCATCTTATTATCTAGAGGTAGAGCTTAGCTAGCCTCGTAGCTTATTGTGGCGGAGTTCCTATTAACTAATATATTCCTAATCTTACTTAAACGACTTGCTAAAAATACCTTCCTAAAGGTCCGTAGGTGGTTAAAGTGTTAATATAGGGGGTATACTGCTCGAATCCTAGTCCGTACTAAGGTAGGTAAGGCTAACGTTATTAAGTCCGCGTCAGTTGTCTGGCGATATAATAGGGATAGTAGGTATTTGGTAATAATAATCTAATTCTATATAAGCGATAGAATAACTTTAAGTATTAATCTAGGTAAGAGATGAACTATAAGATAAGTTGACCATAACGAGTGTATTAAGGGAATCCTCCACAACTATATACTTATTACCTAATCCATTGCTATCCCGTACATCCCTTCGGATACATCCTTCTGTGGGATGGTTAGGATAGTTGCTATCCCAAATCCTCATGCCATCCCTTCCTTGGCGGGATGCCAGCTCTTGGCGGGATGGCAGTCACGTGATCTGCGCCCCGCGCGATCATGACCTTCCATACTGTGCGACGGTTGGCCGTCAACCTCGCACCCTTTGACCAGAGGAGACATCTGGTGTTTGTTCGTAACACTATACTCTAGTAGTAGTAGGCGTAGGCAGGTCTATATAAGGATGAACGCTAGTTAGCTCTATACGAGGATAAACGCTAGTTAGCTTTATAACCTATAACGTAGTCTTACTAATAAGAGGTGACTTTAACGTTATAATTAAGGTACGGGTAGTTACAAAAATTAGAATTAAGAGACATAGTAACGATACAGACTAATCGTACAGCTACTTAGCTTAAAGGTGAGATTTGCGCCAAGAGGAGTTGCGCCGAAGCGCCGAGACTAGCGTGGGACAGAACTTTTGAAAGGCACCTCCGTACATTCTGAAGCTAGGAAAGCCTAAGCTCGTTGTTCGTCCATCTAGATTTTGAGTTACTGACGAAAACCTGGTGTTATTTAGCTATAAGATCGTTAACCTAGCTTAATTGAATCCTAGATGTGCCCTGATAGATAAGAGCGGGCGGTAATGCATTTCTGGAAGCGTATGCGTAAGCTAATAGCGTTACCCGTTCTCTGTTACTATCTTGAAGCGCCGCGATGTGCTCTTTTTAAGTTAAAGAAGCCTTGCTAAAAACTGTTTTTAAGCGAGATGTGCGACTAATAAGAAGCCTTTCTTATCTATATTATACGTGTTGCGCTTGTTGATATTGTACTCCTTTATCTTTAGATAAAGCAGATCGAAGTACGCTTTGTAATTGCTACTATTGTCAGCTTTGTGCCTGTCGCGATCGATCGCGGAGCTCTATTTAGTGGTGAGCTTGTCAGCATTGCGATGGAGAAAGCGTGTTACCCAGGTTTGGGAAACCTCGCACTTCGCAACCGCACCAGCGAAATTTTGTACCATCTCTCGCGTAGGTGGTAAACCTCGCCTTGTGCATCTTTCTATATATTTCACGAGCTCCAGCTCTTGTTGTGGGTGGAGTAAAGCCTGGCGTTCTGCTTTGTCCACATCTGAGGTCTGTTTCCCTTGGTGTCGCCGCGACAACGTCATTCGGTCAACATTGAACTTTTCTGCAGCTTTGCGATACAAGAGTTGTTCTCCTCATTTACGCGATTCCATATCTTCAATCGCTTCTTGAATCGGATCCATGGTGGTGGAGTTATGGCACGATGAAAATGGGACGATTTCGATGTTATGATGTTCGGGTGGCTCGGCACGCGACCTGGCTCGTCACGCGCGCAAGCACTCACCCAATGTACGAAATAATCGGGACTCCCAAATGTCTTGGCACATCCTATTAGTACTACAGCACCACCCAAATCATGTGAAATTGATCATTTACGAGCTAGGGACTTGCTCAGAAGCTTAATGAAGCTGATGTTTTTCCTATACAGACTTTTTTCAGTGTTGTGAGCGCAAAATATGGGTTTTCTAGGTGTTTTCCGACCATTTCGGTCACCACCCAGTCATCTGACCCTCCAGATCGATGCAATCTTGCAGTCTCCGAGGCATAGAGTCTACCTGTTCGTTAATGAAGTGTTGTGAGACTTTCTCCTAGCCCTCTAGAGCCAATTCGCGCGTTTCGAACTCATCCCAGTGCGGGAATCTCTTCAAGAACTGCTTGGGAGGTCTCCAGCAGTTCTCGACGGGCGAGAAGTCGGGAGAACAAGCACAGTTGAAGTAGTGATCGAGCCCGTTACGCTGCTTCCAATCCTTGACAATGTTCTGCTTCTTAGAAGCTCCTCCGCCGTGCCCGCTATCGTTATCTTCTTCAAGAACGAAGTCGTCTCCTCGAACAAGCCAGGGCTTCACAATCGGCTCGAGAACCAGTGTACTTCGTCAGAGAAGCGTACACGTCGTCAGTTCTCCGGATCTGGGTACTTTTGAAGCATAACTTCCGCCCAATTCTTCCGTTTTTGAGCGAGTTGCTTAGAAACCCAGCCTTTTGAGCATGCAACACACTTGTGGTAATGCAGGGAACCCATGTGCCTCTGAAGAACTCGATCACTGACGTCTAGGTCGAGTTCCTCCGCCAATTGTGCCCAGGTAAGAGACCTTGCGGACCATCCGAAGTCCTGAAGGAATCGGTCTGCCCTTTCCAGGTCTTTCGGTGAAAGAGCCGCCTTCCTGCCTCGATTTTCGGGCAAAAGCTCGTTGTTATGATGTCTTCGGTCGTACATTTGATTGTTCTCCTTTAGAATTGCCCACCCGCGGGTCTTGGAGACTCCATTGTATGCGAAAAGATCGGTGTGATGGTACGGTATACCCTTCCAGTCGAGAAAATCAGCCGCACCCTTCACGCGGGATTTTACAGGAGTATAATAGTGCGCATTTGTTAATTTGGGCATGGCGAGAAAGATGCGCGCAAAACAAATTGGATAATATCTTGGCGTTGTGGAGGAATCTGCGTGCGAAGTTGGGATGATTACGCTGGCAACACGGTTTTGGTGGGGTGGGCAGCTCCGGAGTCCCGATTATTTCGTACATCAGGTGGCACTGTAACTAGCTTCATTGAACAATTTAATTAGCTCACGCTGCCTCGTAATTCTCTCGTTGTACTTCTTACCAAAATTCAAGTAGTTCCTGCCTCAACGATCTGAAAAATAACACTAAAATGGATGGAGTTATACATGTCGAAGCTTACTACCCTGCGGGGGTGCAACATATCATTACTACTGGCGGCTCTCACTACATCGGTTCCATCAACGAAACAACGGTTCTCAAATACCCGCATTCCAAAGACGACTCCTTCGCTCTTGACGTCGAACGGAAAATCTTTGAGCAGCTTGGCAAGAACAATCGCATCATTGAATTCAAGGGGATGCATGAAAACGGGCTGCTTCTGGAATATGCGTCGAATGGGTCCCTGGAAAGCTATGTTCAAAAGGCGGACACTACGGAAGAACAAAAGATGAGATTCGCCAGAGAGACTGCAGAAGGCGTTGCATACAATCACGGAAAGAACATCATAATATGCGACATCAACGTCCGGAATATCCTTCTGGATGCTGAGCTTCATGTCAAGCTCTGTGACTTCCAAGGACGACTGTTAGGGTTGGACGGAAAGGTTCTTTGCGATGGAGGAGCTTCAGAGAATGCAGAGTCATTTATGCCTCGTCATGACAAAGACTCTGCAAGTGTGAAGACGGACATCTTCGCTCTAGGATCCACAATCTATCATATTGTTACTGGTCACCGACCGTTCCCGGAGCTTGACACCATCGACGACGAGGCGGAGTTCTTGCATCGTTACAAAGACGGCCGTTTTCCTCCTCTGGAAGCGGAATTGGGTGGCAAGGTTATCCGGAAGTGCTGGGAAGGTGGATACAACTCTGCTACGGAAATAGTCGATGATCTGGTTTCGCTGGAAGCGCGTCTGTAGATGGTTGAGAAACTGTTATGTTGTCGCAGGCCAAGCGCTGTCGGAAACCTTGTTACTAATAACGCCGTGCGATGACCTTTATATAAGCTCAGCTAGGAGGTTACAAACAATACAACATACACTCTCTCCTCATTTTTCTTGTACACAATACCCGCACCCAACCGTGCGACATATGTATAGTGCGTGAGGAACATGAGGAACTAAGTTGATTGAATAGCTATGAAGGAGAGGAGCTATTTATAAATGTGGTTCAAAGAATGTGGGTTAGAACAATGGTTGTTCGATCCAATCAATGCATTCCCTTATTAGCTGAGAGTTTGTATACCCGTCTCCTCCGGGCTCGCCGCCAGCAATGACAAGCACACTATACGAGGCTAAAATTTGCAAAAACTGTGCTTAATGGCGCGCGAAGTAGTGGCTGTCGTTCATAGACTGGAAGTACAAAGCTAGGTGAAGTAGAAAGGAGGTTAAGTTGGTCTACAATTGTCAAGTAAATGATTAACATCGTTGGTGTCCGATAACGGTAAGCCAGAGGCTTCGTCGAGGCAGCAGGTGTAGAGGAAGCAGGGCGTGAGGGACGCCGGTGCCGCAGGTGGACTTTACTGGTCGCACTGACTACCTAACGTTAGTTAACGTATTCTATCAGTAAGCGGGCCACATCAGTGAGTGGGCCACCCCACCAAACCCGACACGACTCTCTACACAACAACGATAATGCTACCACAACGACGTCCTCTATCGCCTCAAAAAGAAGGCAGAGTTCTTCTAGCCTCTCGTGCGCTTCAAGAAAAACGCGTAACAAGCCAGCGCCAGGCTGCTGTGTTGTTCAACACTCCGCGAACGACGCTCCAACGCCGCCTCCGCGGTACCCAGCCACGATCAGAGACAGTCTCTGTCAATCGCAAGCTATTAGCTACTAAGAAGCAGTCTCTTGTAGACTGGATTCTAGACCTTAATCGACGAGGATTTCCACCCCAGGTCATCGACGTACGACGGATGGCAGACGCTCTACTCGCCGCGCGCGGCCAAGATCCACCTCCACAGCCTGTAGGTAAGTGCTGGGTGTCGCGCTTCGTCAACAGCCAGCCTGAGCTCCAGACTAAGTGGAACAGGAAGTTCCACAGCCAGCGCGCTCGCTGTGAGGATCCTGTTACTATCGCAGCGTGGTTCAAGCTCGTAGAGGAGACGCGCCAGGCGTACGGGATACTAGACGAGGATATCTACAACTTTGATGAGACCGGCTTTATGATAGGTGTCGCGGCTACGTCTAAAGTCGTTACTAGCTCAGATACTACAGGCCGAGCAGTCACAGTACAGCCAGGCAATCGCAACTAGGTCACGAGTATCGAGTGTATCAACGCATCTGGCTGGTGTCTTCCGCCGTTCGTGATCCTGTCTGGGAAGCAGCACCAGGCCAGTTGGTACCACCACGTCCCTATAGACTAGGTGCTCGCTGTATCAGATAATGGCTGGACGACTGACCAGCTCGGTGTTGAGTAGGTAAAGCACTTCAACAGATATACAGCGCCTCGTACGCATAGAGTCTACCGCCTTCTTATCCTAGATGGCCATAGCAGCCACGCAACGCCTGAATTTAACCAGTTCTGTACAGAGAACAAGATTATCACTCTCTATATACCAGCTCATACCTCCCACCTCCTCCAGCCACTTGATGTGAGCTGCTTCTCCCTACTTAAGCGAGCGTACGGTCACGAGATCTAGGAGCTCGCCCGCTAAGGCGTCTACCACGTTGACAAGATAGACTTCCTCACGATCTATCCACGGATCCGGCCAGCAGTATTCACGCAGCAGAATATCTAGGCTGGCTTTCAGGCGACTGGGCTTATCCCCCCCTGTCCAGACCGCGTCCTATTGTCGCTTACAGTCGTCCGTACGCCATCTCCACGAACGACAACAGCAGACAACAACGCCGCATGGACTGTAGAGACGCCGCGTACGATAGCGCAGCTTGAGCAGCAGGCTCAATATATACGAGACCTTCTTCGCCGGCGATCAGAGAGCCTAATAATGCAGGCTATCAACCAGCTTATTAAAAGTGATCAGCTTATGATGAACTCGGTTACAATACTTACAGAGGAGGTAAAGAAGCTACGTAGAGCCAATGAGCGCCAGCAGCGTAGGAGAGACCAGCGGCGTCAGTATATAGCTCGTGGTGGTGCTCTACAGGCTCAGCAAGGCCAGCAGCTCGCTGTAAAGGCAGAAAGGGTGGTCGCGGAGGTTGAACAAGCTTATGCTACTCAAGGACGTCAGCGCGCACCACCAACGTGTTCGAAGTGCCATGTTCAAGGACACACGCGGACTCAATGTAGACAGTAATAGACTAGCTATCTACAAAATTCTATGCTATTAGCTTATGTTGTTGTGGAGCTATCGCGTTGAGAGTCGCGTCGGGTTTGGTGGGGTGGCCCACTCACTGATGTGGCCCGCTTACTGATAGAATACGTTAGACCGATACGATTATTCATCACATACTAGCCGCCGAGGCAATCCCAGCTCTATCTTCGGCACTATGGCTCTGTCGCTGCCAACACCAGCGGCTGAAGGCACCAGTTTATTGACCTCGTCCTAGATTACACCTGCGGCGCCCAGCCAGCCACCTAAACTAAACTCGCGCGGCCGCCATATCGGGATTCCTCAAAAACTTAAATAATACAAATTGTGCGCAAGTATTTCATTACTCTGAAATCACCACATCTTGTGATGATAGCTATTGTGTGTGGCTTTACATCCTCATTTTCGTGAGGTGGCTCAGTACGCGCTGTGGCTCATTACCGTGCCCGTCGGCGTACCGGTAGGCGCAAGTGCTACGGTACCTAGCACCAGACTTTTTGAAGTCGCCGGCCAACACTACCACTAAGCTCACCAGTCATGTCACACCTAGTTAACGCTACGCTATAGAATCGAAACGCACTTTGCGCCCGATCCACCTTGTACTGCATCTGTACTGCATCTGAAACAGACCTCGGCGCGCCCTCGAGGCGGCCCCGCTGGCCCCGCCAACGTCCTCGCCCGCTCATCCCGCGACGGTGCGCCTCCGCCGTACCTACTCGAAGTCGTCCACGCAACGCCGCCAAACCCGGCGCGATCCGCTCTCTATCCCCTATCCCGCCCACCCTGCACTGCCGCCTGCGCAATCGAATACACATGACTTTGATCGAATCGGAGGCTCGAGAGAACAGGCAGGGCAGACTACACGGCGCACTCCCGCGCCGAACACAACCTATCTCCCTCAATGCCTACATCTACAAACGCGTTATCGCTCCAACACGAAGGGAGAGTCCTCCTTGCCCTTAAAGCTTATAAAGCTGGCGAATTCCGAAGCCACCGTGCTGCTGCTGCTGCCTTCAACGTTAAACGCCATATACTCGATCAACGCGCCAAAGGAGTCCCTCCACGCGCAGAAACCCCCTCTCCCCGCCTTAAGCTCACGAGCACCGAAGAGGAGACGATTATCCGATACATCCTCGACCTCGACGCGCGAGGAGTCGCGCCCCACCTCTCCGAGGTAGCTGATATGGCTGATAAACTGCTGGGCGAGCGTGGTAGCAGGCCAGTGGGCAAGAACTGACCTGCGCGCTTCGTAACACGTTCATCTAAGCTTAAGATAGCCTTCAATCGAGCTAAGGATAGGTAGAGGATACTACAACAAGACCCTGAGGTGATTAGCGCGTGGTTCAAGCTGGTAGAGGAGACAATAGCCAAGGCGCCGCACAGCCACAGGCCTAAGCTGGGCACTCTACTTCCGGCTCATCCCTAATTATTGCTCAAGACCTCTCCTACTCGAAATCATCAAATCCCACCTCTCACGTATGCAATTGTCGCCTCGTCTCCTCTCCCACTTCCTCTGCTTCGCGCCAACGAGCACTGAGCGTCCGATCGTCTGCCTCACAGGCTCTGATTGCGCGCCTACATACCAAGTCCCATGCCCTTTGCCAAGCGCTTTCGAGCCGGGCTAAACTGGGCGACGTGGTTGGCCGCCTTCAAGTTCTGTCTGCTCTCGTTCGCCATTATCAGCTGCCCGTGAAGCGCCCGAGCCATAAAACCTCACGAACCCCCTATCCACGCGCGCTCTTACCTCCATTCCGCCTTCTCAGCGTCGCACACTTCTCGCCCACAATGCCGCCTTAGTCCTCCCCGACTGCTCTCAGCGGTCGAGCGATAAAGACGATGTCGTCATACACCACGCCAGCTGGGACGAGTCGTGCGAGAAGGCCACCGAGCTGATACAATCGCTGTGGCCCTCGAGCGTCTGCAGGCGTGCTTGTCTCCAGACGCTCGAGGGCTATAGCGATTGTATCAGCTCGCTGGCCTTTCCGCACGACTCGTCCCGGCTGGCGTCAGCGACCAACCGCACCGTCAAGATCTAACCGTAGTTTGCTTGCTACGCCCCACTACTAACAAACACATAGTTTCCCGTACATGCGCCTCTTTGCTAGAATCTATCATCCTACCATCACCTATAATAAGCAGCCTTTCTTCCTCACCTCACCCACACCGCAACATCACAGTCACCGCAAGTACGCGTATTAGCTGCGCCTATGTTTAGACAGATTACTGATCAGATCTCCGCAGACTACCCAGGACGAAACACATCATGGCTCCATCGGCGGGAGCGACCGCTTACCTATACCACCATGTTGTGCTACCTCCCCAACTACCACAAAAGGATGACCACGACGCGGCACACGAGCGCTCTCTTTTCGAGGTTGTCATTCACGCTCTGGTAGACCTAAAGGAGAAAGTCAAAAGCGGTCACAAAAACACGATCACATCTGCTATTGCAACAGTCGAAAACCTTCGCGACAGCCGAGTTACCCATGGATATGTTAGCGAAATCCAGTTGCAAGAGCTTCTCCTCAAGCTCATGCGCTGTGAGACTGATGGCGCCGTGCCGCTCGAGATCAAAGCGCAGAATGCGGATATTCTTGTGAGCGGCTGTGCCGAGAGCCTGATTTTCGAGTTCTTCGAGCTCTCTCCGACAATTCAGGCAGCAACGCAAGAAGGGCCACTCACAAGAACATTTCCAGACTATGAATCAAGCGTACCCATCGTCAAGGCGGCAAACTCAGATCTCCGCAGTTCGATCGCTGGCACTATCGCAAAGATGGCAACTCAGAAGGCACCAGGATTCCAACCGCAGGTTCGCAAGGACGGGACGATGATTGATGAAGATCGAGATACCACTCACCCCGGTTTGGTGACGGACTTCCTCATGAACATGATTGCGGCTCTGGGTGAGACGACCCACGTGAAACGTATTGCGAAGCACACTCATGAGGAGATTCTGTGGAACGACGTTCTAAACCCGTGGCTACGGTCCCCATTGTGGCTACTACCACGTGTATCCCTGCAGCTCCTATTCGTTCTCCAAGGAAAGAAAACACGATCCTCCTCCAATCTGTACAAAGCTTTCATGCTTTACATGCTGGCACGACTTCTAGATTCGGTACGTTAGATGCTTCGTACCTTTTCTGCATCATCTATTAGTACTTTGCTAACAAGTCTCTGCAAATAGACTAAGCACCATTAGAATACGCTGGGAAGCGAGGCCATTTACGCCATTTACACCAAGATGACCCGCCGCTTACGCAGAACCGAGCTTCTGAATCATTCTGAATGTCTTGAGTATGACTAGGCGAAGCCACTCCACACCTGTATCACAAGTGCCCATACGTTCATAAACAAGCATTGGCAGGATCTTGTCAGCAGCACGCAAGGCAATATTGTCACTACCGCGGTTCGAAACATCCGACCTGAATCCGACCTCTACATGACTCTAGGAGGCTTGGACACATTTCTATCTAGAGCAGCTGCACGACGTCGAGACGGTTCCCCCACCAGCTTCCAATCCAATTGAGCATATCCTGAATTCCCCGCCGCCAAATTCCCGGACAGTCTAGCCGGCCCTGAAGAATATGATTTCTCCCGCTTGGCAGCCATTGAGAAATGGGTTGAACAACATCTTCACTCCTGGATCGCCTCGCGTCTCGATGATGTAGAAACCTGCGGCCAGCTTCGTCGACTGATGGAGATGTACTACAAAAATGTCAGCGCAGCTTATGCCGGACTGCCAGTCGGTATATCAGGCATGTATTTAACACTTGCCAAGATCTGGGTCGCTTGCGATATCTGCATGTAAGATCATTCCTTTGCTGTCTCAATATGACCCAGAGGTGGACTTGGGCGAGTTCCAATGCCTTGCACTTCCAACAAAGACTTAGATGGGCCGCCTCCAGGAAGTCGAGTCATACGTTCAATCCCGGCGGGAGACAGCAGTTAAGGGACGGCCCTCCATCTACCGCAAGTTCGGTCAGGTTTTTTCCTTCGCGGTCGAGTACTTCAATCAGTCCAGGACGCTCCAGGATACGTTGTCGGGGGTTGAGTGTGATGCTACCATGAAGCGTCAGAAGAGATGCGAGGAACTTCACAGGCTGAAGCGAGAATATGCAGAGCTTATGAACCAATATCACGAAGGCATCTGTGAAACTCAGGAAACTGTTATTCACAGCTATCATGGTTATACGGAAACGGAACAGAAGCCCAATTGCACTCGTTGTAAGTACCGAACTCGAGCTGACAATCTGGGTATTCCCGAGATCAACCTATACCAACGAAAGATCGGTTCGCTCCTGTTCGTGGCAGTCAATACGCGCCCTGACGTCGCCTTTGCCACCTCACGACTCGCACGATTCCTCACGAACCCGAGCACCGATCATCAACGAGCCGCCGATCGCGTCCTCCTCTATATCTACCACACACGCGCCTTTGGACTACAATTTGCCGGAAACGACGACCTAGTAGTAGCCAGCGACGCGTTATTCGCAGACAATACGGTGGACTAGAAGAGCTCTTAAGGCTTTATCCTTAAGCTATTTAGAGGAGCGATCGCATGGCGAGTAAATAACTAAGACACGGTGACGACGTTAACTACTGAAGCTAAGCTAGTCTCTCTAGTATAAGCGGCGAAAGAGGCACAGTTCCTCGTACAACTGTAGACTAAGTTAGGTATTAGGCTTTAGGATCTAACGATTACGATCTAGTACGACAATAAACAAACGATCTAGCTAGTTAATAAGAAGACCTCTTAGCTAACGACTAAGCTCCAACACGTTAATATCTATAACCACTAGCTGCGGCAAGAAGTATAGCGGAAGAAGATTAGGGTTGTGTATACGCCTACTAATAATATAATCGCCAACGGCTTTACTAAGTCCCTGCCTGCTAATAAGATACGCTAGTTCCTTAAATACGTTAGGCTAGTAGATATTAAGGATAAGATTGTCGTTAAGGAAGGATAAATAGAAGAACTACTTAACTATTTAGAGAGTATAGAGATCGCAGGCACCGCACTATAATACCGCGATATTAAGTATAATCCGCAGCGGCACAGGAAAGACCTAGAGTTGTATAAGTAGATAATTATCTAGCTTAGAGCGTAGCTCGAGCTAAAGAGGTGTATTAGATATAAGGTAGATTTTAGGTAGAAGGTAACAGAGTTAGAGATTATTACGTTACGTAGACCCTCTAGTCCTAAGAGAGACTAGGATAGGGTAACCTTACGTCTTATCTCTTACGAGACCGCACTATATATAGAACAATATACACATTTAAACATAATTATAATTATCTCTATTAGAACCCTCTTATCTAACAACTCTCGTCTCCCTCTAAAGAGTAACTTCGCCGCCTGCTATTATAAGCACTAACTAATAAGGTAAGATATACTATAGGCCTAAATACGCGTTACTACTATTATGTCTTAGTCGCGTCTTTGCGTTACAAACCTCTAATTGTGATAAAAAGCGCGCCTTTAATAGGAATAATAACGTGGTTTATAAGAGAGTTAGCTACCTAACTAATAATAAAGGGCTAAATATAGAAGATATACTATTGTCTATTACACGACCCTAATATATAGCTTATAGGTATATATATAAAAGCTTATAGTTAAGTTTTTACTAAGTCTATAGCTTTTTATAGCTGCGAAGTAGATTAACTATAGAAATTATAAGTCTATTAGGGCTCGTGCTACGCGTATAGAGCCTATAAGAAAGCTATATAATAGTATTTAATTTATTCTCTTTTATAGCTAGCGAATATATAATCGTGTAAATTTATTATACTTCGAGTGCTATACTAGAACAAAGACACTTTATTATAAGTTACGCGAAAATTATAAGCTTACCTATATTATACTATTATAGTGTAAAACACTAGAGATCTTAGACTTTATAAGAGATATATTAAAATATATAAAGCTAACTCTATATCTTTCTTTCTAATATTTTCGAACCTAGGCTCGGATATATTTACTAAAAATATTGCGGGGAGGAGTTATTATCCTTATAGATAGGGTAGGTTATAAAGAGAGGGAAAAGAAGATTTTAGAAGTTAATAAAAAAACTAAAGGTAAGACGTTTCTAACTAGGTTAGGTTTAAGAATAAGAACCTATTATCCTACGATTTCTAGCCCGTGCCTAACTAAGCTAATCCTAAAAAGGCTAGTAGAGATAACTAGTAGAATACACGCTAATCTATAATAGGTTAGAGTATTATATAATATTCTTAGTATATATACTAATAGAACTAATACTAAGGATAACTAGTTTAGAAGTAAGGATAACTAGTCTAGAAGTAAGGATAACTAGTTTAGAAGTAAGGATAACTAGTCTAGAAGTAAGGATAACTAGTCTAGAAGTAAGGATAACTAGTCTAGAAGTAAGGATAACTAGTCTAGAAGTAAGGATAACTAGTCTAGAAGTAAGAATAATTAGTCTAGAAGTAAGGATAATTAGTCTAGAAGTAAGAATAACTAGTCTAGAAGTAAGGATAATTAGTCTAGAAGTAAGGATAATTAGTCTAGAAGTAAGGATAACTAGTCTAGAAGTAAAGATAATTAGTCTAGAAGCGAAGATAATTAGTCTAGAAGCGAGAATAA
Source organism: Pyrenophora teres f. maculata (assembly GCA_014334815.1). Taxonomy (NCBI): domain Eukaryota; kingdom Fungi; phylum Ascomycota; class Dothideomycetes; order Pleosporales; family Pleosporaceae; genus Pyrenophora; species Pyrenophora teres. The sequence continues at coordinate 6,876 of CP060576.1, read as the reverse complement.
TTAGTCTAGACGTAAGAATAATTAGTCTAGACGTAAGAATAATTAGTCTAGAAGTAAGGATAACTAGTCTAGAAGTAAGGATAACTAGTCTAGAAGTAAGAATAATTAGTCTAGAAGTAAGGATAATTAGTCTAGAAGTAAGAATAACTCGTCTAGAAGTAAGGATAATTAGTCTAGAAGTAAGGATAATTAGTCTAGAAGTAAGGATAACTAGTCTAGAAGTAAAGATAATTAGTCTAGAAGCGAAGATAATTAGTCTAGAAGCGAGAATAATTAGTCTAGACGTAAGAATAATTAGTCTAGACGTAAGAATAATTAGTCTAGAAGTAAGGATAACTAGTCTAGAAGTAAGGATAATTAGTCTAGAAGCGAGGATAATAAGTATAGAAGACGAAGATATAAGCGTTAGTTAGACTTTAGAGAGGAAGTATTATAGAAACTTTTCTTTGCACCTCTATATAGTCTATAATACTATATATTTTAGATTACTCTATTTTAGCTCTAGATCTAGGTTAAAATCCTATTTTAACTCTAGATCTAGGCTAAAATTCTATTTTAACCCTAGATCTAGGTTAAAATATTTAAACCTATCCAATATAAGGCGGCGGATAACGCGTAATCCGCGCTAAACTAGGCTTAGCGTTAGGGTTTCCGCGCCCAATCAGGCAATTTTGACCCCCGTACCCGCAAGATTTTGACCCCCCTATCCGCAAGCATTGCGCTGCTCAAATCTACTTTTTTTCTATACAAAACTTACTCGCGCATATTTTATCTATCCATCGCTTGTATTGTAGCGACTTGCAGCGAGTTTTGTAGTAATTTATTAGGTTAGGGTTAGGGTTTCTTCGACGATGGAGCTACCGATCTGGAACAGTCGCGCGCCCACACTACAGGAAGCAGACAGCAGCAGCAGCCCGCCCCAGCGTCGCACACTACAACCGATATCTCTTAAGAATTGCGACAACATTCTCCGCTTTTTAGAGGATTTTGGTGTGCTAGTATGCAGGCAGCACTGTACTGGGGTAATCAATCTCGATAAGCATCTGCGGGAGCAGCACGCAACACCAGCTAAGCTGCGAAAAGAGATTGTGGAGCGATTCAGACATCTCTCTCGGACAGATCCGCATACAGTTGAGCTTCCCGAACAGCCGGCACGGCCGATTCAAGAGCTAGGATCGCCGCTCGATGGGTTCAAGTGCATAATATGCAGCTTTCTCACGCTTCATACTGACAGTATGAGGAAGCACCGGAAAAAATCGCATCAGCTTTCGTGGACGGGTGAGAAAAGCGAGTTATTTCAGTCTGTAAAAGTTCAGACGTTTTTTCGCACAGGGGGATTACAAAAATATTTTATTGTTGATTTAGATGTCGGGGAAAATAATGAAATAGCAGATCAAAATCAGATCGTTGCTGAACAACTCCATAAATGGAAAAAAGTGCGACAACAGCTTGAGGACGAAATGCAAGTAATGGATCAGGCTGCAAAGACAGACAAGACAGGCTGGTTTAAGAGAACAGGCTGGTTGTTGTTTTTTGAGGGCCGGAACTTGGCTCATCTGGCACATCAAGCCCGCTTGCCCGATCGCGACGAAGAAAAGTTGCAGCTCGCCGCTACGCTAATAGTACAGCTGATCGAGAGGTGTGTGAAGGGCTTAGCAACGCTTCCGCGCGAGACACGGCGGTGGCTTCGTAGTGCACGACCGACAGACCCGGATCAACGGCCGCTGGCACGGCTGCAGAACCCCGAGAGTCAGGCAACGTACGTGAGCTACGTGGTCCGATTCGTCTGCTTTTATCTGCGGCTGATAGCAGACGAGGAGAGCCGGATGAATGCGTATCTGGCCCGAAGGGATCGGGCTGTTGACAGTGCAAGCGACGAGGATGCTGGCACCGACAGCGAGTACGACGACGAAGACGCTGCTAGTAGCAACGACAACGACAGCGTCACGCCGCAGCGCCGGATACGCCGGACTGCACCGGCTGACAAGATGAAGGACGCGCGCGAGCTGTTCACGTGGAAAGGGGATCAGAAGGCGCTGGCAAGGGAGCTGTGGCTGACGCTGGGCAGCGGCGACGAAGAAGCATTTCAGACAACCGCTTTGCTAAACTCGCTGGCATCATTCATACTTACAGGCTATGGCAGCGACGAGTTTTCGAGTGGGTTGGTGCAGTATCTCGGTGTGTTGGGCATAGACACGCAGACAAACCGCTTGCGTACTGCGAAGAACTACTCGTATATGCTGGCTGGAGTAGTGTACTGTGTGCGAGTATTAGCTGTTGAGAAGCTACTTCCAGCAGTTGAGCGCGACGAGGAGACAGAGGAAGACCGCGACGCGTTCTTGGAGCTACGCAAGAAGTATCTGGCTGACGGCTCGTACAGTCCGATGAGCGCTATGCTGAGTCTTCTCGCATACGGCAAACACGCAGCGCTGAACGAGGGCAATGCTGGCAATGCGTACTGGTCGCCCGACAAGAAGACATTTTATCTCAACGGCAGGCCGATTGTGGTGGAGCGCTTCTGCAAGATGGCTCAGAGCATAGAGGCTGAGTTGGAGGAGAGCTTTTGGCAGATGTGCTGGGTCGATGATCCCGCTAGCCGGCTCACGGTTAATCTTGCACAGATTCAGGACGACATGACTTTCACGACTCGGGGCTGGTCATTTGTCACCGCCCCCAGCAACGGCTTGTCGGATGGGCTGGCTTGGATGCTGCAGAGGGCTCGAAGCACTGAGGGCGGCATGCGGCTGCAGACGTCAGACGGGCAGTGGCGAGGCAAGAAAGTGCGCGAGTATCTGCGGCAGCTGGACCGCTTTTTAGAGCTGATGCTAGGCTGTGTGCATATTGAATGTGGACAGCCGGCTCGAGGGTCGGAGATCTTGACGATGCGGCACCGCAATGGGTTGCTGCAGGACCGCAACGTTTTTGTTGTGGGCGGTGCGCTGATGACGGTGGTGCGGTATCACAAGTCGCAGTCTCAGTGGGACAAGCCGAAGGTAGTGCCGCGGTTTCTGCCGCCGCGGCTGGGGCAGATTATGGCGCTGTACTTGAGCTACTTGCAGCCGTTTCGAGAGTATCTTGTTGTCAACGTGCTAAGTGGTGGGTGAGTGACTATGTCTGGAGCAACAAGGAGGGGGCATGGGACACCGACCGACTCACCCGGGTGCTGAAGCGTGAGACAGGCAAGCGGCTCGGCGTAGCGCTGCATACGCTGGACTACCGTCACACGGCGGTGGGGATTGGCCGGGTCAAGGTGGGCGAGTCGTTTGCTCGGGGCTATCAGGACGAGATTGGCGAGATTGATGAAGCCGAAGTAGACGACGACGAGGACTTGCTCGAGCTGCAGAACTCGCGGTCAACAGTCATAGGGGTGGGCAACTACAGCGTTTCGCTTGATATTGTTAAGCATCTAAGCGCGCGGTCGATTGATGCGTTCCGGGCGCTTAGCACAGCGTGGCACCGGGTTTTAGGGGTAGATGGGCAGACAGAAGCGCCCGAGGAGCTGGGACGGCGGCAGAAGAGGCGGATGCGGGAGAGCATGTCAGGGCTCGTGATGCTACCGAAGGAGAAGGCCGTTCTGGTGGAAGACGCGCGGGCTGCGGCTGTACAGCGGGCGTTGCAACAGGTGCTGGGGAAGCAGGATGTGGGCTTCCGTTCGATGGAGCAGGAGCAGGCTTTGTACGCTGTGCTGGACAAGGTGACGCCGCTGGTGGTAGTGCTTCCGACAGGAGGGGGCAAGAGCTTGCTATTCACGCTGCCGGCATGCATAGAGGAGAATGGGGTGACGGTAGTGGTGGTGCCGTACCGGGCGTTGATTGAGGACTTGGTCAGCCGGATTGGTAGGTGTGGCGTTGACTGCATGGAGTGGAAGCATGGCGAGAATAACCCGGCGTCGGTGGTGGTGGTCAGCGCAGACGTAGCCGGCGACATTACTAGCAACGGCAACTTTTTAGGGTATGCTCGGCTGATGAAGGACAAGGGGCTGCTGCAGCGGGTGGTGGTGGACGAGTGTCATTTGCTGTTCACAGCACGGCACTGGCGGGACAATCTGCTCAAGGTGAAGAACTTGCGGCTACTTGGATGCCCGATTGTATTGCTAACCGCAACGCTGCCGCCGGTGCAGGAGGGGAGCTGGAGGCAAGCATGCTAGTGCGTAACGCAACGTACATCCGGGCAAGCACAACACGGCCGAACGCGCGATACTTTGTGTCGTGGTGTCAGCGTAGGAAATTGGAAGATACGGCGTTGGTGGTGTGCAAGCGGTGGGCGGAGAAGCTGCGGCAGTCTAGGCAGAAGGGAGTAGTGTACTGTCTGAGCAAGGCGCAGTGTGAGCGAATGGCGGAGGAGGTTAACTGTGCATACTATCATGCTGATGTGGAGGAGCGAGGGGAGCGGCTGCAGGAATGGGTAGAGCAGGGAGGGCTGATTGTGGCTACGTCGGCACTAGGGACTGGAGTAGACTACGCGGGGATTGTGTACATCTTGCATGTGGGGATGCCGTGGAGCATGACGGACTTTGCGCAGGCAAGTGGGCGTGGGGGGCGAGGTGGGGAGGCGTTTGAGGTGGTGGTGATGGTGGAACAGGGAGAGGTGGAGAAGAGAATGGAGCAGGAGCGTGGTGATATTGACGTGCAGGCAATGGGGACGTTTTTGATTGGGAGTGGGTGCCGGCGGGAGCTGATGAGCTCGTACTTGGATGGGGTGGGGGTAGGGTGTAGGGAAATAGAGGCAGTGCGGTGTGACCGATGTGGGGAGGAGAGGGTGTTTGGTTAGAGGAACATGAAGATTGGGCACAGGAGTGGGCGGTGGTAGAGGAGATGTTTACGGAGCTGCGGGGTGGGTGTGCAATCTGCTGGGTAGTAGGGCAGCAGTATGCGACAAAGGAGGAGGAGCCGTGGAAGAAGCACTGGGTGCTAGGGTGCAAGGCATGGGAGAGGGCGTGTGGGGCGGATGCAGACAAGTTCCGAAAGAAGATTGTGGACCGGACGGTGAAGAACAACTGTCGGCGGTGCTGGGTCAGTCAAAAGTACTGCGCGACAGGGGAGGGGATGGAGATCGGTGTCAGTGGCCGAACGTGGTGATACCGCTGGCATACGCAGCGCGGCTGACACGGGTTGGGATTCAAACAATTAGGGAGGCAGGGTTTGGGGAGAGGGAAGACGATGCATACGCAGCATGGCTTGGTCGGAGGAGTAGAGAAGAGATGTGGGGGCAGGTGTTTACTAACGTAATGGTGGTGGCGATCCGACTTGTGCTAAAGATTGTAGGGGGTGACAGAGTAGTAGGGTAATTATAAGTAGCGTTAGGAAGTATAGAAAGAAAAGAATAAATGTATACTCGTTAACGGCTAAGAGAGAGGGGTTGGTAGAAGGTAGAGGGTAAAAAGGGGGAAAAGAGAGTAGAGGGTAGAAGGAGCAAAAGAACAAAAAGAAAAAAGAGTAAGAAACTAGGCCCGAACCCGTTTACGGTAGAAAAAGGCGGAGCGGGCGAATAGGGTAGGGACATGCACCCGCTAGACTATTTATAATAAAAATAAGTATATAGGTATAAAGTAAAGAAAAGAAAGATTTAAAAAGAAGAGTATAAAGTAGGTAAGATTTATAGAGAGAATAGTAAAAGTAGTTTAAGTATTAGAAGTAGAAAGAATAGTAATTAAAGTAAGAGTAGTAAGAATAGTAAGAGAAGTAAAGTTAATAAGAGTATAGAAAAATATAAGAATAGTAAGAATAGTAGTAGTAATAAGAGTAAGAGTAGTAAAAGAGATAATAAAAGTAAAAGTAATAAAAGAGGTAATAGTAATAGAATAATAATAGTAAAAGTAGTAAGAAAGTAGATAATAAAAGACTAGATAAAGATAGTAGTAAAAGTAAGAAGATAAGATTAGTAGAAAGAGAAAGAAAAGTAGAGAGTATAATAGTAGTAAAAGTAATAGTAAAGAGAGTAATAAGATAGTAGATAAAAAGAGTAGTAGTAGTAGTAAAAGTAATATTAGTATAGATAAAAAAATAATAGATAAAGAAAGTAGTAGTATTATAGATAGTAAAAGAAGTTTAGTAAAGATAGAAAGAGTAGAAGATAAAAGATAGAAAAGTAGTAGTAAAAATAATAGAGAGTAGAATAGTAAAGAGATTATAAAGAGAATAAAAAAGATTTTATTAAAAGTATATTTTAAATATATTTAGATAGAGATAGAGTAGAAGAGAAATAAAAGTAAAAAGAAGAATTAATATAAGATATAGTAAGTATAAGATAGTAATATAGTAAAAAGATTAATAAAAGAATTAAGTTATAAGTAAAGAATATAGAGAGAAAAATAGTATAAAAGTAAAGTATAATAATATAGATAGATAGAGTAAAAGAGTAGTAGAAAAGAGAAGAAAAAGAAGAGTAGTTAAAAAGAAAAGAGTTAAGTTTAGTATAAAAGAGAGAGTAAAGAAGATAAGAAAGATAGAGTAGAATAGAAAAGTTATAGAGAAGAAAAGAATAGAGAATTAGAAAAGTAGTATTTAATTAAGATAGTAAAAAGAGAGAGTAATAGAAAATAAAGATAAAGAGAGTAATATAAAATAAAGATAAAGTAAATAATAATAGAGTTAGAAAGAAAGAAAAAAGTTAGAGAAAGAGATAATTAAAAAGAAAGAGAGAGAGAAATAGTATAAGAGAGAAAGAGAAGAAGAATTAAAAGGAAAAGATTAGAGAGAAGAGATTAGAAAAAAGTAAAAGAAAAAAATAAAAAGAAAGAAAAAAGTATAAAATATAGAAAGAAGAGAAAAGAGAATTAGAAAGTAGAAAGTAAAAAAAGAAAAGTAAAGATTAGAGAGTAAAGAGAAAGAATAGAAGTATAGTATATATAAAGAATAAATTAAAGAGAAGATAGTA